>OY728125.1:2097113307-2098363307 GCA_963277665.1 Viscum album
ACATATCAGTGGTAGAGCTTCGTCCTCCCATGCATGAGATATATCATGGGATTTTATTTGATGTGTCACATGATGTTGACCCCCATGTCTATGAGTCGGATGGCGGCGAGCCTCATCTAGACACGCCGCATGATGATGTGGCTCACAAGGAGGATGTCCAACATGATTGTCCAGATGCTCCTCTACTTCCTACTGTTGATGAGCCACAATAATAGGCTCTGTTTATAGAGGTTCATGATGCTTCTGCTAGCGATTCACCAAACACCATTACTTTATCAGATTATACTAAAGTGGTAGTTGTTTATTGGATCATACTTGACTCTACATTTTTCTATGGTGATGAGATGCTGATTACACAACAACCATTTTCTTCCCACGCAAGAGAATGTTTTAGCCAATAGTCTTATACATCCCACGTGGGAGAGTTCTAGTCGACGACCATTTTTCTTCTAGGGAGGACATGGTACAACAACGATACTTCAAATCCACCGCCCATCACACGGGATGATGTAGTGACAACTGCAACAGATGTTACGTAGGAGCATACAACAAAGCATAGACAACAACAATCTCGGCATGGGTGCATTTTTAATACACTAGGGTGTGGTATTGAGGAACATTTGAGATAGCGATGCAAACAACCTTAATACTTTTCCTATTGTTCATAAATTTTGAACTGAAATATATGTTATATGTTTGTTGTATTTTTACTTATACGTTATTTAAAAAAAAATATTTTATAATTAATTAATATAATTAATAATTAGAATTATTATTAATTAATAACATCATTAATAAATAATATAATTATTTATTGATTTGGTAATTAATTAAAATATTTAATAAATAACAATATATTACATTTATTAATAGTTAACAAAGCAATTGCTATAATTAGTAATTAATTAATATAATCAATACTTAACAATAATCACAAATATAATTAATAGTTAATAATTATAATTTATCATGTAATTTATAATTTAATTATTAATACAATTACTGATTATAGTAAAAAAATAATTAATAATGGAAGTATGTGTACAAGTATTAATTAATGAATCTGATAATTGTTACTATTAACAATATTATTATGTGTTATTTTCATCAATAATTATTATAACTGTTTAGATAAGTACAAATATTTATAATTATTATTTGTTAATTCATCTAATCGTATTATTAATTGTTTGTATTAACTATATTATTAATAATTTTAATTAAATTATTAGTTGATAATTATATTAACAACATAATTACTATTATTAATTACTAATTATTGAAATGATGTTAAGAATTAATTATTTTTAATTTTCACATGTTATTTATTTTAATTATTTTAATTAATTAAATTGTATTATTACAAATTTAACAAAAATAAATTTTCTTAAAAAAAATATGAAAACCGGGAAGTGGGTCTGGGTGACGGAGGAAGCGTGAATCCTGTTCATGATTTCTGAGCAAAGCGGAAGTGTGAATGATGTTCACCCTTTTAAAAAATAGCTTAAAACCTAACCCTAATTTCGAATTTTTTATTTAAAACTCCCAAAAAAAACCAGTTCTTTTCATTTCTCACGCTCTACGCCCTAGTGTTAGCCTGTTCCTTCTTATGTGAAAAACTAATGGGTGGCCCAAGGATCTACAGACTGATGGAAATATATGCCGGTAGTAATATTAACCATCGTTTATGGAAACCCTAGAACCAGCATACAAGCCAAGTTCAGATCTTGATGGGTGGCCGCTGTTCACCAAAGGTGTGCGCTTTAGTGGTCCTTCCAACATGAGTAAGGAACACATGCAGATGCCGCCACCAACAAATTGCTGTAAATATAATGCAAGCTTGACAACACAGAGAAGTCAAAAGGGTTCGGGATGAGTCCTCTTCCCTCTTCCATCCTTCGCCACTCAAAATGGAGCCTTTTATCCATACATATATGGACCACTAAAAGCACTTAGAAACGCCCTGAAGCCCATGGACCACCTGCTTTTTTCTATCTACATAATCAAACACACCACATCTCTTTCCCACTATGGACCACTCCTTGTATCAATCTCCCTCCACTACCTATCCCAAAATGTTTCAAAAATCAAAAGCAAATTATAGTCGTAGTTAGAACGTTTTAGAGTGTTTTTATTTTGATTAGAAAAACATATATTAACGAGTTAGGTTAAAAATTATTTGTTGATATGGGTCTTGACTTGGGTGAACATATTGGTATGCAAGTTATGATTTCTATAAAGGATGATTGTACAAACTTCATAGTTTTTTCAAAACCGAGTGCTAGTAATAGCACTGATATTTAAGGTAAAATATAGACATTTTTTGATTGCAATGAAAGATTCGTAACTTTATTGTTTAAATGATTTAATTAATTGAACTTTTAAAATTTTAGAAATTTTCATATAGGAATTTTCATATACTAGCAATATTATATATCTGCCATATTTACATATATAATAGTAAATTTTTAGTTTATTTTTTATAGAAATTTCCATAAAATTAATATTATATGAGTTGCATATAGTTGGATATACACACTTATGTGTTGGGTTCACCTACACACGCATGTCTTTTGGGGTTTTTAAGATGCGCACACACATATTTATATGTGAATAAATGCAGTCATATATAAAAATCGGTAATTGAAAAAATGAAAATATTTAAATCCTTAAATAAATTTGTAAAATGGACTTATATTTAAAATTTTAGTAACTTTATAATTAGCTTTTTTTATATATTACTATAATAATGAAATTATTAATTTTTACTTAAATTTAAGTAGTTAGTAATGTATATTTATTTTAATTTTTTTATGTATGCATATGATTATTTATGAATATAGTTATGCATTTATATAATTAATAAAATATTTTAAAAAATATTTATTCAATTATATAAATAATGATATTCTTAATTATTAATAATAATTTTTAAATGTAATTAATACTTAATCATACTTTTGTTATAAAATAAATACAATGTATACTTCTATAACAAATAAAAATAAAAATATATCTCTATATTAGCAATTGTAAATTTATTTAAATATAATTATTAAAATTCTCACTTTTAAATTTACTCATTAGAGTTAATGGATCTGTAAAGACCCGGAATTTTTCATGATTTTTTTTAATATATGAGATTTTTACGAGTCTGTGAAAATTGACGGCGCTTGATTCCGAGGCCCGAAGTGCCCATAATGAATTTCTGAACTTTTCTCCGGGTACGTTCTGTAAACGTACGAGTGAGTTTTTATAACTTTTGAACAGGTGCTCGGAATTGAAATCTGAGGGCACCGTTGAACTCGCATCGCCGGTTTTCGCTTAAAGAGACTTTTACCTTGACGGCAGTTGGTCGAGGGTGAAAGTTAATTTTTGGGTTTTTTGTGAAAGAATAAAATAAAAATAAAATTGTGTAACAATTTAATTTTATTTGAAACATCCATGTGGATGTTGGGAGGTGGGGTCCACCGAAACTAAACCTCCCTTGTGAAGTTATGGTGGTGGGGACCACGCAAGCCTAAACCCCCAATTAGAATTTTAGAGGCGGGGACCACCCGAATCCTCTTAATGGGGAGAAACCTCCCAACTCCCCAATATTCCACCCCTTATTAAATTGAGCCATTAAATTGGGCCAATTAATTGAGTTAATTTAATTGTGCCAACGCGGTACATTAATTATACCAACTTGGTTGTGCCCACATAATTAATCCTTTTAAGTAAATCATATTGGAACCTCTTTCTTTTTTTGGGTGGAATTATGAGAACCCTTGGAGGATTTACACTTCTTCCACGAAGAACACCAATGAAGAATGTCAATGAAGAACGCCGACTTCGACTCCGACTTCTTCCACGGGACGTTCGTTGATGAGGAACGTCTTCAACGTCAATGAACCGACAATCGAGGGAAACGCCGATGACACCGGCGCCCGTCTTTTCCCAACGATTTGTCTTCTTCTTCGCGACCTCATCGACGTCATCAAGCGAACGAGGTAAGAGTTTATTTGCGTATAAATACTTTTACCATGTTTTTTCCTTAAATTCTTTTTTGGGATTGGGAATAAATCGTTGCGGGAGATTGTAAAGCTTGACGTTCTTCTTCAAGTTCTTGTTGATCCATATGCTACCACCCTAACGCAGAGGGTACAGGCCAAACAAACATGGTCTGACCCCTCCACAAATCTTGTGACGATTTGTGGTGTTGAACGCGACGAAGGCGATGACGCAACGACTCCGCCCCATGGCCACCGCCGCCTCGCGACCTCCGCGCCCTCGCGGCACCCCCGCCGTCGAGCCGCTCCGCGGCACCCACGACCCCCGCGCCCCGCGGCTCTGCCCCTCGTGGGCCCGCCGCGCCGCCCGCGGCCGTCGTCCGCCGGGCCGCCGCCGCCGTCCGCCGATCCGTCGGTCGAGCCGCCCCGGCCGCGCCGCCCGCGGCCTTCCGAGCCGCTCCGGCCGAGCCACCCGCGGCAGAGCCGCCCCATGGTCGTGCCGCTCCGGCTGAGCCGCCCCGCAGCCTCGTGCCGCTCTGGCCGAGCCGCCCTGCGGCCCCGAGCCGCTCTAGCCGAGCCGCCCTGCGGCCTCGTGTCGTCCACGGCCGAACCCCCGTGGCCTGACAGACCGCCCAGCGGGTCGGGCCGCCCAGCACGGACTGGGCCGGACCCAGTGGGCCGAGCTGGGTCGGTCCGACCGGGGCTGATCGGACCCGAACCCACTACGACCCATTTACTTTCTTTTGACCATAAGTTTGGCATCAGATGTCCGTTTGATGAAACGTCAGCGGCGCTGGAAATCTTGGAGTGAGACGGTTCCTTTGAATATACCCCACTGGAGTTTTGGATTAAGATGAGGAATGGTCAGGTTGGATCGAGCACAAATCCAACCGAGCCCCTCGGGACTAAAAGACTAATAACTCACAGACCGAGCGTCCGATTGACACGCCGTCTGTTGCGTTGAGACCCCTATGACGTGACAGACCTTTGAGATGCTTCTTCGTGGGGACTTCGTGACATTTGGAGTATCGACCAGTAGCTCGTGGAGCGGATTCTCCCGGTGACAAGCGAGCATAGTGCGGGAACCCAATTGCTGGCTAAGACTTGACAGCTGCTGACCTTTTCGACTTGGAGTTACTTGACAGGCTCAGTGGGGAGTGCCTCTGTGTGACGCGGTAGACCCACAGTACACGACATGAGGAGTACCTCCGCAGGCCACGGTGGGGAGCGCCTCTGTGTGACGCGGCAGACCCACTGTACTCGACAAGAGGAGTACCATAACAAGTCACAAGGGGGAGCACCTCTATGTGACGCGGCAAACCAATGGTGGGGAACTCCTCTGTGTGGCACGACAGACCCACGATAGTCGATAGGAGGAGTACCTCAGCAGTCCAAAGTTTGTGGGAAGCGCCTCTGTGTGACGCGGTAGGCCCACTATACTCGATAGAGGGGATCTCCAGCAGTTGAGGTGTTCGACGATGTGACTGGGGATGTTACTTGTTACTACCCCTAGAATAAATCCTGGTGTGAGATGAGTCAGTATCTTTGTGTTTTCCTCATGATTGAGATGGATTGCTTGATAACTTAGGTATATGTATGAGCATATACCTCAGTAGGGTTATCTGTTGATTTCATACTTTGTGGTTTATCCTTGGTGGTTTTTGTGAAACCTTGAGTGTCTCGAGGTCCCTACTGAGTATCGTTATACTCACCCCCCGACATGGGCTATGCCTGCACCTTGTTGTGTTGGATGCAGACGACAGACAACGCTGGCTGAGGCTTAGAGTACTAGGACTGGACGGTGCCCTGAGGTGGACCATACGGCATTTCGGTACGCAGAGGAGACGGGTGGACGTGAAATGCTGAGGAGGTAATCTGTACCTACCCTTCTGGTAGGAACCTTAGAGAACGATCCAATAGATGTCTTTTCTCTTTCTTCAGTTGTTTTGTATTTCAGTTGGGCTTGTATTTCGACCCCTTTTTTACTTTCAGGACTCTTTTTGCTATACAGTTGACTTGTGTTCGCATCTTGCTGTGCTTGGTTGCGTGTGCTTACAGGTTATAAAGGCAATGTCTTCCCAGTTTTGGGGAGTACGCCTTTTAGTGCTAGTCGTCAGCCCTTGGCCTATGAAAGGCAAGTTTAGGGTAGTCACGGCATGAACCCCAGGGGACGGGTCGTGACAAATTGGTATCAGAGGAGTTGGTTCTACCAAAGAACTAGGACTTTGATTTTTTCTATGAAGCAATAGTGTTAAGGGTAATGAGTGCGGTTTTCAGTTCAGGGAGTCCAGTGTTGGTGCGACGGCCGACGTATCCATACACCAAGACCCTGACTTTTGATTTTTGAATTAGTGAATGAAAACACTGATTGCGTGTGTGTGTGTTTCCAAGAGCTTTCTTTGTTATCTCTTTGAGTCAGCTCACCAGGTATAACTTATTGACCATAGCGCACCTGTTTCTTTTCAGGATGCCTCCATGTAGACAGCCAGCTAGGGTTCCGAGAGTAGCATGCACTGATAGCCCACCGAGCGACGAGGCCTCGGTGCAGGGCCCTCTTCCAGTAGAGGCACCAACTGAGGCACTAGTGGTACAACCACTACGAGTTCTTGGTTATGCCATTCGGCGTAACCAATTCTCCAGCAGTTTTCATGGAACTAATGAACATGATCTTTCAACCATACCTTGATTTCTTTGTAGTATTTTTCATCGATGACATTCTGATCTACTTGGCTACTGAGGAGGAGCATGCCTATCATTTGTGGGTAGTACTGGACACACTCTTAGAGAACCAGCTTTATGGTAAGCTCTCGAAGTTCCAGTTCTAGATTCGAGAGGCTCACTTTCAGGGATATATCATATCATAGGTTGGAGTTGCAGTGGATCCAGCGAAGATTGAGGCGGTACTTGCTTGGGAGCCACCCAGGAGTGTGACGGAGGTACGAAGTTTCCTGGGTTTGGATGGATACTACCGGAGATTTGTGCCAGATTTCTCCAGAGTTGCAGCACCACAATCAGCATTGACAAAGAAGGGGAAACCCTTCGTTTGGTCAAAGAAATGCCAGCGGAGTTTTCAGGAGCTGAGGCAGAGGCTGACTAGTGCCCCCCTATCTTGAGGCTTCCAGAGGAGGGCGTAGGGTACGTAGTTTACTACGACGCATCAGGGACCATACTCAGATGTGTCCTGATGGAGGAGCGAGCATTGATCACATATAATTCTCGACAGCTGAGACAACACAAGAAGAACTACGCTACCCATGACCTGGAGTTAGCAGCAGTGGTCTTTACCTTGAAGATGTGGAAACACTATCTTATGGTCGAGCATTTTTCTGTGTACTCTGATCACAAGAGTCTCAGGTATATCTTCTCCCCGAAGGACCTGAACCTGAGACAACGACGTTGGCTTTAGTTCCTCCAGGACTATGACTTCGAGATAGTCTATACTCCTGGGAAGGGGAACGTTGTAGCAGATGCACTCAGTAGGAGGTCTGGTATACAGCTGCTAGGTGAGGCGATGGAGCAGCTGGATACTTTATAGATATCCTTTGTAGATAGAGATGAAGTATATTTTCTTCAGTCTCTTACAGTCACTCCCCCACTAATTCAACAAGTCAGGGAGGCACAATGTGGGGATGCTGACTGCGAGACACGACATGCTCAGATATCCACAAGACATGCACCTAATGGATTTTCTGAAGGTGGGGAGCACATCATCCTCTTCAGAGGATGTACCATGGTACTAGTGTCACTTTGGGAAGAAATGTTGAGGGAGTTCCACACATCCCCTCTAGAGGTACATCCAGAAGTGGCGAAGATGTACCAAGATCTCCGATGACAGCACTGGTGGCCAGGAATGAAGAGAGAAATAACAGAGTTTGTCTCTTGGTGCCTCACTTGTCAGCAAGTGAAGGTGGACCATCAGGTACCAGCAGGCATGGTTCAACCTTTAGAGGTCCTAGAGTGGAAGTGAGATGAGATATCCATGGACTTCGTGACATGAATTCCACGTAAATCCAGGGGTCATGACTCTATTTGGGTGATCGTTGACCAACTCACCAAGTCGGCCCACTTTATACCGATCAAAGAGTAGGGTTCAGTAGAGATCTTGGGACACCTCTATGTGTAGGATGTTGTGCGGCTACATGGAGTAACCTCGACGATTGTCTCTGATCGTGCTGCACGTTTTACTTCCCGGCTATGGAAGGGGTTGCAGGAGGCTTTCAGAATGCAACTTTGTTTGAGCACTGCCTTACATCCTCAGACGGATGGCCAGACTAAGAAGACTATTCAGACCCTCGAAGAAATGCTACGTGCATGCGTCCTTGACTTTGGTCGCAGCT
Organism: Viscum album; assembly: GCA_963277665.1. Lineage (NCBI taxonomy): Eukaryota > Viridiplantae > Streptophyta > Magnoliopsida > Santalales > Viscaceae > Viscum > Viscum album. Next base: position 2,097,121,637 of record OY728125.1, read on the forward strand.
GGGAGGATCACTTTCCTTTGGTGGAGTTTGCATATAACAACAACTATCACTTCACCATTGGGATGACACCTTTCAAGGCATTATACGAGCGATCTTGAAGATCACCCTTGTGTTTGACTGACCCAGGGGAGTCAACACTAGTGGGACCCAAGATGGTACAGGCTACCACAGAGAAGGTGCAGATCATCCAGGAGTGGATGAAGACTGCACAGAGTAGGCAGAAGTCATATGCCAACAGGAGATGAAGACCTCTAGAGTTCGAGGACGGTGACCACGTTTTTCTACGGGTCTCACCTCGATGAGGTTTGCAGAGATTTGGCCGAGGTGGAAAGTTATCTCCAAGGTTCATCCAAACTTTTCAGGTCCTCAGTAGAGTTGGCGAGGTGGCTTACCACTTAGCTCTTCCACCTCAGTTTCACCGGGTGCATGACTTCTTCCACGTATCCCAACTGAGAAGATACGTGCATGACCCTTCTCACATCATCGACCATGGAGGGATGTACATCGACGATGGGGTGACTTTTATGGAGGTTCCAGTAGAGATTTAGGATCGATAGGAGCAGGTCCTTCGAGGACGGTCGATACCTCTGGTGCGCGTTCCCTGGAAACATGGGAACCTCCAGGAGAGCACATGGGAGCGGGAGGCTCAGATGCGTGCTTAGTACCCCCACTTGTTTACGTAGTTTGAGTTGTGGCTTACGGGGATGTAGAGCCCTGACGTGGGGAGAATTTAAAGACCCGGAATTTTCCATGTAATGTTTTTTAATATGTGGGATTTTTACTAGTTTGCAAAAATTGACGGCGCGTGATTCCGAGGCCCGGAGTGCTCGAAATGAATTTCTGAAATTTTCTTTGGGTACGTTTAGTAAACGTACGAGCGAGTTTTTATAACTTTTGAACCGGTGCTCAGAATTGAAATCCTAGGGCACCGTTGAACTCACAATGCCAATTTTTTCTTAAAGAGACTTTCACCTCGACGATAGTTGGTCGAGGGTGAAAGTTAGTTTTTGGGTTTTTTGTGAAAGAATAAAATAAAAATAAAATTTTGTAATAATTTATTTTTATTGGAAACACCCATGTGGATGTTGGGAGGTGGGGTCCACCAGAACTAAACCTTCCTTGTGAAGTTATGGTGGTGGGGACCACCCGAGCCTGAACCCCCAATTTTAATTTTAGAGGCGGGGACCACCCGACCCCTCTTAATGGGGAGAAACCTCCCAACTCCCCAATATTCCATCCCTCCCATTAAATTGAGCCATTAAATTGGTCCAATTAATTGAGCTAATTTAGTTGTGCCAACGCGGTACATTAATTATGCCATCTTGGTTGTGCCAACATAATTAATCCTTTAAGTTAATCATATTGGCACCTCTTTCTTTTTTTGGGTGGAATTGTGAGAAACCTTGGAGGATTACACTTCTTCCATGAAGAACGCCAACGAAGAACATCAACGAAGAACGTCGACTTCGACTCCGACTTATTCCATGGGACGTTCATTGACGTGGAACATCTTCAACATCAATGAACCGAAAATCGAGAGAAACTCCAGCGACACCGACTTCCGTCTTTTCCCAATGATTCGTCTTCTTCCTCGTGACCTCATCGAAATCATCAAGCGAATGAGGTAGGGGTTTATTTGTGTATGAATACTTTTCCCATGTTCTTTCCTTAAATTATTTTTTAGGATTGGGAATAAATCATTGTGGGAGGTTGTAAAGATTGACGTTCTTCTTCAAGTTCTTGTTGAGCCATATGCTACCACCCTAACGCAGAGGGTACAGGTGAAACAAACATGGACAAACACCTCCGCAAATCTTGTGATGATTTGTGGTGTTGAATGCGACGAAGGCGACGACGCAACGACACCACCCCATGGCCACTGCCGCCTCGCGACCTCCACGCCCTCACGACACCCCCACAAGACCCACGACCACCGCGCCCCATGGCTCTGCCACCTGTGGCCTTGTCGCACCGCCCCCGGGCGCCGCTGTCCGGGACGAGCCGCGACCACCATCCGCCGCACCACCACCGCCGTCCTCCGAGCCGTCGCCGCTGTCTGTCGAGACATCACCGCCGTCCGCCAAGCTTCCGCTGTCCCTCCAAGCCGCTGACTGAGCCGCCCTGGCCACGCCGCCCACGGCCTTCCGAGCCACTCTGGCCGAGCCACCTGCGACTGAGCTGCTTCGACCGAGCCACTCCGGCCGAGCCGCTCCGGTCGAGCCGCCCCGCATCCCCGAGCCGCTCTGGACAAGCCGCCCCAGCCGAGCCACCATGCGGCCTCGCGCCATCCCCGGCCGAACCCCCGTGGCCCCTCGCGGCCTGCCGGACTGCCCAGCGGGCCGGGCTTCCCAGCACGGACCGGGATGGACCCAACGGGCCGGACCTGACCCGGGCCCACTACGACCCATTTACTTTCTTTTGGCCATAACTTTGGCACCGAACGTCCGTTTGATGAACCGTCAGCAGTGCTGGAAATCTTGGAGTGAGACGGTACCTTTGAGTATACCCCACTAGAGTTTTGGATTAAGATAGGGAACAATCATGTTGGATCGAGCACGAATCCAACCGGTCCCCTAGGACTAAAATGCTAATAACTCACAGACCGAGCGTCTGATTGACGCGCCGTCTGTTGTGTTGAGACCCATACGATGTGGCAGAGCTTTGAGATGCTTCTTCATGGGACTTCGTGGAAGTTGGAGTATCGACCAGTAGCTCATGGAGAGGATCCTCCTGGATACGAGCGAGCATAGTGCAGGAACCCAGTAGCTGGCTGAGACTTGATGACTGATGACCTTTTCAACTTGGAGTGACTTGACAAGCCCAGGGAGAGAGACTCTGTGTGACACAGCAGAACCACATTAGAGAGCGCCTCTGTGTGACGCGGCAAACCCATGGTACATGACAGGAGGAGTACCTCAGCAGGCCACGGTGGGGAGCGCCTCTGTGTGACGCGACAGACCCACGATACTCGACAGGAGGAGTACCACAACAAGTCATGAGGGGGATCACCTCTGTGTGACGTGGCAGACCCATGGTGGGGAGCTCCTTCATGTGATGCGATAGACCCATGGTACTCGACAGGAGGAGTACCTCAGTAGTCCAAGGTTTGTGGGAAGCGCCTCTGTGTGACGCGGCGAATCCAATATACTCGATAGAGGATGAGATCTCCAGTAGCTGATGTTTTCGACGGTGTGACTGGGGATGTTACATGTTACTACCCCTAGAATAAATCCTGGTGTGAGCTGAGTCAGTATCTCTATGTTTTCCTCATGATTGAGATAGATTACTTAATAACTTAGGTATATGTATGGGTATATACCTAAGTAGTTTTATCTGGTGATTTCATACTTTTTGGTTTATCCTTGGTGGTTTTTGTGAGACATTGAGGGTCTTGGGGTCCCTACTGAGTATCGTTATACTCACCCCCAGCACGGGCTATACCCGAACCATGTTGTGCTGGATGTAGATGACGAACAGTGTTGACTGAGGCTGAGAGTACCAGTACTGGACAGTGCCCAGAGGTGGACTATACGACGTGTCAGTACACAGAGGATATGGGTGGACGTGGAGTGCTGAGGAGGCGATCTGTACCTACCCTTCAGGTAGGAACCTCGGAGGACGATCCAGTAGCTATCTTTTCTCTTTCTTCAGTTGTTTTGTATTTCAGTTGGGTTTGTATTTCGGCCCCTTTTTACTTTCAACACTCTTTTTTCTATACAGTTGACTTGTGTTTGTATCTTACTATGTGCTTGGTTGCGTGTGCTTACATGTTATAAAGGCAATGCCTTCATAGTTTTGGGAAATACGTCTTTTAGTGCTAGTCACCAGCCCTTGGCCTATGGAAGGCGGGCTTGGGGTAGTCACGGTACGGGCCCCGGGGGACGGGTCGTGACAAGATCACACGTCTACACTGAGAGGAGAGGGGTGAATCAATATTTACTTTTTTTTTTCTATTTCTTGTTGTTCTTGAAATAAATATCCGTAACCAGTTAAGATCTGATTGTCTCATGTATAAACTTTACTCTCCTCCTTGCATGAAAATACAAAAAAAAAAAAATATAACAAGGCACACATCTATTTTTACAACGTTCGACCATGATGTATAAGCCTACTCCTTGCTACATCCAATTATATTTTTGCTACAAATGATTCAATCACTAACTGAAAATGGGTCGGGAGTAATAACTATTCCCCTATAGTTTCACACCATCCCGATGCTACCATCACACAACATCCCACTAGTCATACTCAACATCCCGTTAGTTATACTTAGTATCCCACTAGTTCCAATGAGTCAAAAAAAAAATGAGAAAGATCACTTGATATATCAATATTTCATAATGAGTGAGGAACAAATCTTTCTTTAACGATACCTTTCCCTTTATAGTGTTACTAATAATTTATTCCTTTCTTTATTTCTTGGGTTGTGTTTTTATATAATTTTTTATGAAAAACCCAATGTTATTATATAAATAATTAATTATGAAACAATGATACATGAGAAATTTTTATAGTACAAATAGGATTGATAAAATATGACATAAATCTTTCTATAACTTTATCTATATTTATAGAATCTTCGGTGTAGTTAAGAAACACATACTTTTTATCTCAGGAAATTTAAATATTATACCATTAATTACTACGAGAAAATGAAATTTTATGTATATATTGACATAATAAATTATATACATGATCAGAGGCAACCCAATGATTATTTAGACTACTTCCTAACAAATTACATTTAATTTCATTCTAAAAAAAGATAAATAAATATAAAAAAATATAATATTAATTCAAAAATTAAATAATTAATTAAATTAAAGACAGTTACACCAATCCATCACACATTTTCCCTTGTTGGAGGTAATATAATGGTGCATTCCCCTTACATGGTTCATTATATATTGATCGATGGTCTATCGATGTTTTTTCATTTCCCCCCTTACACTAAATTTGACACCCTTAACATTTGTAGGATTATTGAGATTAAACAATGACATCAAAATAATCAGGATGCTTACCTTTTAAAACACCCTTTGATATTTAGGCATATAAAACAGAGTAACAATATTAATTCATTTCTTGATTGGAAATAATAATCAATTCAAGATTAAATAAATAAAAAACAAACCCCTGACTTATACATTGATATACGATCTCTTGAACGTGATCATCAACAGAGATATTGACTTAGTTGGTTTGATCACTATAACATGTTATGCAACCAATCTCTATACCTCTCCAAATTATATAACTTTAGAATAAAAAATAAAATACTCAGATATTATATTATATTTCATATTAAATAATATAGATAATTTTTTAACGATGTATTTACATACCAACTCTACTCAATAATTTCATATCAACAGTACCATCGTTTGCTCGAGCTTGAACACCCCCCTCCGGGGGGAAATTGATAGGTATGTGAATTGATCCCTCAACAGCTAATGTTGTTCTATGACTGAGTACCACTTGATGAGGATATTCACAAATTATATTAGATATAAATATAATTTTTTTTGAAAAATATGATCATATTTACTAGGTTTTATAAATATTTTTTAAATAAACTAATAAAATTTTATGAGTTTTCATGTAGATTAATTTAGAATTAATTTGAATTTTATATAGTTAATTAAATTACATTAGTGTGAAAATTTATGTTAATGATAAATTCTAAACAATAAGTGTTAATAAATTCTATTAAATAAAAATTTAACAAAAAATTAGATATAATAATTTTTTTTGTAACATTTATATTTTATATAATATAAAATTAAATGAGACAATGTTATAAATTTTTTGTCTTCTTAATGGCATAAAAATTATTTAGTTTTTCATTTTATTTTCCCTGCATACTTTTCTTTTTATTTTATTTATTTTTTCACTAGATCAACTTTATTAATTTCTTATCGAAACACTACTACAACTATGGATTTTAACAGCACACAAAACGGACTTTAACAGCGCTATTAATTGCAGTGCTGATAAAGGGATACCCACCTACAATGTGTTGTTTATATAACAACACACCCAATCTATAATTTAAACACATATAACACCACACCCAACCTAGAATTTAAACACAACACACTCAGAAGCAAACTAAAATTTAAACAGCACACCAAAATAAAACCTTCTATATACATTTAATTGACATCAGGAATACAAAACTGTCCACCAATGGTATATACAAAAATAAATACTATTATTTACATTTCAAAAAAATGTTTTATATAATTACATTTAAAAATTGTCCAACAAACCTTCTAAAACATTAATATTTAATGTTTTGACGCCCATGATCCCCTCTCAAAAATCTCCGCCCATGGTATCAGTTCCCGAACAAATCATCTCAATCTGAGAAAAAGATTCCACCTATATAAGAGAATAATTATTATGTTTGTAATATTATAAAGAAAGAAATTAAACATTAATATGAAAGAACACATTAATAAAATGTCAATATGTAATAAAAATGACACATTTGGAGTTATACTATTCACACCATGCATCCTATTGAGGTGAGCTTTATTACTACATGCTAAAAATGAGTTATGGACTGTTGTCCTAAAATATCAAAACAATTTGAATGCATTTTCTCAGTTTTGAGTACGTCACTTGTTCTTTTACTAAAATTAATGTCAATTTTAAATAATGACACATTTAGAGTTATACCGGCCACACCATGCATTGTATTGAGATGTGGATGATTCCTACCTGTCGCAAATTACTGATGAATTGTTTTCCTAAAGTATCAAAACAATCAAAATGTGTTTTCTTGGTTTTTAGTATGTCAGTTGTGTTTTTTTTACTAAAATGTTATTTCAAACTGAAAACACACATTTTGAGTCATTCTGGTCACATCGTGTGTCGGTTTGATGTGTGACTTCTTCATACATGTAAAAAATGAATTATGAATCATTTTCCTAAATTATCAAGACAATCAGAGTGCGTTTGTTTGGTTTTCAACAAGTGACACATTTTGATCTAAAATGTCAATTTTAAACTGATAGCGAAAACTTTTAGTCATACCAGTCATACTATGCATCATATTGAGGTGAAGATGACTCCCACATGTCACAAATGAATCATGGATCATTTAACTAAATTATCAAAATAATCCAAGTGCATTTGCTCAATTTTTAGTATGTCACTTGTTGTTTTTACTTAAATGAATGTCAATTTTAAATAAAAAGAGACACTTTGAGTTATACCAGCCACACCGGGGGTCGTATTGAGGTGAAACTAAACCCTACACATTAAAAATGACTAATAGATCATTTTAATAAAATATAAAAACAATCCAAATTTGTTTTATCAGTTTTCAGTATGTCACTTGTTGTTTTTTACTTAAATTAATGTCAATTTTAAATAAAAAACACCAAGTTCTATCAGCTACACCATGAATTGTATTGAGGTTCGGGTGATCCCTAAAATTAAAAAATGACTAATATATCATTTTACTAAAATATCAAAACAATTCGAATGTGTTTTCTCGATTTTCAGTATGTCATTTGTTGTTTTTACTTAAATTAATGTCAATTTTAAATAAAAAGAGGCACTTTGAGTTGTAACGGTCACACCGTGTGTCTAATTGAGGTAAGGTTGACTCCTACACATCATAAATGACTCATGGATCATTATACTAAAGTATAAAAACAATCTGAATGCGTTTTCTCAATTTTAAGTATGCCACTTTTTGTTTTTACTTAAATTAATGTCAATTTTAAATAAAAAGAGATACTTTGAGTTGTACCGGACACACCGTACATCGTATTGAGATAAAAATGATCCCTACACATCAAAAATGACTAATAGATCATTTTTCTATAATATCAAAACAATATAAATGTTTTTTCTTAGTTTTTAGTATGTCACTTGTTATTTTTACCTAAATTAATGTCAATTTTAAATAAAAAGAGACACTTTGAGTTTCACCGGCCACACCGTGTGATGGATTGAGGTGATATTGACTCTTACACATAAAAAATGACTCATGGATCATTTTACTAAAGTATCAAAACTATTGTAATGTGTTTTCTCAGTTTGTAGTATGTCACTTGTTGTTTTTTACTTAAATTAATGTCAATTTTAAATAAAAAGAATAATTTTGAGTTCTACTAGCCACACCATGTGGATTATTGTGGTGTGGCTGATCCCTATACATCACAAAATGACTAATATATTGTTTTCATAAAATATCAAAACAATCTGAATGCATTTTCTTGATTTTCAGTAGGCCACTTGTTGTTTTTACTTAAATTAATGTCAATTTTAAATAAAAAGAGACAATTTGAGTTGTACCAACCTTCTTATAAATCATTTATAAAACCATTCTTAATACCCTAAATATTTGAAACATAATAAAGGGTCATCAGAGATGTTCAATTAGTGTAAAAAATCGATATATCAATGATCATATAAGGATAACATGACCATAAATATGTTAGAAGGTGATATTAACATTAGAAATCCATACCCAGTATATACATATTCATGCTATTTGTGTACGTTATTTTATAAGGTGTGTTTCCATTTCGTTTCTGAGCGTATCTATATCATCTTGTGAATATGAGTCTTTTTGAAAATCATAGTAGTAATGGAAAAATATAAATACATAAAGGATTAATAAATATTTTAAATGAAATAGTAATTATATTTGAAAACACCTCTTCAGGGATGCTGGTTTGTTCATGGAATATGATATCTCTCATAAATTTACAAATATAACAACCACATTCTTTTCCATTGGTTTGTTTTAGATACTGAAGAAATGTTGAGGAGAATAAGTAATTTGTTTTTATATGTGTTTGGATAGTGAAATCTTATTATATATATCCTGAAAATTATCCATTCATAGTACTTGTGTTATTTCTTGTCCTTAGCCCTTGGCCTCATTCCTTTTTTCAGATGATAGTGATGCACCACCCTATCATAATAGAATCCTCATTAAAAGATAATATAAATTGTATAACTTGAAGTTTAGTTCTAAAATATTATATTTAGTGTATTACAAATTGAAAAACACCATCATGTGTGGATGGTTTATTAGATATCCATGCGATGAATCCAGGAAATAAATCTTTGGAGTATCCAAATTTACTATAATGAGCATCCAATGCTTCCTAAAAACACAAAAAATAAGTAATGAAAGAAATGAAAATAAATTTGATATGATTAAATTGTAGAGTCTTACCCATGAATCATTGGTATTAAATAGATTTTTCCATCCAAAATTTTTCTTTCAAAGGATTTAATTAGATCTGCCACTATTTCATCCTTTTTGTTGGGTTCTATTTTATCTTCCACTGTTGTGGTGACATGAGGAATAACGAGTCCGAACTTTTTCTCCTGGAAAAATACATTCAATTTTTTTTTTCATATACACACCTTCCAAAAATATGAAATGTATTAACTCATAATTAACACAGTATATCAGCTTTTGGAAAATTAAATCATGAGAACATACCTCATGTATACATTTACAACTGAACTACCTAGCCAGTCATAGTCAAGGATTTTAGTTTCACTATCAACGCCAATGAAGTCTTGATCTTTCTCTCTCTACATATTTTCTTCAAATTCAACTATGTGGTTTCCACCATCTTTTAACTTTGTATCCACATGAGCCTTGAATGATAGTAAATGTGGATATAGAATGGGTGGGGTAATTGTGATTTCAGTAGATATTTTTGATCGGTTTTTCGATTCTTTAGATTGTTTTGAGACGGCTGTTTGTTTCATCCCCTTATCTTTGTATGTTTGTAATAACATTCAGTGGTTCATACCCTTTTCATTAAATATTAAAGTTTTAGCTTGAAAAGTAAACTAGAAATGAATAATTCTTTGTCGACATAGTTTTTTACAAGATGTGATAGTCATGTGATGAATGTTCGAAAATATTTTTCGACCATATTAATATCATCCTGTTGAATTGGTAGAGGTAGCTCGACACTCAGATCACGGGCTATGTTGATCGACACTCGCACACGACCTATTGGAAGTGTTCTATTGTGTATCATGTTCTTTTGAATATTGGACATCATAGCCCTCACCACAAGAAGATTAGTGGGTGTTTCTAGATATAAATCATAGTCATTATCACCATGTAGAATAGTAGTACAAGAAAGGTATCAATGTATGTCTGATTCACATTTCATAGAAACATTTATTAGAACATTGATTACCTATACTAAGACATCTCTTTGAGGGGAATGGATATCCCCATAGCTGGTGGGGGGCGGGTCAGGATCTTCATGTGGTGGATATTCTTGAGTTGCTTCTTCTCTTTTCATATACCTCATTAAATTTTCCATCATCTCCCTCTTCTATTGGAATTTTACTTTCAAGGGTAGCTATTATGTCTCTAATCTATTTTATTAATTCAATTTAAATGTACTCTTGTTTTTTTTCTCAAAATATGTTTGGGGTGTCACCCCAAAACCCACACCTTTGATGCGGCCATACTGTTCTAGCTGCTTCAAGGCCACTGATAGTTTGTGTTCATTTGAAATAGATCTTGCTGATTCCTATGACTACTTTAGATAGAAAATATAGGAAAAGAAGCGATCATTGTTATGTAATAGTGATTTAAAGAAAAACAAAAATTTATTATGTAATACTTACACATGATTCCCAAACTTTTTGTGTGTTCTCATGTATTAGTATCTCGTATTAATTTACACATGCCTCCTTCAATAGCACATGGCGTGGGATGGAAGTGGCTTTGGATTTTGTGTCATCAATCTGCATATAAATAGAAGAACATAATTATGGTGTTGTTTCATGTCACATAAAAGTATTACGGTAGATTTAAAATATGTACTATTTTTTTCAAGTGAAGCATACCCCATCCTTTCTTTATGGTAGCGGTAAACTAGTTTTGCTGCTTATTCCTTATTTTCAGCACTCTGTTACTGTTTCATAAATAAAAAATTGTCAATCAAAGTGATGAATTCACGTATTGTCAAACAAAGAATTTCTAGCCAAAATTTACCTAAAAATACACATTCACATGACAACCAATAAACCCACCCTACACTTCTTGGGTTATCAGGTGTGCATAGATAAGTGGTGGGCATAAGTTTATTTTCCCTTCGGTATCTTTAAGATGATGTCTTGTTAGTATTGTGTGAAATCCTCTATGAATCCTTCCAACAAGCATTAATTCATGCTTCTTGTGGGATTAATCTACTATAAATTCACTCTGTAATGGATGATGAAGAGAAAGTCAATGTTTCATTATAGTATTTTTTAGTAAAATAAAGAAATGATACCATAATGTTATCATAATATATTCCCACATTAGTGTCTTAATCCCGATCACAACATAGTTCCATGAATCTATGTCAATTAGCATGCATTTTTTAGTGGCGATTCTAATATAACTGTTGAATATGGACTTATTAGGGTTAACATGCTGACCTCACGCATTCCATCTGAACTTGTATTTGATGACTTTGATTTTCACCTTAATGATTTTTTTCTAACACCTTAAAACTATGACACTCCTTTTTTTCTATGACATTAGTTCGTCATCGCCTACCATTTTCTCATAATCAACATCATCAATATGTTCCTATGGAGTGGTGGCATCAATACGTGTATATGGTTGTTGTACCTCTGCACTGGGAGCAACAGCAGGTTGAGAAACCCGTTGTTCTTCAGGAATGGGAGCACTAGCACGTGCAGAAGGTCACTTTTCTACATTGTGAGTAGCAGCATGTTGAGAGACCTATTGTTCCTCAAGAATGGGAGAAACATCACATGAATAAGGTCACTCCTCTACACTATGAGAAACATCAGGTTGAGAGACCTATTGTTCTTAAGGATTGGGAGCACCAACACATGTAGAAGTCATTATCTACAGAAGTGGTTTAAAATTTAGTTTAGAGTACATACATAAAGAAAAAAACAAATAATAACATGAGATAACATAATTTGTATTATGAAAAAAATGTAACCTGATTATTGAACTCTATTTTTTTAAAGGATGAATAGATTTGACCCCTCTATCGACAATCCAAATACCTTCATTATGGTCTCCTATGACATACATAACATCGTCTACATTGGAACCATTGTGAAATGATTACGACATCCCAATAAAGGGTATTCCTCAATTGTATTTTCATCTAACCCTTCAATGGTTTTGGTCAATAATATAAAAATTGACCACTTTCAGTTTGCGGGATCTGTAACATAAAATACCTGTAATATCTATGATTCTATTATAAATGGTTCTTCTTTATACACTTACTTACTAAAATTAACTTTCATGAATCCTAATTCATTTATTTTGATGACAATCTTATTATAAACCCACTTGTATTGAAAAATAGGCACTTGGAATTTTTATATAATTCAACTCCCATATTTTTTTGATAATGTCAAAGTATTATATTTTCACATAAATTGGATTTCATTCCTTAGTACTAGAAACATGCTTCACTTTAGCAATGAGTGTTACTCAACTATTTTTCATGGTACTGTCTTCTTCATTATCATTTGTATAGAATGTATAACCATTAATTACATAACCTTTATAAGATAATACATACACACTTGGTCCTCTGGATAGCCATTGATGTTGTTCTAAAATTGAATTTGTATATTCATATAACTCCTTTAAAATATGATCCCAAAACCATCCTATAAACTATTGATTATGTGTATTTGATATCCATATTTCAGCCCTTGATGGATTCAAATGCCTAATAATTTCTTTGTGGGTTTCGACATATGGGGAAACCTCCAAACTATTATGCAAAACATAATGATAGGCCTGCTCTCAATCTTTAATTTTGATTGTGACAATATCTCTTCTAGAAATTCCTTCACCCACAAGTCGACCAGTGTGATGAGATTTCGATAGACCAATAATTTCCACACCAAACATGTATTTGATACAAAATTTAATGAATTTCTCAACAATATATAACTTCTCAATACAAACCTATGACCAACTTCCATTTTTGACATACCCTTTCAAAATATTCATATACTTTTCAATGATGTACATCCATATATAGAGTACAGGACCACATAGTTGAATATATCTCACCAAGTGAACTATCAAATGAACCATCATATCAAATAATGCTGGAAGGAAGAACATTTTAAATTCATATAATATGATGGAAATTTCTCTTTCCATACTCGACAATTTCACTAGGTCTATAACATTTCTGCATATAGATTTTAAGAAGAAACAGAGTTTGGTTAATGTATGATGGAAATTCTTGGAAAAAATGCAACGTAAATCTACATTCATTAAATATTGCATCAAAACATGGCATTCATGTGATTTCAGACCCTTTAAATTTAAATTAGTCATTTACACAATGTTCTTAATATTCAATGAATACTCATATGGAACCTTTACATTATTCAAGAAGTTTCAAAACTGATATCTCTTCTACCTGGAAAGAGTGTAAGCAGATGGAGGAAGAAAAGTTCATTTTTGACCCTTCACTAGCTCTAACTCTTCTCGTATTCCCATGTCAACCATTTCCTACCTAGCCTTAATTAAATAATTTTTTTTTCAAGTGCATTTAGCAACATGCCGATGACACTATCACATAAATTTTTTTCAACATACATAACATTAAGAAAGTGTCTGACATACAGACAATTCCAGTATAGTAATAAAAAAAACCGATCTATTCTTTCTACTGCTTTTTGTAAGGTTTTTCAAAAATGGTTTACCAAAAGTAGTGTCCACATGTTTTACTTTCTCAAACCGTTTATCACCTATTAGTGGAGATAGTGATTTACGTTCTTCTGAACTTCCATCGAATGATGTTTTCTAAAATCGGTACTTATGTCGTCAAGGTAGAAATATACGATGTCCTAGAAACATGGTTTTTGATGAATATTTCAACCAAATTGACTATGTAACTTATTCACAGAGGAGACACCCCTGAGTTCCTTTAATGTTATATCCTGAAAAATTACCATAAACAGGAAATTCATTTATCATTTCGTACAACATAACTCTCAATGTGAAATCTTTATTTCTGTAAGCATCATACAACATAACACTTGAATCCCACAATAATTTCAAATCCTCGATAAATGGATCCAAATAAACATTATTATCATTACCTGATTGTTTTGGTCCTAATATAAACATAAATAACATGATGTGTTTTCATTTCATGAATAACCACGGTAGAAATTTATAATTTAACAATATAACTGGCCATGTATTGTGAGTGCTTCTTTGAAAACCATAAGAATTCACTCCATCTATAGATAATGTAAGATGCAGGTTTCTCGGCTCATTTATAAAGTCAGGATACTCATGATCAATTTTCTTCCATTGAGGATAGTCTACTCGATGACATAGTTTCCCTTATTTATTTCTTCTGTCTGCATGCCAAGAAAAATTCCCTACAGTATCCTCACTTCCATATAGGTTCCTAAACCTTTTAATGATTGGAAAGTACCATAAAAATTTCATAGGACTGGATTCATATTTCTTATATCGAGAAGCACCACACTTTGGGCATTCTCTAAGTGATTCGTGGTCCTTGTGAAACAATATAAAATCATTCGGGTAGGTGTGTATTATTTCATAGATCATACCCATCGAGCAGATCATTCATTTCACATTGTATGTTTGGACCAAGATATCATTACCTTCTAGGAACATGTCATTCAAGAGAGCAAGTAATTCCTTAAAACCAGCGTCACTCCATCAGTTTCCTGCTTTCAAATTATACAGCTTCAGTACGGTCGACAATGCTATATATTTAGTGCAACCACCATATAATGGCATCTTTGCACAACTTTTTAACTGCTAAATTTTTTTTGGGAAATCACGAAGTTCATCTTCAACTGTCCTTGTCATTTCCTCAATATGATCTTCATCATCATTCACATCTGTAATCTTGTCCTCAATACGATCTTCTTCATTGTCTACACTTGTAATCATATCAGATGATCTATAAACATAGTGTTATCCTACCCACTAGCTACATTCACTTTACCCATATTTATTCCAACATTTATAACTTTGATCTATTCTATGACAGATCAAGTATTCTTACAACTCCTCTGAAAAAACATGTCTTGAATAACAACAGCATAAACATGTACAAATAAATTGAGAAGGGTCATATGCATTATCTTTTGCAAACTTGATAAAATTTTTCAGTCCATCTTCATACTCTTTTTTCAAACTATTATAATCCATCCATTATTTATTTATATCCATATTATTTGATTTGGCGATATTAGTATTTAATAAAATAAATACACAAAACACTGATATAAAAATTAACCAAGCCTAAAAAAAGATATAGACTTCAAGTCTCCTTTAAAAACTATTTATCAAATCAAAATTGAAATATAATTAAAAAAACCAAACATTCACACAAATTCCTATTTAAAATAACATTCCATTTTTAAAATAAACCAATTTGTTTCAAACACTCTTTCTTAAAACCCCAATTAATTTTTTTAAAGCAGTCAAGGAAACTTCATGACCCAAAAATCTTAATAATTTAAAATGAATGACAACCCTATATATTTTACAAATTTGCATTTAAAACTTCACACACCCCTTGTTAAAATGAAACCATTATTACATATACTTTCAAAACATTCACATCCCTTTCTAAAATCTAATCAAATGAGTTGAACAACACTTGGCATGAAAACTATTTCCATGCAAAGTGTTTAAATCATTTTAAAGGTATTTAAAACCAAAAAAAGGTATGTTGAACACATATAATTTTTTAAGAAACATTTAAAAACACTTGAATCATTTTAAAAGATCCACTTAGGCATTTTCACAAATAAATAAATCCCAAGAGATACACTTTACAAAGGATACATGAATAAAAAATAACCAACATTTTATAAAATATATAGCTATAAAAGGTTTATCATGTATCTCATGAATAAATAGTTTGAACCCTATAGTTTACTCTTGTAAAACTACTGAGGAGTGAATAAGTGATAGATAAAAACATAAGTGTCACTTGACAATGATACTTTTGAACATAAAGTCATATATCTTCAAAGTGGGTAACCATATTCCACTTGATGATTGAATCGTGTACTACCTAAGCTTGATCCTTCCAATATGGTACATTAGAAAAAATGTTCCCCTTCTTGAGGGTATACATTAAGTTAAAGTTAAAGGACTATAGGTACTCATACCTTCTCTGCTATCAAAGGTTCATTTCACTTTGTGATTAAATATATTTCAAACACTTTTTTTAGTGTATTCTAGTAAAACCTCATGGAAAGAACCACTATTTCAAAATCTAGGAAATGATTTGGGAAGTTTCTCTTATGTGTTCTTAACTTTCTGGACCCATAAGAAACCACATGACCATCATGGACTAGAATAGTTCAAATCTTGACTCTTGATACATCAAAATATAATCCATACTCATTACCTAGCTAATTTATGGTTAAGATTTGTGTTTTACTCAATATACCATTAAGATATTAGAAGGATATATCATGAACATCTAAGTAAAGGAACCATACCACATTCTTGGTTAAGGCCTTCTTAGCACTTTCTATCAGGAAGAATCCCGATTGACCCTCTGGTAATAAAAATGAACCCCTAACAAAATCACTATAATAAAATTCTCATTTCATGTTCCAAAGATTCTTGTTCAATGATTTTTCTTCTCAATGAGTATTTAAAAAACACCTCTATCACATGTTTCTTGTGTATGTTGTACCACTTGATTATAGTAAGTATCATTTATTTGACCAGTTTCACCGACTTGCAAAATTTCATGGAAGTATCCCCATTGAACATGTGAAAAATCTAACACCTATATCATGTCCAGCTAAAACCTTTCACTTTTGATGAATAGTTAATGTCACTCTTACTTTTCAATGAATGGATCTTACATTCCAAAAACATTTTATCAGTATAATGAGAATAATACCTTAACATATCACCATTAAAACCCCCATATTTAAAAAACCACAAATTCTATTCATAACTTCTAGACTACTTACCATTACACAATACACTTCTAAAAATCATATCTTTAAAAATTAACAAATATATAGGATATTTGACTAACTAATTCCTATATAAAAAAATTAAGGCTATGTTCTGGAGCCTCTCCTTTTGGTTGAATTAATCAAAAAATGAGTAAGGATTCACATTCTAAATATTTTTCATTCTTGAAGACTACTTCATGGAGACTACATATCATATAACTCTTTAACACAAGAAAATAAATACGGTACTAAACTAATAGATGGTATTATTTTCCATAGTCTATTTTCTAAAATCTTAAAAAATACTTTATAAATGACATTACAAAGACTACTCATTGTAAAATCCTTAACTAAACTCATATCAGCAACCTATAGAATAAAAGTGATGAGAGTATCATTATAAGTCTCAAGAGAATTCTAACCTATCCAAAATTTATTCATGAAGTTAACAACATCATGTCCCAAAATAGTCTATAACCTTTTAAATAAAATTTCATAAAGAAAATCTAGGTTAGGTACCTTTTATGGATGCATAAACCTAAATTCCATGACCACATCATAACATTGAATATAAATAGTTTTTAATTAATTCATATAATTTGTTAAAGTTGTAATGAAATAATAATTTATATATTTAGATATAAAATTATGCTAAGAAGAAAATACGGTTTGATAAAAATATGTTATTAAATTATTAATTCCTTCATTTTTATCAATCCACATACCAATATCAACCTTTAACCTTAAAATATTGTTATTCAACCATATAACAATTTTTTTGATAAAATAATGAAGTATTTTTATATACTTTATTAATACGGATGTATAATTTTAAAAAAATGGAACACGTATTAAAATTAGGAAACCCCTTTAAAAAATAGAAAACACCAAGAATCTAAGTTATGGGTTGGTTTCCAGTGAAGTGTTCGGTCATTATCACAAGTCATTTAAAACTCAGGATGACTCCCTGTAAAATACCATGATCCATGATTCAAGCACTATATTTTTAAAATATATCACATCCAGAAAAAAAAACATAGCACAACCTGATCACATCCTCGTGGCACAACACTTCTCACCCATTCCATAATCAATCAATCTCTCAACCTGATATTCCATTACAACATTCGAACCACCCCTCAACACACAACTGTGCCCACAACCGCAACACCATACAAACCAAACAAACACAATTTCAGATTTTACAAAGCATCCCTTATTCAATTCCACTTGTTAATTCAGGGGTTATCACATAAGTTGTATAATCCTAGGGAATTCATTAATTATCCAAGTATAGGTGAATTACCAATTTCCATATTCAAATGTTCAACAGGAACCAACCAATATGCAATTTATTTAGTGTGCAATCAAGGACCACCAACAACCACAATTTTCAATGGGGCGTTTAGACCATTCAATTCACAACATCACTATCAATATCAAACTATAATAACATGAGAAAAAACCCCATTTAACCCTTTTATTTAAGTTTCAAGTTCTTATATTTTATTAGTGTGATGAAACTATAAACCATAGTAAATAAATATTAGATCCCTACTACATGATACACAAACAAATAGAAACTAAGGATAATCCCTACCTCAAAGAAAATTTTCAACTCGTCTGTATATCGTAGGGAAAAGTAGGATGCCTGCACGCGAAAACCACACCTCTAGAAACGTGGATCAACCTATTCTACACTAGAATATTATCAAAACACTACCTAAACAAGAAACTCAAGCGAAAATACAATGCTACAATAAATTCCATGGAAAGAAAATGAGGAAACAGATGAGAAAGAGGATAAAACTCACTGCAGAGGTGTGGTTGAACGTGTGGCAGAGGTGCATTCACAATGGAAGAGAGGCGCACGATAGAGGAGTCCTCCGACGAAGGAGAGGTATGCGACAGAGGAGAGGAACGTGGCGGAGGAGAGGTGCACGGAGAAGGTGGGTTCGTGGCAGAGGAGTCAGCGAGAGAGGAGGAGGAGGAGGAGGCGACAACAATGGCATGGATCAGATTCTACAAGAGCTTGAGGGGTGTGAGGAAGGAGAAGAAAGTTATGGTTTCTTTATAAAACCTGGTGAATCTTTTATCAGTGCTTTTTTAGCACTGATAATGACACATTTTATCAGCACTTTTTTAGCACTGATAAAGATAGTCCTTTATCAATGCTAAAAAATATCTAATAAAGATATAATGTTAATAATTTATTTATATTATTATATATATTTATAAAATTATATACATGATAAATATATATTTATCATAATTTTATAATTATTTAAATATATCTGTATTTATTTATAACTATAAATATTTTTATTTTTATTTATTTATCAATATTTATATATATTTATAAATATATCTATAAATATATTTATTTAATTATATATAACATTATATATGAACAAAATAAATATATTTTTTATAAATTAATTATAACAACCGTGCTATTTATTTCACACTTAAACATAATTTATTACATAAAATCTTCATTTGATACAATATAAAAGATCAATATGTCTAGTGTCTTTGGGGCTTAGGAACATTACATAACAACTTAAAACATGAAATACACATATTTATTGATTTTTTTTACATGATCACACACATTCCTTCGTACTTAGCATTGCATGGGATAACCTAAGGACAATCATAAGAAAAGGGTGAGCTATAAAGCCCAGTAAAGAAGTAAACAAGGCATAACATTAAGAATAAAGTACATGTTATAAAATTGGAATATCAATGGATCATAAGAAAAATATGAACATAAAGACATGATATAGCATGATAATTATAAATGGAAATGTGGCATCAACATTTAACATGATATTATCATGATCCTAGGATCATTAAACATGGAGCATGAGTAAACCCTCATTGCACTTGAATTATCATGAGTAAAACCTCATTTCACTTGATGTATCATGATACTAATCTTTACCCAATGCATTGGAGCACTATCAGGGCACACCCTTCTTAATCATTTCATTTTATGCATCAATGTGCCACATAGATCATACAACATGGATTCATTAAACATTATCATTTAATCCATGATAAATGAATGTGGAATTCATACATGAAAATATATAATCAATAAGTAAATGTGCATAAAAGTGAATACCCTTGATAGAGAAATGTGCATGGTATTCACTACATAATGACTTTGGCTTGGAAAATCGCAGTGCAATTTCGGCAGCATAACGACGTGACATAAGTATTCATAAAAATGGTTAATGAGAGAGAAAGGGGTATCTCATCATATGTAAATGAAATTAAAAGTAAGGGGGGTCACATAGATACATGTCCCAACATATATAATGGATTTTAAATTCATAATATAAAAATAATTGCTTGAATGTAAATGAGGAGAGAGAAATTCCTTACGGAATTTCAGCATGGTAACGGGTGTACATGGGAAAAATTAATAAGAGATAAATGGGTCTATCATCATTAAAAAATAAGGAGGGAAGTATACAGGAGGTTATAAATCATACCCAACATTTTTAATTGACAAAAAAAGGGTATAAAAATATAAAGAAATTGGACAAAAATGAGAAATAAAGAAATCCCTTACTTGGAAGTGTGATCCAAAGGATTGGGAGAGGCTTAAGAGAGGCTTCTTGGGAGATTGGGGTGCCTTGGGAAGATTCTATAGAGAGGAGGACAGAGTTTGGTCGATATCTAAAGGTTTTGAGTGAATAGGAAGTGGGATATTGGGTGAGTTTATATAGGAAAAGATAGAGAATTATTTATTATTTAGGTTTTGAACACCACACATTAAACTAATCAAAAACACAAACCAAACCATGGTTTTTGCCTATGGGTTTTGAAAAAGGTGATTGAAAAAAAAAATATTTTATAAGGAAAATATCCAAAAAATTTAAAATATTAGTCTTGTTTATGTGGAGGTGAGTCACTCTCAAGGAAATCATTTTAAAAAGTTAAAATGTTTTATAAGTCTTAGAGGGTATACTAAAGATTTTTAAAATAAGTAAAAAATGCCTAAAATCAAATTATTTTAAAGGTAAAACATATATTGGTCGAACATACCATTTATAGTATTTTATTACATCACTATTGGGTCATTATGATGTCATAAAACACACTATATTTAAACGATATTTAATTTTTACCCAAAAATTCGACTGTCTCAGAAAATTATGAAAAATTCACCGTTGGATAATTTCAACATTATGATACCTAAAATAATATTAATTTTATCTAAATAATTTTATAAATATATGAATTTTTAATTTTAAAATAAAAACCAATATTTATAAAAAAATAACGGGTTTTAACAAAAACGACTTTCAAAACTTAATAAAAATTATAATTGTATTCATAAAATTATACGATCATTTATATTTAAAAATTAATTTAGTAATAATATTTTATTAAAATATTATTTAATTCAAAAATCCATTAATTCATCAAAATATATTTCTTAATTTAATATTAACTAAAAATTCTATTTCTGATTTAAAAACTATTTACAAAGTAACAATAATAAAATGAATGTATATTATTTATTCTATACAAAAATAATGCACATAATCATAGTGCTAGGGTCTTATTGCATAGCCCCTTATAACACCAGTATATGATCTAAGGGTAAGGTGTGCGATAGTGACAAACTCTTGGGATGACTCAGATAACATCGCTCGGGTGGTAATCTCTATCAAATTCCACTTATCTGGTATGTGGTTCCGTTCAAGATTAATGTGTTGAAGCTCGTCTTGGGATTGGTCAAGAGTGAATCCCAGTGATTCCACCTACTTTACGAGCTCTAACAAATGGGCTTTATACGGAGCAATTCTACTGGATGAGGCCATCACTTCCTTTGTCTGAGTAAATTGGATTTTTTAAAGCCCTATATTTATACTAATCAATTGATCAATGTTCAATGAAAATATTAGAAATGGTAAAAAAAATTAACGGTATTTTGAAATCCAAAAACATAAAACTAAGGAAGTTCTCATTTTATATAACCATTTTACATAAACTGAAATTTAATTAGACCAAGAGGAATTTTCATTAATAAAAGTTTGGGTCATTAAAATCTTCCCCCCTTAATAAATTTTTCCCTCGAAATTTCCTTTTCCCACACTAAAAAATATGGGTAAATCCGCTTCATCAATTCCTCCAATTCTCACGTTGCCTCTTCATACTTGTGGTTTCTCTACAACACCTTAATGAGGGGAACTATCTTTTTTCATAGAACTTTTTCCCTACAATCTAAGATCTTCACTGGATTCTCTTCATAAGAGAGGACATTATCTAATGGTACCACCTATGGATTTAGTACATGCGATGGGTCAGGTATGTACTTCCTCAAGAGTGATACATGGAATACATTGTGCACTTGATATAAGTTCGGTGGGAGTGATAGTCGATAGGCCACTGCTCCAATGTGATCAAGGATCTCAAAAGGGCCTATGTACCTTGGACTAAGCTTTACCTTATTCCTAAATCTCATAACTCTCTTCCACAGTGATATGCAGAGGAATACCATGTCTCCGACATTAAACTCTAGGTCTCATCGATGATTATCAACATTGATATTTTGTCAGCTCTGACCATCTTTAATGTGCTGTTGGATGGTCTTAACCTTCTCCACCATTTTTTCGACTATTTTTGGACCTAGGAGTTTTCTTTCCCCAACTTCATCCCAACATTCCAGTGTTATGCACCTCTTCCCATACAAGGATTCATAAGGAGACATTTGGATACTAGAGTGGAAACTATTATTGTAAGAGAACTCAACTAGATGAAGATGTTGATCCCATCATCATTTGAAGTCCATTGAGCATGCTCTCAACATGTCCTCAAGTGTTTAGATAGTCTACTCAGATTGGCCATCAGTTTGAGGATGATAAGCCGTACTGAAGTTAAGCTCAGTATTCAGAGAATGTTGAAGACTCTTCTATAACTTAGAGGTGAATCTTGGATCTCGATCAGATACAATAGATAGTGGTACTCCATGCAGCCTTACCACTTCTCTAATATATATCTGTTCTAGTTGATCCAATGAGAAATCCTCTCAAATTGAAATGAAGTGTGTAGTCTTTGTAAGATGATCCACTACAAACCAAATAGCATTGTTTTCTTTGGATGTATTTAGAAGTCTGGTGACAAAGTCCATGGTGATGTTCTCCTATTTCCATGCTGGTATGGGTAATGGTTGCATCATCCCATTAGACTTTTGCCTCACAACCTTCACTTTCTGACATACTAGGCACTTTCATATATACTCAACAATCTCCTTCTTCATGTTATCCTACCAATAATTCTCTTGGATATCTCGATACATCATTATGTTTTCTGGGTGAATGGATAATTTAAAACTATGTGCATCATCAAAAAGTTAATTCTTTAACTCCTAATTTTATGGAACACATATTCTTGTCCCAAATATCACAATTCATTCTTCATTAACATTGAACTCTAAGGATTTCCCTTTTCTGATAGTTTCCACTTTCTTCTGAATTCCCACATCATCCTTTTGAGCATATTTTAACATTTCCAAAAGAGAAGGTTAAACAATCATTTGTAAAAGGATTCATGATGTTACCTTCTTTATGATTCCTATGTCCATATTCATAAAATATAAGAAGATTGGATCCTTTTCAATTCTCATCAAGATAGAATTTCTGGGTCCTTTCTACTTATAGCATCTTCCACCTTGTTCTCTTTCCTAGGGTGGTAATGGATTGATCAATTATAGTATTTAATTAGCTCTAGCCATCTTCGTTGGTGCATATTCAACTCTTTCTGTGTGAATATATACTTGAGGCTTTTGTGATCCATGTATATTTCACACTTATCCCCAAAGAGGTAATGTCGCCAAATTTTTAAAGTGAATATTACTACTACCAACTCCAGATCATGTGTTGGATAGTTTTTTTCATTAACTTTCCATTGCCTTGAATCATAGGAAATTACTTTTTCATTTTGCATCAACACACAACCTAGGACCTTCTTTAAATAATCACTAAATAAAACAAAAAGTTCGCCACTTATGGGTAGTGTGAGCATGGGCGCAGTGATAAGCCTCCATTTCAACTCCTTGAAGATCTCTTCACATTCATCACTCCAATAAAACTTGACTCCCTTCTGAGTTATCTTGGTAAGAGGGTTTGAAAATAATGAGAAATTTTTCAAAAATCGGCGATAATATCCAGCTAACCCTAGGAAGCTAAGGATATCTATTACCAATGTTGGCCTTAGCCATCCCACAATTACAGCTGTCTTGGAGGGATCCACAAATACCCCATTTCTTGTGATTATAATACCCAAGAATGAGACTTACATTAACCCAAACTCACACTTGTTTTACTTTTCATAGAGATTCTCCTTTATCAAGGTCTCTAGTACAGTGCTTAGATGCTTCTCATGATCCTCCTTGGTTTTGAAGTATATTAGAATATTGTATATAAGGACTACCACATAATTTTCAAGGTAATCTCTAAAGACTCTATTTATCAGCTCTATGAATATTTCTAGAGCATTAGTGAGTCCAAAAGAAATTAATATGAATTCATAGTGCCCGTACCTTGTACGAAAAGTGGTATTGGGGATATCCTCCATCTTCACCCTTAATTGGTAATATCCCAACCACAAATCCACATTGGAGAAGTATTGTGCTCCACATAGCTGATCAAACAAGTCATCAATTCATGTCAGAGGATACTTGTTCTTTATTTTTATTTTGTTGAGATCATGACAATCAATGAAAAGGTGCATTGGACCATCCTTATTCTTGAAAAAGAGGGCTGGTGCACCCCATGGTGAAGCACTTGTGCGTATAAACCCTTTATTTAGATTCTACTGTAGTTGTTTCATCAGCTCTTAAATCTTTACAATAGTCATTTTATATGGAGTCTTGAATATTAGAAACACCCCAAGTATAAAATCAATTGATAATTCAACATCTCTTCTAGGAGGAAGACTGGGCAATTCCTCAAGAAACACTTCAGCGAATTCCATCACAATAGGAATGTATTCAAGTATGGATGCTTCTTTAGACTCAATCATCTGAGAAAGATAAGCATACTCATAGGGTAGTAATATCCATGCTTCAGATGCTGGTGCTAAAGAAGATTCATCCTCCTCCTTGCACTTGTACAAAATAAGGGGTTGATTTTCCATATGGAGAGTGATTTCCTTCTCACAGTAATTTATGTTGCCTCTATATAGGGAAATCCAATCCATTCCAATAATTGCATCAAATTACACTAGAGAGAGTATGATGAGGTTCACTGGGAATTTCAATCCACAAATTATAATAGGGGAGGAGTTATATTCATGGGATGTAATGATTTCCCCATTTTCCATTCTCACCGACATATTTACTTCCATGATTTGTGGTGATGTTGGGATTTTTCCAATCTCCATTTTGACCTTGAGGGAACATCAGACAATTTACTCATAGCTCTCAAAGTAACGGATCACTAGAGATTTCCGTAGGCTAGGTTTTATCCCACCAAAGAAGCAGTAAACCTTGCATTCGGGGGTAACGACAAAGCCAGAGGCATATCATGCTAGCCTTGTGAAGTTTTCCTCGTACGCTCTGATGGATTCATCATCTTTTTTGCTTGAGGGCAATGAAGTCCATTTCTATATTAAGTCAGAGGGTGCAAGGAAAATATCTATTGAAAAACATTTTCTGGAAATCCTTCCATTCCAACACCTCAATCTCCTCCTCAGGCTTTGTATTTTTTATCAATGTCCACCATTGATCAGCTTCACCCTCCATATGGTAAGTAGCCAGAAAAACCTTCTCTTGTTCGCAACATTGAAGGATGGAGAAGATCTTTTCAATGGAGTTGATCCATTATTCGGTAATTGAGGGATCAGATGATCCATTAAAAGTAGGATGACTTTGTCTCATGAAGCTCTTGATTGTGACTTGTTCTTTATTAGGGGGCTGAACATTCTTCTTGGCCCATGTTTCTATTCAATACTTGAGTTAACTGAGAGAGTATCATGACAAAGCTCATGATTACCGCTCCCATTGGATTGGGAATCCCATTATAACAATCATCACATTGATCTTCACATTAGTTGTTAACCCAAGTACTCCTATTACCAACCATTGGCTGGAATAAAAGGAAAGTTAAGGGTAACACATAAAGGGTAATCCAAAGACAAAAAATGGATGACTTATAAATTTCTTTTATTTCCTTAAATTATGAATTTATAGGCTTCAATATATGTTATCCATGATCTAGTTCCCAACATATATTCTTAGGGAATTTTTTTTATTCCCTTAACAATGGTTCATACTAAGATTATGAATTTACCAAATCATATCCCCTAGGAGTGTCATAACCAAGAGTGAATCAAGGCTTGTTGTCATGCAACGGTTCCCCTTCAAGTCTAGATCAAAGTAGTGTTTTTGGGTTTTACCCCTAAATATATCTATGCCAAAATGACCTCTACCTGATCGTATCTAGGAATGGATATATTTTCTTGATAATCCACTTACTCATTACTCACCAAAATTTTGGGATGTTTTTATTTTACATAGTCTTATTCCTAAGTCTTTAACTAGGGTTTTCTAATCCTACACTACTAGAAAACTAAACTTTACCAACGGTTTGGAGAACCGTAGCCAAGTAAGCCGTTGGGATAGGTCTATACCAACAGTTTTCCAAAAACCGTTGGTATAGACCTATACCAATGGTTTTGGAAACCGTTGGTATAGGTAATATGAAATCTATACCAACGGTAATGGAACCGTTGGTATATAAATTCCAAAAATAAAACATCTTCTATGATTTGATCCCAGGACCCCTCGTTTATAATTGAACGACTCAACCACTAACCTAACATGACTTTTGTGATCATAATTACATAAATATATATATATGTATTCTCATAAATATTTTAAATTTTGATTTATATAATGTTCTCGGTACGAAGGTCCGATTAAAAATGAAAGTACCTATACCAACGGTTTTAACAACCGTTGGTATAGGTCTTTGGTTGTGATTTTCATTCTGTGAAGGATGTTGAATTTTGGCCCACTTTTCCCAACGCTTTGGCCAAACCGTTGGGAAAGGTAGACCTATCCCAACGGTTTGGCCAAACTGTTGGGAAAAGTGGCATATTTAGGGACCTTTCCCAACGGTTTGGCCAAACCGTTGGGATAGGTCCACCTTTCCCAACAGTTTGTCCAAACCATTGGGAAAAGTGTCCAATTTGAGGGCCTTTCCCAACGGTTTGGTCAAACCGTTGGGATAGGTCTACCTATCCCAACGGTTTGGCCAAACCTTTGGGAAAGGGGACCTATACCAACGGTTTTTGCAAACCGTTGGTATAGAAGCGTTGGGAAAGATCTAATTTCCAGTAGTGCTAATCCCAAAAATAACTAAACCACTATCTAATACCAACTATAACAACCCCGCTATTTTTCTCACACTTAAACATAATTTATTACATAAGATATTAATTTGATACAACATAGAAGATAGATAGGTATACTATATTTGGGGTTTAGGAACATTACATAACAACTTAAAACTTGAAATGCACATCTTTATTGAAAATTTCTTTTACATGACCACACACATTCCTTTGTACTTAACATTGCATGGGATAACCTGAAAACATGAATAAGAAAAAGGTGATCTATAAATCCCAGTAAGGGAGTAAACAAGGCATAACATGAATAATACAATACATGTTAGGCAATAGTCATATCAATGTATCATAAGAGAAACATGAACATAAAGACATTATATAGGCTAATTATCATAACATGGAAATGTGGCATCAACATTTAATATGATATTAGCATGAGCCAAGTCTAATTGCACATGGAGCATGAGTAAACCATCATTGCACTTTAATTATCATGAGTAAACCCTCACTACACTTGACGTATCATAATATTAATATTTACCCAATGCATTGGAGCACTTTCAGGGAAAACCCTTCTTAATCATTTCATTTCATGTATAAGTGTGCCACATAGATCATACAACATGGATTTATTAAACATCATTATTTATTACACGATAAAGGAATGTGGAATTCATACATGAAACTATATAATCAATAAGTAAATGTTCATAAAGGTGAATACCGTTGATAGAGAAATGGGCATGATATTAACTACACAATGATTTGGATTAGAAAATTGTGGTTCAATTTCCACAACATAACGACGTGACATAAGAATTCATAAAAATGGTTTATGAGAGAGAAAGGGGTATCTCATCATATGTAAATGAAATGGACAGTAATTGGGTTCATATAGATACATTTCCCAATATATGTAATGAAATTTAGATTCATAATATAAAAGAATTGCTTGGATGTAAATGAGGAGAGAGAAATTCCTTACGGAATTTCGGTGTAAGAACCCAGGTTTTCGTACAAGGTACATATCCTTTTTCTTTTCAGTTTAACTGTTCTGTTGAGGCATAATGTGGATGCCTAACTTGACTGAGGGAGTTACGGAGGTGTCCGCGGCTTGTTCGGAGCCCGAAACCAAGTTTTAGGATGGAAATGGCCTAGCACACGATTTGCACATGGCCTGGTTAAACCTTGCACCTTGGTGTAGGCTTAGCAGAGGCAGGAGCATGACCTGTGCACGGTTTGGGGAAACCGTGCGGGGTGGCCGTGCGGTTACCCCTTGGCTTCCAGAAAGTTCTGCATGGTCTCCGCACGGTTTGTCCAGGCCGTGCGGGTAAATTGTGCGACCTGTTGTGTTTTGAAATTTAATTAATTTTTAATTAAATTAATTAAATTTTATAAAAACCTAAACCTATCCCTCATTTCAACCACACAGTAGGGGGATAACTGTCAAAGATACTACAGAGGGATTTGAGCCTGGTTCTCCATCCGATCTCTGTTTCGAACGCCGTTCGTCTTGTTAGATTTGAAACAGTAATTCCTCAATTCCTTTTTAATATTTCTCGATTCTTCTGGTTATAATGAACGCATATTGGATTAAGGATCATATGCCCTAATTTCTCGTTCTTCATCTGTTCTTAAGTTTTCTTCCAAACCAGGATGAATCAGAGCCTGATATTGGACGAGCTATCTAGTACGAGCCTAAGGTAGGTGGTCTCATGCTTTTCGCTGATTATCAAGCTATTTATATATGCCAGAGTGCCACTCACCCACTTTTGGGGTGTCACATGAATCTGGAATTTAACCTTGTTATTACCTAGCATGTTGTAGGTAATATGAATAGGATGGTATGTGCTTGAGTTAGGTTGTACACCTTGGGAAGGAACCTCCCCTTGGGTGCGTTTTCTTGAATGGAACTTTTATGGTTTTGACCCATGATGCCTATGAGGCATGCCTTTTATTTCACTTGTGGGTTGTTAAAAATGGAAATTGAATATGAATGGAATTGTAATAAGATGAAATTTTAATTGAAATGGTTTCGGGTATGGGATGGAGTTTTAACCCTTGAACCTTGTATGCTAATTCTTGAATTGCAAGACCACATAAGTTAAATGCTTTTGAACTTCTTAAAATGTGAAACAAAGTCATGAGTGAACCATGGAACCAATGTGAGTTGCCATGGATGGACTCATATGAGACTTGTTACTGTAATGCCGAGTGAATCATGGATCCAGTGTGAGATTCCATGGAAAGACTCAATAGGGCATGATATGTCATGGGCGATACCCGAATCTTATTTATAGGATCCCAGGGACAAGCTCAGATGATGGACTATACCACACCTAGAGCGAGGCTGGGTACCTAGGAGGTTCCTCAGAACGGGATTGTAGGGTGTTGGTGGATTTTCTCCCTGAGTGATGCCTGGTTTCTGATTTGAGTATTCCAGGAACAGGCTCAAGGAATGGTTTGAACACTTTAATGAAGTGATTAATGAATGGCGTGGATAATTTAAGTGACTCCATGCCAAAGCACAAGCTTGGGTCGGTCTTTCTAGTTTCCTTGTTTACTGCTTTCTATATTACACTGCCTGTTTTATATATTCACTAATAGATTAGCACGAATCTTTGGTGGTTTCCTACTAGGATTTAGTCTCACACCCTGTTTGGGTCATGTTTTTGGACCCAAGCGGATTATATGGTTTCAGGTAATGAGAATGGGAAATACCCTAGTATAGGTACTTGACTTGCTGGTCGGAGTAAGAGTGCACGGGACCAAGCTGAGGCTTGCGATGCGACATGGGATACATTTTGGTTTATTTTTGGTATTTTTATACTTGTTCTGTATTGTATTGACTTGAACCATTCTACATATATCAGATCCTTCTATTTGTTATCTATTTCTGTTGTCTATGTGTTGTCTACTGGTTACCTTCTTCCGCTATTGTATGTTGTAATTCCGCTATGATACTTTGGTAATGAGGGCATAGTCTCCCCATGAACTCACCTAAGCCCTCGCTACTAGTCGACAGCCTCTAGCGTTTGGGGAGATGTGCTTGAGGCCATGTGGTGACCGGTCCGGCTACCAGGTTGAATGGTAAGTCGGTTCAGGATGTTACAAAGTGGTATCAAAGGGAATTTCCTTTTCTGATTTGACTTACTATTTAGTGACTATAGACAGGAGTAGGAAGGGAAGGGACTTGGTAATAAACTGTGCTCGGGAGTTGCAAACCCATGTACAGGGAAAATCCAAGCTGCCTCATATGGAATTGTGTTTCTGGTTTTAATTATTACAGTTGTTCTGATTTCACCGTTGGGTGACACACATGGTTTTTGTGGATACTATTGATATTACTGTGGGTTCTATTTCGTTGCAACCCGATGAGATGAGGGTTTTCCATCTCATGAATCATATAGGCACCTTGTTAGGAATCACATGTCATGCATTATTCCATGCTATCTAGGATGCGTTAGATATTTCATGTTATTGTGATAAGTGTGTGATTGATATTACATACTATTTTGATAGTTGATTGATAGGTGTGCCTACTATTGTGTAAGATTGGGTGCAATTAATGAAGAGTGACGCCATCTTTCAATTCATAAAGTGTATGGGATCTTATGGATTGGGAAATGATGCACCAATGGGATGTAAATGCTAAATGAAATTGCATTTCATGGTTATATGGGCATCAAATTTTGATTCATGAGGTGTTATGGGCCTTCAGGGAATGGAACTTGGTGGACCATTGGTTAAAGATTTTGAACAAAGGTATGTTAAAAGAATGAATGTTGAAAATAGAGCCTGACCTAGACCCGACTTCTGAGTGGGCAAGAGGTAGTGACTCTAGTGGTTTTCGGTGACTGTTCCTAATGCAGTCCTGGATTTAGATGAAGGCTATGGGTTGGCGTGGTTTTTAGGAAGGTCTTGACTTGTCTTGTCCTAGTTCTTATGCTCATGAGTTTCGAATCTCGTTAAAAATCTTGAACTGAGGCGTGTGTTTGTCATTGCAGAGTCATGCCACCACGGTGACCTCCAGTTGTACATCTGGAGAGCGGTGACGACCACGTTCTGGAGATGGTAGTCCATGGGCTACTAGAGGAAACTCTAGTTGTGCCAGCTGCGGCACCAATGGTTATACCAGACACAGGTGCTGAGGCACAATTCCGTGAGAGCTAGTTGCATTTTATGAAGACCGTTCAGGGAGCACCGCGACATGCCCCGACTATGGCAGAGTTGACATGTGAGTTTCAGCAGCAACATTCGCCTACGTTTTCAGGGGATGGCGAACCACAGGCTACAGAGTCCTGGTTAGAGGTGATACTAGATATCTTTGAGCATTTGGAGACGCCTCCGGAGAGGAGGGTCAAGCTCGCTGCGTACATGCAGCATGATTCCTCCAAGAGGTGGTGGGACGTGATCACCCAGTCAGATCGTCATCGAGAGATGGCTTGGTTAGAGTTTCATACGGCCTTCTATGATTTCTTTTATCCCGAGACTTTGAGGGCCAATCGAGCCCGGGAGTTCTTGCGTATGGAAAAGGGCGTGTTACCAGTGAAGGAATACTCGGCCCGTTTTACTGAGCTTCAGCGCTTCACACCTATCCCGATGGGTGATGAGCTGTCAAGGGCCAGACATTTTGAGGATGGTCTGAGATATGGCATCTAATCTTAGGTAAATATCTTTAGGTTGACTACCGTTTCTGGAATTGTGAACCAGGATGTAGTGACCCCGACCCCCAAAACCCAGGAGACGATGCCTTCTGAACATGATGTGTTGTTTTTAAATAAAACAAGCACTGATAAACTACACATCATGTCCCTATACATAGGAACGTGTGCAGTTCGGGTTTTGGGAAACCGACAACTTCTGAAGAGATTCATCTTTTAAGAGCTGATACCTGAAAATTTTAAATCAAAACATAGGGTGATCATTGAAATACTCAGTAAGAGGTTTTAAAAATAAAAATAGTGTAACTTTTTGAAAAAATTCATTTAAAATCATTATCTTAAGGAAAATTGTAACATACAACATCAAAATTCTCAATCAACATTTTCAAGAAATATATGAAACAGTTATGACATTTCTCAAAGGAGTAACAATGGTCATCGTAAACAAGTACGACATGTGATTACTTAAGCATAAAATTAAACAGTTAAGAGTAACGCATAATCAAATTTGTGCATAAAGGAAACAACTTAAATTTTCGTATGCTGGTTACTATTTACTAATTGATAAACACTAATCATGCTCCAAAATTATAATAGTGAAATAACAACTTTGTGAAAACATAAAGGCATTGGTCGTGAAAGAATAGGAGTTTTATCTTGAAAAGGAACTTGTTACATAACTTGAATTATGTGGCATCAACATTTAACTTAGAGAATCATGAACATATCACGAAGGTAAACCCCAAGGTGTCATTTGAAATTATCAAGGTAAACCCCAAGGTATCGTTTAAAATTGTAATCTCTAGTGGTTACATCATTACCCAATGCATTGGAGTGCTATCAGGGCGCACCCTTAAATTTTTAATCTCTAGTGGTTACATCATTACCCAATGCATTGGAGCACTATCAGGGTGCACCCTTCAATTTTTCTTTATTATCATGTGAGCCACATCATTCATACTTTGCTTAAACAGTTTTTATATTTAAGATGTCCCATACCACCTTTAATAACTCATTCATTTTCATATTACCCAAGGTGTCCCATACCACTTTGGGTAATCTAATTTCTTAGTTCATTTAGTGATATGTCATCAGTATGCATTTGGTACAATAATAACTAAAATAAATAATGAGCCATCACACATTTTTTTAATACATGATATAACAGTTAACATTGAAAAATATGTTAATAACTAATAAAAGGCACACATAGTTTAGTAAAACATTATTTTCACATAAGCTAATTACTAAAGCATATAAAATGATGATATAATAAATGATGAATCTTTAAAATTATTATTCCATGTAAGTGGAACACTTAAAGAAAACTCTTTCTATCAGTTATGGTGATAAACAGGCCCTTAAAAAAAATAAATTAAACCATAACTTGATTAATTAGTAGCATTCACCAAAGTAGGATCATGGTGTAATAAGTCAACAAATGAACACTACATGACGACATAATCCCATAAATACTAAATCCTCTAATACATATTTATCAAGCCAAAATATACACTTTATCATAAAAATACGTCATGGGAAAAGTCGAATAAACTTCTTTAATAAAACATTCTCATTTGTGTGTACATATATATACTAAATACATGTTGGTTTAGTAAACACCAAAATTATCCTTTATTAAAATCACACATTTATCAAAACACAAAGTCAGTCCGGGTAATCATTACTAAAAATTAGGGTTTTGGACACACATCACCATATATTCACCAAGAATGTATATAAAGGTTTTTACATTAAATAAACAAGGCCATTAAAATTTCTTGATTTCTGAAAAATTCTTAATTTTATTTAGTTAAGAACCAAAAACTTTAAGAGGGTTTAATATTCATGAAACTATAAATACATAAACATGTGACAACTTTGGTTTTAAACTACAACATTAATGTACCTAATCCAATGGCCTTGATTGCATCCAAAATATAGTTCAAGGATAGGCATTCATCCCCTAAAATCATAACTGTCTCATTTAAAAAATAATAATAAATACATAAACATGTAGAATTATTTAGTTATATAAGGTTTACATAAATAATATATGTTAAGCTTCGGTTAAAAATTCAACCTCAATACACATATATTACGTAGTATAAACTACCGAATGATCTGGGATACCCTAAACCGAAAGGGTTTGGGTTCTAAGTATTCACACACACACACACACACATATATATATATACAAAAATGTATATACACTATATACGTACATATACGTTTTGAGTTTTTTTGTAAAACTAATTCATTAAAAATATTAAAAGGATATATATATAACTCTTCTGATAACATAAAGGCAAAAACCCTTTGAGGGTATTACAAACTGAAGGGTTTGTGTTTCATATACAAACTGTATATATATACCGAGTATATAACGGTATGGGTTTCTCCAAAGTAAATAAAAATATGAAAACACCCTTACACATGAACCCTACTGAAAACACGAAGGAAAAATCCTAGAAGGCAATACAAACCGAGGGGTTTATATTTAAGTATATATATATAAATATAAACTGTATATATATATACCAGGAATATAAAATGAAGGTCACTCCAAAATAAGGCAAGCATGCAAGAACACTTACCTTGATTTGAGGAAGAAGCTCGGTCTAGAGGTACTTCGCTGGATTGCTGGGTGTCCGCGGAAAAGAAATAGGAGAAGGAGCCGTCCCGATTTCATGAGGAAGGAGGGTTTATATAGGGCTTAGGTGCACTTGGGTGACTCGACCCAAGGGTAGGCCAGTGTGGGGAAGACGAGGAAACAGTGGCCTAGGAGGGGGTTGTGCGGGGGTCAAAAGGAGCAGTGGAGTGGAGAAGGCCGAGGCATCCTCAGGTGCATGCCTACTGGTGCGGGAACCCAGCGCGAGGAAGAAGATACTAAAGAGGTCGACTCGGTAAGGAACGGACAGCCTGGATTAAAAACAGAGATATCAGACGGTTGGAGGAGGTGCGAGAATTGGGTTGATCGGTTTAAAAGAAACCAAGGGCCATGATTAGATCTCAGGAGAGATCGGACGGTCGCGGTGATATGCGGGGGAGATCGCGTGGCTAAAAGGGTCGGACGAACGAGATTGAAGCGGAAATCGATCGGACGGTCCTGATCGTGCGGAACACGTCCCACATCGAAACAAACCGCGGTTGAGGCGAGGTTTTTAACTCAAATCACGCTGGCAACTGAGCAATAACACCAAAACACACACACACCGGGGCCTTATACATGGGCCCCATGCGGGCCTTGGCCCAACCCTACGCAACGCGCGCCACGGCCTTACACACGGGCCCGCGTGCGACTGGATGAACCTATACTCGGCTCGGGGCTCGAGCCTGGTTGACACTATGTATTCACATTTGGGACCCCGATGGTCGGTACCTTGGGTCCCTAGGGCTCGGTTTCATCCTTGAGGGCTTGGGCCAAAGGGATTCCCTCAGCTTGGCCGGGTCCCAACATATTTTTTTTATTAAAAATTATTTAGATTTACAAAATAACTAGTATAAGTATACTTAGTTAAAAATAGTATGTAATATAAATATTTGTAAAAATTGAGTTAATATACAATAAAAACAAATAGTTTTAACTTAAAATCTAAAAACCTTTTATAGATTATATAAAATACTTTACGTCATGATATAAACTTTTAAAAGATATACCTTTCATAATTTACAGAAAAAACCTTTATAAATATTAGGATCTTTAAAATACACCACTATTTGTTTCGTAAAATTCTTTTTTTTACAAGACCAATAGTTTTCCCCAATTCAAAAATACATAATTTTAGAGATCAAAAAGATATAATTATTATAGATACCCTTTAAACATAAATTTCAATAAAAAGATACTAAGTTTTCAACCATATAGGTATCCATCGGGATTTTTGTAAAAAAAATTAAATTTATTTACGAGAATATTCTTTTTATTTTAAAACTATGATTCTTTTGTGAAAAACATTTTAGACATATTATAATATTGGAATATCAGAAAATTATAAGAGCATTAAAAACCAAGTTTTCATATAAAGATAAAATTTATCAATGGAAACCCAAAGGTTGTTCTGAAAACCCAACGGTTATATATTTAACGGTCATAACTTAAAGGAACATTATAAAAACAGGTGTGTAGGGTGTTTATCAAAATTCAAGACACCTAAACCTAGGTGGATGGATGTCCTCATACCATTGGTGCTGAGTAAATGTGTCGTGGCTCTAGCTATTATATTTTTCACACTGATGGACCCAGAAGAAGACAACTATCCGATTACTCGAGTTGTGACTCTTAGTAGTCTTACTGTGGCCATGTTAGGTCTTGTACATGGTATTTTAAATTAGTTTGGGTCTTTGTTGAAATGTAGCATTTTAATATATACCAGTTCACCTTAATCTCCCTGTTTTTTATCTATTTAGTTTCAAATTATTTATTAGTACCAAAACACGCCATGTATAACAAGAGACATCAAAATAAAACACCACAATGCCCACTCAGACAAGTTCATAAAACCCGGGACATCACATTATCCCCCTCTTAACAGAATTGTGCCCTCGCAATTATTTCACAAAGTCATGATGGTTCTGCGATGTTCTAACCATCTCCACCAATGTAGAGGGTCAACAGGTGCATTTAGAGGAATCCCCGTAGCGATGCTCAACTCTTCTAGTTCCCTAACCCGGATACACTTAGGGCAGCTGGGGTTGAACTCATGGAGGCACCTGTCACATCTCCTGAGTCTAGCATGAGGGGTATGGGGTTGGGAGACGACCGAATAAACTTTCTGTCTACAAGAAAGTCGAGTGGATTCATCTTATAGCATTCCGAAGTTCAACAACTCGCCCCAGAAGCCGAAGTTCAAGATTTGACCAAGGTAGGCTGCTCGGAGGTCACCGGCAGCAGCAACCTCATGAAAAACGTCGAGGGTCATAAAACTAAAGTCCTCACCTACTGTAAATACCCGGAAAAGTCCCTCATAGTATCTTCCTCGACGTACATAGGAGGGAAACTGGGTCATCATCATAAGGAGGTAATCCATTCCTACCCCCCGGTGTAACTGAAGCACCCGTGGTGAGTTGGATATATCGTAAAGGTGCTTTCATGTCATGAAGATATGGGCATATTTTAGAAAATCCTCACGGATAACTAAAGACATAATGGTCTCTAGGGCCTCAGTGGGGAGAGTCAAAAGATTGGTACCTTTGTTTTCCATCTTAAATTTAAGAAAACCCATTTTTTAGTAAAACTGAAGCATATATATATATATATATATATTTGTTTCAGTTTCTATCTTTCCAGAGTTATCCAAACCGAACCTCTCATACCAACTGTAGTGACCCCGACCCCCGAAAACCAGGAGCCGGTGCCTTCTGAACACGATTTGTTGTTTTTAAATAAAACATGCACTGATAAACTACACATCATGTCCCTATACAGAGGATCGTGTGCGGTTCGGGTTCTGGGAAACCGGAAACTTCTGAAATGATTCATATTTTAAGAGATGATACCTAAAATTTTGAAATCCAAACATAGGGTGAGCATTGAAATACTCAGTAAGGGGTTTTAAAAATAAAAACAGTGTAAGCTTTTGAAAACATTCGTTAAAAATCATTCTCTTAAGGAAAACTGTAACATACAACACCAAAATGATCAATCAATATTTTCAAGAAATATATGAAACACTTATGACATTTCTCAAAGGAGTAACAATGGTCATCGTAAACAAGTACGACATGTGATTACTTAAGCATAAAATTAAACAGTTAAGATTAACACATAATCAGAGTTGCGCATAAAGAAAACAACTTAAATTTTCGTATGCTGGTTACTATTTACTAATTGATAATCACTAATCATGCTCCAAACTTATAATAGTGAAATAAGAACTTTGTGAAAAAATAAAGGCATTGGTCATGAAAGAATAGGCATTTTATCTTGAAAAGGAACTTGTTACATAACTTGAATTATGTGGCATCAACATTTAACTTAGACAATTATTAACATATCACCAAGGTAAACCCCAAGGAGTCATTTGAAATTACCAAGGTAAACCCCAAGGTATCGTTTAAAATTGTAATCTCTAGTGGTTACATCATTACCCAATGCATTGGAGCGCTATCAGGGAGCACCCTTAAATTTGTAATCTCTAGTGGTTACATCATTACCCAACGCATTGGAGCGCTATCAGGGTGCACCCTTAAATTTGTCTTTTTTATCATGTGTGCCATATCGTTCATACTTTTCTTAAACAGTTTGTATATTCAAGATGTCCCATACCACCTTTAATAACTCATTCATTTTCATATTACCCAAGGTGTCCCATACCACTTTGGGTAATCTAATTTCTTAGTTCATTTAGTGATATGTCATCATTATGCATTAGGTACAATAATAACTAAAATAAATAATGATCCATCACACATTTTTCTAATACATGATATGATGGTTAACATTGAAAAATATGTTAATAACTAATCAAAGGCACACATAGTTTAGTAAAACATTCCTTTCACACAAGCTAATTACTTAAACATATAAAATGATGATATAATAAATGATGAATATTTAAAATTATTATTCCATGGAAGTGGAACGCTTAAAGAAAACTCTTTCCATCAGTTATGGTGATAAACAGACCCTTAAAAAAATAAATTAAACCATAACTTGATTAATTAGTAACATTCACCAAAGTAGGATCATGGTGTAATAAGTCAACAAATGAACACTACATAACGACATGATCCCATAAATCCTAAATCCTCTAATACATATTAATCAAGCCAAAATATACACTTTGTCATAAAAATACGTCATGGGCAATGTCGAATAAACTCCTTTAATAAAACATGCTCATTTGTGCGTACATATATATAAAAAATACATGTTGGTTTAGTAAACACCAAAATTATCCTTTATTAAAATCACACATGTATCAAAACATAAAGTTAGTCTGGGTAATCATTACTAAAAATTAGGGTTTTGGACACACATCACCATATATTCACCAAGAATGTATATAAGGGTTTTTACACTAAATAAACAAGGCCATTAAAATTTCTTGATTTCTGAAAAATTCTTAATTTTATTTAGTTAAGAACCAAAAACATTAAGAGGGTTTAATATTCATGAAACTATGAATACATAAACATGTGAAAACTTTGGTTATAAACTACAACATGAATGTACCTAATCCAGTGGCCTAGATTGCATCCAAAATATCATTCAAGGATAGAAATTCATCCCCTAAAATCATAACTGTCTCATTAAAAAAAATAAATACAAAAACATGTATAATTATTTAGTTATATATGGTTTACATAAATAATATATGTTAAGCGCCGGTTAAAAATGCAACCGCAATACACATATATTACCTAGTATAACCTACCGAATGATCTTGGATACCCCAAACCGAAAGGTTTTAGGTTCTATGTATTCACATATTTATATATATACAAAACTGTATATACACTATATACGTACATATAATTTTTGAGTTTTTTTTGTAGAACTGATTCGTTAAAAATATTAAAAGGATATATATATAACTCTTCTGATAACGTAAAGGAAAACACCCTTTGAGGGTATTACAAACCTAAGGGTTTGTGTTGCATTTACAAACTGTATATATATACCGAGTGTATAATGGTATGGGTTTCTCCAAAGGAAATCAAAATATGAAAACACCCTTACAAATGCACCCTACTAAAAACACGAAGGCAAAATCCTATAAGGCAATACAAACCGAGGGGTTTATATTTAAGTATATATATAAAAATATAAACTATATATATATACACCGGGAATATAAAACGAAGGTCCCTCCAAAAGAAGGAAAGCATGCAATTACCCTTACCTTGTTTTGAGGAGGAAGCTCGGTCCAGAGGTACTTCGCTGGATTGGTGGGTGTCCGTGGAAAAGAAAGAGGAGAAGGAGCCATCCCGATTTCATGAGGCAGGAGGGTTTATATAGGGCTTCAGTGCAGTTGGGTGACTCGACCCAGGGGTAGGCCGGCGTGGGGAAGGCGAGTAAACAATGGCCTAGGAGGGGGTGTGCGGGTGTCAAGAGGAGCAGTGCAGTGGAGAAGGCCGAGGCGTCCTCAGGTGCAGGCCTACTGGTGCGGGACCCCAGCGCGAGGAAGAAGACACTGAAGAGGTCGACTCGGTAAGGAACAAACGACCCATATTAAAAACGGAGATATCAGATGGTTGGAGGAGGCATGGGAATTGGGTTGATCGGTTTAAAAGAAACTGAGGGCCGTGATTAGATCTCGGGAGAGATCGGACGGTCGCAGTGATACGCGGGGGCGATCACACAGCTAAAAGGATCGGACGGACGAGATTGAAGCGGAAATCGATCGGACAGTTTTGATCGCACAGAACACGTCCCACAATGAAACGAACCACAATTGAGGTGAAGTTTATAACTCAAAGTGTGCTGGAAATGGAGTAATAACACCAAAACACACACACACCGAGGCCTTATACGCAGGCCCCATGCGGGCCTTGGCCCAACCCTACGCAATGCGCGCCACGGACTTGCACACGGGCCCGCATGCGACTAGATGAACCTATGCTTGGCTCGCGCCTCGGGCCTGGTTGACACTCTCTATACACACTTGGGACCCCGTTGGTCAGTACCTCGGGTCCCTAGGGCTCGGTCTCAGCCTTGAGGGCTTGTCCCTAAGGGATGCCCTCGGCTTGGCCGGGTCCCAACATAATTTTTTTATTAAAAATTATTTATATTTACAAAATAACTGGTATAAGTATACTTAGTTCAAAATAGTGTGTAATATAAATATTTGTAAAAATTGAGTTAATATACAATAAAAACAAATAGTTTCAACTTAAAATCTAAAACCCTTTTCTAGATTATATAAAATACTTTATGTCTTGATATAAATCTTTTAAAAGATATACCTTTCACAATTTACATACAAAACCTTTATAAATATTAGGATCTTTAAAATCCACCACTATTTTTTTCATAAAATTCTTTTTTTTACAAGACCAATAGTTTTTCCCAATTCAAAAATACATAATTTTAGAGATAGAAAAGATATAATTATTATAGATACCCTTTAAACATAACTCTCAATAAAAAGATACTAAGTTTTCAACCATATAGGTATCCATCGGGATTTTTGTAAAAACAATTAAATTTATTTTCGAGAATATTCTTTTTATTTTAAAACTATGATTCTTTTGTGAATAAAATTTTAGACATATTATAATATTTGAAATATCATAAAATTATAAGAGCATTAAAAACCAAGTTTTAATATAAAGATAAACTTTATCAATGGAAACCCAAAGGTTGTTTTGAAAACCCCACAGTTATATATTTAACACTCATAACTTAAAGGACCATGATAAAAAATAGGGGTGTAGGGTGTTTATCAAAAATCAAGACACCTGACCCTAGGTGGATGGCTCTCCTCATACCATTGGTGCTGAGTACGTGTGCCATGGCACTGTCTATTCTATTTTTCACACTGATGGACCCAGAAGACGACAACTATCCGATTACTCGGGTTGTGATTTTTAGTAGTCTTGTTGTGGCCATGTTAGGTCTTGTACATGGTATTTTCAATTAGTTTGGGTCTTTGTTGAAATGTAGCATTTTAATATATACCAGTTCACCTCAATCTACCTATTTTTCATCTATTTAGTTTCAAATTCTTTATTAGTACCAAAACACACCATGTATAACAAGAGTCATCAAAATAAAACACCACAATTCCCACTCAGACAAGTTCATAAAACCTGGGGTGTCACATTATCCCCCTCTTAACAGAATTGCACCCTCACAATTATTTCACAAAGTCATGAGGGTTCTGTGATGTTCTCACCATCTCCAACAATGTAGAGGGTCAACAAGTGCATTTAGAGGAATCCCTGTAGTGATGCTCAACTATTCCAGTTCCCTAACCCAGATACACTTAGGGTAGGAGGGGTTGAACTCATGGAGGCACCTATGACGTCTCCTAAGTCTAGAATGAGGGGTATGGAGTTGGGAGATGAACGAATACACTTGCTATCTACAATACGTTCAAGTGGATTCATCTTCTAGCATTCCGAAGTTCAACAACTCTCCCCAGAAGCCAAAGTTCAAGATTTGATAGAGGTAGGCTACTCGGAGGTCACTGGCAGCAGCAGCCTCTTGAAAAACGTCGAGGGTCATAAAACTAAAGTCCTCACATACCGTAAATACCGAAAAAGTCCCTCATGGTACCTTCCCCGACGTACATAGGAGGGAAATTGGGTCATCATCATAAGGAGGTAATCTATTCCTACCCCCAGGTGTAACTGAAGCACCCGTGGTGAGTTGGATACGTCGTAAAGGTATTTGCATGTCATGCGGATATGGGCATAGTTTAGAAATTCCTCACGGCTAACTAAAGACACAATGGTCTCTAGGACCTCAGTTGGGAGATAAAATAGATTAGTACATTCGTTTTCCATCTGAAATTTAATAAAACCCATTTTTTAGTAAAACTAAAGCATATATATATATATATATATATTTGTTTCAGTTTCTGGATTTCCAGAGTTATTCAAACCGAACCTCTGATACCAACTGTAGTGACACCGACCCCCAAAACCCAGGAGTCGGTGCCTTCTGAACATGATGTGTTTTTTTAAATAAAACATGAACTGATAAACTACACATCATGTCCCTATACATAGGATCGTGTGCGGTTTGGGTTTTGGGAAACCGACAACTTCTGAAATGATTCATCTTTTAAGAGCTGATAACTGAAAATTTTAAATCAAAATGTAGGGTGAGAATTGAAATACTCAGTAAGAGGTTTTAAAAATAAAAACAGTGTAACTTTTTAAAAACATTCGTTTAAAATCATTCTCTTATGGAAAACTGAAACATACAACATCAAAATGCTCAATCAATTTTTTCAAGAAATATATGAAACACTTATGACATTTCTCAAAGGATTAACAATGGTCATCGTAAACAAGTAAGACATGTGATTACTTAAGCATAAAATTAAACAGTTAAGAGTAACACATAATCAGAGTTGCGCATAAAGGAAACAACTTAAATTTTCATATGCTGGTTAATATTTACTAATTGATAATCACTAATCATGCTCCAAACTTATAATAGTGAAATAAGAACTTTGTGAAAACATAAAGGCATTGGTCGTGAAATAAGAGGCATTTTATCTTGAAAAGGAACTTGTTACATAACTTGAATTATGTGGCATCAACATTTAACTTAGACAATCATGAACATATGACCAAGGTAAACCCCAAGGTTTCATTTGAAATTACCAAGGTAAACCCCAAGTTATCATTTAAAATTGTAATCTCTAGTGGTTACATCATTACCCAATGCATTGGAGCACTATCAGGGCACACCCTTAAATTTGTAATCACTAGTGGTTACATCATTACCCAATGCATTGGAGCTATCAGGGTTCACCCTTAAATTTGTCTTTATTATCATGTGAGCCACATCGTTCATACTTTTCTTAAACAGTTTGTATATTCAAGATGTCCCATACCACCTTTAATAACTCATTCATTTTCATATTACCCAAGGTTTCCCATACCACTTTGGGTAATCTAATTTCTTAGTTCATTCAGTGATATGTCATCAGTATGTATTAGGTACAATAATAA
This sequence comes from Viscum album, assembly GCA_963277665.1. Taxonomy (NCBI): domain Eukaryota; kingdom Viridiplantae; phylum Streptophyta; class Magnoliopsida; order Santalales; family Viscaceae; genus Viscum; species Viscum album. The sequence continues at coordinate 2,097,165,298 of OY728125.1, forward strand.
CTAAAATAAATAATGAGCCATCACACATTTTTCTAATACAAGATATAACGGTTAACGTTGCAAAATATGTTAATAACTAATCAAAGGAGCACATATTTTAGTAAAACATTCTTTTCAGATAAGCTAATTACTAAAGCATATAAAATTATGATATAATAAATGACGAATCTTTAAAATTATTATTCCATGGAAGTGGAATGCTTAAATAAAACTCTTTCCATCAGTTATGGTGATAAACAATCCCTTAAGAAAATAAATTAAACCATAACTTGATTAATTAGTAACATTCACCAAAGTAGGATCATGGTGTAATAAGTCAACAAATGAACACCACATGATGAAATGATCCCATAAACCCTAAATCCTCTAATACATATTAATAAAGCCAAAATATATACTTTATCATAAAAATACGTCATGGGAAATGTCGAATAAACTCCTTTAATAAAACATGCTCATTTTTGTGTACATATATATACAAAATACATGTTGGTTTAGTAAACACCAAAATTATCCTTTATTAAAATCACACATGTATCAAAATATAAAGTCATTCCGGGTGATCATTACTAAAAATTAGGGTTTTGGACACACCTCACCATATATTAACCAAGAATGTATATAAGGGGTTTTACACTAAATAAACAAGGCCATTAAAATTTCTTGAGTTATGAAAAATTCTTAATTTTATTTAGTTAAGAACCAAAAACTTTAAGAGGGTTTAATATTTATGAAACTATAAATACATAAACATGTGGCAACTTTGGTTTTAAACTACAACATGAATGTACCTAATCCAACGGCCTAGATTGCATCCAAAATATCGTTCAAGGATAGGTATTCATCCCCTAAAATCATAACTATCTCGTTTAAAGAAAAGAAATACATAAACATGTAGAATTATTTAGTTTTATAAGGTTTACATAAATAATATATGTTAAGCGTCAGTTAAAAATGAAACCCCAATACACATATATTACCTAGTATAACCTACCGAATGATATTGGATACCCTAAACCGAAAGGGTTTGGGTTCTATGTATTCACATATTTATATATATACAAAACTGTATATACACTATATTTGTACATATAAGTTTTGAGTTTTTTTGTAAAACTGATTCGTTTAAAATATTAAGAGGATATATATATAACTCTTCTGATAACGTAAAGGCAAACACCCTTTGAGGGTATTACAAACCGAAGGGTTTGTTTTTCATATACAAACTGTATATATATACCGAGTGTATAATGGTATGGGTTTCTCCAAAGAAATCAAAATATGAAAACACCCTTACACATGCACCCTACTGAAAACACGAAGGAAAAATCCTAGAAGTCAATACAAACTGAGGGGTTTATATTTAAGTATATATATACAAATATAAACTGTATATATATACACTGGGAATATAAAATGAAGGTCCCTCCAAAAGAAGGAAAGCATGCCAGAACCCTTACCTTGCTTTGAGGAGGAAGCTCGGTCCAGAGGTACTTCGCTGGATTGTTGGGTGTCCGCCGAAAAGAAAGAGGAGATGGATCCGTCCCAATTTCATGAGGGAGGAGGGTTTATATAGGGATTTGGTGCACTTGTGTGACACGACCCAAGGGTAGTCCGGTGTGGGGAAGATGAGGAAATAGTGGCCTAGGAGGGGGGTGTGCGGGGGTCAAGAGGAGCAGTGCAGTGGAGAAGGCCGAGGAATCCTCGGGTGCAGGCCTGCTGGTGCGGGACCCCAGTGTGAGGAAGAAGACACTGAAGAGGTCGACTCTGTAAGGAACAAATGGCCTGGATTAAAAACAGTGATATCAGATGGTTGGAGGAGGCGCGAGAATTGGGTTGATCGGTTTAAAAGAAACCGAGGGCCACGATTAGATCTCGGGAGAGATCGGAAGGTCGCGGGGATACGCAGGGGAGATCGCGTGGCTAAAAGGGTCGGACAGACAAGATTGAACGGAAATTTATCGGACAGTTCTGATCGTGTGGAACACGTCCCACATTGAAACGAACCACGGTTGAGGCAAGGTTTATAACTCAAAGCGCGCTGGTAACAGAAAAATAACACCAACACACACACACACAGGGCCCTTATACACGGGCCCCATGTGGGCCTTGGCCCAACCCTACGCAACGCGTGCCACAACCTTACACACAGGCCCGCGTGCGACTGGATGAACCTATGCTCGGCTTGGGCCTCGGACCTGGTTGACACTCTCTATACACACTTTGGACCCCGATGGTCGGTACCTCGGGTCCCTAGGGCTCGGTCTCAGCCTTGAGGGCTTGTCCATAAGGGATGCCCTCGACTTGGCTGGGTCCCAAAATAATTTTTTTATTAAAAATTATTTAGATTTACACAAGAACTAGTATAAGTATACTTAGTTCAAAATAGTGTGTAATATAAATATTTGTAAAAATTGAGTTAATATACAATAAAAACAAATAGTTTTAACTTAAAATCTAAAACCCTTTTCTAGCTAATATAAAATAATTTACGTCTTGATATAAATATTTTAAAAGATATACCTTTTATAATTTACATACAAAACCTTTATAAATATTAGGATCTTTAAAATACACCACTATTTGTTTCATAAAATTATTTTTTTACGAGACCAATAGTTTTCCCCAATTCAAAAATACATAATTTTAGAGATAAAAAAGATATAATTATTATAGATACCCTTTAAACATAACTTTCAATAAAAAGATACTAAGTTTTCAACCATATAGGTATCCATCAGGATTTTTGTAAAAACAATTAAATTTATTTTCGAGAATATTCTTTTTATTTTAAAACTATGATTCTTTTGTGAAAAACATTTTAGACATATTATAATATTTGAAATATCATAAAATTATATGAGCATTAAAAACCAAGTTTTCATATAAATATAAACTTTTTCAATGGAAACCCAAAGGTTGTTTTGAAAACCCAATGATTATATATTTAACGGTCATAACTTAATGGACCATTATAAAAACAGGGGTGTGGGGTGTTTATCAAAAACCAAGACACCTAACCCTAGGTGGATGGCTCTTCTCACACCATTGGTGCTGAGTACATGTGCCGTGGCTCTGGATATTATATTTTTCACACTGATGGACCCATAAGACGATAACTATCCGATTACTCGAGTTGTGATTCTTAGTAGTCTTGTTGTGGCCATGTTAGGTCTTGTACATGGTATTTTCAATTAGTTTGGGTCTTTGTTGTAATGTCACATATTAATATATACTATTTCACCTTAATCTCCCTTTTGTTCATCTATTTAGTTTCAAATTCTTTATTAGTACCAAAACATGCCATGTATAACAAGAGACATCAAAATAAAACACCACAATGCCCACTCAGACAAGTTCATAAAACCTGGGGCGTCACACAGGCGTTAATCAGAGAACGTAACCTGAGAGAGGCTGGAGGTGCGATCCAGAGCAGTTCGTCATCGAGATCAGGTACTACAGTGAATGTTAGTAGGAAACGTCATCTGGAGCTTCCACATGGTGATTCTAGCAGTCAAAAACTATCTTCAGTGAGCAATATGAGGTGCTACCAGTGTGGTAGGCTGGGACACATGAATCCATAGTGTCCGAGGAACCCAGTCAAGTGCCGATCATGTGGAAAGATGATTCATATTCAACATTTTTGCAGAACGTTTTCACAAGAAGCCAGTGATAGAGGGTCCACACCAACTCCATATGCAGGAGCAGGGTCAGCAGCTTCTCATCAGACAAGGAGTTGGGGTGCGACTAGCCGATCAAGACGAGGTAGTGGTCATGGAAGAGGTTTCCAGGCATAGGGTACACCGAGACGTCAGAGTGGGCCAGTTTCGGGTAGTGAGGTTGTATCACATGGCCGTGGTTCAGGCCAGATGTATTCAATGCAACCTACTTCTGAGGATCTAGGAGCGGGATCGTATACGGTGAGAGGTATGATATTAGTAGCATCTGTTATTTCATCTACCCTCTTTGATACAGGCTCATCACACAGTTTTATATCTGCACCTATAGTGAAAAGTCTTGGGCTAGTTGTGTTTTCCTCTGATGGCTTGTTGATGCTAGACACACCACTAGGAGTTAGGGTGGAGGTTGTATTCCAATGCAGAGGGAACCCCATTAGGGTTGGAGGGTGTCACTTTGTTTGGGATCTTTATGTTCTCGAAATGATAGGTTTTGATGTCATTCTTGATATGGACTGACTAGTAACTTACCGAGCCTACGTTGATTGTTACCGCCAGAGGGTAATTTTCACATCACCAGAGGGTGCAGTGTATACTCTTAAGGGTGAGTGGGATCTACAGGAAATCCGAGCTAGTCCAGAGCATCATGGGATGGATGGGATGACAACCCAGATCACTAGTTTGTTTCTGGATGATTAGGGAGTGAGTCAGGTAGACCTTCCTCTAGTAGTTGAGCACTTCAGGGATGTTTTTTCTGACGACTTTTCAGGTTTACCTCCTGAGAGAGAGGTGGAATTCTCCATTGAGCTAGTGCCAGGAGCTGCACCATTATCCATTCCTCCTTACATGATGGCTACGACGAAGTTTCAAGAGCTCAAGAAACAGCTGGAAGATTTGGAGGCAAAGGGGTTTATTCGACCCAGTACTTCTCTGTGGTGTTCGCCAGTACTTTTTTGCAAAAAAGGAAGACAAGACTCTTAGGTTGTGTTTGGACTATCAAAAGCTGAACCAACTGACGGTTAAAAACAAATATCCATTACCGCATATATAGGACCTGTTTGATCAGCTTCGAGGAGCTAGGGTGTTCTCAAAAATTGATTTGAGGTCAGGGTATCACCAAGTGCGTGTTCGACCTACAGACATACCTCGTACAACTTTTCGTAGGAGGTATGGTTTATAAGAGTATCTGGTTATGTCGTTCGGTCTCATGAATGCGCCAGCAGTTTTCATGTCTTTGATGAACCGTGTGTTCCATCCTTACTTGGAATCGTTCATCATGGTTTTCGTGGATGATATTTTGGTGTATTCTTGAAATCGAAATGACCATGCCAACCATCTTGAGATCATCCTGAATACACTAAGAGAGCATCATATATATGAAAATCTTACTAAGTGCCACTTTTGGATGGATCAGATTCACTTCTTGGGCCATGTTATCTCTGAGAAAGGAGTGTCTGTAGACCCAGAGAAGGTTAGAGCTGTGGTTTCTTGGGAACAACCCAAGAATTTCTTTGACATATAGAGTTTCTTGGGGATTCCTGGTTATTATCGTCATTTCATACAGGAGTTCTCATGCTTAGCAGCACCGTTGACAGGCCTGACTAAGAAGGGCATAAAATTTGTATGGAAAGATGCTTGTGAAGCAGCCTTTCAGGAGCTGAAAGGAAGGTTAACATTAGCACCAATCCTAATACTGCCAGAACAGGGCAAGAGTTACATGGTCTATTGTGATGCATTAGGTATTGGGCTGGGTGCAGTGTTGATGTAGGGAGACAGAGTTGTGGCATACGGATCTCGGCAGCTGAGGCCACACGAGAGGAATTATCCGACGCACGATCTTGTGCTAGTAGCATTTGTTCATGCGATGCGCTGTTGGAGGAACTATTTATTGGGAAAGCGTTTTGTGGTGTACACAAACCACAAGAGCCTCAAATATATCTTTACTCAGTGTGATCTGAATCTTAGGTAGTGACGGTGGGTGGAGTACCTACAGTCCTTTGATTTAGAGCTTACTTATACACCTGGTATGGGAAATGTAGTGGCCGATGCATTGAGTAGGAGGGCTCAAATACAGGCAGTGCACCAGGCTAGCAACAAATGGAAGCTTATGTCCTTGTTCTCTGAGATGTATCTTTATGTTCAGAATAGCCAAGGGTAGTCTTTTCTATCATCCTTAGCTGTGACTTCTACCCTCCTGGATAGAGTAAAGATGAGACAACTATCAGATTCTGAAGGCCTAGTTCTACAGGAAGGTGTGTCAGGTGAGGACCCTCCTCCTGGTTGTACGATAGACGAGGATGAAGTTCTTCATATCCATGGATGTGTATGGGTTCTAGTGGATATTAGAGAGGAGATGATGCAGGAGTTTCATTCTTCAGTTTGGGCAGTTCATCCCGGAGTCACTAAGATGTATCGTGACTTGCGCCGATAGTACTGGTGGTCGGGTATGAAGAGGGAAGTGGATAGTTTTATCACGAGATGTTCCACCTGTTAGAAGGTGAAGGTGGAACATTAGTGTCTAGCTGGGCTTTTACAGTAGTTGCCTATCCCGGAGTGGAAATGGGAGGATGTTGTGATGGACTTCATGACTGGTTTTCCAAGTTCACCGTGAAGTAACGATGCTGTGTGGGTTGTGTTTGATAGGCTCACGAAGGTTTCTCATTTCTTTCCAATCAAGGATACCTTCAGTTTGGATGAGCTGGGAAGGTTGTATATCCGGGAGATAGTAAGACTCCACGGGGTCCCGTGCACCATTGTTTCGGATAGGGATGCTCATTTTACGTCACATTTCTGGAAGAGTTTTCAGAGGGAATTGGGTACACAGGTGCTTCTGAGCACAAAATACCACTCTCAGACTAATGGCCAGTCAGAGCGTGCGATACAAGTGCTTGAGGACATGCTACGAGCATGCGTCCTGAATTATAGGGGCTCATGGGAGAGGCATATTCCCTTAGTTGAGTTTGCCTATAAGAACAGTTATCAGGAGACTATACAGATGGCACCGTAAAAAGCTTTATATGGTAGGCCATGCTGATCACCCCTGTGTTAGATAGAGGTAGGTGAGGCAGCTTTACTGGGACCACATCTTGTTCAGGAGACTTCTGATCAGGTCTAGTTGATACAGAAGTGGATGACTACCACACTGTCTCATCAGAAGTCATATGCTGATCGCCGCAGACGACCCCTAGAGTTTGTGGTCGGGGATTAGGTTTTCTTTCATGTTTCACTGAGGCTGGGACACAGGAGGATCAGAAGACAGGGAAAGCTATCACCAAGATATGTTGGGCCTTTTGAGATTCTAGAGAGGGTTGGGCCAGTAGCCTATTGGTTGCAGTTACCTCAGAGATACCAAGCCATGCATGATGTGTTCCACATTTCTCAGTTACAGAGATACTATTCAGACCTGTTTCATACCTTCCAGCTTGAGGAGGTCGAGCTTCAGGTAGATGCATCCTTTGAGGAACATCCGATTTGTATCATTGATAGAAGCACGAAGGTTCTCCGAGGATAGTCAGTTCCTCTAGTATGGGTGCTATGACAGCACAACCGTTTACAGGATGAGACTTGGGAGAGGGAGGCCGACGTACGTGCCCAGTGGCCAGAGCTATTTGCAGACGAATCTTGACCACCCTTCAGAGAGTAATTCGGGGACGAATTGCTATAAGGGGGGAAGATTGTAAGAACCTGGGTTTTCGTATGAGGTACGAATCCTTTTTCTTTTCGGTTTAATTGTTCTGTTGAGGCCTAATGTGGATGCCTAACTTGACCGAGGGAGTTACGGAGGTGTCCGGGGCATGTTAAGAGCCCGGAACCAAGTTTTAGGTTGGAAATGGCCTAGCACACAGTTTACACATGGCTTGCGCACGACCTGGTTAAACCGTGCACCTTGGTGCAGGCTTGGCAGAGGCAGGGGGATGACCTGCGCTTAGTTTGGGGAAACCGTGCGGGGTGGCCATGCAGTTGCCCCTTGCCTTCCAGAAAGGTCCGCACGGTCTCTGCACGGTTTGTCTAGGCCATGCGGGTAAACCGTGCAACCTGCTGTGTTTTGAAATTTAATTAATTTTTAATTAAATTAATTAAATTTTATAAAAACCTAAACCTATCCCTCATTTCAACTGCACAGCAGGGGGAGAACTCTCAAGGAGACTACAGAGGGATTTGATCCTTCTTCTCTTTCTGATCTTCATTTCGAACACCGTTCATCTTGTTATATCCGCAATGGTAATTCCTCAATTCCTTTTTATTATTTCTTGATTCTTCTGGTTATAATGAATGCAGATTGGATTAAGGCTCATATGCCCTAATTTCTCGTTCTTCATCTGTTATTCAGTTTTCTTCCAAACTAGGATGAATCAGAGCCTGATACTAGACAAGCTATCTAGTACGAGCCTAAGGTAGGTGGTATCATGCTTTTCGCTGATTATCAAGCTGTTTATATATGCCAGGGTGCTGCGCGCCCACTTTTGGGGTGTCGCTTGAACCTGGAATTTAACCCTCCTATTACCTAGCATGTTGTAGGTAATATGAATAGGATGGTATGTTCTTGAGTTAGGTTGTACACCTTCGGAAGGAACTACCCCTTGGGTGCGTTTACTTTAATGGATCTTTTATGGTTTTGACCCAGGATGCCTATGAGGCATGCATTTTCATTCCCTTAAAAATGGAAATTGAATATGAATGGAATTGCAATAAGATGAAATTGTAATTGAAATGGTTTCAGGTATGGGATGGAGTTTTTACCCTTGAACCTTGTATACTAATTCTTGAATTGAGATCCCACGTGAGTTAAATGCTTTTAAACTGCTTAAAATGTGAAACAAAGTCATGGGTGAACCATGGAACCAATGTGAGTTGCCATGGACGGACTCATATGAGACTTGTTACTATAATGCCGAGTGAATCATGGATCCAGTGTGAGATACCATGGATGGACTCAACAGGGCACAATATGTCATGGGCGATACCCAGATCTTATTTATAGGATCCCGGGGACGAGCTCAGATGACGGACTATACCGCACCTAGAGTGAGGTTGGGTACCTAGGAGGTTCCTCGGAACAGGATTGTAGGGTGTTGGTGGATTTTCTCCCTGAGCGATGCCTGGTTTTCAATTTGAGTATTTCAGGAATGGGATCAAGGAATGGTTTGAACACTTGAATGAAGTGATTAATGAATGGAATGGATACTTGAAGTGATGCCAAGCCAAAACACAAGCTTGGGTCAGTCTTGCTAGTTTCCTTGTTTACTAATTTCCATATTACACTGCCTATTTTATATATTTACTGATAGATTAGCATGGATCTTTGGTGGTTGCCTAATGGGATTTAGTCTCACACCCTGTTTGGGTCATGTTTTTAGACCCAAGCAGATTATATGGTTTTAGTTAATGAGAGGGGGAAACTCCCTAGTACAGGTTCTTGACTTGCTGCTCGGAGTAGGAGTGCACGAGACCAAGACGACGCTTGCGATGCAACATGGGATATATTTTGGTTTCTTTTTGGTATTTTGTATACTTGTACTATCTTGTATTGACTTTCACCATTCTACATATATCAGATCCTTCTATTTGTTATCTATTTATGCTGTCTATGTGTTGTCTACTGGTTATCTTCTTCCGCTATTTTATGTTGTAATTCCACTGTGATAATTTGGTAATGAGGGAATAGTCTCTCCATGGACTCACCTAAGCCCTCAATACTAGTACGCAGCCTCTGGCGTTTGGGGAGATGTGCTTGAGGCGATGTGACGACTGGTCCAGCTACCGGGTTGAATGGTAAGTCGGGTCGGGACGTTACATTCGGAATGGTAACAGGTGTACATGAGAGCCATTAATTAGAGAGAAAGGGGTATATCATCATTCAAACATAAGGAGGGAAGTATAGGGGAGGTAAAAAATCATTTTACAACATTTTTAATTGAAAACAAAAGGGTATAAAAATATAAATAAATTGTAAAAAATGATAAAGGAATAAATCTCTTACTTGGAATTGTGATCCAAAGGCTTGGGAGAGGTTTGAGAGAGGATTCTTGGGAACTTGGGGAACATTGGGATGATTATAGAGATATGAGGGTAGAGGCTGGTCAAGATCTAAAGGTTTTTAGTGAAGAGTAAGTGGGATCTTGGGTGAGTTTATATAAGAAAAGAGAGGGAATTCTTTATTATTTAGGTTTTGGACACCACATATTAAACTAATCAAAACCAAAAACCAACTCATGGTTTTTGCCTATGGATTTTTCTAAATAGGAGTGGAAAAAATTATTTTATAATCCCAATGGACAAACTTCTTAAAATATTAGGCTTGCTTATATGGAGGTTAATCACACTCTTAAGGAAATAATTTTAAAAAAGTTAAATTTTTTTATAAGTCTTGGAGTGTCCACTAAAGATTTGTAAAATAAATAAATAAATAAAACCTAAAATCACATTATTTTAAAGGTAAAACATATATTTTCCGAACTTAAAATTTATAGTATTTTATTACATCACTATTGGGTCATTATGATGTTATAAAACACATGATATATTTAAATGGTATTTAATTTTTACCAAAAAATTCGACTGTCTCAGAAAATTATGAAAAATTATCCATTGGATATTTTTGATATTATAATTACAAAAATAATATTCCTTTTCTCTAAATAATTTTCTAAATATGTGAATTTTTAATTTTAAAATAAAAATCAATATTTATAAAAAATTCATGGGTTTTAACAAAAATGATTTCAAACCTTAATAAAAATTAAAATTGTATTCACAAAAATTATACAATCATTTATATTTAAAAATTAATTTAGTAATAATATTTTATTAAAATATTATTTAATTCAAAAATCCATTAATTCATAAAAATATATTTCTTAAATGAATATTAACTAAAAATACTATTTATGCTCACTACTGCAAATATGAACTTTATTAGCTCTAGAAAAGGGCATTAATAGCGTTAGAAAAGCGCTCTTAATCGAGGAGAAGATAAGGGGGGAGGGGGGTCCCTTTTATACGTGCTCAAAAAAGTGCTGATAAAGCCCCCCTTTATTAGTGATAAAAAAAAGTGTTGATAAAAGGGGTATTTTATCAGCGCTAAAAAAGTGCTGATAAAGGACTCTTTTATCAGCGTTTTTTAGCACTGATAAAAGTAAAAAAAAAATAAAAAAAATAAGAAAATATTTCTACAATTTAGGGAGGAACTTCTTCAGTGATCCCCCCTTCAACAGCACCCACCCTCACCCCATCCCAAATACCCCAGCCACCCCCAGGCCTTTAACAATGCCCTCACCCCCCTTTAACAACGCTAAGCCTTATTCCCCACCCGCGCGCACGACCTACCTCTCCCGAGATTCGAACTCATGGCCTATTGCCTACGGCGCCTAAGATTTTACCACTCCACCATATTGTTTTTCTGTTCATTTATTAATATATCTATTTATTTATATATAATTTTAGTGATATTTACTCGTATATTAATATATATATATATAGTTATATTAATATATATATATATATATACATATCTGTATATTAATATATATAGTTATATTTATATATTAATATATTTATTCGTATATTAATATATATTTATAAGATTAGTTTTAAATACATTTATAAAATATGATTTTTTGTGTGTGTTTATAAATAAATAAATACATATATACAACACACACACATATTATATGTGTATTTGTAATTATAATTATACATATTTATATATATTTACAAATATTATATATTTATATGTATATACATATGTTTAGAATATATAGATAATATATATTAGTTTGTCAATAGAGGCACACACAGATACACACACACACACACAAACACATCATATAGGTATATAAATATTAATATATTTGTATTTTAAATAAAATTTATATTAGTTTTTTATTTAGATAAACCTTATATATTGAGAAATATACTTTATATATAATTATGATTAATTATTTATTTATAAAATTAAATTTTAATGGGTGAATATATAAAAAATATGTATATATTTTTATATAATTCATTATAAGTTACATTACATTATGAAAAACGATAAAATATCAAAGCCATAATATCAATATAAATGTAACCCCTCAGAATAAATTCATTCCCCAATGAAAAGGTCAAAAAGACCCCCTGAAACGAGGCTGAAATTCCAACGAATGTTAAAACATTTGGGTATCTGGACTAAAAGCTTAGTTTTGGAGGCCTTCTAGGCCTTTTTTTCCTCGAAAAATGTGACAGAAGGTTCCCTTCAACCACTAACGTGTAGAGCTCATCGTAGAATTTGATTTGATATGATGTAGAGATCAAACAGACACCCAAATCAAAATTTATGGTCATTTGAAGTTTGAGTTACATTTTCAACTTATTTTAGATCTTTTATTTTTTTTTTTGATTTTTTGTATCTTCAAATTGTTATTAAATGATTATTAGTCGATGATAATTAGAAAATTATAAATTAATAAGATTTTTTAAAATATTTTAAATCAATTTTCTCTAAATTACTTATATATTAAATGTAATAGTCTATTTATACTTATCTAAACATATTTAATATATATATATTATATTTATATTAATATAAATATACTTATATATCAATATATTATTTTTCATGATTTTTTTGAAATATACACTTTATCAGTGCTAGGGAAAAGCACTGATAAATCCCCCCTTATTAGCGCTACTAAAAAAAAGTGCTGATAAAGGGGTCCCCTTTAACAGTGCTAAAAAAAGTGCTGATAAATGGCCACTTTTAACAGTATTTGTTAGCACTGTTAAAAGTTCCCTTTATCAGTGTTTTTTTTAGCACTGATAAAGGCACCCCCTTTTTCAGCACTTTTTTGAGCACTATTAAAGGGTGGAGATTCGAAAACTCCATTTTGTGGTAGTGGCTTTAAAAACTATTTACAAAGTAACAATAATAAAATGAATGTATTTTCTTTATTCTATACAAAAATAATGCACATAATCATATTTTTAGGTTCTTGTTATATAACCCCTTATAACACCCGTATATGACCTAAGGGTAAGGTGTGAGATGGTGACAAACTCTTGGGATGGCTTGAATGACATCTTTTGGGTGGTAATCTCTATCAACTTCCACTTCTCCCGTAGGTGGTTCCATTTGAGCTTAACATGTTGAAGCTCGGCTTGGGCTTGGTCAAGAGTGAAGCCCAATGACGCCACCTTCTTTCCAAGCTCCGACAAATGGGCTTCATACAAAGCAATTCTACTGGATGAGGCCATTGCTTCATTTGTCTGAGTAAATTGGATTAGTTAAAGCCCTATATTTATTCTAATCAATTGATCACTATTCAATGACTATATTAGTAATGTCAACAATTCTTAACGGTATTTTGAAATCCAAAAATATAAAACTAAGGAAGTGTATATTTTATATAACCATTTTACATAATATGAAATTTAATTAGATCAAGAGGAATTTTCATTAATAAAAGTTTAGGTCATTACATTAATAATTATTTAAATAAATAAATATTTATTTATATTTATAACTAATAAATAAATAATTATTTATTTGTAATATAAAATTATAAAAAATAAATATTTATTTATAGTTGTAATTATACATATTTATATATATAAATTATTATAAAATTATAACAAATATATTTATAATTTTATAAATATATATAATTAATATATTAATTATAATTTTTTAATTATTTAAATATATATACATTTATTTAGAATTATATTTATAACTATTTGTATTTATTTATAAATATTTGTATATAAATATATGTAATTAATATATTTATTATAATTTTTTAATTATTTAAATACATTTATATTTATTTTGGAATTATAATTATAAATATTTTTATTTATTTATAAATATTTGTATATATTTATAAATATATTTATTTAATTATATATTTATAACTTTATGTGTAGTATAATAAAAATATTTATTACAATTTTATAATTATTTACACACACACACACACGCATATTTATAGTTATAATTATAACTATAAAAAAATAATTTTATAAATAATTTTATATAATTATAATTATATATATATATATATTTATAAAATTATAATATATGTATTTATTGTAATGTTATAATTAATTAAATATATATATAGTTATAATTATAATTACAAATACATATATTTAAAAAGTATTTATATATAATTAAAATTTAACAATTATAAATATAATAAATGTATTTATTGTTTAAATATATTTAATGTAATTTTATAAGTATTTTTGAGAACATAATAGTATATATGGGTAACATGAATTAATCATATTCCTAGTAAAATATATATAATAAAAAACGAGTCATCAATGGACAACATGAACAATAAGAAGGGTGTAATGTATAAATGAACATTTATGATGATACATAACATATATGCACACATGATCAATATATTTATTGAACAAATTCATTGGAAACACATATATATTTAATAATTATAATATAAATATATATATATATATATATATATAATATTTATATATTAATTATAAATAAAATAAATATATTAAATATAACAAATATAATAAATATAATGAATCTAATAAATATAATAAATATAATAAATATAATAAAAATAATAAAAATAATAAAAATAATAAAAATAATAAATATAATAAATATAATAAATATAATAAATATAATAAATATAATCAATATAATAAATATAATAAATCTAATTAACCTAATGTAATAAATCTAGTAAATATAAATCTAATAAATCTATAATAAATCTAATAAATCTAATAAATCTAATAAATCTAATAAATCTAATAAATCTAATAAATATATTTATTATTTAATGAAATTTATTATAATCTTATAATTATATATATATATATATTTAATTACAATCTTAGAAATAATTTTTTTAAACATTATATATATATTTTTGAATTATTAAAAAATATATATAAATTATAAACATGCATTTTTTATTTAATGTATGAAAATAAAAATTATTTTGAATATAAATACAATAATTTTATATAAATTATTATTAAAAAGTTTTATTAGTGCTAAAAATAGCACTGATGAAGGTGTACCCTTTATCAAGGATTTTCTTAGCACTGACAAGGGGTACATTTATCAGCGTTTTTAACTGGCGTTGATAAAGCCCCCCCTTATCAGCACTGATAAAACGAGGCGCTTCCCTTGCCCCGTTTTGTGGTAGTGAAATATTTTTCTCCCCTTTGAATCTAAATCCCATCATTATGAACATTTCTTATACCCATCCTGAATGGCCTAAAGGCCTTCTTTTTATTTATATTTATGATAATCTCCCATTCAAGGGATGAGGGGGAACCCTTATAAGGACCGAAGGCTTAAGTGACACATTACATGTCCCGTTGTTCTTAGAGGAAATCATCCCAAACAAGAAAACTTAGAACTTTACCTCCCCCAAAAAAATCATGATGTCAGCTCTCCACCTTCACATGGCTATTCGGCTAGCTCTCCTATGTAGATCTAGACAGGCCTGGTACCGATGACAATGTCATAACCTATCAATATTCCAAGTCTGGTTATCTCTATTCTAGTGAATGCGCCTGCTCCGAATCCTCATTTGGAGTTTTGTTCCTTGTAATATGTTTGGCTGCATCTTCATTTTTCATGTGGCCCTAAGGCCTTGAGGTAGCCCAAAAGCCTTATTGAACCGAAGGCCTTGAGTGACCTGAAGGCCTTGAAGGACTCAAAGACCAAGCCGATGGCCCGAAGGTCCTAATGGATGAATAGTTCTGATTGCTACAATATCGAATAGTACCTTCTATAGTATCTTGTACAACACCTGTTACAATATTGTTATAGTAACCCAGAAATATGCCTCAGCCCGGATTTAATCTCAGGTCTCTTTGATGCAATTTTCGAATCCTCACCAACCAAGCTGAGGCTCATGTGATGAAAATTCCTTATTTAGAAATGATCATTTGGAATGAAATCCTTTCCAAGTTATATACCCATTTCCCTAAAAAATGTGACATCGTTGGGGAAATCATTATTTATGAATGGTTTCCAACGGGTTTGTTTGTGGAACTGAAAACACCAAATGGTTCTATATCCATAGGGATCTTCTTTCCAAATGTAGACACTCATTAGGGATTTTGACCCATGATGCTTAAGAACTCACATTGGTCAAGAGGATGGGAGGTCGGGCTCATCACACCCTTCTGGTGGGAATTATTTCCTACTCCAGGACTCTCTTATAGATTTAAGATATGTTTGTGAATCCTTCATTAATTCCCAAGTATGATGTTGTTTATCCTAATATTAGTAATCTATTATTAACATTGTGTAATTCATAATCATCGCTATTTATTAAATATTCTCCATCAATAGAGATATCTGTACATATATGATGTTCTATATTGATGGTATCCTCTTATATACTACTTAGAGATTCTTTGGTCGTTATTACGAAGATGCTGATTTTTTAGCCATATAGTGGGCCACTTTGGAGTTTATGGTCATCTAGGTAGACAAATTTCACTATAGAATTTATCATCATCCGTGGAGACAGAAGTTGTTATGATGTTGGGATCGAACCCATAGATGAGGTTCCTATGCATCCTTGTGAAAGGAATTAGAACCCACATAGTTCAGTGTCACTTAATGGGACACATCACACCTTTTAAGGTCATGTGATAAGGGCCCAACCATATAATTTAATGTCATGGGGTAAGGGAATCTAGGCAGAAGATAACTCATCAAAGTTTGGTGTGAGACTTATACCTAATAATCCCAAGGAACTTGGAAGGAATATGAGATTCCAAGTTGAATTAGACCCTACTAGGGATATGGCCCAAAAGAATGGGGTTGGTTTAGGATTTTGGGTTTTAACCTTAGGGAGGCTTACTACATATCCCATTTGGATGGGAATCAAAGCCCACATAGTTCGTTAATGAGGACCCATGTCTATGGAGTCCCTCAAAGGTATGTCTCACAGGGGAGTGCCTTTGAGATGAAAGGTTGGGGGTTACTCCTAAGAAGGATATCCCCTATGATGGGACCATGATGGATGTTTTAACTCATGGTGATTTGAGGGATTAACTTGGGGTTTACTCTTGAGGAGGATACTCGGATTAAGGGAATTATGACTGGGGATTATTCCTAAGGAGGATTCCCATTGAGCTCGCACCCTAAGTGGGATTCCTATGTATCCTAGTTATCAGGAATCAGAGTTCTCATAGTTAAATCATTCAGTTGGATTATGTGGTTGTTGTGATCATCATTAACCTACAATCATACATGAGTGAAGCTTAGTGTGAGAAACAAGAGGAATCAAAATATTCGGAAAACCACATTCTTTTCCTCCTCCACTGGTGGGAGAGGCTAGGACTACGACCAAAGTCGTTGAAACTATGGTGGAAGAGGAGAAGGATGATGACCGAAGAGGGGAGTGGGATCAGATACCCATCCCCTCTATAACACAATCTCCAGAAGGTAGATAAGAGCAAAAAGTACAACCTCCTACAAGAAAAGATAGGGGCTTACACCAGGACAGCTACCCTAAAATTGGTCACATAGTGAGGGAGGAGGATGCAATTCCTCATCAAAAGTAAATAAAAGTGTAATCCTCACCCTCCATACTATAGACCAGAGGATCCAGATCTCAGAGATGGGAAAGGATGTATGGAGTCTGATCCCCAGAATCCAAGATCGATAACTCCTCAACACTGTCCCTAGGGTAAGGATCCATGTGACCATAGATATCCAAATCTAAAAATTCCTAGAGGATACTTACCCTATGGTAGGAAAAGTGCAGGAAACCTATGACCTTAGAAATCCAAATCCAAATAGAAGACATGCTGATGTGACTTTCCCTTAGGTTTTGTAAATTAGTAGGTCCTGGTGGAGGTTTCAACAAGGTCCCTTTCAGACAAGGGACCCAAATAAGAAGAGGCCATGCCATGAGTAGCTTTGAGGAAGGCCTAATGGATGACTCGTATAGGTTGGAAGGGGAGGTGAACCAATAAGGATCACAAAAGGGGTGTAACACACAAGTGGGATTGGGAGAATTGGTGATACCATAGGCAAGAAACAACCTAGATGACTAGACTTGGGAAAGTCTTAGCTCCAGCCTTCAAGATTCTCCATAGGTATTCACAGAAGGTAGTATCGAAAGTTCCTATTTGAGGAGGGGAGGTTGAAATATTCCTCTTAAATCAAGGGTCTGAGTGAATGAATCATGCAAGGGTTATTCACTTTTAACCCCATGGTACTTAAGCTTCACTATCCCCCTTTTATTCTCACTCTTTAGGTGTTAGGTAACTACCTTGGAGAGTTCAGAGGACTTGAGTGAAAAACTAGGGTGATCAAAGAAGAAATCAACCATTAGGAAAATTCATCCATCCAAATGAAGACCCCAAGGGTGGGTGGTGTATAGGTAGGATGTGTGCAGGTACCTTGCACACCGATGGTGTTTTGGGGGACTTAGGTGAAACAACTGCTCCATACTACGGGGGATACGTCCCCGCACCCCTTCTCAGGATCAATGTTTGGCTGCGGTCCTGACCCTTTAGGCTGTTCCCTTCGCTACTGTCACCGACCTCTATGAAAAATGCATAGTCACACCATGAAATTTTCAAGCCCGATTTAGGACATTTTGGGTTACGACACATGGAAATCCTATCTGTTCCTTCTTCTGGCATAAAGATGTATTTCTACTTAAACTTAGTATTTGGTATCTATGTGAGGTTCAAATATTCAATTATATGGAACAATGCATGGAAAACATTTCATGGTGTCAACAAAATCCCTCCTCAAAATTAGATTTTCTCAGAACTAAAGGAATCTAATTCTAAGGTAACTTTAAGGAACTTTGCTGCATTCCAAAATCATTTCATGGGTTTTAGAGCTATGTTAAGTTTTGGATGGATGATATAATTTTTGCATAATCCATGGGGCCTAGATAGCATATAGTTTAACTAAATGAGCTTCAAAAAGTAGTTGATGGGTCTTAAGAGGCTGTTCAATAGATGAAGAGTTATGTCGAAGGCCTCTTGTAATATAAGATAGAGAGACTCCATTTTGTGAATGTTCCTCTGATTTTTCTCCATAATGAAAATAATTTTGTTTCCAATCATATATGTATTCATACCTACTTTCTTCATAAACCAAGGGGTCTAGTGAGCATTGTTTTACTGTTGTTAGGGTCATATGAAAAAACCCACAAACTTTTAATTTTTTGTGTTATCACCCCAATTTTTTCCTAAATTCAATATAAAAGTGGCTTAGTGGGAAAGAATTGGATTTTTCTTAGGTTGCCTTTTTTTGAGTTTTTAGCTGAAAAAGATTTGTGAACTTTAACTTTTTATTTCTCAATATTTCCTAAACCATATAGAGTACAGGTCTAGTGAGCTGAGACTCAACTTTTTTTAGAGTTCCCATTGTGGGTTTTCAGCTTGTTGAGTACTATGTCGCTTTTTGTGGGCAATTTAAAGTCATGCATGTCAGAATAATAAAGCTAATGTTTTAGGTCAAAGATATTTGACCATGAATTTTGAAATTATAACCCAAACAAGGCTTTATGGATAGGAATGTTCAAATATTCTTTAGATACTTCAAAGGAAAATCTTGAGACAATTTTGTGATCTCCAAATCTAAAACATGGTATTCGAGAATAGATAAGTTCTCTCCTGAGAAAAAAGTTACCACCGATTGAAAAAACCATTATGAGGGTTGTTTTATGCAAGTCCAACTGGGGAACATACTACATATTAAATAATGGTATGCTTTGGATGATGGGTCTGTTATGTGGGCGGCTTTATGAAAGGACAAATGGGGCACATAATGCATAGTTAGGTAAAGGATCTCTCAAGAATTCTAACATTATTTTACTGATGAAAAAATAAAGTTTAAGATCTGGATGTCTCAAGACCACAATGGGTTGATTTTCCAAGGAAAGATGTCTAAGAATAAAGAAATAATTTATACCGACACATGACATGAATAGGAAACCACTTCTACATGAATTTAATGTGTGGAGGAGGGTAAATTTTGTTATAAAGGGGCTTTCTAATATTGTGCTATGCATTTTAAATTCATGCAACAAGGATGTTAAGGGATGTGTAGTTTCATGTCATGCAGTAATGATATTAATGGCTTGGAAATTTCAAGATATACAACAAGGAAATTAGGGGATGTGCTGTTTCAAGTCATACAACAAGGAAATTAGGGGCTGTGCAGTTTCATGTCATGCAACAAGAAAATTAGGGGCTATGTAATTTCAAGTCATGCAATAAGGACATTAGGGGACTGTGCAGTTTAAAGTAATACGACAAGGAAATTAGGGGATTTCAATTCAAGGTATTTAGATTTGACTAAAGGTTTGATGGTTCTCCAATTCTCAATAATCTATATTAAAATATGATATGATATTCAGGTATAGAAGGGGAGAGTTGTAAGCTATGATTTGGGGATTCCCAGATCTAAAGAGTGATATGGGAAAAAGGGATAGTGGTATTAGTGGAGGTCTCTCACATGAAAGAAGTTACTATTTCTTGAACAACCCATTATGTGGGATGTTTTATGCAAGGCCAATTAGGGAACGTACTGCATAGTCAATAATGGTATCCTTAGGTTGACATTCCCATTATGTGGGTGACGTTATGAAAGTCTAACTAGGGAACATACTGTATAGTCAGTTAAAGAATCTATCAAGAATTATGACATTCTATTACTAAAAGATAATGAAATTTTATGGCGATTCAGATTTTTCCAAGAACAAAGTTTGGTTTTTGGAGAATGTACTTGAATGCAGAAGGGTTATTTCAAGCCATAATTTCCAAGGAATCGGGGAAATGGATGATCTACATGGGTATGACCTAAGTATAGAAAGTCTGGTTCCTGTAGTTTTAAGTCATATGAATAGGACCAAAATATTATGGAAACAATGGATGATATGTGCTCAAATGACCCAAAGTTATTCCAATATGCTTTAAACAAGTGAAAGGGGAAAAGTTTAAACCAAGGTCTTGGAGAATTTTAGGTCAGGAGGAAGGATACGGGACAAATATACAAGGTATGAACACTGGTTCATGGGTTCCAGTATACCATTGTCAAGGATTAAAGGGACAGAAGAGGCTTCTCCCAAGGGTGAAGTTACCGCCGATTGAAAAACCCGTTATGGGGTCTGTTTTAAGCAAGGAAAACTGAGGAAAATACTATATAGTCAAACATTGGAATCCTTAGGCTAACAAGATTATTATATGGGTTGATTTTATGTAAGGCTAGCTAGGTCATGTACTACACAGTCAGGTAAAGGAGCTCTCAGGTATTAGAAATTCTTCCATTAAAAGCAGAGGAAATGTTGTGAAAATATGAAAGTTGTAAAGACCCAGATTTTCTATGTAATTTTTTTAATTAAATGGAAATATTATGAGTCCACAAAAATTTACGGCGTGTGATTCTGAGGCCCGGTGTTTCCAAAATGAATTTCTAAACTTTTTTTAGATATGTTCAGTAAATGTGCGAGCAGGTTTTTGTAACTTTTGAACCGGTGCTCAGAATTAAAATCTAAGGACACTATTGAACTTGCAACGCTGATATTCTCTGAAGGAGACCTTCACCTCAACCACAATAGGTTGAGGGTGAAGGTTAGTTTACTGGATTTTCATGGGAGAGTTAGGAGAATTAAAATAAAACAAAACAGTTTTTATTTTATTTTTCTTTTGAAACCTTTCATTTGAATTCATGACGGTGGGGACCACCCAAACCCCCATTTAATGTTGGAAAACCCTTGGAAGCCTCCCAAATTAATGTTCCAACCTTAACTTAATTAAATTACCAAATTTAATTGTATTAATAATTTAATGTATTAAGATTGGAAACACACTTTTGGTGGAAGAAATCGTTGTCAAAGGAAAGGAGAGCTTGGGAGAACCTTTGGAGAAATATCCTCCAACGAAGAACTTTCTTCGGATCAAGAATGAGGATGACACATGAGATCAGATCAGAAAAGTGTTGTGGGAGTGAAGAACGTTAGAGTCCCCTTCACCGACTTCATCCTCTTCCTCAATACACCTCCAACGGATGAACGAGGTAGGGATTTGTTTATAATTTTTTCTTCATGGATTTAAAATTGTTTCCATCCTCATGAACCGCCTACTATCGGTTAATGCAGAGGGTGTGGGAAAAAAAACATGGCTTGATCCCTCCACAATCCTTCTTGTTCGACGTGTTCTTCTCGAGCCGCAATGACGGCGGCGTCGCAACCACACCGTCGAAGGAGACTGCAAACCTTCGGGCACAGCAGTGTGAAGACAAATACCGACACACCAGAAAACCGTGAGGAGGTGGGGCGGGGCACGTCTGTGCCACCGGTTGAGAAGGAGGCCACGACCCATCGGCCGTGATGGAGCAGTGTGGTGGATGGTATTCGACCGGCCTCGTGGCGAGGAGGTGGCATGCGTCCGTGCCGCCGAAGCTGGAGACCACAACCGCATGGCCATGGTAGAGGTCGGAGGGAGGACGACATCCAAGCGGACGTGATGGAGTAGTGGCGCGTGTCTGCACTGCTGGGAGGTGAATCAGTCGGCTGTTCTGGTTGGCCACGACACATTGAGCAGAACCGCCAAGCTGTCCCGCGTGCCAGAAGGGAAATCGAACAGTCCACTGGACCGTTCGAGTAAATTGGGGGGGGGGGGGGGGGGGGCTCCCCCCGGGTATCGGCTAGGGAGGACCCCGCCATGGTGGGCCACTCAACTGCGGGCTACACCGCTGGCCACCCAACCGCGGGCCACCCAACAGGACACGCTAGTTGGTCGTGCCAGCGGGTTACGCCCAGCAGGATGGGCCGGGTCATCCCTTTTACGGGCCAGGCCGGACCACGAACCATTCCCACCACGGCCCAGGCCATTCGGCCCGGACTCGGGTCGGTCCAGGTTAGGTCGGGCCAGGTCGGTCCAACCGGGTCGGATCGGACCCGTGCCCATCCAGACCCAGTTTCTCCTTTTTGACTGTAACTTGAGAACCAAGCATCCGTTTGATGAACTGTCTATGAAGTTGGGATCCTTGGATCAATATGATCCTTTTGGTATACTACACTTGAGTTTTGGATAAATTTGGAGTACAACCAGGTTGGATCGAACCCGAATCCAACCGGGCCCTCGGAGCGGAAACACTAATAATTTACAGACTGGGCGTCCGATTGATGCGTCGTCTATTGCGTTGGGTCCCTTATGACATGGCGGACCTTTGGGATACTTCTTCATGGAACTTCGTGGAATTTGAGGTATGACCGATGGCTTGAGTAGCGGTTCTCCCAAACGTGCTATTAGCAGGAATCCATTGGCTGGCAGTGAGGCAGAGGTTGGAGACAGATCATACGGAGGTTATTACCGAGCGATCCTGTGTGGGTAAGCACTGATCTTGTGTGGGTAAGATCCTGTGTGGGTCAATGCTCAGCGATCCTATATGGGTCAGCGCATACCAATCCAGTGTGGGTCAAATCCTGTGTGGGTCAGTGCTCATCGATCCTGTGTGGGTCAGCGCATACCGATCCTGTGTGGATCATTGCGGGGGTTAGTACCTATCGATCCTATGTGGTTCAAACTACGTATAATTAGCAGCAGTACCTCATGACAAAATAAGATGATCTAGCTTCACGACTGATCATCTGTACTTCTATACTTCACTTATACCTGGGGTGAGCTGAATCTTCTACCTTTGTGGTGTAACCTATGTGGTACTTCTACCTTCGGGGTGTTACCTTTGTATATCTTGATAACTTAGGTATATGTATGGGCATATACCTAATTATTGTTGATGACTATTGCTTCATGCTTTGTGGTATTTTCCTTTGTGTAACTCTAGGAGACCTACGAGGGTCTCTGGGTCCCTACTGAGTATCGTTATACTCACCCCTGCACAAGCTATTCCCACACCTTGCTGTGTCTTGTGCAAATGACAGACAATGTTGATCAAGGTCAAGGGTACTAGATTGGAGTCTGATCAGAGGTGGACATTAGATGAGATGATCTGCAAAGACGACTGTTCGAGAGATGTACCTACCCTTCAGGCAGGGTCCTTGGAGGGTGTTCATAAGAGCTGTTCTTTTTCAGTTTTACTTGTACTTTCCAATTGGGTTTTTATTCTAGTCCCTTTACTTTCTGTACACACCCTGTTTACTTTATAGTTTACCTTGTTCTTTTATCTTTATGTGTGCTTGGTTTGGGTTATTTTACAGGTTTAGAGGCAATTCCTTCCCGGTTTTAGGGATATGCATTTCCGGTGCTATTCGCCAGCCCCTGGCATATGGAAGGCGGGCTTGGGGTAGTCACAGAACGGGCCCTGGGGGACGGTTCATGACAAAATTATTCAATGTTATGGGCGTGACATGTGAAAGGGGAATTATTCAATGCATAGAGAAAGCATTGGACCAATACTAGCCAAGAGTTTGGTATCCCTTACCTAGATTTGTCTCATATGTAAAAGGAGGAAATCTCTTGTTTCCTTGGTGGGTTCTCTAAAGGTAGGACCCAAAATAACAATTCCTACATAAATTTTTTATTGTATGTAGGAGAGGCGAAATTTTATTTTTCCCCATGGCTGGGGATAGGTCTTAGGCCTACGATTTACTATGTATCATAATGGGATGAGAATCAATCCACATATAGTTAGAGAGGTACCATGCAATTTGAAGTCAAGAAATTAGGACTTTGGCCGTGTAGTTTAATATAGTACAGAAATGATGTGGGTGATTTCATCCTAAAAAGAAATATTGTGGCTAGAATAGGGTGTAGGACACAAGCATCACTATGTATCTTTCTGGGATGAGAATCAATCCATACATAGTTCTTGAGATTCCCTATAGTTTAACATCATTCAGTAAGGACAAGATGAGCTGACATGAAAGGGTGAGAACATTGTGGTTGAACCAAGGTGTAGGACTTGGGCATCATTATGTATCTCATTGGGATGATAATCAAGCCTCACGTGGTCCTAGATAATATCTCTGTGTAGATCTGATTCATGCAAATTAACTAAAGGGGATTTATTCTTTAATCATGGATGAACCCAAGATTGGAGATCTGGGTGTCACTACATATCTCAATGGGATGAGAATCAAGCAACATATAGTTCTTGAGGGTTGTTCCCCACACCAATCAGACTTTGATGTGGGTAAGGGGAATTTTAATAAATTCTAGACTGATGGTTGGTCTTAAAGCATGAAGTCTAAGTATCACCATGCATCTCATTATAATGATAATCAAGGCATAAATCTTGGAAATGTTCCCTATGCATATCTGGTTCCTGCATGGGGAAAAAAGAAGGGGGATTTTATTTTCCAAATTCATGGCTATACTTAGGATTGGAGATCTGAGCTTCACTATATATCTCAATGAGATGAGAATCAGGCTATACATGGTTCTTAGAAATGATCTGTGAGTAGGTTTGATTTATGCACATAAGGGGTGAAGGGGCTCTTTAAACATTAAGAATGGACCCAAGATTGGAGATCTAGGCGTCACTACATATCTCAATGGGATGAGAATAAAGGCACACATAGTTTTTGAAAAATTTCCACCATGTAGGTCTGATCCATTTACACGTAGTGGGGGAGTTTTAAATATTATGGATAGACCTGAGATAATAGATTCAGGAATTACTAGGTATCTTACTAAGGCAAGAATCAAGCCACCTGTAGATCTTAACAATGGTTCCCTACACCAACAAATATTTTATCTAAGGAAGATGGATTTAATATGTAATGTCCCAGATCTGGAAGCCACTCAACTAGTGACCCGTACCTGATTGTCCACATGACCTCAAGCACATTTTTGCAAACACCACAGGCTGTCGATGAGCAATGAGGGCCTAGGGTGTAATAGTGGAGAAACTATGCCCTCATTGGTAGAGTGTAACACAATGGGATAAATAATAACAACAACAGAAGTAGTAAACAACATGAAACTAAAGTAAAAAACTAAATACTGAAAGATAATGATAACTTGACGGAATATAATATCAAAATGATGCAGTATGTCACCTATTATAAGAAAATAGAAAAAATAGGATACACTACAATCAAGTACAATACAATAATAAAATACAGTAACAAAAAATGAAACTCAACAACATCTCAAGCATTGGGTTGGTCGCATGCTCTCCTGCTCCTAAGAAGTAATCAAGTACCTGAAATAGGGCCCTTTATCTTATCAACACCTATAGAAATATAGTCTGTTTGAGCCGAAAAACATGACCCAAATAGGGTGTGAGAAAAAAAGACCACTAAGAAACCACCTAAGGTTGATGCCAATCTATTAGTGAGTATATACAACAATAGTGTACAAAGGGAAATGTAGTAACTAAGAATTACTCAAAAGTAAACAATCCTACAAGTCTTGTTTCCCATTTTCATTCATTATGTTCAGAACAACAATTTAATTATGTTAAATTATAGAGTCTCATGATCTAGACTAAGCCCGTTAATCCTCCGTATGATAAATATTAACAGATACCTCAGAAGGATATCTAAACATTAAAGTGAAGACCAAATCCAAGCTTGTGCTTTGGCTTGGAAGACACATCATAATTCATTATATTTCAATATCCAACTCAAAATCTTTTCCGCGGGAATAGAAAAACCCTACCCATAGGAATAATCAAATACTCACCCTTGGGCCTAACAAATTCTCTCCTAGAGGCATAAAAAATCCTCAACTGCATGCATAACAACTCATCATCCATAGAAATAACAAATCCTCACCTGTAAGAATAATTAATCAAACAAGGGAAAGCCTGATATATTATCATTTAAACATATTAAACAACACATAAAATATTTACACTATTACATAGTTAATAAGAACAAACTCACTTTGGTAAAAATTTAATTAACCATTCATTTCAAAAAATCATAACAGGGAAAACAGAGGCAAACCCACAGGTACCCTGGGCTAAAAGTCTCAACAACAGTTATCTAAGGGAAACACACCTGTGAGGTGACCCTTAATCAAAACAAGAAGTCCCAAACATGATTCAATACATATAAGTAATTGGATAGACATTTTTTAGGTATTAACACAGTTAGAGTATCAAAAAAGTGACACCCTAAACATGGGCACACACTATAACAACACATATAAACAACTTGACATTAATAAATAAGCACGAGCCCACCTACCTCATCATAGTATGACTCTCCTCATCCAACCTTGACTTCTAATTCAATATAGAATGATATAGATCTACAAAATAATAATATTCACTCAACTTTAAATAACCAAGTCAAGAGAAAAAAATCACCAAGAATGGATCATGATTAATCAAGAGCTTACTGATTGGGTTCAAATGAGACTGATGGTGATTGATTCAGAGTTTGGATGATCAATCAGGAAGGGATTGAAGTTCCAGCGCAGCCTCTTGAGTTCTTCCAGTGAGCCCACTGTCCAATCTGACTAAAGGAGAGGCTACTTCCCATTTTAAGCAAAAAAAAAAAAAACAAAATACACAGTGTTTAAGTTCATATAAATAGCGTGTATATCATTTAACTATTCATTTGGTGGCTGAATTTTCACCAACTTACTTTCCAGGGCCTGCCGACATGACTACACGACGTGTACTAAGAAGTACACGGTGTGTGGCTGGTTTCCCCCCTTTTTCTCATAGACATTCCCACATTCCATGTATCCCCTTCAAACATATACATACTACATGACATGTGATTTGGATTACATAATGTGTAACCCCTGATTCTAGTACTTTTTTAGTTTTCCCCTATTTTCTCACAAACAAATCAAAGGAAAAAGAAGAAACAAAGCCTTTACCTCAAAGTAAGAACCGAGTTTTTAAAAACTTCCCCCTTAAATCAATTCATCCCTAGATTTTACTTCCAAGGGTGTTAAAGAAAAATATGAGAATAAATATGGTCACTGAGCATATATATCGGCCTCCCTCTGCCAAGTTTCATCCTGCACTCGTCCGTGCTGCCATATCACCCATATGAGATGAACTGACCGACCTCAGAGAACCTTTGTGATCCTGTTAACTATACGAATCAAGTGCTCCTCAAAGGATGCATCAACCTGAATATCAACCTCCTTTGGATGAAGAACCTTATATGGGTTTGAGTGATAGTGGTGTAGTTGAGATACATGGAAGACATTATGCATGGCTCGGTACCTATGAGGTACCTGTAACCAATAGGCAATTATCCTGACTCTCTCTAGAATCTCGAAGGGACCAACGTATCTTAGTGAAATATTACCTTGTCTCCTAATCCTCTTATGTACCAACCTTGGTGTGACATGTAGGACAACTCAATCCCCAACCTTGAACTCCAAAGGTCGTCTATGGCAATTAGCATATTATTTTTGATGAGACTCTGCAGTAGCCACCCACTTCTGAATCAACTGAACCTTCTCTGTGGTCTCTTAGACAAGACGAGATCCCAGTATAGCTTCCTCTCCTACCTCCAGCCAACACAAGGGTGATTGACATGACCTCCCATACAAATCCTCATATGGTGCCATATGAATAGTATCCTAGAAGCTATTATTATAAGAGAACTCAACTAGGGGCATGTGTCTCTCCCAAGAAACCCTGAAATCTTGGATGAAAGCATGAAGCATTTCCTCTAGCACCTAAATCGTGTGATCTGACTGACCATCTATATGGGGGTGGTAAGCTATGATCAGAACCACCTGTGTACCTAAAGACCTCTATATCCCTTTCTAGAAATGATAAGTGAAATGGGCGTCCCTATCTAAAATGATAGAATGTGGGACCCCATGTAGTCATACAATCTCATGGATGTACAATCTCCCAAGTTCATCAACACTGAAGGTTTACTTGATCGGTAAGAAATGTGAAACCTCCATGAGAACCCATAAGACATCATTTCTTCAAAGCTATCTTGGTATACCTGTCACAAAATTCATTGCGACATCATTCCATTTCCACCCAGGAATGGGTAACTGCTGTAAAATTACTGCTGGTATTTTGTGTTCCACCTTTACCAGCTGACAAGTGGAACATCTCATGACAAAACTAGCTACATATCTCTTCATACCTGGACACCAATACTGACAATGTAAATCCCAATACATCTTGGTGACACCAGGATGCACTGCCCATATAGAGGTATGAAAATCCCGCATTTGCTCCTCATGTATATCCATTATAACCGAAAAACATCCATGGATATGTAGGATTTCATTCTTTCTTACTGTCCATCTGGGAGGAGGGTTCTCACCTGCCATACTCTCCCATAGAACTAGGACTCTGGAATATAATAGCTACCTCATCCTCACTCTATCCAGTAGGGTAGAGGTAACAACCAAAGATAAAATAAAAGTATGTCCTTGTCTGTCATGAACCTAAAAATGAATCTCAGAGAACAATGCCATAATCTCCCACTCACCACTGGACTCCGACACTGAATTTATTTGAGTACTCCTGGTCAGTGTGTTATCCACTGCATTGCCTTTTCCAGGCGTACATGAAAGCTCAAAATAAAAGGACTAAAGTTATTCCACCCACCTTAGTTGTCTCAAATTCAAATCCTGATGAGTAAAGATATAATTGAGGCTTTTGTGATCCATGTACACCACAAAATGATCTCCAAATAAGTAATGTCTCCAACAGTGAAAGGAATGAACAACCTCTACTAGCTCCAGATCGTGCATAGGGTAATTCCTTTCATATGGCCACAACTGCTGAGACCCTTACACAACAACTCGATCCCCCTGCATAAGCACTACTCCGAGCCCAATACTTGATGCATCAAAGTATATAGTGAAACTCATTCCCGGATTTGGAAATATCAGTATCGACGCTAATGTCAAATTCCCTTTTATCTCCTTAAAGGCAGCCTCACAAGAATCTGACCACACAAACTTCACACCCTTCTTAGTCAATCCCGTCATCGGTGATTCTAAGCATGAGAAGTCCTGTATGAAATTCCTGTAGTAACCAGCTGTCCCCAAAAAACTCTGCACCTCAAAGACTTTATTGGGATACTCCTAGGTAACTACTGGTATCACCTTCTCTGGATCCACTAATACTCTTATCTCTAAGATGATGTGACCCATAAAGTGAATATGATCCATCCAAAAGTGTAATTTTGAGAGATTATCATATAACTGATGCTCTCTCAGTGTATTCAAAATGATCTAAAGTTTCTTTTCATGGTCATGTGTATTGTTAGAATACACCAAGATATCATCCATTAAAACCACCACAAAAGAATCTAGGTAAGGATGGAACACTCGGTTCATTAGCACCATGAAAACTACTAGAGTGTTTTTGAGACCAAAAGACATAACCAAGTACTCATATAGACCATACCTACTATGAAAGGTTGTACGAGGTATTTCTGCTAGTCGAACACATACCTGGTGATATCCTGGCCTTAAGATAATCTTTGAGAACACTCTATTTCCTCAAAGTTGATCAAACAGGTCATCTATCTGTGGCAAGGGATATATGTTTTTAACCATTAACTAGTTCAACTTATGATAATACATGAAAAGTCTGGGGGTACCATCCACCTTGTTCATGAAAAGGATAGACGAACCCCAAGGAGAAGTACTATATCAGATGAAACCCTTCACTTATAGATCTTCCAACCGCCTCTTGAGATCTTTAAACTTCCTCATTTCCATCCTGAAGGATGAATGGATACTGGTGTAGCTCCTGGAATTAGCTCAATAGTGAACTCCACCTCTCCGATCGGAGGTAATATTGAGAAGTTGTCTAGGAAAATTTCTCTAAAACGATCAACTTATGGAGGGAAATCATCTAGACATGTTCCATGGTCATCCAGATATAAAATTTCTATTTGGGAAGTCATCCCTCCCTACCCACAATGATTAGGTCTAACTCTACTCACCTGGACATCCCATTCTCCCTTGTTTAGAAAATACCCACCCTCTGGTGATGTGAAACTCACCCTACGGTGATATCAGTCAACAAAGGAATGAAAGGGGACCAACTAGTTCATTACGAGAATAACATAGAAGCCTTTCATCTCCAATACATAGAGGTCCCAAAAGAAGTTACACCCACCAACTTCAATGGCGCACTCCTTAAAATGATGCACACCTACCATTATTATCCCTAACGAAGTTTCTAGTGTCATAACGTCATCATAAGTAAAGACAAAAATCCCAAGGCTCTCCACAATAGAAAATGATATGAAACTATGTGAAGCACCTGTATCGAAAAGTGCATAAGATAAAATAGAGGCAAATGAAATAGTACCTCTGATAGTTGAAGGTATGGGATCCTACTTCTTTTGGGTCTGTTGTACTACATATGTATGACCTGTACTACAGCCCTATGAAACAACCTAACTACCCTGATCTGACCCACACTACTATCATTGAGATCCTGGAGTCTGGTTACCATGACCATGAACACCTCCTCAGCTTGAATATCCTGACGTATTCCAGTTCCCTGACTGGTGGGAAGCTGCTGACCCCACTCCTGAACATGGAGTTGGTGAAGACCCTCTCTCACTATATTCTAGTGGAAATGACCTGAAGTAATGCTATAGATGGCCTATCCTACCACAAGCTCGTCACTTGACTAGGTCCATCAGACACTGTGGTCTCAAGTGTCTTTCTCTTACACATTGGTATCACCTCACCTAGCTACCATAAGAAAAATTATGACTGCTCGTATCCCCATGGGAAAACTCCATACAATGCTTCTTGATTATGGTCAAGAAAGTACTAGATCTTGGTGCCGAACCACCCTGGTTCGCACCTCCAGCTTCCCACATATTACTCTTAGAAATCATTGGCTGATTCATGACAACAGAGATAAAATGAAACCTAAAGACATTCACCTATGATCTGATATCAAACCTGAGACCATCCTTGAATCATATAGCTTTCAATACATCATCACCCATCAGAATAGGTGCGAATTGATGAATCTTAATAAGCTAGGTAGAATAGTCCATAACTGATAGTGTTCCCTGCTCTAGGTGCATAAACTCCCGGGCTCAGTCAACCCTTAGTTTATCGGGAAAAAAATAATCATAGAAGGCTGTCTAAAAGTCTTCCCATGTCATAGCCTGATGACACCCTGCCTGAGTGATAACATCCCACCATTTATTAGAATAATCACACAACATATATGTATAGAGATTGACCCTCCTCTAAAGAGGTGTCTTTAAATATTTGAAGATAGTCATCATTGATTCCAGCCACAATTCCGCAGCCTGTGGTCCACCATCCCCTAAAAAAGTAAGCAGATGCTGCTACTGGAATATATGCACCAGCTCTGTTATAGATGTGGCAGCTTATGGTGCTCCCTGAAAGGTCTACATAAACCTCAAAAAGACTTCAAGAAACTGTGCTTATGCACCTACATCTGGTATAACAGCTAGTGCCACAGCCGGCACAACTGGAGGATCCATCGGTATCCCATAGCCTACCATCTTTGGAGTATGATCATCTCCACTCTCATGGAGTACAACTTGTGGTTTTTGTAGCTACATGACTCTACAAGGTCAATAACACTCCTTAGTTAAAACTTATTGTCAAGGTTTTTTTCCATTCAAGAGTGACAAAATGAAGTAGTAAAAGACCCTCAAAGTTTGACAAAAAGGGTCTACATAGTGTGTAGAAAGAATACATGGTGTGTACCCTTAAGATCTTAAATGGTCTTGTACTACCGCTGACCTGAGCATGTATCAACCATAGGTACATGGTGTGTTCCATGCATACATGGTGTGTACACAGGTCTATCCTTCTGGACATGTACTCTCACATGACCAGGTCTACACAGGTTCTTCCTTGGTAGGATACACGACATGTACTGAAAGCACACAGTGTGTTCTAATCAAAACTCAATAGCCTGTTTTTCCTCTCACACATCCAGTTACACAGTCATATACTACACAGAGTGTGCACATGGTATACGACATGTTCATCTTAAAACTTGGAACATCATCTCCCTCTAACAAAAAGAACTCACAGTGTGTTAGGCTAAACTACACGCTGTTTATACTAGATTTTTTAGGAAAGAAACTCCAGATTGACTAAAAAACCCATGTTCTGCAGAAAAAACAACCAGTGGGATGCCAAATTCCGATCTGTGAGGTTCCATACTCCCCAAAAATTAATTTTTTCAACCCAAGAAGAACATATCTCAAACAATTCTATACAAAAGTTTGAAACATGATCCACTAAATTCCGATCCAAGTGGGCACATGCACCTTAAAGATCAAAGTTTGGTGTCTATCTAATTCGAACCATATCACGTACCAATACACCTATTATAACAGTAGGTTTATATATCATGGTACTATCACAACACTATGCATCTCTATCACAACATCTATCACAACATCATGCAATCAGTAATTCTCCCTAAATGGCATGGAAAGTATACATGACATGTGATTCACTACAACTGAATCGCTATTTAGCGGTGGTTTTTTTTTGCATTTAGAAGCGGTTTAAACCACTTATACTTTGTTTGGCAGCGGTTTACAGAAACCGCCGCGAAATAGGTCATCTCCAATCTATTAGCGGCAGTTATTTTCATTTAGCGGCAGTTTCAAGAAAGCGTCGTTGCTGCCTCATTTTGCGGCGGTTTTTTCTGAATTTAGCGGTGGTTTTACGAGCCCTGGATATCACTTTATTCGCGGCGGTTATAACTGCCACGAATAAACTCAAATTCCAGCGGTTTTAAAACCACCACTAAATTCACAGTAACCACCGCAGAATGAGGCAGCTACGATGCTCCTATTTAGCAGCGGTTATAACCGACGCTAAACATAAATTTTATTTTACGTTTAGAGGCGGTTTTCACTATTTAGAAGCGGTGCAAACCGCCGCGAAACTTCCATGAATATGCATGTAGTGACAGTTAAAACCACCGCAAAAAGCTGCCTAGAATAAAAAAAATAATTCTTTGCTTCTACTGCACCACTGCCCTGAAAAACAAATAAAACCAGAAATCACAAAAAACAATATGGTGGTAAATGACGGTCGGGTGTGTATAGAAATCACAAAAAACAATATGTTCGTATACATATAGATAATCAAATAGTATCCCAACCTATAGGTTTCAACCAAACAATGAACAACCCAATAGTAACACTTTTGTTGCTACCGCTATATGCAAACCCACACAACAGATACTTCCAAAGAATAATCTAGCCACTTTTTATTTAACCACGTTCTATTCATTTATTGAAGGGGTTCACATTATATATTCCATTACTACCAAAAAGTAAAATCCCTAACCAACTCAAAAATGAATGAAAACCATTCTTGTAGTTCCACTGCACAACACCACCAATGCCACATTGCAGTACCCATACAGAAGCCTGTCTGATGGACACAGTACAACCAAAGGTAGTTCAATTGCCTACAAGTTCTTTCATTCAAAAATCAATCCCACAAACATAGATAGAACTATCTCTTCAATTCACAAACATTCCACATAAACCATAAAACCCAACCATAACACACATTACATGACCACACCCATAAAATAGGGTTAAATTTAGATTTAGCCAACACTATTCTTGAATTACATTTTTTTACTGGGGTATCACATAATGGTTCTTATTCCTTGAGCATCCATTTAATTAACCATGTGTACATGATTAATTAGTTTCCACATTACAACATTTTCCCCCAGCATTATAACCAATAAAAATATTAATAGTGTGTAAGAAAAGACCACCAATTTCCATGATTCTTATAAGGCACACATCCACAACAAGTCAGAACAATAAAAAAAGATAACAAGTAGAAATAGTAAATGTATTATAACCCCTTATAAGGAGGAAGGAATCTTTCCATACCTTGGGAGAAGGAAAAGAATCCACTGGAAATTAGAGGATCTTGGCTTAAGAATAAGTGAGATCCTAATAACATGGGATATAATTTCAATGTGCTGGATAAAACAGATCATGGATTGACCATGATATTTGAAAATCTCAAATCCCTGAGGACATTAGGAAATTAAATATATAAAAAATATCCTTCAAAAAACTCTTAAAAACACACAAACATAGCATCAAACTTGGTTTTTTGGAAACATATAACTATAAAATTAGAGAGGTGACTTCAAAATACTTGAAATACGTGTTGTGGTCAACACCACGTATCATTAATTTCGTTTTTACAAATTTAAGGGTGATTACGGTTTGGAGAAACAATAATTCTTCTTGAATACAGTGGATAAAGATTTAAGCAAAGTCAAACTCAATAGGTAACATATTTTTTGTTAAAAGAAAATCATAACAGAGAGACTGGGTTGTCTGGGGAAAACATGAAACGACTCACTGATGGGTGGCTCATTGATACCCTATCACCGATGCCATAACATTGTCACCCTGTCACCAACACCCTAGCATCAATGCCCTATAACTGATTCCATTTGAGCAACACCCTTGTACCGATGCCCTGGAACCGACACCATGGCACTAACACTGACTCCCATGACTCATCGACAGTGACACCCTTGACTCACCGACACCAAATCACCGAGTCACTAATAGAATGATTCATTGAAAACCTGACTCATTGACAGGCTGACTCATGGATAGTTAAAAACTGTATTTTTGAAAAACTCCTAGAATGAGTGAAAAACATCCCCTAGAACACCCTAATCACTGAAGTTTCACAATATAATTAATCTAAGAGGTTTAATCCATTACATCATATAGCTCTCAAAATAGCCTCACCCTATAGAATGAAAAACTACCCAAGAAGAGAGTGGTCTGAACAACCACCCTGTAACATAACTATCAGCTATAAACCACCATGATTTTTTCTAAAGCTGGAATGAAAACCTCAACATCCCAGAACCCCTCCTCAATAGTTATCTTTCTCCAAAACAATAGTGTAATCCCCAAGTCCCCACACTACACCTAACAACCATGTATTCACATATGGTCACACCATCTAGAAACATGGATTAGAGAGATCCTTCCTCCATTTCAATATACAACATATCTTATTGCAAAACAAGGTCAGATATCACTTTAATGAAAATTAAAAAAATTAAAACATCAAAGTAATGCTCAGAACATCAACTCAATACAGATCAGTGTACTGGGAACGCATATTCGCTTCTCACTCCCTAGTACTCTCCTCATGGAAAAAATTCCTCCACAACACGTGATCCAAATGAATCATCCATCCACAAAGCACTTTATCCTTATAATCCTTGATTATTAACAATTTTTCAATGAAAATTGCATCATTCTCAACATCCGACTCTCCCAAGTATCAGAAGTGAGAGGTATCATGTAGATACTGATAGATCAAGGTGTCTTGGAAAACATCATGGATACTCCCCAAATGAGTTGTAAATTCCAGCTGATATTCCACCACACCAACTCACCCAAACACTTATAAAGGTATAATGAACGTGAAAGATAGATTTCTCACCTTACTAAACCTTTTATACCCAGAGCTTCATTCATCATATCTTGCATGATATCAAAATTCTATGTTGTGCTCTGCACTAACTCTGGACCCAGAACACCTACCTTCCCAATGCCTATCTAGAACAATGCTTAACAACACGACCTTCCATAAAAGTCATAAAATGGCCATTCTAATGGTATAGTGATAACTATTGTTGTATAAAACTCTACTACATGCAA
Organism: Viscum album; assembly: GCA_963277665.1. NCBI lineage: Eukaryota > Viridiplantae > Streptophyta > Magnoliopsida > Santalales > Viscaceae > Viscum > Viscum album. Next base: position 2,097,201,560 of record OY728125.1, read on the forward strand.
CTGTTGCACCCATATCAACAATGGGTTTAACTCCTAGTCATCCAAAATATCGACTACCAATTCAAACACAGACCTAAATGGAATGATATATACCACACTCGATAAATAAATACATAAAAAGAAACATAAGAAATCATTAAAATGCATAAAAAGAAAAATGAGAAATCAAGGAAATTTTAGGACATGAAAATGCGTGGTGGAAACTATGTGCCACAGATGTTACATATATAAACCAAATGTTTCCATTTTTGTTCAACACATCAACAATACAACTACTCAGGGTCCGATGATGCATCATCACCCTCTCCACCTTCATTTCCACTTTGTGCTGTCACCTGTAAGAACATTATATTGAAAATTAAATACGGTTACATATTTATATTAAAACTTAAAACCAATGAAAGTTAGCAAACTAAATGATTTTGATTTTCTGTGATTTACCTACATACCACCAATCGATGCACTCCCACTGGGGGCATATCTGCTCATCTTCTGACATATTTCAGTCAATTCTTTCAGCAATGCAGATATCTGATCCCCCTGCTGGTGAACTGTGTTTCATAAAGAAACAATATCTTTCTTAGAATCTTCGGGTATGGGATGAATAAAGTCAGGAGTAGATGCAGCAACTATCCCCAATGGCGTGCTAAAAACCTCAGATGGCACGTGTCCCAAATCCACCCCGCGCACTCTCCTAGGATGCTCCTTCCTAAGGACTTTAGCAACCGGGTCATCCTGGGAGACAGAGTAGGAATGCGCAGGATTGGCATCCCATATTTGTTTAATTTTGACCTATAAATAAAATATCAATATATATTAACACAGTACAAACTGATAATAAGTTATTATGATACAAAATTGACTTCATACCCCAACTTCTTTAGCAGGCTCATTAACAAAACATCCATCTGATTTCTTGTGAACATCCAACCACAGTTCAGTTCTGGATGCTTCATGGACTAAACTTTGTGATTGCATTAATCAAAGATAAATCAACAATTCAATATATTAAATAGATAATATTGTCTTATAAATATTTAAACTAATTAATAGATTACCAATGTCGTTCGACTTCTAGAAAAACTTTTTGAGCCCGCAGTGTGCGGGATGACTTGCTTCGCTTGGTTTGATGCATTCTGTCTTGAGAGATCCTAAAAGAAATAAAATGAAATTTAATACATATTTATTGAATGTCATGTCCTTTTCATATACATGTATAAATTTAAAATGAGGATAATATAATAATATATATATTTCAATACCATCCGCTTCTGATTCTGATGACTGTCAACAAACACTTTCCAATGCTCTTTCTATAACCCACTGGGTAGCTTCTCATACATTTGCAGCGCGGTCAACGAAGTATCGTTGACATCACACCACAATCTCCATTTAAAATCTTTCCGCTTCTTACCTAGATTTTTCAATGACCACTTCCTTGCTATCACATCAGCAACGGTAAAGTGGAAGAACATCTGTATACAAAAATTCATTTTGAACATATTAGTAACATGACATTCAATTAAACCATAATGTAATAAATTTACCTTGATTTTAGAATCAAACACTTCATTTTTCCAGCTTGGAGGCATATGTCTCCAATCGTCATATGAAATGGGAAGGGAAATGGGCTCCGCTGCCAGCTGGCCTAGAATCTGGCCAAGTAACCCCGCGACATCATCCGTAGGGACCCCGTAAGAATAAAATGGCACAACAATATTCTCGCCATTAAGATTACAAACATCTGAACTTTTTATGTTTTTCTCTACGGTTTCATTTTTTTCATCTTCAATGAGAAAAAAATTAGTATCAACAAAATGCAATAAATTTATTTAATTAAAATTTGTACCTATGATAGTGACACTCCAGTATGTCCGGGATGAACTGGAAGGGGCGCGTCGTTGCCTCACTGCTGAGGCTCCTAAAGGGGGAGTCGATGAATCAGCCTCTACTGGGAAATCCATATATGGTGTGAGAGATGGTGCAGGGGTGTCGGCAGCTGGTGCCTCAGATGTCGTGGGGAGGGAGCCAGATGGATAATCATCTGTCGCAGAACTGGATGAAATAATGTACCACATCTTCCTTGGCATTCCTGTCATTTATTCAAATAAAATTAAGTTGAGAATATATATTTCAAAAAAATTATGCAGAAAAAAAATTAAAAATGATAACAGATGGAGTACTAATAGACAAAATATATATAACAATGATAATGAATGACTGCAGAAATTAAACAAGTGGTTGCTGAATAAAAAAATAATTGTACATACAATCATTTTCCCCTTCAATAATGTCAATTTACTACTCCATTTCTTCACCCACTTCATTCATCCTTGCTAGACTAATATTTTCAATATCATGATGGAAAAATAATTCTACTTCCTATTGCTGATTAAATTCAATTTCAGAGTTCAAAGTTTCCACTTCATCACCCATATCATACAAATCTCTTTGTATTACATGAGCAACTACACTCCACCCTTCATTGGAAACATCATTCACATAATATACCATTTTTGCTTGCGATGCTAAGATATATGGATAATACAGTTCACGATCACCAACATCCATCAAGCGAGAGAAGTTCACAGAAGTAAATTGAAAGGAATCTCTTTTAACACCTTTGATAATACCGACCCATTTGAATTTGAATAAAACAACCGAAAAATGTCCGTGGTAGTTTAATTCAATAATATCATGCATATTTCCATAGTATTCCACTTCAAAAAATGTAAATATACCACTATTTTGTGTTCTCAAACCCACTTCTCAATCGACTGTACGAAATCTAAAGCCATTCACATTATAAGCGTCGAACTTTATAACTTCTTTTAGAGGACCTCTGGCAAGAAACTTCAAATCTTCTGACACCTCTGCTCGAGTATCAGTATTCATTATATGAAAAAAGAAATATACTTTATTAGATTTATAAAATGTATGTGTCAAACTAATATTCATATTTATTGAAATATTTATGAACTTACACGTCGTGAAAACCATTCTACAAGCTCTTTATTAACAACTTTCATTATATCTTTTTCATTTAATGTTCGGCCTCTCATTAGTCTCATTGTTTGTATCCTCAACTCTTCAATAAATGGATCTGCAATTTCACTATTCAGCAGCACATATCTATGTGCCTGTAATAATTACAATTCAGTCAGTGTCACATTTGAGGTCCTCCCAACTGATCGGCCAATAGCAGGAAATATTTTGAATTTTTGATGTATTTGAGATTGAGTCGATGTGTCGTCAACATGTCCAACTCGATTAAATCTTGTCTCAATATCATCCAAGTATCGAGAACAAAAGGTAAGGCACTCCTCAGCCACATAGCCTTCAGAAATTGAGCCTTATGGTTTAGATTTATTTCTCAAGTATGATTTCAAATGCCAAAGATATCTGTGAAATAAAATAAACATAATTATGCATTTAAATAAGTATAAAAAATTGTTTACTTAAATGGAAAACATATAAATAAATTACATCTGAATTGTATATATCCATCGATAATGAACGGTGCCTCCTAATTTAGCTTCCTCATCCAAATGCACTGTTAAATGCATCATTACAGTAAAAAAGGACGAAGGAAAGATCATCTACATTGCACAAAGAGTCAACACAAACCTCTCCTGGAGGTTGTTAAGCTGAAATGGATGTAGAGATTTCTCACATAGTTTTCTGAAAAATGTGCAGAACTGGAGTACAACAGCAGTAATTTTTTCAGGTAATAATTTACGCAATGCCAATGGTAGTAACTGTTGTAACAAAATATGTGAATCGTGGATTTTGAATCCATGTAACTTACGATTCTTCAAGTCAACACACCTCGAGATGTTACTTGAATACCCATAAGATACCTTAACATTCTTTAACATTCGAAGGAATGTATCTTTATCCCTATTTTTCATTGCAAAAATTGCTGGAGGATACTTTTCATTCTCATCTGGCAAGAGATCACATTTTATGTTCATTGCTTGTAAGTCTTTGCGAGCATTGAGATGATCCTTAGAATTTCCATGCTCATTAAGAAATGTGAAAATCAAATTGTCACAGAAATTCTCCTCAATATGTACCACATCAAGATTATGCCGCAACAAATTAAATTCCCAATATAGAAGTTTGAAGAATATACTTTTTTTCTTGCATTGTTGCGTTCCGGTTTCGCTTGATGATGCACTTCAGACCCATTTTCCGCTATCATTCAAATGATGAACCTTCCCAAATTCTATTTCAACATTTTCAAGTTGTGCCAATATTTCAAAACCATTTAACAACTTTGGAGGTGGTCTACGATCAATGGAACCATTAAATTTTGATCTATTCAGCCGAAATCTATGAGATGCATCGAGAAATCTTTGATGACACAAGAAGCACCATTTTCTACTATGAGGTAGCTGTTTGGGCTCAAAATCAAATTTACAAATGGGACAAGAAAAACCTGTGTAAGTGTTCCAACCGGATAAATTCCCAAGCCCAGGGAAGTCACTAATGGTCCACATTAAAGCAGCATGCATTTTGAACATTGTTTTAGAAGAAGCATCAAATGTCTCAACACTGTTTCTCCATAACTCCTGCAATTCTTCAATCAAAGGCTACAAGTATACATCAATATCATTTCCAGGCATTTGTTTTCTAGGAATAATCATTGAAAGGATAAAAGATGTTTGTTGAATACACATCCACCGAGGCAGATTATAAGGGATCAAAACAACTGACCAAATGCTATAATTGGTACTCAAAGTCCCAAATGGGTTGAATCCATTGGCAGCCAATCCCAATCGAACATTCCTAGGATCAGATGAGAAATCGAGATATAATGAATCAAATGTCTTCCACGATTGGGAATCTCATGGATGTCTCATTAACCCATCATTGTTATTATCTACAGAATGAAACTTCATGTGTTCGGCAGTTTTCGATGACATGAATAATCTTTGCAATCGAGGATTCAAAGGAAAGTAACGCAAAACATTTGTAGGTGTGCTCCTTTTCTTCTTCTCTATGAAATTATGTTCATTTAGACTTCCAACATCACCCTTTGCCTGCCATCTAGAAGAAGAACATTTCTTTCAATTCTGTCTACTTGAATCCTCTCCCCAATAAAGCATACAATCATTGGGACACACATGTATTTTTGTATAATTCAGACCAATCTTGTTAACAAATTTTTTCATATCATAAAAATATTCTGAGATTTTTGCTTCAGGAAATGCATCACGAATCAATTCCAATATCATGGACATTGCCTTATTTGTAATTCCACATATACATTTGATATTGTACAACTTCAGTAGAAATTAAAGCTTTGAATATTTCAAACACCCACTATACAACTCTTGATTTCCATCATCAACTAAATCATGAAATGAATTTTCCTCAGTGAAGTTTTCTATTATATTTGGATCCACAGAATCAAGAGGAGGATCCAATGATATGTGACAATCTTGATCTTCCTGTGTTACAGTCTCAAAAACATCACTTGTCATGTTGCAATTTGTAGCACCCTCTTCTGGTTGTTCTGATATGTTTTGATGCTGATAGTGGTGTATTGCAGTGCCGAATGCATCATTTATTAGGTTTTTCATTTCATTTTCCATTGTCGATGAACTTGGGACCTCATTTTGCAGATTAACATCAGTGCTCAATCTTTCTATAACGTTCGATTCTCTATGCCAAATCCAACACAAATATTGACCAGGGAATTGCTTCAGTATTAAATGTTCATAAGCCTCATCTCTCTTCAACCATGTTCTAAATTTACATTTAGGACATGGACATTTTATTCTCCCATCAACGGATCGATTAGAAATTGCAAAATCTAAAAACTCATTCAAACCCTTAACATACTGAGGTGTGTTCCTCGGTAATGTGATCCAGCTTTTATCCATATATATCACAATGTGCACACACAATAATAAAAAAATTAAAACACATATTTACTACTAAATAGAGAAAGAGATTCATATATAAGATAGTGTAAGATTATAGAAACATAATATAATAAAGATGACCCATTGATCATAAAGTATGCATAATATAATAAATATGATACATTGATCACATTTACCACTTACTTAGCATGCCCAGACAAACCGAACAAGTCTGGTCCCTAGGAGACAACGTCAACACCTCATTGAGGAGCAATAAGAATATCGGGTTACACACTTATCATAACACTTTCGATCACACATTTATGTTTCCTCAAACAACACACCATTGAAAGTGATTTCATTGAACACACCAAAGATGCACGATTTTCATACCATTAGTACAACGACATTACTAGAAATATTTATCCCTTATATGACACACTTTGAGACTTATCGTAGGCTAGCTTGGGTACCTGGATTATGGGTAGCCTAGGTCAGTTCATGAAAATTGGTCATGTTTCATTTCTCTTTATGTTTTTCAATCTTTTCACTATCTATTTGAATTTACCTCTCTCTTTGAATTTGATACTGTTTGTTATTTCCTTGAATTTGGAGAGACCTTTATTATTCATTATATCATTAAGTTGTGCAATTTTAATTCATCCACTTGGATTTCCATAGTGGGGTTCTCATTAAAATATCTTTTAATAACTAATGAATTATGTAAGTTATTTTCACTTAAATAAGTTTTTGTGTTTAGTACTATAAAAATTTATCTTCAATATTTCAAACAACTTATATTAAAAAAAATCATGCAAACCATAAAATTTGGATTTGATATAATACAAAGGACAAGTACAATTTTTTACTTCAATCATTTATGTATATTTCAAGTCCTTAAATAAAGTGAATACTCCCCTATTAGGGGTAATATGAATTGGTATGGGGCAAAACAATTTAGGTAGGGTTAGTTTTTCTTCTATGTTGAATACACGACCTCACCTCTGTGGTCTAAGCTATAAAACTATAACCCCCTATAAATTTTTGTCTAAGAAATATAAATTTAATCTATGTGAACCCATAATTGAGTCTTTTTTTATTAGTATTAGGCTCTTAATCTTACTTGGGATTACCTTAAACTTACCACTGTAGATAAAACCTCATACTTTCATTAAATCTTTATCAAGTTAAGACTCAACCACACATTGGTCTACAATGTTTGAACTTAGACATAAAATACATTGGTACACCTTAAAAGTCCATAAGATACTAATGAAAAGATAATTGTAACTCTCGATGTCAAAATCCCATAATAGGTGACATTGGAAAAATCTAGTCTCCACTCACAAGATATTTACCTTGTATAGATAGGGAATCGTTTTGATCATCTGAAAATTTGAAATGAAAAAAAATTTCAGGTTGAAAACTTTCAAAGGGGGAACTATGAAAAATCAAAGTTTCTTTCCCCTATGTCCTTTACAATTCACTTCTAAGGGAAATATTAGGGATAAATTCAAAAGACATTAACCTACTAGAAATCACCACTCAACCCTAGAAAAAGTCATGGTATACCCTATAGGCCCATCAACTAGGAATATGTAAGATAACACTTATGTTCCTTGAATATGATAGTGCATATTATTTTAACAGAATGGAAAAATATGCAATAAGAGATGCACCATAAAGTTATGTCATTGAACACACCAAAACAAAACCAAACCGCTACCGCAATCCCCATGTGACCTCAAGTTCACCACCATCCTCTAATAACCCATGGATGTTCCCACATCCAATGAAACCCTTTAACATCCATGAGACACCCAAAAATATTTTTAGAATCATCACTTTCCTTTCAAACCAAACTCATCCATTTCATATAATTTCCAAAGGACTGACAATTGTCTTTAAAAACTAATAGAGATTTCCAAAAAACACTTTAACCATACTATAAAAATCACCATGTTCCACATAACAAATTCCAAACACCATCCAATCAATTAAATAAAACATTAATAAGGTAAAGAACCATCCAAATCATCCAATTTCACTATTAAAGACCAATTAACATTTAACCACACACATTAGGCATAAGCAAACATAGGCATAATTTAAGATTCACTTTGAAAGCTATTTTTAACAAATCATATCACCAATAAAACACCATAATAATTTTACCAAGTACATTAAAAAGGTTTAAATCATGTTTTAAAAATTATTTAGTAACACCCAAGGATCATATGGATTGAATTAGAAAGAAAAGGCAGGGAAATTCCCACTGCTTGAGTGTGAATGCAACGAAACTTCAACAGGAGGGAGAACAAGGCCCCACATACCAACCACATACCCTAGATCCAAAGAAAATAGAACTAAACATAAAACCTAACATCTAGGGTCTAGAAAAGACCTAAAAGGAAACCAAGAAATAGATAAGGGGGAGAGAGAAAGGGGGAAATGAAAAAAAACCCTAAAAATCACCTTGGATGTGAAGAGGGGGTCGCTGTGGGGTCGCGGGTCGCTGTGGAAGGGGTCGTCGGGGTTGCACGGGGTCTCCGGGGGTAGCGGGGGGTCGCCGAAGTCACGGGGTCACGCGGGGTCGCTGGGGGTCAAGGGAACAAGGTGGGTCAAGGTAGGGGGAGGGTCGGCAGTGTAAAAAAATATGTAGGGTTTTGTGGCGGTTTATAATAAACCGCCGCGAAACCATTTTAGCAAAAGGTTCAGTGACTTTACTAGGTCTATTAGGGTTCCTTCACTAGTCAAAATGAATCAAGATAAAGTGAATTTTTGTAAGAAAAACTCAACTTCATGAATTTACAAAAAAAGTGATTTTTCCTTAGAGTTTTTAATATTAACCTTAGTTTATCTTCTTTACCTTTATTAAATTCATAATATATCAGAATATAATCAATAAAGACTACTTAAAAATTTATCAATATACTCCATAAAGTCTCTATTTATCAAATATATATTTATGGATGGAGAATTTTTCAATCCAAAATATGTATAAAATAAACATAAGATCCATATCATATTAAATGGGATCTTTTTGAGATATAGTTTTTCAATAACCTCATCAAATGATACCCTTATCATAGGTCAATATTAGTGAAGAATTGATCCCCATTTAGCTAATCAAAAAAATTATCAATACTTGGAGTAAGTTACTTTTTCTTCACTATGATCCCATCATATTCTATAAAATCAATGAATAAATTTAATGATACATCCAAATTTTTTACAAAGAGAATAGGTCTCTCAAAGATGATTTGATTGGTTGAATAAAATCCTTCTATAAAAGATCTTTCTTTTTGTTCTTTAATTCCTCTAACTCTGCATATGATATTTTATGTTGGGTATTTATTATTATGTTGGATCTTTGTATGATATTATGTAAAATCAAACCACTAGAATTACCTCTATGTTTTTGGAGAGATTATACTCACCAATGATAATAAGGGAATCATTATATATCTTTGATGCTTGGATAGTTACTCTATGAGTTTTAACTGATAAATCCACAACTAGAAGACTTGGGGTTTAATTATTTTTCGTTGTAATATTTAATTAAATTAATGAATACATATAACTAGAATAAAATAATATACATTCTATATGTGAGTGTACAATGATTGTGACTACCACAATATCATTTATATCCTTATCATTAATCTATTAAAATTTCCATACCATAAAATTGTTCTATTATCCTGTAATTTGGTTGATGGTTGTTTACCTCCATTGTCTTCTTATATAAACATTAATAATAAAAATTTACATGAACTCTACACTTGTATCATTATAAATTCACTGTCATCCCTATGTCAATATCATTCAAATTTTAATTATTTAAAACTCTTTAGAATTTTCATGATATACGTCTATATCTTCTAAAATTGTATCACATTACACATTCAAGAACACAATTACCCATGTGAATTTTTCTATATTAGATTCACATGGAATAGTTTACTTTATTCCTGCCCATTCAATGTCTAAATTCCTCTAAATAATTATTTATCCATTTATTATTATCATTCTATCCATAAGTCCATTGGGAATCACTGAAATCCATTTCAACATTGACAACACATTATATTATCCCTTTATAACTTTTTAAAACTATGATTTCCCATTAATTCCATACATGGGGTATCCATAAACTAAAAAATTTATCAATAATCCTATTAGATAGGATGAAAAAGCATGTTGTGTACTGTTAAATATTTGTAAAGTACATCTCTAAATTCTACACTTACTAATTTTACTTTGGCATCAATGAAAATAATTCCATATCTATCCTAGTTATGAAATTTCATAGCATAATTAAAACAAATAATGCTTTAAATTTAATGGATGGAAATATTTAAAACAAATCGATTAGTTACAATTTTTTATAAGAAAAAATAATAATAAAGAAATAACTAATATCAAAATAAGAAAAAACTTATAAATCAATCCCTAGGGTTCGTATAGGTCACCGGGGAAGCAGGGTCACCAGGGTCGCGGGGTGGCCGGGGTCGCGGGGGGCCGGGGTTGCGGGGTGGCCAGGGTCGCGGGGTCGCTGGGGTCATGAGGAAGTCGGGGTCGTGGGGGGCTGGGGTCGCGGGAGGCCGAGGTCGTGGGGGAAGTGGGGGACGGAGCGGTCGAGAAAGAGGAGGGGGAAGGGTTGGGACTGAAAAAAAAAATTTGTTTCGCGGCGGTTCCTAGAACCGCCACTACAAAACCGCCGCTAAATGGAGGTTTTGTTGTAGTGATTTGTAACAAGTTCCTATATGATGCATGAGACGACATACCCTCATCTCATCAGGTTACAACACAATAGAACCACAATAATATCAATAATAACAGTACAAATTGAGTGCGTCACCCAACAGTGAATTCTAATAACTGTAATAGCTCAAAATCCAAAGAACAATTTAATTCGAGGCAATTTGGATTTTCCCTGTACACGAGGTAGCTACTCCCAGGAACAACTAATTACCAAATTCCATATCCTTTACATAGTCACCAAATAGTAAAACAAACCATAAAAAAACCCTCTGATACAACTTTGTAATGTCCTAGATCTAGAAGCCACTCAACTAGTGCCCTGTACCCGGTTGGTCACATGGCCTCAAGAGAATTTCCAAAATTCCAGAGGCTACCAACTAAAAGTGAGGGCTAAGGGTGTAATAGTGGGGAGACTATGCCATTATTGGAAGATTTTAACACAACGAGATAAATAATAACAATAGTTGAAGTAGTAAACATCATGCAACTGATGTAAACAACTAAAGACTGAAAGATAAAGATAACTAGCAGGAATATAATATCAAAATGATGTATTATGTCACATGTTCTAAGACAATAGTGAAAATAAGATACACTACATTCATGTACAATACAATACTAAATTATAGTAACACAAAATGAAACTCAGCAGCATCGCAAGCCTTGGCTTGGTCCCATGCTCTCCTACTCCTAAGCAGCAATCAAGTACTTAAAAAAGGGCCCTTTACCTTATCAACACATGTAGTAATATAGTCTGTTTGGGCCCAAAAACATGACCTAAATAGGGTGTGATAAATAAATCCCAGTAGGCAACCACCTAAGGTAAGTTCCAATCTATCAGTGAGTATATGTAACAATAGTGTACAAAATAAAATGAAATAACTAGAAAGTACTCAAAAGTAAAAAATCTTACAAGTCTTCTTTCCCATTTTCGTTTATTATGTTCAGACTGACCATTTAATTATGTTAAATTATAGAGTCTCGAGATTCGGTCTAAGCCTATAAATCCCATGTATAAGAAATCTTAATAGATATCTCAAAAGGCTATCTAAACATTAAAGTGAATACCGATTCCTATCATGTGCTTTGTCTTGGCAGACACATCATAAGTTCTTCTATTTCAATATCTAACTCAAAATCTTTCCCACAGGAATAGAAAACCCCCACCTATAGGCATATTCAAATCCTCACCCTTGGGCCTAACAAATCCTCATCCATAGGCATAACAACTCCTCACCCATAGGCATAAAAACTCATCACTTGCATGCATAACTAATCCTAATCTGCAGGCATAAAAAATCAAACAAGGGAAAGCCCAGTATATAAGAATTTGAGCATATTAAATAACACATGAAATATTATAAACTATTACACAGTTAACAATAAAATCATCACTTTGGTAATCATTTAATTAACCACTCATTTCAAACAACCCATAACTAGAAAAACGGAGGCATACCCACATATCCTGATCCAAAAGGATTTATAGTAGTTATCCAAGGGAAATGAAACCGTGGGGAGACCCTTAATCAAAAAAAGTAGTATCGAACATGATTAAATACATATATGTAATTGGATAAACATTATTTAGGTATTAAAACGATTAAAATATCAAAAAAGTGACACCCTAAACATGAGAACGTTGCATAATGGAACATATAAACAACTTGGCATTAATAAATAAGCACGAGACCACCTACCTCGTCGTAGTATGGCTATCCTCATCCAACCTAGACTTCCAATTCATGCTATAATGGTATAGATCTACGAAACAAGAATATTAACTCAACCTTAAATAACCTAGTAGAAATAAAAAATCACCAAGAATAGCTCCAGAGTAATTGAGAGCTTATCGATTGTGTTCAAACAAAATAAATAATGATTGATTCGGAGTTTGGATGATCAACTGGGAAGGTATTGAAGTTACAGTGATGCCTCTTTAGTTCTTCCAGTGATCCCACTATCTAATCTTCCGAAAGGCGAGGCTACTTCCTGTTTTAAGAAAAAAACACAAAAAACACAAACAACACAACATATAAGTCCATATACATGGCGTATATATCATTTAACTATTCATTTGGAAACTGAATTTTCACCGACCTACTTTTTAGGGCCTACTTACATGACTAGATGATGTGTACTAAGAAGTACATGACATGTAGTTGGTTTTCTCCCTTTTTCTCACAGACTTGTCCACACTCCATGTATCCCCTTCACTCACAGACATACTTCACGATGTGTGATTAGGATTACCTGACGTGTAACCCCTGATTCTAGTACTTGTTTAGTTTTTCCCTATTTTCTCAAAAACAACTCAAAGGAAAAAGAAGAAAATAAGCCCACACCTCAAAGTAAGAACCTATTTCTTACATAATATTTTTTAGATATTTTATAGAATAATGGTTGGGATCAAGACACAAAATGGTATGAGAATCAATCCATATGTTCTTTATAAGTTCACAGTATAGATTTGGTTTATACACAGGGAAAAGGGGAATTTTTTCTTTATGGTCATGGATGGGCCCAAGATTAAGGATCTGGGAATCACTACATATCTCAATAGTATGAGAATCAATCCACACATAGTTTTTAAAGAACCGTGCACTTTATCATAAGGTACTAAGGACGATGATACTATGCAGTTTAACGTTGTGCAATAAGGAAAAAATGCTGCTATATAGTTTAACATCCTACAACTAAGAAAAAATTTGTGTGATTACACATAGTACTTCTTCAGTAACCTTTCATTGGTTGGAGTTGTAGTATGTTATCCATCTATTGAGATTAAGGAATAACCTCCATTAGAGTGGAACTTATGTATATATTAAGGTCCCTCCCACTTTAGCTCAAGCTTCAAATGCTTCTTTCCTAGTATCATCAGAGTCCTAAGGACCAATACCAATTATCTTTATAGGAATGAATAAATATAACCTTTATTATTAAAGGCCCATGCTATCTGGTTCTCATAGACCTCCTAGTGAAGCAAGGTGTGAAATCTATTTTCATGCAGTCACTCCAGCTCTTCCAATCATTTCTAGGATTTCTCATCTATGGATTGCTGGTCACGAATAGAAATATGAAGTGATGGAAACTGAACCTAAATGGGTAAGACTAATTCTGTTCTGTACACCAATGAGTATAGAGTTTCCCATGTTGTAGTAAAATTTGTCTGATAATACCATAAGTTATGCAAGAGCTTTTCAGGTAAATATTTATTATCTTTATCCACCATATTCTGGAGTATGTTAGATAAGGTCTTGTTAAAAGCCTCTATATGTATATGGTCCACTACATGATAGTAGGATGAATGGTTGGATTTGATATTGTATTCCTAATATAGCTTCTACACCTCAGCAGAGAAAAAATTGGTGCTATTGTCCATCAATATGGTATGAGGGACACCAAATTTGGTAATGATGTTAGCTTTGAAAAAAATAAAAATGCTTTTGGATCCAACTTATTTGAGAGATATTTCCTCAGCCCATTTGGAGAGGAATTCGGTAGTAATAAGTATATACTTGAACTGCTTAGCTGTATCTATAGGATATGGTCTGACAACATCCATTCCCTATGTGGAAAATGGATAGGAGTATTTAGATATATGTAAAAACTCTGGGGGTTGATGGATGAAATTGTCATGAATTTAGCAGGGATGACACTTCTTAGTGAATTTTGTGCAATCCTACATCATTGAAGGACAAAAGTATACATGCCTTCAGATTTGATCAAAAAGCATATACCCTGATGGGTGGGGACTACAATCTCCTACATGTACTTCTTCCGTAACAACTGCAGTATATTCTCCATCAACACATCTGAGAAGGACTCCATCAAAGCCACATTTATAGAGGATTTTTTGGTGATTTTGGTCATCATAAAAATTGAAATTAGCTGTTCACCATCAGATCTTCTTCTAACCTTGTCTATTGGAAGTATTCCGTCTTAGAGATATTTCAATATGGGTGTCATCCATCCCATTGTAGTGATATATGGATCAAGGATGGGACTGATTTCATTGATCTCTTCTGCTCTGATCTAAAAAAAGGTGAAATCATTCGACGATGGGAAATGCTGATGACTATTTCATCCCAATTTGGATCTGTCAAAGTTATAGCTATATTTTACAACACTTCTACCTGAGCATTTTGTGATCGCAAGACATGAGTCAATGTTGGATTTTAGGGGAATTCTACCATTAAAATTTGGAAATAATATCAAAGGGTAATTAAATCCTCTTTTCTAAAGGAATAATCCCCAGTTATATTCTTGATTATCAATTCCAAATCACCCTTCACCTCTAGGTGGTTCATTGGTACTTAGAGTGCCAATTTCAATCCTATAATGAGAGCCTGATATTCTGTCTCATTGTTGGTACCACCTTCTAATAATAGGAATGAATATGAAAACACTACCTTTTCTGGGTAGATAAGAACAACTCCTAAATTGACCTTCTTAATCTTAGGGTCTTCCATTATCTTCCCCTGTTAGACTCGTGGAAGAATCGTCAAAATACATTTTCCATGTTCAAGGGCTATGGTGAATAGAGAAGATTTCTTCATATGGTAGTTCAATATTCAATAATGTCTCATCTATAGATGGGTGCTCAGTGAGTAAGTCTCCCAAGGCCCGACCTTTCACTACTTTCTGAGGCACAAACTATATATTAAAATGCTACAGGATAACCTCCCACCATGCCAAATGTACTTTAAGAATAGGACGACTAAGGTTAAATTTGAGTGGGTTATCGCAAGAGACCAAGTGGACCTCGTGATTCTATAGATAGTGCCTCATCTTCTGAACTAAAAATATTAATTCCAAGAATATCTCATCAATATCTAAATATCTATTCTCTACATCGAGCATGGTTCAACTGAGATAGTAAAGACTGTTTTCATTCTTGACATCATTCTTCTGTGTGAGGAAAGCAGCCGTGATCACTCCAAGGCTATAATGTATAGAATAAGTGGATTTAATTAAACAACTCGAACCAATACTGATGGGATAAATTGTTATATCTTGAGGGAATGAAATTAGTCTTGATAGTCATTGGTCCACTGATAAGTGACCCCCTTCTTCATCAATTTGTTAAAGGGTAAACACTTTCCTGCATGGTTGTCTATGAAGCACAAAATGTAGGATAAGTATCCTTGAATTATTCTTAACTCTTTCAATTTTTAAGGAGGTGAAATTCCAAGAATATATTTAGTATTCTCAAGATTAAATTCGATGCAATGATGGTGTACAATTAAGACGAGAAATTTTCCCAAGGTTACCTTGAAAGCACATTTCAAGGGGTTTATCTTCAAATTTATATTGTTGAAGCTTGCTAATGATGGTTTCTAGGTTAGACAAGTGATCATATCATTATCAAGATTTTAACAATAGATCATCAATGTAGAGTTCAACAAACTGTCCGAAGATGGGGTTGAAGATGTGATGTACAACACCTTGATATGTGGCACCAGAATTCTTCAAGCCAAAGGGAATTACCTGATAGAAGAATACACCTTGAGGTTCTCTGAAGGATATGGATTCTTCATCTTTCGGGGCCATCCATATTTTATTATACCCTAAGTAGCCATCCATGAAGGATAGGGCTTGATAATTGGCTATTGCATCAATCATGAGTTCTATAATTGGAACCTAGAAGTCATCTTTGGGACAATTATGGTTGAGATCTCTGAAATCAATGAAAAATAAGATTTTACCGTTATTTTTTTTCAAAGGGAAAATATTGTTTAGCCATTGAGGTTATTTCGCCTCTCAGATAAAATCATCCTTGATGAGTTTTTCCACTTAGACCTCAATTATGGAGGTATGAGTTGGGTGTGTCATCCTGGATGCTTTCTTGTATCCCTGATGATCTTTTGGAAAAATCAGATGATGGGCGGCCACCTCGAGGTCAAGGCCTGGTAACTCTGTGTAATTCTTGGAAAACACATCCTGGTGCTACTTTAAGAAGGAGGTGTATTGATTTTATTCTTTGAGAGTCAAGGCCACACTAATTAGAGTGGGGGATTGGATATTCTTTTGTACCCATATTTATTTCTCCGAGTTCATCCACAGTGGTGGAGACCCCTTCCTCAAATGTTGGAGGGGAATCCTTGAGATCTTAATCTTCTTCCTCTTCCTCATGCTCCACCATTTTCACTTCTTCCTGGGGAGGAAATGATAAAAAATTTCCCCAAAAGGAAGAGGGGAGTCCACATTTGCACATCTGGAGGATGAGGTAATCATTTTGGCATCACTTTCTGGCATACAACCATCTTGGAGTCTTAAAGGGGAAACACATGACTGACAATGAGTCTCTCTACTTTATCATATAGTCATGAAAAAATTTTCTAGTTTGTCTAGAAAAACTGGGATATGTTGAAGCTCAAGGGATATGATGAATACATTTTCAAGAAATATTTCATTATCATTTTTAGGGTTGATAACTTCTTTAGTGCCATTGGGATCAACAATAATGATTAAAATTACGGAATATATCGAATGAATTCATGAATTCTAGCCCAACCATTAAATTTGATTAATACGAAGCATGTAATATACACTGAGTTACTTAAAAGGGTTACCAGGGATCATCTCTAATCCATTTGGGGAATTGATTTGGGTGACATCATTATCCACTGATTGATTCACTTCATGGTGATAGAACCCTTAATCAATGTATTGTGTTTCATAGGATTTTAACGGAGCCTTGTCACTATAAAATATCCCAATTTGACCATTAATAGAATATTTGAGACATTGGTGGTATGATGATGGAATGCTCGCATGCTGATGTAGCCAAGGTCTTCCCAGAAGAAAATTGAAAGCTATTTCCTACCAAACTACCATGAACCTTGAGTTAAACACAAGATCTCCGAACTGAGTTCTAAGTGTGATCTCACCTAAAGGCTCTTTCTCATTCTTGTCATAACCCAATAACATCATAGTGGAGGGATACAAGTGAGATTCATTAAGACCCAATTAATGAAGTGTTCAGAAAGGGATGAGGTTGACTCCTGAGGCATTATCAATGAAGACTCATTATATATCAATGTCATTTAACATTCCATATATATATAAGGATATGGAATTTCCTTGTATGAAAAAATCATTATCTTTGTCGGTGAAGGAAATGACCACATGGAATTCTGCATGACCATTCTCCGCACGATATACTTCAGTAGTAGCGACCTCAACTTCAAATTCCCAAGGGCTTGACAATTCCACATTGAGTATTTCTCAGAGGTCTTTTTCTAGACTAAGAGCATCCAGGATTGATAACTTGTCCAACACTTGGCCCGGTTGCTTCAAAACATCACATTTTTGATCTAGAGGTCTGTGCTTTTTGAAATAAATATTCTCTTTTTTAGGCACTTTAGGAGTTGATGTTCCTAATGAGGATTAGTTATTTCTTAGGGAAGGAGTTGGAAGTGATAATGTTCTTACTGGATTAGACCAGATAGGTATACCTACCTACTGAGGAGGTGGTGGCATATAATCTAACAGGTCAACCAAGATAATCATGTCTAGTATTACCCTATCACGTGTGGAGGAAGAACTCACTTGTTTCTATTGAGCATATTAGAAAGATTTTCCATGGGTTTCGGCTACATAGATAGTTTGAGTGGGGGTTTGGTTGAAGTAGTGTCTTCTAAAACAACCACATCTTCCCCTGTATCCTCGATCCCAACAACCTCTTCCCAAAATTCCCCAATCAAGTGAGATGGAATGAAGTTATTAATTAGAATCATCATTTGAGTAGGTATCCATTAAGTTTATAACATTAATGGAACCAAACATCAACTCTTCATTTGATGAAGATTCTGCCTGGGGTGTCGACTCTTGTTATACCGTTTGGTGGGGTAGTGCTTGTTCTTTTGAGATGGTCGGCATGAAATCATATAAGTTCAAGGACAAATTTGGCCTTAACACAAGCTCATATTCTTCTATTTTTTCATTATCCTTCAGGACAGTCTCTTCTTTGAGGATTGACGTTCATAGGATATGGTTTTTGATGAAGCTAGATTTGCTATAATGGAAGTAGTAAGAGGAAAAACTAGCTGTTTCAACTTTTTTCATAGAATGGAATGAGTTTGATTGATTGTTTTTCTAACCACCCAGTCAATGAAATTCTGTGCATTATTTATTTTAACTTCTTTCTACATTCCTTCCTCCTCTGGACTAGTAATAGAAACATATTCCACCTGGGATGGTGATTTTTCAGTTTCACTTGACCAGAATCCACCATATTTTGTAGGAGTTCATTGAAGACAAAACACTCCTAGATGGGTTGACCCAACATTTTATTAAAAGGGTTTTAGTTTGTGAGATCCTGATCACCCAATTTTTTAGGCTTCTTGGGCTTTGGAAACTGGACTAAGTTGTTTTCCAAAGCTGAGAAGTAGACAGTGACTTGGTCATTCTGAAATGAATAGACTTTATTTTTCAACTCCTCAAACTATTTTTGCCTATGATATCTTTGATCATTCTAATGAGTTGGTCATTTCTGTTAATTATTATGAGGGGATCCCTATGGTATGATGCAAGATTTGAGGTAAGAGCAGGTATAGGGGCCTTGATTAAGTGTAACTGTAGCAGCCTTTGCCTTTCCTATCCTCTTTTCTTGAGCTGATGGGATTATCTGGGACTTAGCTTTGGTCTTTGTGATATATTTTTCCAACTTTTGATCAATTTTCGCCAGATCTCGATACCCTACTGTGTATTTCATAGGGATCAATGGTGTGTGTAACTCATCACAGATATTTTCTATAAAGATAGGTGACAACTCTTCTTGAGGGAGTGGTAAGTTTAAAGAGTAAGTCAATCCCTTCCACTGAGCAACGAAATCTATGACTCTTTCATTCTCCCTTTACTTGAAATTTGTGAGATTGAAGACTATTGTCTTTTTCATTATTGACATAAACTGAAAGATAAGCTTCTGATGAATTTCTTCGCATCCCATGATCGATAGGGACTGAAAAATCATATACCATACAAAGGATGGTCCATGTAATGATTGCACAAATCATATTAGTTTCACTACTACCTGTTTCTTAGGGGTCCCCATCATGGTATCATAGCGAGAGATGAAATGTGTCAAGTGCTGCTCTGGATCTCCCAAGCTGTTGAAAATTGAAAATCTAGGATTCCCAAAGTTTGGAGAAGGAGGGGTCAGATCCACCCATTCGGGGTAAGACTTATTTTATGGTTGTACTTGTGCATTCCATCCTTCCATATCTTCTAATAGAGTCATTAATCAATCAATGGTGTTCATAAAAATTCAAGGAATGTCTGGATGAGCCGAGACTTAAATAGGTGTGGCAGCTAGAGCCTGAATGGGTACATCGGCTGGAAAGACCACTGGTGGTGGAACTGCTAGTATCCTCCATGGGTAAACAAAGGGTTAGGCCTATAAGTATGTGCCTAATCATGTTCTGGATGTGTACCCAATGGAGGTAATTCTTGATCCGCTGTTGGGTGAATAAAATGTACTGGTAGTTGATGTCCCATATTGAGCAGATGTTCCCATCCTGCTTCATTTGTTGCGGAAACCCTCTTCACTGAGGTACGCCAATTGGAAGTGTGAGTTGAGGGTCTAATTGCAGAATATATCTGGAAGGAAGACTTCCTTAAAGTAACTCTGCATTTAGTCTTCTCAACTCTCTCATTTCCTCCTCTTTCTAAGCAAATATTTCCTTTAGAAAAATGGATTGACCCTCTCAGGCGGAAAGATGATACATGGTATGAACCATATATTTTCCCTTATTAGGTTTTTTTAAAGGAGGTAGGGGTGGATTATTTGATGGGATACCCAAATTTTGGGTGAGCCTTTGATTTTGGGTACGCACACCTTCTGCATTCACTTCTACATAGACCATATCACGAACATAAACTTATTCTTCAGAATCCTATAAACTGGTCTTATGTTGTGGTGGGTCTTAAATGATGGAATTGATGGAATTCATAGATTCATAGTACATCACATGCATTATTTTGGAATTTCTGCGAGATCATCTTCCTCTACTCCCTCTACGAGACCTTGTCCTATTCTTTGTTGGTTCCCTAGGAATTGTTTGATTAATAGTGACCTGAAGGGAATCCCCAAAGAGTTCAATAAAATGCGTTCCAAGTGAATGTACCAAATCATGGGATGGGAAAATTGAGAGGATTCACTCTGCTATATCTTCCCTAATCTAGAGATGAATGATTCCCATTGAATATGGGATTTTTGGGGTGAAAAAGACCCCAAATTTGAGGGTTTGGGCTATTCTTATTCAAACTTTGCAACCCTTTGGGCTTTGTTGGATAATACCAAAGGTTGGGTTAAAAAATCACCAACCCTAAAGGCTAGGGTTATTCCCAAAATTTTGTGGATGATATTACTGTATCTTCTCTTCTGATTTTACAAATTCTAGCCTAAACGTTGGCCAGGTGCATTATTAATCACTCACTTAAATCACCTGTTTCAGAAGGCCGTTGTTCTATTTCTATCATTTTCTTGATCTAACAACTAACATCCTCTAATAGGGACACCTCCTCAATGTTCTAAGATGCTTGACACAAGACTGTCTTTACATCATTCTCTCTTCTAGCCTGACATTGATGAGAGTTGGTCAAGGCTTGTTCATGTTGAGAAAATCTACGCTCATGGATAGATTCCGTTTATTGTATCCATCCCGGGGCAATGAAATTGCATGTTTCCACTTTTGGTGTGATTTTTTGGCTTGGTAGGATGGTGAAATGAAATAATCCATGTACACCCATCATTAGATGTGAACATGATATGAGGTATCTGTGATTAGCTTTCACAACCTCATTAATGCATCGAGGCATGTATGTTGAAGGACCTCCTACTGTTTCTCAATCTTTTAATGTTAGAATGTCGGGATAGATTCCAAGTCAATTTGGTATTGTAACCCTTCTATTACCCTAACATGATTATGATACTCATAAAAAGGCAATAAATTTTCTTTTAGATGATGAAGATTTTTCCATATGTTGGGGCTAATTTCATGCATACAATCTTCTATAAACACCTCTAGAATGCTATATTTAGAGGTGTCTAAAGGATATAACATGACTAGTATGTCATATTTATCCAACTATTTTCTCACGATCAGTAAATCCTCTTTGTCTCCCATAATATGTTCCTCGACCTGGTCCAACCAGAGTGGACACTTCCCAATTATTTTACCATAAGAAATGGGATCAGTTGGGGTTTCTCTTGCTATATTGGAAGGAAAATGACCCAATGGATGTTTGTATAAGGACCGTTACCTTGGGTTGTCTTTTGGTTGATAACATATTTAACCTTCCAGAAACAAGGCATCAAACATTATTGACCTTGCATTTTCAAGTTCCTCATGATAAGATGGATTTATCATCATTACATTTTCAATTGGAGAATTATTTTTAAAATAAAAATCACTACTGCGAAGAGAACTTTCACAGTGATCACCATCATGGAGAGGACCATCCTGCTGGATGATATTAAGGGGAATACCCTCTTGCTCCTTGGTCCCATAGACACATGGAGGGTTACTGTGGCTCTCATCAAGAGATAGTATCTCAAGATCGACCAAATTGTTTCCATGAAGCAAGCCTTCATAGTGAAGTGTCCGATGAGGATATTCAGGATTACTACTACTGCTCCTGTAATTTTTTAATGGGAGGGCGGGATCTTGAGATGCAACATATAAATGTTTGAGGGATTCCAGAACTCCAGCATTAAAATAAATATTATTATAGTTCGGCTCTTGATTTTCCAATCGTGCCTGATGATACTTATTTTTAGATGCCTTCTAACAAGCAGTTGGGGCCACTTGTTGAGAGAAGTGGTCATTATGGGAAGGTATTTGTTCCTATCTTAGAGTGTCCATTAGAATAGGTGGATTACCTCTAATTGGGATGTGTGTATGTTCTCGATCCTATTGTCTGTATATTATGGGGGAATTTTCCCCATGAACCTCCTAGATGAGATAAGAGGTATGTGTCTGATCTAGGGTGTTATACTGATTAGCCACCCCATTTTCTGGGACATATTTATGTGTCTGTCCCTCATACACTACTATCATGGCCTTAATGATATCCTAGAAAGTCTATTGGATGTGGGCAGATATTTTCATCTTATATTTTACCATTTTCAATATATGATTGGTGACTTCAGCAACCAGAATGAAGATATACATCCATTCCATATCTGGAGTAGGTGTATGTGCCTAATTCTGTCCTACATTTCCTATCAGTGGATACTTACATTACTTGTGGGTAGAGAGTTGAGTCTTCCCTTTTCTTATCGTTGGTACTTTCTTACTAATTTCTCTATGTGCTTCTAGAA
Source organism: Viscum album (assembly GCA_963277665.1). NCBI lineage: Eukaryota > Viridiplantae > Streptophyta > Magnoliopsida > Santalales > Viscaceae > Viscum > Viscum album. Next base: position 2,097,224,528 of record OY728125.1, read on the forward strand.
GAGGCTGCTGGTAGACTTGATAAATGTTGGAAGGTGTGTGTTTCTGCTTGCTATTTGCCACCAAACATGGTTGAAAAACTTCTTTGAGTGCTGTTAGGTGAGTCTACTAGAAGGCTTGGTGGGTGAAGGTAGGTATATGTTCCTGCTTGCAGGTTGCCATCGTATTTGGTTGGCAGGCTTCTCGGAATGCCGCCAGGCGAGTCTGTTAGCTGGTCGAGTGAACAAGGATGGGTTTATGGTTCCGCTCACTATTTTCCACCAAAATAGGTTGTTGGGATTCTCTATAGGTTAAAAAGGTGTCAACTGATGATTCACACTCAAATTTACCCAAGATATTAAGGTAGAAAGGTCCTTGTAGTCTAGCTTGGGTTGTCGAATCCACTGAGACCTAAGAAGATACCTAAGATACACAACCTATGAGATGAATTTTTAGCTATGAAGTTTCCAACTTTGGGTTGATTTTATATGGGTTTAAAGTATCACTAACAGATTTAAGTTAATTTAAATTAAGATAATGAGTTGATCCTAGTTTATCGCTCATGGTGGATTAGATGAATTCATTTTTAAGGATTTCAATTTCATTAACTCGAGAAGGATTCATTCAATGAATTCAAAATAACCTCATCAAATAATGGTTAAACACATTCAAAAAACACATTATAATCACCTATACACTTGTAGGATCATTTTCACAAGCACTCCAAGGTAAAGTATCTTATTATCACATAAAAGTGGGGTGATTAAATTCAATATGGAAGAGGAAGAGAGAAAATCATTGAATAAAAGAAACTCAAATAAAAGAAATTAATAAACATTTAGAGAGTGAGAAATAAAATTCAATCCATCCACTTTATACTCCCTTGGATCAACCCATAAAAGAGTTATCCCTCCATTGATGATATGTCCTAAATGGAAGTTGGAAGTAGACTTATGAGGGTGAAATTGAAGAAGTAAAAACAACAAAATAACGATCACTCCACCGTTGTGTGATAAATTTCACATGGTAAGATGTGAATAAATTCACACCTTTAAGAAATGGAATCAATGTGATTTATATAAGAACATAATAAGAGTAAAGGAAGAACTTTTATTAAGAAACTAATGTGAATTGAACAACTTACATGAGAAAGAAATGTGATTACAAACACAAAATGACAGCATAACACTATAATGAAACCCAGTACCCAAGATGATAAACTACTCCACCACCACTTCCTTAAATAGACATTTAAAGAGTCTTGGGTAGATATCCCAATAGTAAAAAGTATCCCACTTGAGTATGTTAGGCCTAGGGTGGTGGAAAGTAAGGGAGAGGAGATTTTTCCAACCTTGACCCGAAGTTGCAGCCAGCTTGCATCCACTAGACAGAGGTGCCTAGATGACCTTCTAGATGACCGAATTGGAGTGGTACATAGAATAAAAAAGTGAAGATATGGATTTATTCTATCTATCTATATAATTTTAGACCAAATTAATTTGTGGTTGTTGAGATATAATTAAATTGGTGGGCTATTTTTCTGGGCAGCAGAATCTGGCCCAGAATTTTATCTCTAACTTGGGCCGCTTGAATAACCACAATGGAGGCTGAATTAGCACTGGATACTAAATAATTATATGTTAATATATATGTATTCTATCATAACCTGAAATTTGGTCTTTAGTGGGTTTGTATTGTGGGCCCCAAATTCTCATCAGTGGGATGGTGTCCAATCCTCCTTCTCCAGAATTGTTTCCTTTCATTTCCAAATATCTCCATCATCCTTTATGAAACCTCCATTTATCCCTAAATGAAAAATGTTCATATTTAAGTTTAGATACATTTAACAAAATATCAAATTAAAATATGGATAATTACATTCCTTAAAATTAGATGAATCATTGGGCCTAAATTGGTGTACATTAGGCATGACGTGCACAAATGATGAGAATGGATGTTCAAAATTAAAATCCACTAACTGAGGACCATAAGATCAAAAATGAACATTTAATACCATTAAAATGTAATTAACATATGTGTTTTTATTGGATAATCACATACTACCTATTGTCTGGTTGTCGTCCCCGACGGTCCGTCTTACATGCCCGAGTCCGAGGGACCTAGGATAAATAGACGAAGGTGACACCCTCATCATGTTGAGGGTTCACTGTTGCATGGAATTCATGATGGTTATTGTTGGCATAATCCATTGAGATAGACCTCTGTGTCTTCGTGATAAGGCTAGAAGTGGCCTCCTAATCCACCTCCCTGGAATATGGGAGGGACTAGTCGTTTCATTCTGGGGATAAGCTCCCAAAATGGTTGAATAGAACAGTTAGTGACGTCTGCTTCAGGACTAGAAATCATCATTTATAGGACTGTTGGTGGTGCTAGTTGTTTTGGATGGCCCATCGGGCGACCCCCAAGGTCAGGATGGTATTGTGCTGATGGTACTCTCTAACCAAAGCATTAGAGACAAAATGTTGAAGATGCTGATTCAGTGATGGAATCCTCCGAGTGGATGAGGATCTAGCCTAAGTAGAATCTAGGGTGTTTGTTGGTGAAAACTTGAAGGAATCCATTGGATTTAAGAGAGTTCTTGGAAGTAAGTTATTTTATATAAGAAAAATCCAAAAAATGAACAATATAAATGAAGAATATTTTTGGAAGAACACAAGCATGATTGATTTCCTTATATGGCTCTCTTTTATATATTGATATGGTCCTAATAGATGGGAAACACTATCATCTTGGTTAAGGATTCATGTCAGGTTCACTATTTTTTATTTCCATAAAAATGTCACTTCATTAGGGAAATCATTATTTTTGAATAGTTTTCAACGGGATTGTTCATGGAACCAGAAACACCCAATGGTTCTGTATCCACAAAGACCTGATTTCTAAAGGCATGTGCTCATTCAGGATTTTAACCCACAATACTTAAGAACTTGCATTGGTCGAGAGGATGGGAGGTCAGACTCATCACACCCTTTCAGGGAGAATTATTGCCTACTCTGAGACACTCTTATAGATTTAAGATATGTTTGTGAATCCTTCATCAATTCCCAAGTATGATGTGGGCTATCCCAATATTAATAATCAATTATTAGAATGTGTGGAATTCAGAATCATCTCTATGTATTTGAGGTTCTTAATCAATGGAGATATCTGTATGTATCATATATTCTACATTTATGGTATCCTATTATATAATACTTATATATTTTTTGGTCATTATTATGACGATTCTGGTTTTCTAGCCACGCAGTGGGGCACTTTGGAGTTTATGGTCATCCAGGTAGAAGAATATCACTCTATAATTTATCGTCATCCAGGGAGACATAAGTTGTGATGATGTTGGGATCAAACCCATAGATGGGATTCCTACTTATCCTTATGAAAGGAATTGGAACCCATGTAGTTTAGTTTTTCTTAATGGGACACATCATACCTTTTAAGGTCACATGATAATGACCCAACCATATAGTTTAATGTCATTTGGTAAGTACCTTTAGGTGGAAGATACCTAGTCAAAGTTTGGTGTGTGACTTATAACTGTGTATCCTAAGAAATGTGGAAGGAATATGAGCTTTCAAGTTGAATTATACCCTACTATAGATATGGACTAAAAGAATGGGGTTGGTTTAGGATGTTGGGTTTGAACCTTATGGATGCTTCCAACTTATCTTGTTTGGATGGGAATCAAATCCCATATATTTTTTCAATGATTGAGGACACACGCCTATGGAGGACCTCAAGGGTATGTCTTACATGGGAGTATGTCCCTTTGAGATGAAAGGTTGAGGGTTACCCCTGAGAAGGATACCCAATCTGGGGGGACCATGAGGAATTCTTTAACTCATAGTGATTTGAGGGCTTAACTCGGGGTTTACTCCCAAGGATGATACCTGAATTAAGGGAATTATGATTATGGGTTATTCCTAAGGAGGATTCCCATTGATATCAGACCCTAAGTGGGTTTCCTATATATCATAGTTAATATGAATCACATTCCTCGTAGTTCAATCGTTTAGGTAGATTGTGTGGTTGTTGTGATCATCATTAACCTCTAACCCTATGTGATTCATGCTCAGTGTGAGAAACAAGAGGAAGCATAATATTTGACAAACCACATGCTTTTCCACCTTCACTGGTGGAAGAGGCCAGGACTATGATGGAAGAGGTCGGAGCTATGCCAGAAGAGAAGAAGGATGACGGTGGAAGAGGGTAGAGGGCTTAGATAACCATCCCATCTATGACTTAGTAGATAGGAGGTAGATAGGAGAAAAAAGTACCACCTCCTGCAAGAAAATATAGGGGATTACACTAGGATGGATGCCCAGAAATTGGTCAAGTAGTAAGGGAGGAGGATTTCATTCCCTATCAAAAGGAAATGAAAGTGTAATCCTCACCCTCCCTATTATGGACAAGAGGCTCCAGATATTAGAGACGGGAAAGGATGGATGGAGTCCTATCACTATAATATGAGATAAATAACTCTTAAATACTATCCATAGGGTAAGGATCTACATCACTATAGATATCCAAATCTATAGACACCTCAAGTATCCTTACCCTCTGGTAGGACCGGTGAGGGAAACCTCTGACCGTAGAAATCCAAATCCAAATAGGAGACACCCTGATGTGCCTTTCTATAAGGTTTTTTAAATCATGAGATATTTGTGGAGGTTTTTACAAGGTCCCTTTTAGACAAGGGATCCAAATAAAAAGAGTACCTACCATGAGTGGCTTTGAGGAAGGCCTAATGGATGGCTTGTAAAAGATGGAAGGAGAGGCAAACAAAGAAGGATCATACAAGGGGTGCACTATGAAAGTGATCTTGGGAGAACTAGTGGCACCTTAGGTAATGAAAACATGGATGACTAGATTTGGGTGAGGCTTAGCTCAAGCCTTCAAGAGTCTCTACAAGTATTATTAGAAAGGATTAGCAAAAGTTCCTATTTGAGGAATGGGGATCATACTAGTACTCTTAAATCAGAGGGGTTGAGAAAATAAATCATTCAAGTGTTATTCTCTTTAAAACCTATGGGACTTAAGCTTCACTATCCCCCTTTTATTATCTCTCTTTAGGTGTTATAAAAATACCTTGGAGAGTTTGGAGAACATGAGATAAGTACTAGGTCGATCAGAGCAGCAATTGTCCTTTGGTAAAATTCATTCATCCAAATAAAGAACCCAATGGTCTATTTATTTGAAAATATGAGACCCTGGGTGAAGGTGCTTGGTTTCAAAAGAGGGTGGAGTGCAGGTTGGTCACACATAGGTACCTTTCTCACTGACGATTTTTTGGGGGACTTATGTGAAACAACTGATCCATACTATGAGGGATGCATCCCCACACCCCTGACCAGGATTAGTGCCGGGATGCAGTCCTGGCCCTTCAAGACAGTCCCTTCACAACCTTCACTGACCCCCATAAAAAAATCCAGAGTCACACCATGAACATTTTGAGCCCAATTTAGGATGTTTTGGGTCACAACACATGGAAATCCTCTCTTCTCCTTCTTCCGACATAAAGATGTTTTTCTACTTAAACTTAGCATTTGGTGTCTAAGTGAGGTTCACATATTCATTTCTAAAACAAAGTGCATGGAAAAAATTTCATGGTGTCAAAAATACCAAAAAATATATCATCATAATTTTGATCATTATTCACCCCTTTATAAATTTATATTGACAAAATAACCAATTGACTAATTCAAAGTATTAAGATAAAAAATGTAAAACAATTGTTATACCTATGATGAAAAAAATGAAAGGTTCATCATTATAACCTTATTAAGATTTACTAGTATTAATACCACACTCTCTATTCAAAATCTATCATTATTTTCAACCCGTTTACAAATGAAAATTGTAATAGTAAAATTTACATGATCAAATTCTCAATTTCATTTAATTTCCCTATAGTATAACATTTTTTTATAAATAGTATTTTTTGTCTTAAATACTATACAATACATTAACCCATCCAAAAGAACCACACCACTATTTTTCATTTTTCTCTAATCATATTTCACATTAGATTAAAATATAAACCCATTAATTACATAAACCAAAAGAAAAGTCACTAATATTTTTGGAACTCCATCCAACTATCTCATCCATTATAAAACATAATAATTATAAACATTTAACTTATAAAAAATATGTCTATTAAACCATTTAACAATATTTTTATTGTTTTGTTTTGTGATTAAAATTTTACCTCTATTGGGGACCTCATTTCTAAGATCCATCATGAACTTATCTATAAACTCTTGATTCTATTCTAATCAATGTAGAATATATAGATGTTATTGTTCCAATTTCATATATTATGATTTGTTCATTTTCCCCATTATTGGTTCATTAAATATATTTCTTGCACACCCAAACATCATAATCCTAACATTATTTATTTTTTTGAGATACTAACTAAATGATTGATTATTTTCTTTACTAATGTAATGGTCAATGATACAACTCTCATTGGAAATTAATTTTTTGACATACCCTTTCAATATTTTTCTTGAAACTCTAAATTGGGTACATCTATCATAAATAAATAATACCACATAATTATTCATCCTTAACCATGTGAATGTTTAGGAGAAGTAAAATTTCATAGAGAAAATGTAAAAAATATATATGAAGATCAAAAATTTTCTTACAATTCAGTCCTATAAGACTACTAACAATACGAGATAAATCACCTTAATATAAATAGAAATAAATAGATAACTTAATATTATAATTTTGTGTCTTACCATATCCAGTTTGATGAAAGGTATATCCACTAGAATAAAATTCTTGACATTTTTTACGAGTCACATGTGATTATGGGATGCAGTTGAGGCTTTTTGGTGGTGGAACTCGGATCTCAATATTTGGGTACTCAGGTTGGGTTGTTACATGACTTCAAGACTGAAAGCAGGACAATTTTATCTATAAATATGTTTTCTAACCTCTAACTACCATCATTATCATAATTTTGAGGGTAATATATATTCTAGAGGATTAGTGGAAGTGACGAGGATCCACTAAAGCTATTATTTTTGAAATACACTCATTGGTTCTTTTATGAATTTTAAATAATGAAAATAATTACTAATATATTATTTTATATTATAAAAAGAATTATATATGAAATCATCATTTATATTATCTTGGGGGTAGATGTTCCACCGACCACCATTCCTTTGTAATTTTTGTGAAGGGCATACCTAACTTCATATGTGATAGGAAGAAGTAATACTGAATTCACTAGGACATCATAGACTAAATGACACCACCCGATGGTGTTGGAAGTGAGAGAAGAGAGGATGAAAAGGAATAAAAACCAGGATTGAACGAAACATTATGTGTAATATCTATAAAATTGAAATATTTTTTATTATAGACAACTATATTTATGATTCGGATGATGAACTATTTTGAATGGTGATACTGCCAACCCTTAGTCCTACCGATGGCTGGTTGACCCAAATTATACACAGTGGTTTTTGGAAGGGAGGGAAGATAAATATGACCATATAATTACTTAAATTTATTATTATTATTATTTTTATAATTTTATTTGTAATATTAGGTTTATATATTAAAAATATATATAATACATATAATTTCCTATTTTTAGTGTTTGTGGAGGATATGTTGATGAAATACTAATTTATCTATGACTTTAAGTTCCCTTAAAGGGAACCACTATACAATATATGGTTTCCCAAGAAAGAGATGAGCAATAAACATTCTGAGGGAGGAGCATAACCAATCCACCCATGTGAGGTATGTGGGATATAGGGTCCTCATGACCCAATTAGCCTAGGAAATATAGTAGGTGACATCCTAGGGGAAGATGGTCTAAGTGAAGGTGGCCTAACCAAATAGTGGTTGAGTTGGGAATGGCCATAGTTGGACTAAGAGCATGAGAATGTGAGCCACATGTAAATTATTTAGTTAGTTCATGAATGTTCACTCACATGTTGGGAGATGGAGTCACATAGCCTAACTTTAATTTACATATGTCATGCCCCCCATAATAGACATGTCCTCCCTCCATTTCCAAAAAATATTTTACACATAAAAAAATTCTAGTATCTTTTTGAACATTATTTTTTCATGTTCATTTGTACATGTTAGTGTGTACCTTTACAAGACTTATTATTTAAAGAGACTTGTTTTAAGTGATCTTGGGTTTAGGCTACTGAGATGAGATATACTCTTAGAGGATGATTTATATTCTTCTAGACTACATAAAAATCCTTATTTTTTGTATTTTAGAAAAAAAATATTTTTGGGTTAATTGTGAACCTTCACAAAACACATCATAGCTAATCAAACCCAATATAAAACACACCAAAAATAAAAATAAAAAAAACATAATTCAAATGAAAAAGTTTCTAAAATAACTCCATCGTTTCCTTCCATTTCATTGTCACTAAAACACTAAGGATTATTCACCACATAATTGCTAGACCTAAGAACTAGATGAAATCACATGTTGAGTCAAATATAATATATTATGAAGTCATTAATTTGTTATTATGTATACACAATCTGACCTATTATTTCTCAATACATATGAATCACCACTAGGTATTATCATATTCACCCATTCATAGTGTCTTATGTGGTTATGTACCCATGGTTGTATAACTGTCTTACATTTTGTAGGAGATCAAGTATTCTTGAAGCAAGTGGTATCTATTTAGAGAAAGGATCAGGTGGATGTTTCATTTATAAGAAATTATTCAGAGAGCTAGAAATTATTAGCATGGATATTATGAAACTTTTATAGGAATTTTATTTATTTATCATCTAAAGGGAGAAATGGTAATTTTTAAAGTTACAAGTAGTCATGTAGGGACACTGGGAGGGGTGGGGGAGGGGTAAATCAGTGTACCCAATTTTTATTGAGTTTTACTATGATACTATATGGGTCACATGTTTGATTTTTGTTGAGACTATGTTATCTATTATATGGTTCTAAAGTATTTTGAGATCCAAGGATAAGTAATTTTGATATTCGAAAAAAAAATCTGGGTACACGATCTATTCTTAGTTATAAGTAACATTGTTGTAACAATATGAAATGATTTTCTTAGTTCTAGTGGCATTTAGAAAGGTTTGTGGATGTTTTTTCTAGCTGTTTGTGTTTTTAAGGAAACCATGTGGGTGTTTGGGTTTTTTTTCAAGTGGATATCACATATATTGTTTATAGTTTGTATAAACATGATTCTTTCCCTTAGAAACTATGCACTTAGTTTTTTAATGGAGAATAAGATACCACACGATTTGTGTAACTATGCGGGTTAACAATGTGACCTATTAAAGATTATAAAAAATGGATATTTACCCTGATGACCTTGGTCAATTTTATCTCTAATCTTGTACTAATATCTCTTAGGATATAAGTAACCTCTCCACAATGATATAGAGATTTCTAAGCTTAGGTACTTAGTGAATTCACTTCTTTTTTAGTGGATCTCCTCAAGGTATGTGGTGTTTTTGATTCAATATATTCTATTGTCACTAGGAATATCCTTAATATCACTCCACTTGTTCCATTGGAACTTTGTTGGGATATGATTTCCAAATATAGATGTTTTTGATAGAAAATTGATGACGTTTGTTTTGGATTTTGTCTTGTGAGGATCAAATCTCCTCATTTCCAATCTCCATTATTGATGGAGACTAATTTTCCTCCGTTATTGAGGAAGGCATGTATATACAATGGTGCTAACCCATGAATTACATAATTTTATTGTAAATTTCTTATATTTGGTTTTTAAAATTGATGAATTTGATATCAATGAATGATTTTTTTATGATTTGCATCTCTGTTGGCATGAAAAGGGGTTTTTAAATGGGGTTTTATTTTAAAAATAGTTTATGCACATTATGTTTTTGATAAAATTTTTCAAAGATGATTTGGACTCTAAAATGGGTTTTCAAGCATGGGATTGGTGATGTTTTACCATGAAAATTCTTTAAAAATTGTAATCTTGTTTTATTTTATTTTTTTGGAAACTGTGTCACATTGGAAACCTTAGGTGTGTCTGGTTATAAACACATGAAACTTTAGTGAGTCCATCATCATTGGGGTTTATTCTTGTGATATTGATAAACTATGTTAGGACTCAAAATCAATAGTATTCATGATATTCTTAGATTAGTATTCCTTCAGGGGTCCTATCATGTATTCCCATAGTCTATAGCCCATTTTTTTTTGTTTTATACATGATGGTATTATTTTATGTTTGATTTATCACATGATTATGGTATGTTTTTTCCAGGGATACTTATTTTTATGATTTTATAATATCTTACTTATACCTTTCATATTCCAAGTTTATGTGAATATGAAATGCATTAAAAGAAACCAAAGGATATTTTATAAAAAATGTGTTTTATTTGAAATTGTTTTGTAATTTTTTTTTGTTTTAAAGATAGGACTAATAGTTGTTTTGTGATAGAAATTTTATAGATTCATGATGGTATCTTACTGAGATTTTTCCTCATAAATTTCACATGCCTTTGGGAATATATGGAATTTGTTTTATTGGACATATGTAAAGGGAAGGGAATCATGTATCTCATCAAATTCTATTAGTTGATGTTATTATCATAGTGGATTGGGATAATGGTGATGGTTAGTCACTTAGAGAATTGTGTTGATATTTTCTTGTTACGTATTGGGGTTTATCCTTTTTTATTGATGTTATTTGTATCATGGTTGAATTATATTTTCTTTTGTGTTGTAATATATCATTAATCTCTTTTTAGTTTTACTTGAGACATATTTTATTGACTTTGTGTTGATCTCCACCTTGTGGCAGGTCATCTTGGGTGACATGTCATGTAAAACCAAGTTGGAATGTTAAAAAATGGTATCGAATCCAATACCCAATCAAAAGTGTGATAAAACTTCCTGTGTTTGATTTAGGGCCTATGAAAGACATGATTTAGGACTTTCAAAATTTAGGTAGTAAGTGAAAAAGGGTGCCTGTCCAACTCACTTTTGTTTATGAACTTGAGTTACCATGGGTGGTTAGGTATTTTCATCAAGATTGAGATTTATATTTTAGGTTATTTAAATAGAAATGGTTTGAGGTATATTTAGGTGAAACTATTATTTTATAAAGTTTTTATCTCTCATTCTTTGAATGTGTGTTTTCTTTAACTTTTAGTGTTGTTTAAATGATTTAATATAAATTCTTGAAAATCATCTTTTGATTTAGATATTTAAACTTAAATTAATTGGATGCTGCCTTTTGTGTTTATTAGAAAATTCCTCCTAGATGATTTCTTTAGAGTTTAGGAGAGGAAGCTACGAGTCAATTTCTATAAGTGAATCCTCTAGTAGAACCTTTATTGGTAGAAGCCATTTCCCACACAATTCAGAATACGGGTCGGGTGGGTGTTGGAAACTAGGGATGAGTGGTGGATTTTGGATTGAAATTTTCTAATAAGAGTCTACATATCTTCTATGTTGACTAGGGAACCTAGAAAACTGAAGAGTGGATCAAGTGGGTTGAGACTATCTTATATTTATTGAAAACTCTAAAGGACTCTAAGGTGGGGTTTCCACCAATATTATTGAAGGATTGGAAATAAAATGGTTGTATTGAATCATGCAAGATAAGTTACATGAGGATATTACATGGAATTATTTCAAGAAGATATTAAACTAAAAGTTATATCATGAAATGTTGTGGTTGGAAAAGACTCATTAATTTTAGACCTTGGAGTAAGGTGAGGGTTCAGTTATGGAATATACCAATCGTTTCACTGATTTGGTCCAACTATATCCCAAGATTGTTTATAATGAATACCTTAAAGAACAAACATTCTAGATGGGCAATATTGATTCCATTTTTTCTTTCTACCTTTACTTAGGTGGTTGATGAAGTAGCTATGTATGAGGAAAAAATATCTTAGAGGAATGATTTTGTTGAAACTTTAATTATTGTAGGAGGTTTCCAGGGTGTTTCACCTGAACAAAAAAGAAAATGAAAGGGTGCTTAATTTTCATCAGGACCAGTTTTTTGGGGATTTTACAAGAAAAAATTAGGTAGTTTGTTATCAATGTGGTAGGTATGGTCATACCAGGAATAAATATATATAATCACCTATTATATGTCATTGTTTTGGAAAATATGTTCATTTTAAGAGTTTTTCTGTAAGAATTTCCCAAGACAACAGAGATGGATCCAATCTTACCATGGGATATCCGACTTGTTCTGATGTAGAAAAGGGTAGTAGATCTAACTCCCATAGAAAGGGGGATACTCAGGTAGAAAATAAAGATTATGGAGAACCTAAGACATGATATCTTTATGAAAAAGAGTATACACTAAAAGAATCTGAATCAGGACTGGCTATTACAGGAGGTACAATATTCATTTCATTCTCCATGGCTCTAGCTTTGATTGATATTAGCGAAACTCATTATTTTATATCATATAAGTTGATTGGAGTGTTAGGATTAGGTATGGATCTCATTCCATTCATGTTGGATATTTACACTCTCCCGAGAAATAGGAAAGAACAAGTTTTAAATTTCTTGAGTGTCAAAAGACTGACTAAAAATTAACTTTTTATTAATGAAAAGTGGTGTGGGATTTCTTAGTTATTGATCTTTATTTCTTCAACCTTATTATTGGAATGTATTGGATAACCATCATTAAATCCAAAGTTAATTTTTATCATCATCGAGTTCAATTTTTATCTATTTATGGAGTCTCTTTTGAATTTCAAGGTGAGTGGTATTCTAGATCAGAGGGAGAAGGAATGTTTTTCCTTATGTTGGAATGATATCATTCCATTTTACAAATATATTAATTGATTTTTTTCATCAATGTTTGAGTATTTCACTTCCTAAAATGTTTTGTGCATACCCCAAGGTCTTTCCTTGTGATTTTTATGGGTTACCACCTCAAAGAGAGGTCTATTTACATCTTGACCTTCTCCATGGGATGATGACATTTTTCATCCATCAAACATCATTTTTTTATTAATAAAGGTCAAACATGAAAGAGGAGAAAGAGATCAGAATGGTGAGAAAGGTCAGAAGGATGGGAACAAAGCCTATGAGGGTCTAAAATAATAGAGACCCACTGCATCTCCTCTAATCATGTTAGCTCCCTCGAGATTGAATGGATGGGTGTTGGGGAAAATATTTAACCCTGATTCCGCTATATAGATGAGATGATCTGCCACCTTGTTCCCCTATCTCCACGTGTGAGCCACTTGGAGGATCTTGAGTCCAAAGGATTTATTCATTGTAGTGTGTCAACTTGGGATTCCCCAATTCTCTTTTCCCAGAACAAAGATGGAATCCTCAAGTTATGTTTTGATTAATGAAGGATAAATTTGATGATTATTAAGAAAAAATACCCCTTTCCTTGGATTTAATATCTATTTAACAAACTCAAAATATCATGACGGTTTTAAAATATTTACATGCGACTAAGGTAATATCAGTTGAGAGTCTAAGAAGGGGATATAACTTAGACAACATTTAGGAGATAGTTTAGGCATTTTGAGTTTCTTGTTATTTCATTTGGTCTCACTAATTCTCTTGTGGTATTTATGGAATTTATGGACCATATCTTTCATTAGTTCTTAGAATATTTATTTTTTGTTTTTTGGATGATATATTAGTGCAATTATTGTTAATGGAGGAACACATGGATCATTTGGATACCATCCTTAGAATCTTGAAGGAACACCATTTATATGAAAATATTTTTAAGTTTGAATTTTTTATTCAAGAAGTGATGTTTTTGAGACATGTTATATCTGATAGGGGTATCTCAGTGGATCCTGAAAATATCCGGACCACGATGTCTTGGCAGAAATCGAGAAACGAGTTTAAAATTTAGAGCTTCTTGTGTTTAGTTGGTTATTACAAGCGGTCTTTTTAGTATTTTTATAAGCTTTCATATCTGATGACATAAATAACCCATAAGGGTATTAATTTTGAGTGTAATGAAAAATGTTAGAGATATTTTAAGAAAATAAATGTGATGTTTACTTCATATTCGGTTCTAAATCTTTGAAAAATGGGTTTGGGCTATGATATTTCTATGATGCCTCAAGTATGACATTAATGAGTGTCTTAATGTTGGAAAAAGAGGTGGTTCCCCATGTAACTCACCAATTATGATTTTATGAGAAGAAATATCCTATCCATGACCTTGATTTAGTAGATATTATGCATGCTCTAAAAATTTGGCACCCCTATCTATTTGGGAGTCAATTATGGTATATTTAGATTATAAGATCTTGAAGTTTATTTTTACTCAGAGAAATTTGAACTTGGGACAAAGATATTAGGTTGATTATCTTTAGAATTTTTTTTTTGATATTTCATATACACCGAGAAAAGATAATGTGGTTGAAAAAGTGTTGTGTTGGAAGTTAATGAATCAAGCCTTGAAGGAATCAATGGAAGATTGGTCTCTAATGAGTTTTCCTACTGATAAGATCTCAGAAGTGGAAGAGGTCAATGTAAAGGTTATATTAGTGTATGTAAAGGCTGAATCATAATTTTATTATTGAATGCATATCTAATAGGTAATAGACATTGTGTGTCCGTACGTAAGTAAAATTTCTTATGGTGGGGAGACCTCAATTGGTTGGTCTCAAACACCCATGGTGTAATATCCTGGGTTTTTCTTGAGGTAAGGATATCTCTTTGTGGGTTAATGTTGTTTATTTACTTTTTGTCTTAGACCCTAGGATGGGTCATGGTCCAGTTGGGTTATTTTGGGGAAACAAAGGCGAAAACAGGCAGAAATATGGCTGCATGTCAGGTGCACATAGTGTACTTGTCCTACACGTCGTGTACTTCCAGTACACGCTTTGTACTGGACTGTCATGAAGTGTGCCAGTCTGGCTCAAAAAAAATGAAAGGAAAGTACACACTGTGTACTTGGATGTCCTACCATGTACTTTCCTGGTGGGGTTTTTTTATAAAGAGGCTCCAAATTAATTTTTTGGTTGACAACAAGTTTATCTCTCATTTTTGAACCCAAAACCCCTCTAAAATAGTTTTCCAAGTTGAGAAGCCATCCAAAATCCGATTCGAGCACCATATATCACATTGGAACTGAATCGGTAATTAATCGATTCCATTTTAGTCATTCTTGATTCTTCAGAACAATAATTTCACTCTTTGTATTTAGGCTCATATTCATTAATATTCTGTTTTTCATTCGTTCTTAAGATTTCTTCTAAACTAGGATGAATCGGGTCTTGATACTGGACATTCTGTCCACTTCCAAGGAAAGGTAGGTAGTCTATACTTTCTCTTTTGGATTTTCTTGTACTTTTAATGCGTTCAGATGATATGCTGCTCATCATAATTTCTGGAAAGACCTATTTTTTTGAGATATTTTCTTGTTGTTATTATTGTGGGACCTAGTGAGGATGCCCGTAGGTTTCGTTTAGGTGCATTGACACCCATCACATGATTCATGGTCACCGAAGGGGTATTCCTTAAGGAAATTTCCTATTTGTGCATATTTAAACCACCCATGGGGTGTGTTCTTATTCTTGCATAGGTAGAGGAATCCTCTTAATGCTTTGATAGCTTGAGTATCTTGTTTAGGAGATGTACTGCCTCCTTGTTCAACAATTATCATGTTATGAATAGTCTATTTTGATATTTTGGCATGTTAAATGGCTAATATGGGTGGGTATACCTGTATGAAAATGATAATTGAATGTTAAATGGTTTATATAGGAGGGTAGGAATATATGCTTGTTTTGATAAATGGTTTGCATGGGTGGGTATAGTCATGGATTGTGCAGGTTGATGTGAGTGGGTATAATCACATGGAATGAATGTTTAATTTCAATGATTGAATTCTTGAATGAATGGTTGATCGATGACATGGACTGATCTCCATGGATCTGGAACGTGGTAGTGGATTCCTTGGTTTGACTTTTCCCCTTGGGTCTTGATTCTGTGGGATGCCTTGGGCCTTGCTACCCCATGGATCCGCCTTGCTTGGGCTCGTGTAGGACTTTCTATTTCCATGCTCCTATGTAACGTCCCAGTTCTGGAAGCCACCCAGAGGCGCCCCGTACCAGGTTGGTCACATGGCCTCAAACACATTTGTCTCGGTTCCAGAAGCCACCCAGAGGTGCCCCATACTAGATTGGTCACATGACCTCAAGCACATTTCCCCAAATGCTAGAGGCTTCCGACTAGTATTGAGGGCCTTGGGTGTGATAGTGGGGAAACTATGCCCTCATTGGCAGAGTACACAACGGTAGTAAACAAGAAGACAATAGCAGAAGCAGTAAATATCCAACAATAATAAACAGCGGAAGACTAAAACAATAAACAACTAGAGCACACAGGTATATATGAAATGATTCACGATACATATGTCTAGGAAAACAGCCAAACAGGTCACAATGCTAAATAAAATACTAAACCAAAGTACAAAAGAAAGATATATTGGAAACTCCACAGCATCTCAATCCTTGTCTTGGTCCTATGCTCTCCTGCTCCAAAGTAATCAAGTACCATATGTCGAAGGGCACTTTCCCTTGTCTATACCTACAACAACATAGTCTGTTTGGGCCCAAAAGCATGACCCAAACAGGGTGTGAGACTAATCCCAGTAGGAAACCACCCGAAGATTTGTGCCTTATAGTTAGTGAGTATATAGCAAGTAATAGTACAGTAAGCAGTAAACAATAATAGTAAATAGAAGGCAGTAAGAGGTAAGCAGTAACAGGATGATATACAATATTAATCAATCCACGAAACAACAAGTAGCAGAGAAGAAAACAACTAACCACAACAGGAACCCCTCTGGTAAGTACTCGCAGCCAACCCCTCTAGTCCTATCCAAGAAATACCCACAACCCTCTGGGCAGTGCACTCAGCCTAACCCCTCTAGTTTGGTCATATGAAATTATAAGACTCTCTGGGAAAGATCGCTCTGTCAATTCCCCTTATAGTCTAGGGTAGTTAGGGACTCTCTGAGGAAGATCACGTGGTCTAACACTCTTATAGCCCCAAGGTCTAGAAACTCTCTGAGGAATCTCGCTCGGTCAATTCGTCCTCTAGTCTCAGGTCTATCACAGACTCTCAAAAGAAGCTCGCTCAGTCAATTCCTTCGCTAGCCTGGAAAGGTTTTAAAGAAATTCAAACAAAGTAAACACTCTCTAAGGAAGCACACTCGGTCTACCCTCCCGTAGTCTATAATATCCAAGACTCTCTAGGAAGCTCACTCGGTCTATCCCCTGTAGTCTATAATGTCCAAGAATTTCTGAGGAAGCTCACTCGGTCTACCCTCACGTAGTCTATAATATCCAAGACTATCTGGGAAGCTCCCTCGGTCTATCCCTTATAGTCTATAGCACCAGGTTCTCACGGTCCCGTTCTAGTTAGTGCATAATAATGCTATAAGTTCAAAGTACATCTACAGAGCTACTTGGCTAACCAGTCTATAGCATAACAAGCATGTCCAGAAAAACATTCCATCCTACGATCAGAAGGCATGGAAAACAGGTATAATGGCCAAAGGATAACAAGACCTAAAGGTTGTAACAAGAACAAGGCATGGGCGAAACATCCAAGAACAATAATTATCCACAAACAATATCAAAATATCCCTACACAAGCATACAAGCATGGCAGGAAAACAATAGGGAAAAATAGTAAACACGCAATACCCCGTTCACAAGTATTGGTGGAATTTACACATAAAAATCAAAGAATTCTAAAGTTATGGCACAAACCACCTACCTAGATGCTAGGAGATCAATATACTTTGACCATGAGTCTTGATTCTCCTTATAAAGACGTATATCTATGAAAACGCACAAAATGTTCAACCCATGATAACTTGATAAAGAAGAGGAATTGGAAAACAAGGCCCTAGGAGAAGGGAGAGCTTACTGCTGCGGTCCCAACACAATCGACGACGGTCGATTTGGAGAACGGAAGGAGGCTCGGGGGCTTGGAGGTTGTTCGCGGCTGTACGGGCACTCCCAGTCAAATAACCTAGAGAAGAAGATGTTTTCGTTGATTAGGCGCGACCCCGGTCCATTTAATGAAAAAAAGAAAGTACACGGCGTGTACTTATGAGGTACACGGCGTGTACTTGGTCTTTCCGTACTCCGCTTTAAGTGGACTCCACATCACCCCTACAAACTGTGTGTGTTCCCTGGACACGGCCAACACACAGTCTGGCGCTGCATCAAAGTACACGACGTGTACTTATAAAGTACATGGCATGTACTTCGAAAATTTCTAGATTTTCCTCTTTTTCTCAAAAACGACCATAAAAGGAAAAACATAACTGAAACGAAGATCTGGGTTCTTACAAACTTTCCCCCTTAAATAAATTTGTCCCCAAATTTCCCTAGTGAGGCGTAGAAGTAGAAACCTTGAATAGCTCTGGCCACTGTGATCGTACATTGACCTCCCTCTATTTGGTTTCCTCTTGTACTCTCCCATGCTGCCATAGCACCCATACCAGAGGAACAGACCGGCCATGAAGAACCTTCATACTACAATCAACAATCTGGATAGGATCTTCCTCAAATGACACATCCACTTCAATATCAACCTCCTCAGGTTGAAAGACATGAGATGAGCCTAAAAAGTAATGTCGGAGCTGAGAAACGTGGAAGACATCGTGCATAGACGGGTACCTCTAAGGTAACTACAAACGAAGGGAACCGGCCCAACTCTCTCCAAATCCTCAGACTCCCGACTTACCATGGTTAAAGATTACCCTATCTCTGAATCCTCTTGTGTCCCAACCTCAGTGCGACACGTAGGAAAACCTGATCCTCGATCTCAAACTCCAAATGTCATCTTCGCTGATCAGAATAAGACTTCTGTCGAGACTATGTTGTAGCCATCCTCTTCCGAATCAATTCTATATACTCTGAGGTCTCTTGAACAAGATGAGGTCCCAACAAAGCTGCCTCTCCTGCCTCCAGCCATCATAAAGGTGATTGAAATGGCCTACCGTACAAATCCTTGTAAGGTGCCATCTGAATAGTCACCTGAAAAGTGTTGTTATAGGAAAACTCCACAAGAAAAATATGCTTCTCCCAAGAACCACCAAAATCTAGAATGAAAGATCAGAGAATATCCTCAAGCACCTGAATTGTACGCTCGGACTGGCCATCTGTTTGGGGGTGGTATGCTGTACTTTAAAGTACCTGTGTAACCAAAGCCTTCTGAAGCCACTTCCAGAACCGAGAAGTAAAACGCGCATCCCTGTCTGAAACAATTGAGTGTGGAACTCCATGAAGACATACAATCTCTCAGATGTACAACCACACCAGATCATCAACACTGAAGTTATCCTTGATTGGAAAGAAGTGAGCAACCTTCGTAAGCCTATCAACGACAACCCAAACAGAATCACTCCCTCTAGGTGATCTCGGTAACCCGATCACAAAGTCCATCGTAACATCGTTCCACTTCCACTCAGGGATGGGTAACTGCTGTAAAATCCCTACTGGTCGCTGATGCTCCGCTTTAACCTGCTGGCAAGTAGAACATCTCATGGAGAACCCATCAACATCCCTCTTCATACCTGGACACTAGTACTAGCTGTGTAGATCACGATACATCTTGGTGACACCAGGGTGAACTGCAAAAACTGAAGAATGAAAATCCTAAATCAGCTCCTCGCGTATGTCTACTGGCACCCATACGTATCCCTAGAAACTCAAGATTTAACCCTCTCCCATTTTCCATCTAGGAAGAGGATCCTCTCCTGACACACTCTCCCGCAGGACCAGGCCTTCTGAGTCTGATAGCTGCCTCATCCATACCCAATCAAGAAGAGTTGAGGTAACAACTACATAAGAAAGAAAAACCTACCCCTGTTTGTCATGCACCTCCAAATGCATCTCAAAGAATAGAGCCATAAGCTTCCACTCACTACTGGACTCCTGAACTGCCTGAATCTGAGTTATTCTGCTCAACGCATCAGCCACTACGTTGCCCTTTCCCGGCATATAGGAAAGCTCAAAGTCGAAGGATTAAAGATACTCAACCCACCTGCGCTGTCTCAGATTTAGATCATGCTGAGTGAATATGTACTTGAGACACTTGTGGTCGGTGAAAACCACAAAGTGCTATCCCAGAAGGTAATGTCTCCAACAACGTAAGGC
The DNA here is from genome assembly GCA_963277665.1 of Viscum album. Lineage (NCBI taxonomy): Eukaryota > Viridiplantae > Streptophyta > Magnoliopsida > Santalales > Viscaceae > Viscum > Viscum album. The sequence continues at coordinate 2,097,244,674 of OY728125.1, forward strand.
ATGAACAATAACTTCCAACTCTAGATCGTGTGTCGGGTAGTTCCTCTCGTGTGGCCTCAACTACCGGGACCCGTACGCAACAAATCCATCTCCCTGCATAAGAATAGCTCCAAATCTGACACTTGAAGAATCACAATAGACTGCATAGCTCTTGTAAGGATCTGGCAAGACTAGTATCAGCGCTAGCGTCAACCTCCCCTTTAGCTCCTGAAAGGCTGACTCACAGGATTCTGACCATAAGAACTTCGCCCCATTCCTGGTCAGACCTGTCAACGATGTTACAAGGTGTGAAAAGTCTTGTATGAAACTCCTATAGTATTCATCCTGCCCAAGAAAACTCCTCACCTCAAAGACATTCTTTTGATGATCCCAGGAAACTACAGCTCTCACTTTCTCTAGGTCTACTGATACCCCTATCTCTGAGATAACGTGACCCAAGAAGTGAATCTGATCCATCCAAAAGTGGCATTTCGAGAGCTTAGCATATAAATGATGCTCTCTCAGTGTACTCAGAATGATATCAAGATGGGTATCATGGTCATGTCGAGTGTGAGAGTACACCAAGATATCATCCACAAAAACCACCATGAAGGAATCCAAGTATGGATGGAACACTCGGTTCATCAGTTCCATAAAAACTGCTGGCACATTCATGAGACCGAATGGCATGACCGTATACTCGTATAGACTATACCTGATCCTAAAGGCTCTAAGAGATATATCCGATGGTCTAACGCACAACTGATGATAATAGGACCTCAAATCGAGCTTCGAGAACACCCAGGATCCTTGAACCTAATCAAAGAGCTCATCGATCCTTGGAAATGGATATCGATTCTTGACCGTCAACTGGTTCAACTTTTGATAATCCATGCAAAGATTAAGGGTGCCATCTGCCTTCTTCGCAAACAGGACAGGTGAACCCCAAGGAGAAGTACTGGGTCTGATGAAACCCTTTGCCAGCAACTCTTCCAACTGCTTCTTGAGCTCCTGCAACTCAGTTGTATCCATCCTATAAGGAGGAACGTACACCGGTGCCACCCCTGGAACGATCTCAATCGAGAATTCTACCTCACGCTCTAGAGGCAAACCAGAAAATTCCTCTGGAAAGACATCCCTGAAATGATCCACCAATGGAGGAAAGTATAACTGTGAAGTCCCTTGGTCATCCAGATAAAGACTAAAAATCTGGGCTGTAACTCCTCCTAGCCCATGATGCTATGGTCCATCTCTACCCGCCTAGACATCCCACTCTCCTCTATGAAGAAAATATCCACCCTCTGGTGATATGAAACTCACCCTATGATGATAGCAATCAACGATTTCCTAGAAGGGAACTAACCAATCCATACTGAGAATGACATCATAGCCTATCATCTCTAGGACATAGACGTCCCATAAGAAGTGGCACCCTGCAACATCAATAGGGAACTCTCTGCACTGACGTACGCTAGATGTCCTCACTCCCAACGGTGTATCAAGAGACAACATGTCGGAAGATGAAAAGATACAGAGCCCAAGGCTCTCCACAACAGAAACAGAGATAAAACTATGCGAAGCACCAGTATAAAAAAGGTCTGAAGATAAAACTGAGGCTACTAAGATCGTACCTCAAAATGTAGAAGGGCCGAGATCCTGCTCCTGATAGGTCAGCTCCACGGTGAAAATCTGGCCTGTACCGCGGCCCTGCGCCCCTGGCTGAAAACTCTGAGCAGATCCACTCTGCTGTCGCTAGTAACATGGTGGCTGACCACCACGGCCGTGACCTCCACCTCGGCTTGAACGGCCGGAAGAACTCCAGTTTCCAGACTGGTGAGAAACTGGAGATATATCTCCTAAACGCGGGGTCATATAATAACCCCTAACACCAGTTGTAGGTGAGAAGATCCGACAAAAACGCTGAAGATGGCCCATCTTTCCACAAGATCGGTACTCCATCGGGTCTCTCTGACACTGAGGCCTAGTATGCCCACTCCTACCACACTGGTATCATACTACATGGCTGCCCTCAGATTCATTCCTCCTACGCTGATCTCCTCAAGAAGACTCCTTGCGGCGCTTCCTGCTATCAGTAGGAGGAACACTGACTCTGGATGTCGAACCGCCTTGGCTCACTGCTCCAGAATCCCTTAGATTGCACTCAGTGATCAGTGCCTGGTTGATGATATATGAGATCGAAGTCAACCTGAAGATATTCACCTAGGAATGGATGTCCTACCTGAGACCATCCTCAAACTTCCTAGCAATGAACAACTCATCACCTGCTAGAATCGGTGTGAAATGCTGCAGCTTGGTAAAGCGATACAAGTACTCCATAATAGAGAGAGTACCCTGCTTGAGACTCATAAACTCCTGGGCTCGGTCGGCCCTGAAGGTCTCTAGATAAAAGTAATCATATAAGATATACTGGAACTCATCCCAAGTCATACTCTGTTGGTGCCCGGACTGTGAGATCACCTCCCACCACCTCTTGGCGGTGTCTCAGAGCATATAAGTGGAAAGCTTTACCCTTTTCTCCGGAGGTATCTCCAGGTGCTTGAAGAACGTCAGCGTGGCCTCTAGCCATGACTCTGCATCCTGGGGTCCTCCATCCCCTGAGAAATAAGGAGGATGCTGCTTCTGGAAAACCCGCATCAACTCAGACATCGATGGGGCAGGAGGCGGCACTCCCTGAAAGGTATGCATCATCCTCAGGAAGTCCTCCTTGAACTATGCATCGACGCCGACAACGGGTGTAACTGCTGGTGCCAAGGCTGGAACAACCGGAGGATCTGCAGGAGGATCTGCAGGAGACCCCTTCTCGGCCATATCTGGTTTTTGATCACCATCTGACAGCTGACGTATGACCAGAGGACGTCTCGGAGGCATAGCTCTGAAAGATCAAAAGCATACCTTAGATCAGGATTATCAATGACTGAGAACCGAAGAGCACAAAACGGGAATAGGATAAAAGAACAAACAAGTTCTACAAAACACGACTACACGGCGTGTATAAAACTACACGGCATGTCCCCTAATGCCAGACACATGGGCGTGTACTTCAGCCACAGTTGGTCATGTAACACCCAAGACTACACGGCGTGTTGTCCCCACACACGGCATGTACTAGATCTCCATTACCTTGCCCGAGTCTCCTTACAAGGCTATCCCACATGGTCCTCTTAACCCTAGACTACACAGCATGTTCACTATAGACACGGCGTATACCAGACAAGGTTTCGGTGGCCCATGTTGTTAGTTACACGGTCGGCTACACGGCGTGTTCCGAACAAACACGACGTGTATAGGAGAGATAACACCGACCCGTGTTGTTCATGACATGGCCGGGTACCCAGAACAAGACTACACGGAGTGTTCATACCAAACACAGCGTGTACGACACGAGCTTCCCCGACCCGTGTTGTTAGTGACACGAATGGGTACACAGATCTCTATTACACGACGTGTAATGACCGTACATGGCATGTTCCTGAAAATTTTTTCACCACCCCGTGTTTTTGCTCACACAGTCAGTGACACGGTTTAAAACTACACGGTTGTAGTCAAGTACACGCCATGTATTCTGGTTTTTTTGGGCAGTAGCTCAGAAACTGCTCTGAAGCCCAGAAAACACTGAAAAACAAACATGGAGGTTCAAATTTCTGATCCTCAAGGGCCCATACTCCCCGAGAATCAAAGCTTGGCATCTCCTACATATCAAATACAAGGGAAACAGGTCAATTATCCACCAAAATCCGATTCATGAGGTCCCATAACACCTCAAGAATCAAAATTTGGAGTTTATTTAAGTAAATGTACAATAAAAACAATTTCTCTATCAAACTGTAGGGATCTTATCAAAGAATCTATCACAAAAAAATGCATAATCTACACAACGCCTATCACAAAAACATGAAATCACTAATTCACCCTAGATGGCATGGAAAAAATGCATGGCATGTGATTTATAATAAGTGCCTATATGATGCATGAGATGGCATACACTCATCTCATCAGGTTGTGACAGAAATATAACCGCAATAGAAACAACAATAACAACACATGGAATGTGAATCACTCTAGGTTAAATCATATCAACCGTAAAATCTGAAAACCAGAAAATTGCAATAAAAGAGGTAGATTGGATTTTCCCTGTACACAGGTTAGATACTCCCGGGCACAACTTATTACCAAGTACCAAATCCATCCTATCCCTGGATAAAGGCTCTAAATAGTAAATCAAGAGAAAATAATTCCTCTAATACTACTTTGTAACGTCCCGCTTCCGGAAGCCACCCAGAGGCGCCCCGTTCCCGGTTGGTCACATGGCCTCAAGTGCATTTCCCCAAATGCCAGAGGCTGCTGACTAGCAGTGAGGGCCTTGGGTGTGATAGTGGGGAAACTATTCCCTCATTGGTAGAGTACACATCATTAGTAAACAAGCAGAAAATAGCAGAAGCAGTAAATATCCAACAACAATAAACAGTGGAAGACTAAAACAATAAACAACTGAAGCACACATGTATATATAAAATGATGCACGATACATATGTCGAGGAAAACAGCCAAACATGTCACATTGCTGAATACAATACTAAACCAAATTACAAAATAAAGATAAATAAGCAACTCCAAAGCATCGCAAGCCTCGTCTTCGTCATATGCTCTCCTGCTCCAAAGCAATCAAGTACCAGAAGTCGAAGGGCGCTTTCCATTGTCTATACCTGCAACAACATAGTCTGTTTGTGACCAAAAGCATGACCCAAACAGGGTGTGAGACTAATCCCAGTAGGCAACCACCCAAAGATTTTTACCTTACACTCAGTGAGTATATGGCAGGTTATAGTACAGTAAGCAGTAAACAATAACAGTAAACAGCAGGCAGTAAGCGGTAAACAGTAACAGAATGATATACAAAAATAATCAATCCACGGAACAACAAGTAGCAGAGAAGAAAATAGCTAACCACAATAGGAACCCCTCTCAGAAGTACTCGCATCCAACACCTCTGGTCTTATCCAAGAAATACCCACAACCCTCTGGGCTGTGCACTCAGCCTAACCCCTATGGTTTGGTCATATGAAATTATAATACTCTCTGGGGAAGCTCGCTCAGTCAATTACCCTTATAGTCTAGGGTAGTTAGGGACTCTCTGAGGAAGATCACACGGTCTAACCCTCTTATAGCCCCAAGGTCTAGAAACTCTCTGAGGAATCTCGCTCGATCAATTCCTCCTATAGTCTCAGGTCTATCACAGATTCTCTAAGGAAGCTTGATCAATCAATTCCTTCTCCATACTGGAAAGGTTTTAAAGAAATTAAAACAAAGTAAATACTCTATGAGGAAGCTCACTCGATCTACCCTCATGTAGTCTATAATATCCAAGACTCTCTGGGAAGCTCACCCGGTCTATCCCCTATAGTATATAATGTCCAAGACTTTCTGAGGAAGCTCACTCAGTATACCCTCCTGTAGTCTATAATATCCAAGACTCTCTGGGAATCTCACTCGGTCTATTCCTTATAGTCTATAGCACTAGGTTCTCACGGTCCCGTTCCAATCAGTGCGTAATAATGCTATAAGGCCAAAGTACACCTACATAGCTACTTGGCTAAACAGTCTACAACATAACAAGCATGTCTAGAAAAACATTCCATTCTACAGTCACAAGGCTTGGAAAACAGGTATAACGGCCAAAAGCTAACAATACCTAAAGGTTGTAACAAGAACAAGGCATGGGAGAAACATCAAAGCACAAAAATTATCCACAAAAAAGATCAAAATACCTCTAAACAAGCATAAAAGCATGGCAGGAAAACAAAAATGAAAAATGGTAAACACGCAATACCCCGTTCATGGGTATTGGTGGAATTTGCACATAAAACTCAAAGACTTCTAAAGGTAAGGCACAAACCACCTACCTCGATGCTAGGAGATCAATATACTTTGACCACGAGGCTTGATTCTCCTCATAACAATGTAGATCTACAAAAACTCAAAAAACTTTCAACCCATGATAACTTGAGAAAGAAGAGGAATTGGAAAAAAGGATTTAGGAGAAGGGATAGATTACTGCTGCAGTCCCAACGCAATCTACGGTAGTCGATTCGGAGAATGGACGGAGGCTCGGGGGCTTAGAGGGTGTTCACGGCTGTACGGGTGCTCTCGGTCAAAGAACCTGGAGAAGAAGATGTTTTCACCGATTAGGCGCGACCCCGGTCCATTTAATGAAAAAAAGAGAAAGTAGACGGCGTGTAATTCTGGGGTACACGGTGTGTACTTGGCCTTTCGGTACTTTGCTTTAAGCGGCCTCCACATCACCCCTACACAACATGTGTGTGGCCCGGACATGGCCAACACATGGCCTGGCGCTGCATCAAAGTACACGACGTGTACTTCAAAAATTTCCATATTTTCCTCTTTTTCTAAAAAATGACCAGAAAATAAAAAACATACCTGAAACAAAGATCCGAGTTCTTACATCCTAGGACCCCAACCAGTTCCTAACCAAGTTTCCACTAGGGATTCCCATGGGATTAAATGGTATTCCTTGGATAAGCTCCTTGGATCCGTCCCCCTATCATCTATAATTATTACTTGGATGACTTGGTCTACCAAAACCTCGGATCTGGCCCTTGAGGTATGATTTTCACTATACGGCATGGTCTTGGGATATTTTACTTCACTATATGGCATGTCTAGGGAATACTTGACTTCTCTATACAATGTGGCTGTGGGTTAACTGATGCCGATGGGTGTATAACATGACCATGTGAATTTCTTGTTTACTTGTTTATAGCTTCCTTGTTTGGAGATGACTCTCTTTTGCAGGTAGCCTTGAAGGATGTTTGGTTTTACTTACTATAGTAGACTTCTTCCATGGGCATTTTCACTTACTTATTGGTTTTTTACACTTGTTTTTACTTTTGTAGAATCGTTGTTTGAACTATATAGACTTGGGTGGTTGCCTACTTGTATTTTTATCTCACACCCTATTTGGGCCTCCTCAAGGATCCAAATAGATTGTATGGTTGTAGGTGATGATATAGAAAATTTCCCTAGTATAGGTTGTTGACTGTGGAATTAGAGAAGGGGTTCATAGGACCAAGTTGAGGCTTGCAATGCTGGGATACATTTGTGGTATTTTGTTCTTTTTAAGATACTTGTATTGTATTGTATTTCCATGTACCATTTTGTATGATTTCAAGATACTTGTACCATCTGTATCATTTTGTATATGAGACAATTCTGGTTATTGATATGTATTCATGTCTTGTCTTACTTTCATATGTCTGCTATTTATTTCACTTATGATATTTATCATATGTTTTCCTTCTGTTGTGAATCTCTGGTAATGAGGGCATAGTATCCCCACTGACTCACCTAGGCCCTCTCTGCTATTCATCAAACTTTGTAATTTGGGAAGATGCGCATGAGGCCATGTGGCCAACCAGGCTTGGGGCATCGTTTTGTGTGGAATCCTGGTCCGAGATGTTACAAAGTGGTATCAGAGGGTTTTATTTTTTTTGTTTTGACTTAAATTTTGGTTACAGTAGACATGGATAATAAGGAAGTGGAGTTTGGTAATAAACTATACCTGGTAGTAACTACCCCACGTACAGGGAAGATCCAAATTACCTTGAATTGAGTTTTTATTTTCAAGATTTTGACTATTACAGTTGATTTGGTTTCACTGTTGGGTGACACACTTGATTTCTACTATTACTATTGATGTAATTGTGGGTTCTATTTTAGTTTCAACCTAATGAGATGAAGGTGTGCCACCTCATGCATCATATAGAAACTTTTTAGAATCATATTCCATGAATTATGACATGCCATCTAGGATGCATTAGATATTGCATGCTATTGTGATAGTTGATGTGATAACTGTTCCTACTATTGTGTTAGTTGGGTGCAGTAGATAAAGGTGTGCTGTCATCTTTCAATCCATAAGGTGTATGAGACCTTATGAATTGGGAAATTACACACCAATGAAATATAAATTTTAAATGACCTTGTTACATGTATGGTTTGAATGGAAACAATTTTTGGGTTTATGAGGTGTTATGGGCCCTCATAGATTCAGAATTGGTAACCCTTGGTGAAATTTTCTGCCAAATCTTTTTTTTTAAATTTCCAAATATCCACTTTATGGGAAAGTGGGAACCTTACAAATTTCCAAATTCAAAAATAAAAACATCCCAAAAATCAACATTCAACCTTCAAAACAACCCACCCAGAATTCCACATTCGAATTTCAAAATTCAAAATTAAAAATACAGAAGCACTCCTCCAGTCTTGCGCCTTACTCGAAGGCCACACAACACCATCTTGATCATCACCAAAACCCATCAACATCGACACCATCATCGTTGGAACCATCACACCACACTAGTAAAACCGAATCATCACAGACGTTCAAAACTTTATCCAAAAACCAATTCTCCCCAAACCATATTCATCCAGAATCAAATAGAAACTTCACAAGAATCTTGCGAGTTGGCAAGCGGGAGACAGCCCTACCTTCACCGAAGCACCGCCGTAGGATTGAATCACACCAGAGAAAGCCACAAAACACCATCCTAAAATCCATCCAAAATAGAATAGCATATGAAAAAACACAAATCGCAATAAACCATCACCAGAACACCGAAAGAAAACCCAACCAAAAACCAGATCCAGATCCCACCGCCGCCATTCATAATGCCCGCAGAGGCCACTCCCAACCACCAAACACATGGATTCGAGGACGAATCACCTCCCACATATTGTGGAAGCGGAGATCAGCCTCTGGACCGACACCGAGCTGCCGAGGAACCCTATCCGTTGAAGAGGTTTCGAGCAAGAAACGATGGGTTTAGCCAAGAAGGTTGATCCAGAAACCACTACCATGAGAAGGAGTCGTCGCCACGAACATCAAAGCATGAGGAGTGAAGCTGTGCCGGTGCAGGATGAAAGAAGGAGGAGGTGACAGGAGGAAACCCTATAATTATTCGCCCCTTATGGGATCATCTGCTCATGAGTCTTGTTATCCTATCAGAGAGATCTATCTTATGAAGAAAAACCAAATTTTCTGGATAACGTAATGTGAAATGAAAATGGAACATGAAATGGTGAATTGAGATTTGACCTAGACCTGCATTTTGAGTGGGAAAGAGGCATAGTTTCTAGTGGTTTGTTGGTTTTTTATTATACAGTCCTAAATTTAGGACTAAGCTATGGGTTTGCCTTAGTTTCTAGGAGGGTTTGGACCTATCCTATGCTTTTGAGCTTTGTACTTTGATGTTTTTCTTTCCTGATGCATGCATTTGGCATTGTAGAGACATTCTTTCACGACGACCTCTAGTGGTATGCCATGATGGAGGTGATGAACATACTTTCGAGATGGTGGGACATAGACTACCAGTTGATCCTACGATAATGATAGTTTTGGAACCTAAGGTTGTTCCAAATATAGGTGATGAGGCACAATTCTGTGAGGGTTTACTTCGGTATATACAGATGATATATGGAGCACCACAACCAGTCTTGAATATGGATGAGCTGAAATGGGTGTTCTAGTAGCAGCATCCTCCTACATTTTTAGGGGATGGTTGACCAAAAGCTATGAAGATGTGGCTAGAGACCACATTAGTAGTTTTTGAGAATCTGGAGATGCCTCCAGAATGGAGGTTCAATCTCATAACTTAGATGATACATGGATTGGAAAAGCGATAGTGTGACATTTTGAACTAGGATGATGGGCCGCGAAATATGGGTTGGACTAAATTACAAACCCGCTTCTACAACTGCTTTTATCCCACGACTCTACGAGCAGAGCGGGCTAGTGAGTTCATGCATCTAGAGCAGGGCATGATGACAATTATGGAATACTAAACACACTTTACAGAGCTACAAAATTTTGTGCTGATGTATCTTACTGATGAGATATCGGGGGTGAGGTGCTTCGAGGAAGGTCTTAGACATGCCATTAGATCTTAGGTTAGTGTGTTTAGGTTTCCATCTATCACTAAGATTATGAACCAGGCACTAATTACAGAGCATAACCTAAGGGAAGATGGGGGTACATAACATGGGAGTGTTCTCTCTCTCCCTAGTGGATCTACTTCTTCATGAATGAAGCACCATTTTGAGGCTTCCCATGAAGTGAGTTCTAGTCAGGATATGGGTTCAGGAAGCTTGGTATATTTCCATCTGTGTGGTAGGTGAGTCCATGTAAAAAATCAGTCCAACCATGACCCAGTCGAGTGTCGATCTTTTAACAGGATGGGGCACATGCAACGGTTTTGAAGGATCTTCCCTCTAGTTTCGAGTGTTAGGAGGTCTACTCTAACATCAGGTTCAAGGGTAGGTTCTTCATCTCTACATCAGGCTGGGAGCTGGAGAAGTGCAGGCCGATCAGGCTAGGATAGTGGTGGTTGTGGCCGTGGTAGCAAAACACTGGGTTCTCAAAGATAACAGGGTATATCATCTCATGATATCTAGGTAGTGTCATAGGGCCATGATACATGATAGACTTATGCAGTGCAACATACCCAAAAAGAGTAGGATCCTAGACTGTCTATAGGGAGAGGTATTATCTTAGTAGCTTCTATTATTTCATCTTCCCTTTTTGATATAGGTGCCTCTCACAGTTTTATCTCTACACAAGTGGTGAAGAGCCTTGGGATTGTGGTTTTTATTTCTGAGGGTGTTTTGATGCTAGAAACACCATTGGGAGTTATAATGGGTGATATATTCTAGTGTATGGAATATCCCCTTGAGGTTGGTGGGTTCCAATTCCTCTGGAGTTTATATGTCCTTGAGATAACAGTGTTTGATGTCATTCTCAGAATGGACTGGCTAGTAGATTATCGAGCGTACATTGACTGATATCACCAGAGGGCGAGTTTCAAATCACTATAGGGTGTAGTTTTTATTCACAAGGGTTAATGGGATTTCCATGTGAGAATAGGTGGACTCGAGCATCGTGGGATTGGTGGGATGACAACCTAGATTTCTAGTTTGTTTCTGGTTGACCAGGGAGTGAGTTAGGCAGACTTTCCTCTAGTGGTTGAGATCTTCAGGGACGTCTTTCCCAACAAATTTTCTATTTTACCTCATGAGAGAGATGTGGAGTTATCCATCGAGCTAGTGCAAGAAGCTGCACTGATATCCATTCCTCTATACAATATGGCTATGATAGAGTTGCAGGAGCTTAATAGGCAGCTAGAGGATTTGGAGGCGAAGGGGTTTATCAGACCCATTACTTCTCTGTCAGTTTCGCTAGTTCTTTTTGTGGAAAAGGTGAAAGAAAATCTTAGGCTATGCATGGAATATCTGAAATTAAACCAACTGATAGTTAAAAACTGATATCCTTTTCCATAGATATATGACCTGTTTGATTAGCTTCTAGGAGCTCAACTATTTTCAAAGATCTAATCGAGGTCAGGATATCACCAGGTGCATGTTCGAACTATATAGATACCTCGTAGAACCTTTCATAGTAGGTATGGGTTATACGAGTATCTGGTTATTTCGTTCGGTCTCATGAACATGCGAGCAGTTTTCATGGCACTGATGAGCCGAGTGTTCCATCCTTAATTGGATTCTTTTGTGTTGGTTTTCATGGATGATATCTTGGTGTATTGTCACAATCGACATGACCATGACAACCGTCTTGAGATCGTTTTGAATACACTAAGATATCATCAGTTATATTATAAGATTCAAAAGTTACACTTTTGGATGGATCATATTCACTTCCTAAGTCATATTATCTTAGAGACATGAGTATTAGTGGACTCAGAGAAGGTGAGATCTGTAGTTTCATGATAATCTCCCAAGAAATGTTTTGATATATGGAGTTTATTGGGGATAGATGGCTACTCTAGGTGTTTTATACAGGACTTATCACACTTAGTATCACTGTTTATGGGCTTGACTAAGAAGGGTGTGAAGTTTGTGTGGTCAGAATATTATGAGATAACCTTTCAGGAGATGAAAGGGAGGTTGGAATCAGTACCAGTCCTGATACTAATAGAGCAGGAAAAGAGGTATACATTGTATTGTGATGCTTCAGGTATTGGGTTGGGGGATGTACTGATGCAGGTAGATCAAGTCGTGGTGTATGGGTCTTGGTAGCTGAGGCCTCAGAAGAGAAATTACCCTACGCACGATCTCGAATAAGCTGCAGTTGTCCACGCGTTGTGCTGTTGGAGGCATTATTTACTGGGAGAGTGTTTTGTGGTGTACATGAACCACAAAATCCTCAAGTATATCTTTACACAACATGATATGAATTTTAGGTAGTGAAGGTGGGTGGAGTACCTATAGTCCTTTGACTTAGATCTTGCCTACATGCTTGGTAAGGGAAATAAAGTAGATAATTAAATGATCAAGAGGACTCATATATAGGTAGTGCAATAAGATAGTAGTGAGTGGATTCTTATGGAGTTGTTTTCTAAGATGCATCTAGAGGTGCACGTTAGATAGGGTAAGACTTTTATTTCATCCTTAGATATTACCTCTACCCTACTAGACAGAGTTAGGATATGGAAACTCTCAGATTAAAAAGTCCTAGTTCTACAGGAAGGTGTGGCAGGTGAGGACCCTCCTCCTGGTTGGACGGTAGGCGATGATGAGATCTTTCATATCCATGGACGTGTCTGAGTTCTAGTGGATATACGTGAAGATTTGATGTGGGAGTTTCATGCTTCATCTTGGGAAGTGCATCCCGGGGTCACCAATATGTACCGTGACTTTCGATGACAGTACTGGTGGTCGGGAATGAAACATGATGTAGCTGGTTTTGTTACTATGTGTTCCACCTATTAGCACGTGAAGGTGTAACATCAGCATCTAGCTATTGTTTTTCTGTAGTTACATGTTCTGGAGTGGAAGTGGGATGAGGTCACGATGGATTTTGCGACTGGTTTACTAAGCTTTCCTCGAGGTAATGATGCTGTGTGGGTTGTCTTTGACAAGCTTACACTTGCTAGAACTTTTTTAGAATTGTTGTTAGAATTGTATAGACCTAGGTGGTTTCCTACTGGGATGTTTATCTCACACCCTGTTTGGGCCTCCTCGGGGACCCAAACAGATTGTATGGTTGTAGGTGATGATAGGGGCAAGCTCCCTAGTACAGGTTGTTGATTGTGGCTTTGAAGTAGGGGAGCATAGGACCAAGCTGAGGCTTGCAATACAGGGATACCTTTTTAGTATTTTGTTCTTTTTTGGATACTTGTATTGTATTGTCTTTCCATATACCATTCTGTATTCTTGATAGATACTTGTACCATATATATCATTTTGTATATGATAAACTTCTAGTTATTGATATGTATTCATATATTGTCTTGCTTTTAGTTGTCTGCTATTTATTTCTCTTCTACTATTTATTATATTTTTTCCTTCCATTGTGAAACTCTAGTAATGAGGGAATAGTCTCCCCATTGACTCGCCTTGGCCCTCATTTATATTTTATAACCTCTAGTGTTTGGGGGATATGTGCTTAAGTCCATGTGGCCAACTGGGCTCAGGTCACCGTTTCAAGTGTCATTTGCGTCCAGGACATTACACATGGTTTCTTTGTGTTTCTGAGGTAGGTTGTTCATACCAATATATTTGAGGTAGGAATTACTAAAAATTGGACACTAGTCTTATTGGTTTATACACCCTAGGAATACTAAGATGTATCATGATGTGAGATGTTGGTATTGGTGGAAAGTGATGAGGTGGTTGATTTCTAACGTCATGTCACGATTCCTTACTTTACAAAAGATTATGGTGGAGCACTAGAGACTTTATTATTTTTTACAGTGTTTATCTATTTTTGTTTGGATATGGGATGAGATATCCATTGAATTCATCATTATTTTTCCATTAACTCATTGTAGGAAGGAATCAGTTTGTGTGATCATTGACAAACTTACAAAATAATCTCATTTCCTTTATATTAAGAAGACATCAAAGGTGGAGGAGCTTATGAAATTATACATACAAGAGACTATGAAGCTTCATAGGATTCCTTCTATAATTTTTTTTATAATGATGAATTTTGTTTTACATCTAAGTTTTGAAAATGTTTGTAGGAGAAAATGGGTAGCTATTTAAAATTAAGCATGGTGTATCACTCTTATATATACTAGAAAGATAAGTAATCCATTAAAATTCTTGAGGATAAGATTTGGGTGTGCGTTCTTGATTTTATTTGTTTATGGGAAAGACATTTTCCTTTGGTTAAATTTAACTATAACAATAGTTATCAGGGTTTTATTAAAATGGATCCTTTAATATATTTGTATAGGAGGCCATGTTATCTCTTTTGTGTTGTGAATAATTAGGGGAATGGTATTTAGTTGTAATAATCCTTATCCATGAGATGATAAAAAATGAGGATTTTATCTAAAAGTGGTTATGGAGACTCAAATTCATAAAAAATACTATGAGGACCATAGTCGATATCCAATGGAGTTTGTGGTTTTTGATATGGTCTTTCTTAGAGTTTCAACTCATCTGGGACATCATCAATTGGGTAATTAGGGTAAGTTGGAATCGAGGTTTGTTAGACCTTCTGAACCCATTGAGTATCTTGAGAGGGTGGATTACTGTTTAGACTTTCCATATCACATGATGTCGATTCCCAACATGTTTCATGTTTCCCAACTGAGGAGGTATTAACCATATGCTTCCCATGTGATTAAATGGGAAGATATTGATCTTGAGCAGGAAACATTTTTGGTTTAACAACCTGTTCAAATTATGGATTGAAAATATATGGTACTATGAGGTAAAATAATTCATTTCGTCTATATACTATGGTAGTGCAGACGAGTTAGCATGAGGCATGGGATGAGAAATTATTGACGAGGTAGTAGTGTCCTCATTTTTGGATTCTAGAATGAGGAGCGCTTTATAGGGGAATAAATGTTTTTTGATGGGGATAATTGTGACACCCTACAGGTCATACATATATTTTTTATTAGTATATCTATTATTAATTACTAAAGGATTTTAGGAGTTTGGGATTGAGAATTCAGAGATTTGGAGAAACCAGACCGAGTGCATAGGATGCACACGACTTGATCATGGTTTGTCTAACCACATGAATTTCCCTAGGAAATCGTGTGCTTCAGTTTTCAAGGGGTAAGAATCTATTTTATAGTTAGCACATAGTTTTTCAAACTATGTGGCTTAACCATGTGACCCATGTGAGATTAATTTTTTTTGAAATTTACCCTAATGAACTTTTTTATTTTTATATATAATATCTTCCTAATCTCTCTTAGGCTCAAACTATCCTCTTTATGATGCTTTAGATATCTCTCTTCTTGTATAATTTTTAAATTCCATTCATTTTTTGGTGGATATCCTCAAGGTATGCCCAGTTTTGGATCCGATCTCTTGTCTTCTCTCAAGATTTCTCCTTAATCTTCTTCATCTTATTTTTTTGGAACCCGATTAGGATATGATTGCCTGGTCTAGAGGATTGTATAAGGAATTGATGGTGTTTATTATGGATATAGTCTTGTGAGGATCATATCTCCTCATTTCCAACATGAATTCTCAAATGAGACTAGTTTTACTCTATTCTATAGGTAAGTGTCTTTATAAAATGGTACTAACCCAGGGATTACCTAATTTTCTTGTAAATATTTTTGGTTTGGTTTAAGAAATTGGTTTATTTTATATTAATGAACAATTATTTTATGATGTGCATCTTTAATGGCATGAAAAATGTTTTTTTAAATATAGTTTGTTTACATTATGTGTTTGATGAAATGTCTAAAATATTATTTTGAATCTAAAATGGATTCTCAAGCATGATAGTAGTGATGATTTACTATGGATTTTTTTATGAATTACGAGAATGGTTTATTTAAAATATTTAGTAAAAATGGAACATTGGGAAAAAAATAAGGGAAATTATTGTGATATTTATAGATTGTGGAAGTACTCGATATTGGTAGGATTCATTTTATTCATAGATTAGTTTTACTTTGTGTTTCTTATTGAATATTCCCATAGGCTAGATCCCACTTGTGCATGGTTTTATAGATGATGATATTATTTCATATTTGATTGGTCACATGATTATGATATGCTATTTCCATGGATAATTATTTTTATGCCTTTATACTATCATACTTTTACTTTTACTTATCATATTGTTGGTTCATGTGAATATGAAATGCACCAAAATAAACCAAAGTATGTTTTATAAAAAAAATATTTTTTTTGAAATTTATTTATAAACTTGTTTTGTTATAATGATATAAATAAATATTTTTTTGGTGATAGACCATGTATAGATTCTGGTGGTATCCTACTAGGTTTTTTTCACACATTGAAAATTACATTGGGTATATGTAGGCCTAGTTTTTTAGGACATAGGTAAAGGGAAGAGAGTCATGTAGCTCACTGAATTCTCTTGGTTGATTTTATCTTCATAGTGGATTGTGATAGTTGTGATGGTTAGTGACATGGAGACTTGTTTTGATCATGTATTGTTTCATATTTGGGTTTAACCTTTTTGGATTGATGTTTTATGTATCATGGTTGAGTTATGTTTTATTCTATGTTGTAATATGCCATTTATCTATTTTCAGTTTTACTCAAGACATGTTTTGTAGGATTTTTTTAATATCCACCATGTTGCGGGCCATCTCGGGTGGCATGGCATGTCAGCCCAGGTTAGTTAATTACATTTAATTTATTTATTGTTAATTTCCTCTTAGATCTTAAACCAATTACTTTGTTAATAAGTTTGAATAAATTAATTCAACCTCATGACTTATCTCTTTATTCAATGAATAATAGAACTATAATAGCAACACGTAGATATTTACATGGTTTGGATTTGAATGGATAATCCATTAAAGGTTTAGGTTAAGTTTTGATACTTGTATTATCCACTGTAAAACATTTATTACAAGTACATTATATCTATCAAGAATCTTATTATATGATCTTCTAAAATGCTAGGTCTCTCGTAATTATAGAGGCCATCTCTCGATGGGTTATTTATACTAGCTCCCACCAGTTGAAGCTATCTCCTAAAAACCATCTTGCTACATCCTAATGGTGTCTTTATACTACCTCCCAAAATGTCTTAAACTGTCCTCCTAAAAACCTCCCATGAAAAGGTATTAAAAAGATTCTTTTCTTTTGGTGTAGTGTGTGTCATCCTTTTATATTTCATGTTCCTACATCCCAGTGTTATGAATATGTCCAACCTTTGTCATCTTCTTCTCCTGATGATATAATGACATCCAAAGTTATAGAACGTGGTTCTTACTTCTCACATTCTTCTTCATAAAGCTTCAACTCAATAGTAGTAATGTTGGATTTCTATATTATCATTCTTCTTAAATGACCGGGGAAGTCTTAAATGAAATCAATTTCTTCTCCCTCGATACATAAATGATCTCTCTAGTATCAATAGTGTTGAGATCTCTCTCTATCAATTACCTCCTTATTTCCTTTCAATCTATTTCTTATTTTATATTCACATAATTGTAAATATCATTTCAATAATTTATTTGGAAACTCTTAAAATCATTATAGTTGGAGTTATTATCACTTAATTTGAGTCATGGTCTTCATTGAAATCTCCTTATGACTCGAGTTGATTTCTCCATGAGATATTTTAAATATCACATATTTATTTTTCAAAAAAAATCCACAATTTTAATTCTATTTGAAGTGCATGCATGACATCATGAAGTTATGGAATGACACTCCCTATTGTGGCATAGAACAATTCTACTCTTTAACTTAGATATCAAATATATTCTAAATAATTATTAGAATTATTTACTTGAAGGCCAGTACAACATCTTCATATTTATGTCACCAATTAAATAGAATATTAATTATAACTATCTCATATAGATTATCATTAAGAAATTCTATATGTGTAAGATGACTCCTAATAATTTTTTGATGACTCATATGCACCTCATGAAATACTCTTATATAGGTACAATCACTCATACACAAATATGGAATGAGTAGTACATTATTCTTCAAATAACTTGTATTAGCTCTTAAATGACTCATACATTAGTCCAATGACTCATACAAAGACTTCTAATCACCTATACACAAAGACCATATGGAATATACATAGAGTTTATTGAATCACATGTAGGTATGTTACCTTCACTAATTTTCATCCCAGAGTCAGAAATGATTCATATATAGTTGAGGTGAGACTCGCATGCTGATCTCAAATACTCATACACAATACAAACTTTATGAATCTTTAACTCCAAACTATATATTCCAGACTTCAATAAATTAAAACTAGTGCTCCTCTAACCCATCCCAATTAATTCTTAATACACTCAAACGAACTTCAAACCTCATTCAAAGTATCTTACTTCAATATATGGATCTTATTCACATAATCTACCATCTTTATTTATTTATTCCCATCTTCAATATCCAACACTAGATGGAAACTTATAAACTATTTCAAACCTATTGTAGAAAATAATCTCATCACTGTTACTTTTCCATAACCTAGTAGTAGATCTCCAATAATCACAATTAATTACTAATACTGTGAATCAATATAATTGAGTTCTCTAAGTAGAAACCTTTATATTCATTTTCTATTTATGAAGGAGTCACATTACAATAATACAAAAGAGGCCTTTAACAATGATAGATTATGACTTTATCAATGCTAGAAAAGTGATGACTAATGAAGAGTTGTTAAAAGGACCATGATTTTATCAGTGCTAGAAAAGCACAAATAAAGCAGTGGGTTATCATCACAAAAAGCACCTACAAATCCTAATTTTATCAGCACTGATAAAAGAAACTATTTATCAGTGCATTTATTTATAGATAATAAATGGATTCTATATCATTGATTTTACAATAACTGATAAAGGATACCTTTATCAGTGCATTTTATAGCACTGATAAAGTGGAATACTACAGTGTGATGCTATATCACACTACAAAACTAGAAATAGTGCATGAAGCGTGATGTAACAACAGACTACATCACCAGTAATAACATCATAAATAAGAAAAATCAGATAAAAACATATATATAAAATAAAATAAAATTTACAACACAAATACAAGAAAAAAACACCATTATAGAGTATTTTAGTTTTTTTTTACTAAAATTAATGTCAATTTTGAATAAAAAGGTGCACTTGGAATCATACCGATCACACCATGATTAGTATTGTGGTGAGGAAAATCCCTACACATAAAAAATGAATTATTAATCATTTTAATAAATTACTAAAATAATACAAATGATTTTTCTTTGTCTTTGGGTATGCCAATTGTTTTTTCACGAAAATTAATGTCAATTTTGAGTAAAAATATGCACTTAGAGTCATACTTGTGACACCGATCATCATATTGAAGTGAATATGATTATTAAATATAAAAAATGACCTATTAATAATTTTACTAAAGCATAAAAGTAATCCAAATGTATTTCCTTGGTTTTGCATATGTCACTTATGTTTTTTATACTAAAATGTCATTTTAGATTGGAAACATGAACTTTGAGTCACACTGGTTGTATATTGTATCGGTTTGATATGAAAATGATTCCTAAAAATCAAAAATAAATAATGAATTATTTTACAAAATTATTAAGATAATAAAAATGTGTTTTCTCAGTTTTCAGTGAGTGGCACTTTTTTTTGTATTAAAATGTAAAATTTAAACTAATAACCAAAAATTTGAGTCATACCAGGCATATCACATATCAAATTGAGGTGTAGATAATTACTAAACATCAAAAATGAATTATGTTTCATTTTAATAAAGTATAAAAACAATCCCAATGCATTTCCTCAGTTTTGAGTAGGCCACTTGTGTTTTTTACTAAAATGTCCTTTTAAACTGGAAGCAAGTACTTTGAGTCATACAGGTTTCATCATGTATGGGTTTGAAATTATACTAATTACTACACATAATAAATGAATTATGAATCATTTTACTAAATTATCAAGACAATACAAGCATGTTTTCTTAGTTTTCAGTGAGTGACACTTTTTTTCTATTAAAATGTCAATTTTAATCTGATAAGAGACACTTTGAGTCATATTAGGAACATAATGTATCATATTGATGTGAGGATGATTACTAAATGTAAAAAATTACTTATGGGGTTTTTTCCTAATGTAAAAAATTAATCTGAGTGAATTTCCTCAGTTTTGAGTATGTCAGGTGTTTTTTTCACTAAAATTAATGTCAATTTTGAATAAAAAGATGCACTTGGAGTCATACCGGTTACACTATGCATCATATTAAGGTGTGGATAATCCCTAAATGTCTCAAATGACTTATAGATAATTTTAATAAAGTATCAAAACAATATAAATACATTTCCTCAGTTTTGGGTATGTTATTTGTGTTTTTTTACTAAAATGTCCTTTTAAACTGGAAACATGCACTTTGAGTCATACAGGTTGCATTGTGTGTGAATTTGACATGGGTTTTATTCCTACAAATAAAAAATGAATTATGAATTGTTTTCCTAAATTATAATGACAATACAAGCATGTTTGATCAGTTCCCAGTGTGTGACACTTTTTTGTATTAAAATGTCAATTTTAAACTAATAATGAACAATTTGAGCCATACTGGTACATCATGTATCAGATTGAGGTGAGGATAATTAATACACATAAAAAAATGAGTTATGGGTCATTTTTATAAATTACCAAAACAATCCCTATGTGTTTACTCAGTTTTGAGTATGTCCGTTGCTTTTTTCATTAAAATTAATGTCAATTCTGAGTAAAAAGATGAACTTAGAGTCATACCGGTCACACCTTGTTTTGGATTTAGGTGTGAATGATTCATACAAAAAAATGACTTATATATCATTTTAATAAAGTATAAAAACAATATTAATGTTTTTACTTGATTTTGAGTATGCAACTTGTGTTTTGTACTAAAATGTTATTTTAAACTGGAAACAAACACTTTTAGTCGTATAGGTTACATCTTGTGTGGTTTTGACATGATATTGATAATAAACATAAAAAATGAATTATGAATAATTTTAATAAATTATTAATATAATCTGAGTGTGTTTTCTTGGTTTTTAGTGAGCAATATTTTTTGTATTAAAATGTCAATTTTAAACTCATAACAGACAATTTGAGTCATACCAGTCATATCGTGTATCGTATTGATGAGTGGATAATTCATACATGTCAAAAATGACTTACGGGTAATTTAAATAATTTAACAAAACAATATGAATGTTTTTTTTATCATTTTTGAGTATGTTAGTTGTTTTTTTCCACTAAAATTAATGTTAATTTTGAATAAAAAGATGCACTTGGAGTCATACTGGTCACACGGTGTGTCTAATTGTGGTTAAGATTATTCCCACAAGTCCCAAATAACTTATAGATCATTTTACCCAAGTATTAAAATTATCCAAATGTGTTTTTTGGTTTTGAGTTCTCCACATGTGTTTCTCTCTAAAATTTCATTTTAAAATGAAAATAAGAAATTTGATTCATACAGGTTGTATCGTGTGTAGTTTTGACATGAGATAGATCCATACATGTCACATAAGAATTCTTAATAATTTTCCTAAATTATCAAGACAATATGAGCGTGTTTTCTTTGTTTTCAATGAGTGTCACTTTTTTGTTTTAAAATTTCAATTATAAATGGATAAAGGATAATTTGAGTCATATTGGGAACATCACATATCATATTTAGGAGAGACGAATTTATACACATCAGAAATGAATTATGGATAGTTTTCCTAAAGTACCAAAATAATGTAAATGTGTTTTCTCAGTTTTGAGTATGTCAGTTTTTTTTCACAAAAATTAATGTCAATTTTTAATAAAAATATGTACTTGGAGTCATACCAACCACAATGTGCATCATATTGAGGTTCAGATGATTTCTATATGTCTCAAATGACTTATTGATCTTTTTAATAAATAATTAAAACAATATGAATGTGTTTCCTCAGATTTGAGTATTCCATACGTTTTTTTTACTAAAATTTCATTATAAACTAGGAATATGAACTTTTAGTCATACTTATTGAATATTGTGTGGGTTTGAGATGAGACTAATTCCTACATGTCAAAAATAAATTATGGATCATTTTCCAAAACTATAAAGAAAATATGGGGACATTTTCTTGGTTTTCATCCTCGATGACAAAAATATATCAATGATTTTTTTCTGAAGTAGTTATCTCATACACCTGCTGACTTCAGTGGTTTATTACACATATATTTATTTAAAAATTTAAGTTTTATTATATAACTTTTTTATTATTGTGATTTTTACTAATGTTTCTTAAAAAACACTAGTGGAGAAATTGAAGCATCCAACATAGAATGATCTTACAGGTGGATTAATACCCTAAAAAAATTACTTAAACAAGAAGTGAAAAACATTATTTCAATAAGACACCTAAAACACTTTCACAATGGATCGTATCTTAAGTAAAAAGTGTTGTCTACAATTTTAAAAAATTGCTTTAAAAAAAATATTTGTATGATCCTCATTCTATTGATTTCCCAACAATTTTATTTTTTTAGGCCAGTGATTCATCTCCTCCTCTACCTCTGTCTCCACCTCTACCTCCTCCTCCACGTCAGTCTCCAAATCTAAGTCTGTATCCACATCCAGCTCCACCTCTGCCATTTCCCTAATATTTTATTGTTTCTAGGCCAGCTCTTCTAAAAAAATTTATTTCCTTCACTATACTCACCCTTGAGAAAGAGATCACAAATAATATATAAGCATCATAATATTTATGATTCACCCCCCAAATATATTTTGAATGTCATAAATCATAGTAGATCACAATCATAGTAGGTAATCACCTAAATTTGTTTTGGGTATGTATTCTGAAAAAAATTATGCTTCCCACTCATCTTTAAAAAATTTTATTTTTTTCTTTTGAGTATCTTGGTTGTCAGAAATTTTAATAGCACTGAGAAAATATGGGAAAAAATTATTATGAATTATATTTAATGAAATTTTAATTACCTTCTGAAATTACATATTAAGGGATGCTGGTATTTTCATAATTTATGATCACTTTCATAAATTTGAAAACATAATATCCACAATCAATGACATTATCTTATTTTAGACACTGTATAAACATTGACCAAAATAATGAAATTGTTTTCAAATTTTTTGATAGTTAAATATCTCTCTATATACCTTAATTTGTTTCTATTTTTAGAAATTAACATGCTTTATCTCTTTAGAAACAGACTTTATTCCATGATCTAGCCTATATTTAATGAATTCCCTATCATAAAAGAATATTATTAAAACATAAACCAAAACATATAATTCTAATTTTATCTATAAAATGTTGATTTTAGTGTATTAAAAATTTAGAATACACATCATGTGTGGTCGTTTGGTTGAATATCCATGCATTTGATCCAAAAAATAAATATTCGGGGTGTCCAAATTGACTGTGATCAGTATCTAATTCACCTGAAAAAAGAAAAAACAATTAAGTACTAAAAAAATAAAAACTATATTTTATATGATTAGATCGTACAATATTAATTTTAAATTATAGTATTCAAAAAAGTATTTTGTATAATACTTTTTGATTAAACAATTTGAGTCAATAATTTTTTTCTTCTGAATTTATTCTTCATCCAAATTAAGTTTTGTCGTAGAAATGATACAGGGATTAATGAATCAAAATCATGCTTCGCATGACCTTGCCTTTATATAGCTATAATATAAATGACTATAGAAAATATGAATTATTATTGACATTAATAAACATATTTGATCACTATTTGGAAAAAACGTATTATGAAAATGTTCCTTATGTATATATTCACAACTGAGATGCCCAACCATTCATTCTTGAGAATCTCATTTAGAGTCTCAAGACCAATTCCATTATTCAAGGAATTTATATATATTTATGTTTCATATTCAAGGTAATAAATGGATTTATCTTTAATTATGATATATTCATGATGTGGTAATGATAATAAATGTTTCTTTGAATTTGGTGGGGAGAAGCAACTCTCATAATGTCATTTTGTTTTCTTGGTTAATTCAAATTTTTTTTGACTTGACCTTCCATTTCTCCACCGTTTTACCCATATGTAATATCATACATCACTTCAGACCTTTTATCGTCAACAATTACTGGTTTCTTATATGAAATTTTTTATTAAAGACACACCTCATGTATCTTTATAAGATTATACAACCATGTTATGAAAGATACAGTAACATCATTGACCATTTTAATATCTAATCAAGTGGAACATGAAACTCAACATTTGACTCATTAGCTATAACAATCCACACTCTAATAAAATATTTTGGGAGGTCTTAATGGTTTATCTTATATATCGTGATATTAGATACTGTACCCATAATAATATGGTGATACATGGGTGTTGATAGATACAAATCACATATAACTATAACCTAAAAATATTAGTAATATAAAGTTATTGGAATTTGTTTGATTAACATTTAGGAGAAAGAGTAATGAAAAAATTGATTACCATGGGTAAGGTATGCATTTTGGGGGAATGACTAGCCTCAATACTAGTGGGATAATTTAGTTCATGTTCTGATCTTTGCAACACCACTGATTTGATTTGATCCTCATCTCACCATATTATTTGTATTTTATCGTGGTTTTATCTTTTATTAATATGTCCAAGTAGAGAATCTAAAAACTAATCCTCTAACATGACTATATTATTCAGTCCTCTTCAATGCTACTGAAAGTAGATTTTATTCTGGTATGGTTGTTGTCTATTCTAATTCCTAAAAAATATAAAAAATGTGAATATAAATAGATATTTTTATATATTATTGATATAAAACATAATGAATTAAAATTATGTAATACTTAAACATGTTTACAATACTATTTTCGTGTTTTTATCAACTAATTTACCCTCATTATTTATACAAGCCTCTTTCCATAGCATAAGACATGGGATGGAAGTGGCTTCAGATTTTGATTCATTAATATACATATAAAAAAGAACATATGTTGTTCATATCACATAATTAATCTTTTATTTTTGATTTAAAATATATACCTATTTACTCTCTAATAAAGCATACCCCATCCTTACTTTTCAATAGCGGTACATTGGTTTTGATGCACATTCTTTATTTTCAGCACTCTTTTTCTATTTCATAAATTAATAATTTTGAATCAAGTTAGATAAAATTAATAATGTCAAATAATATATTATCGGATGAAATTCACCTAAAATGATTTATCATTGTGACAATTGATGAAAGAACTCTATGATTCTTTCCTTATAATGTGTGCATAACTAACTAGTGGGTGGGGCTATACTTTCCCCTCAACATCCATAAAATGTAACTTCGTAAGAAGAGTTTGGAAACCTCTATGTGCCTTTATAGTGGATATTAAGACAAATTTCTTATGTCAATATTATAAAATAAATGAAGTCTGCAAGTAATAATGAAAAATATATCAACGTTTCATAATATAAATTTTCATAAAAATAGAGAAAGTATATCGTAACATTACCATTATATCTTTCTAAAAGGATTTCCTTCGCTACAAGTTAGACATGGTGTCGTGAATCAATATAAATCAGAACATTCATCCTCATTGTGACCCCAAGACAACTAATTAACATTTAACTATTCGGGTCAATAGGTTTTCCACGTTGATTCCAACCAACCTCAAATTTTATACCTCGACTTCTTGCCCTATTAATTTTATTCAATGTTCTGATGCTACGTTGTTTTTTTCATCAACACACTGTTGATCCTCTAATAATTCTATAATTGCATCATCAATAACAATTTTTTTCTTAGGATTGGTAACATCTTCATGTGCAGAAGACATTGTATGCTTGAGTAGTCAAACATTTAATTTTTCTTGAATAAAAACAATACAATATACTCAATGCATAAGAGTTCACATTTTCATGCATCTTGAATGAAAATTGTTACTATCTCAAATAGAGATATAATACTTCAATACTCTAGTACAACTAACCTACACTACATTTATTTAATGTTTCCATAGATTCTTGATTTCCTTCCATAGATTGATGATGGATTGGAATCTATATTTCAAAATTGCCTTACTCCCATCATTGTGGCTCCAAAGTTCCTTGATGACATACCTCCTGAACAGTTATTATTTAATTTTTTTTCTTGATACCCATCCCCCATCTTTTGTGGACATACACTAATGTTCCTTGAACTACTCTAACCAAAATTCTTCTCATAGCAGATACTTGTGATTGTTTTGGATGACTAATGATCAGATTAGTTCAAACAACATAGAAGAGATGGTGGATGAGTCTCAAGAAACAAAATAAATAATAACTATTCATGAGATTAAAGGTCCCTGACACTATCATGAGAACATCAACTCATCCCCATTGAGCTACCCCAACTCTAACCTATGTTACTAGTCCTTTTCCCTCACCTGTATCTCAAATATAAGAGTTTTATATCCATTGAGGTTAAAAAATAACCTAAATTAAATTTTAATTATAGATTTTAACATATTACATTTCAAAAATAAAGGAATTAACATTCAAATATACATTACTTCTACTCATAATCATTTACTTTCCTCACAAACATTTAATGTTTGTCAATTCCTATGAAATGTTTCTTTTTTTTAGAAGGGCTTAGAGGAGATAAAAACTTGTGGTGTTATTGGTGTATGGAGGATGGGAGATATTGAAAACCGACCATTTATCCAAGATTCCAAGAGAAAGTATCCTAAAGATGAAGCTGAAAGCATGGTCGAAGAGCTCTAATCATTATGGGAGGAATAGTAAATGAGGAGGATGAAAGGATGAAAGAGTTGAAGAATGATTTGGGAGATACGGGATTCAAAACCATGCAGCAGCTTTGATGGATATTAATGAATACTAACTGAGTATGAGGTTTTTCATCAAGTAACTTTGGAACCATAATGGTGGGAGGAAGGCTAGTTTGAAAGAAGGAGTCCAATCCATCATCAAGAGATGGATAACAATCAAGCATCTAAGGATGGATTAAATAAAGGCAGTGAAGGTTAGTTATACTAGAGTTTTGAAGTATTATATCTCTATTCAAGACAGTAATAATTTTCATGAAATATGCATGTAAATTTAGACTTTTATGCATGGAGTGTATTGTATTGTATATCTATCTTACCAAAATGAATACTTATTTACACAAACTTATTTTTGAAACCCATGGTCCTTTTTTATGAAAATTTATTTATGTTTCTTATGAATATTATTTTTTGTATGATTCTTTAAATTATCACACATTAAGAATATTTTCATAAAATAGGAATTAGATGGTTTCCATAAGGATAAGAGGCATGAAAAATCATCATAGAAAACCTACCTAGTTACTTTACTTAACCACTTTATGTGCATCTTGCTGAACATGTACCTAATATGTCCTTGGGTTGAAGGTTACAAGGATTGATTATTTATTGGAAGGGATAAAGTATCAAATGACAGCTAGTAGAGAATTATGAAGTTTGGGTTATCAATGGTAGGTTGGTTATTCATATAGGATTTTATTTTTACCTAGGATTTATAAAATTGTTTTTTCTTTTATGCCTGTAGGCATTTATATTCATGGGATTTTATTGTGTACTGTCTTACATAGACTCACATGTCACGTGAGTTGGTTTTTTAAACCATTTCTAATAGATCATGTTGAAGGGTACATATTTATTATCAATCCTTTGGAAGTTGGTTGATGGTTTCAAGGGATGAGTAACATTTTGATTCATCTTACGTAAGGTTATGAATAGTTAGATTATATTGTGATGTTTTGGTTTTATAAAAAAATATATTTATTGATAAGATAATATACACACACACAAATAAAGAAAATATATTTTCTTAAATCATTCCACTTCATCAAAAATCACTTCGTTCTTGGATAGGAATTTATTTATAAAATAATTTTATAGAAAACTAAACTCATATATAACATCTTCTATAGATGAAATCGTATATAGAAACTCTTCTTCTAGAATTTTATCTCGTGTGTTGTGTTATGATAGGTTTTCATTTATAAATGTAAAATAAAGTAAATTCACAAAATCTATTTAACATTATTTTATAAAAATTCAAACTTTATATTAACTAATTAAAATTTTAAAGGACGTGGGAAATTATTAGAAATCATTCATTGATAATGGAAATAAATGGTATCTCCTTTAATGATCTCCCTAACCCATTGAATATCATCTACTATCATAAATATAACGTTTTAGTGAATATATTTTTAATTAAATGTACTAATATTAGGAACCTATCAATTAATTATAAATACACCTCTTATTGACAATACATCACAACCTTTGAGTTTGGATCAAATAAAAAACAAAAAAAGTATGCTTATTTTGATTTCAATGAAAATATAAACAGTTAGTTCCTTATTAAATTATATCTATATAACATATTGATAATGTTAACCAACATAAACGAAAAAATTTAAACTTTAGTTCCTTGAATTAGATTAACCCATTCACATTAAAACAATATGTACATTAATCCACTTTATATTATTCATATCAAACAACATTCTCTAAAAAATTAGTCCAATATAATGTGAAACTTTTTTCATCTTCATGTGCATGTCATACTGTGGAAACAAGATTCAAACAATGAGAAACCAAACTATCTAAAATGTAACAATAAATAATATAACAGAAACATAAGAAAATCACCATGAGTTGCAACAGTAGAGGAAGATGCAGTTCGCAGTGGTCTCTTATGAAGCTGGAATGAGTTTAAAGAGTAGGGGTGGAATTTTATAGGTATAGGTAAGTGATAAAGAGAGAGAGATGATGTTTATATTTTTTATGGATAAGAACAACATAAAAAATGCAAACCACTGAACCTAAAAAATCAAACAATGAGAGAGGGAAAAAATAAATTAACATAAATTGGATTCTATCCTTGATTCATCCGAGAAAACATAGAGGAGTCACACCGGTAGAAGTGGAGTTCCACGAGAGATTGAGAATCACGACTAAATAAGTCATGGTTAAGGTTCTTTTAAATAGACCAACGACACTTTTATCAATGCTTTCAAAAAAGTGTTGAAAAAGTTCCCTTTTATCAGTGCTAAAAAAGTGCTGATAAAATGAACCTTTATCAGCGCTAAAATTTTAGTGTTGATAAAAGATTTATAATTATAAATATAAATAAGAAAATTCATAGAAATATTTATATAAAAATATTTTTGTTTATTATAATTTATAATTATTTAAATATAGAATTATTTATTTATAATTACATTAATAGTTTTTAAAAAATGATATTTTTTATTTATAATTAAAAATATTTAATTTTATAAATATAGTAAATATACATTTATAAATATATTTATATCATTATATATTTATATAATTATATATATATTTAATAAATTTATATAAATATAAATATAGTATATATATTCATTATTTAAATACATTTACTCTAATTTTATAACTATAAATATATTTACATCATTATATATATTTATATATTTATATATATATAATAAATATATATAAATATAAAATATTCATTATTTAAATATATTTATCATAATTTTATAACTATTCATATATATAATTAGTTATTTATAAATATATGAATAATACTTTAAAAAATAATATTTATATATTTATATAATTATATAAATGTATCAACTAGGGTGAAACTCAGTGGTAGCTTCCCTTGTGGGTCTTGATGAGGTCTCTAGTTTAAGTCTTGCAAAGTACATTATTTAAATAAATTTATTATAAGTTTAAAATTATTTGAATATATATAATTATTTATTTAAATTATATAAATACTTTAAAAATATAATATTTATTTATTTATAAAAAATTTAAATATATAAATATAATAAATATAATAAATATAATAAATATATATTTATAAATATATTTATTTATAAATATTTATTTAAAAATATATTTTCAACCATATTAATGGATATATAATTTTAAATACATGCATTTTAAAAATGAGTGAAATTGAATAATTCAAAATGTGTACCCTTTAAAAACATTGAAAAAATAGATAAGTTTTATTAATTAAATATAAATTATTAAAAATATATAGATATATATATTGAATAAAAAATGAATACATATTGAAAATACTAAAACATAGTAAATAAATATATATACATAACTAATATAAATAATAGAAAACGATCAAATTCCAAAAAAAATGATAAAATACTATCTAACTTTAATAATATTAAAAATAAATAAATAAAACTGACGGATTAAAAAAATAATATAATAAATGAATCAAGTTATAATAAAATTATAAAATATATTAAAATTTGAATAAATTACAAAAATATTAGGTGTATGTGTTTCTATATAAGATTTCATTAATTACGTAAATATTTTTGTGTTTGTGTTGTATATAAAAATGCATTAATTACATATATGTATGTGAAATCAATTTAACACACAAAGTTTGATATCTGTTAAATTGAAAAATCAAAAAACATTAAAAATGAATAAGACATTAATATGTTTTTAATTATTACATTTTATTCATTTTATATTTCTTTTATATTTAATATAAATTTTTATTACTATTTATAATATATATATATATATATTATACTTATTCATTTTAATTAATACTTGTTTAATTAATAAAATTTTAAATAATTGTGTAACTTATTCATTTTTAATTTTTTGTTTAGTTGTTACAATTTCTTCATTTTATACATCTATATTTAATATATACTATTTAATAATATTTATAATCTATATATATGTATGTTAAATTTAATATTTTTTATCAATAATTATTTAATTATTAAAATGTTTAATATTTTTCTTAATTTACTTGTTTTTAATTTTTATTTATTTAATTATTTAATTTTATGTATTTTACATATCTATATATTTAATATATACTATTTATTATTTTTTTTATAATTTATATATATGTATATTCAATTTATTCATTTTTAATAATTATTATTTAATTAATAAAATTGTTAATTTTTTTTATTTTTTTTATTTTATTTTATTCTGGAACTTTATCAATTCTAAAAGAGCACTAATAAGGGCTACCCTTTATCATTGCTAAACATAAAGCACTGATAATGGGAACCCATTATCAATGCAAAAAATAAAGCGCTGATAAAAGGGTCTCTTTATTAGTGCTTCTTTTAACATTGATAAATTCCAACACTATTAAAGGCATCTTTTATAGTAGTGTTATATTCACTTCCATACTTCTCAAGAGGATATTTATAATATTTCTACCATTATAATAACCTTCATTATTGTTAATAAATACAATCCAATACATGATATCTTCAACATCCCAATTTTTATTTATTGAAAATACATTTAATCCTTCATGTAAATATGTGTGTTTCATCTCTTTTATTTCCCCCCTTGTTGAAAATAAATGAAAATGGATATAGGGGATGGATATCACTTAACTGCAACCATTTTATATAGTTCTCAAAACAAATTCTTCTCCTGATTTTATTAAAAATTCTATCCAGAACCACTTATTGAGATAAGGATGACACCACACACAACTTATCCAAGGGCCTCTAGAAAAAATACTCTAAATATAAATGGGAAAACCTAGTGTAGAAAAAAAGAGTTAACAAATAATTTGATCAAAAGTGTCTATAAACTATCATATATGTGACACCATTATCAAATTTCTCACTTTTGGGATCATTCAAATTGATTTATGAAGAATATTTTATATCCTACACCCATATCAATGAACACATCAAAAATATCATCTATAAGATAGATAAGTTATAACACCCCAAGCTTCCACGATACGCTTCTCTTTGAATAATGAAGTAGCATGTGTTGTACGCAACTTCGAGTTCTAACACACCACAACCAATCAAATTAGCCATTATGAATAGTAATACCCATGTTTTGAAATTTTATAAATTTTATCTTTTAAAATGGACTTCATTTTTGGATTCGGAATATCGAAATTAGCTTAGGGTGAATTTTTGGTATTTTTTCTAAAAACATTCAATTTTTGATGAATAGTGAAAAACACTCAGTCATAGTTTACAACCAATTTTTTATTTAAATAATTATTTATTTTATTTAAATTTATTTTAGGTCAAAATAGACACATAATACCTATATAAGTTCAATTTAATTAATTGTATTCAATTTATAATAATTTTAGATATATAAAAATTTTATAGAACTTTTCGCCGTCTTTTACCCACCTCCTAGGAGAATTTGAAAATTGACATAAAACTTAATTTTACCGATTCTGTGAGTGGAATTTTGAAAATCTGAGAGACACAGTTCATATAAAGGAGTAAAATGTGGTTCAATAGGATAAAAATAATTTTTGGTGAATAGTAACTTTTTTACTTTTATTTACCACGGTTAGAAGTAAATAGGGTAATTAAGGGAAAGAATGACATTATTATTACCCTAACACATGTCCTAATTCTATTGGATAAGTATAGTTCGACCTGAAACAACCTTAGGAATAAAATCTGAACCTCTTTGGTCCACTTGGATTAGATTAGGACATTTATTATTATTTAATTCAAAGAAGAGTTAAAAGAGTTAAAATCAAAGTTTAATAACTAAAACATTATTAATATAGGGTTACACATAAGACAAATTCAACTATAAATATTCATTACAAAGCTAAAAATATTTTCTACATAATGGTATTCTATTTATATTTTTTGGACATTAAATTATTTAATTTATTTATGACACAATGATGATGTTGTAATTAAATAATTAATGAAATATTAAAATAATTGATATTATAAATATCCAAATAAAGGTAATTTGAGACTTTTTATGAATTACACTAATTTTCTAGGTTAATATGACAAATTAGGATTGGTTAGATTAATTTTTTTCGAAGCAATAATGTTGTTATGAATTTACCAAAAACAAAATACCAAATTGTGTCAAAATTGACATAAAAGAGTTTTTAAAAAAAATATTAAAATATTAAATGATATTATATTCCTAAAAATCTAAGTTTCGGCCAAAAGACTTATATAATTATAGGTGTATCATTAATGAACCATTTGGGGTTCTCTTGGAAGTATATAGTAAGTTTATTAACTATATAATATAAAAATACAAAGAGACATGGTAAATGTCAAACTATTTAACTAAGAGTTAAAAATGAAAGATAAAGTTAATATAGTGACCCAAACTGGTCTAAAACCTATTGGTTGAGTGGTTTTCGACCCATCAGCACATTATCATTTAAATAATCTATTTTTTATCCATTATAAACCAAAAATTATTTTATTATAAAATAATATTTCTAGCTTTTCCTAAGGTTCCCTTCACCCCTCTTATAAAAGGGCACTCCCCCTTCTCTCTAATTGACACCTTCAAGACATTTTGATAGGCCAAACTTTGCCCAAATACCCTCTCAAATGTCCTCCATTCATCCTAAAGGCCTTACTTTTTTCAGAAAGCCAACCTAAGTAGTCCTTTTGATCAAATCAAAAGGAAGAACCCGAAGAAGAGGTAAAAATCTCACCACCTCTTTCAAGTTCCTTTCTTCTTCCACTTCCTTTTTATTTGTTGCTTCCATTATAAAATAATGACTCTATTATATTCTATTTACTGTGATGTTATTATAAATATGGTACAACCAAATTCATTATTCTACCCATCCTTTTAATGACATGTCACCATACGTGCGTACGTACGACTTACCGTCTCCACGAACGCGATAAGATTAATTCCCCATCTTATCCATTCAAGACTAATTTTTATTTTACAATTAAAAATAATGATTAAAGACTTGATATAATTCTGGATATGAATAAGTTAAATCTCATCCATAACAAATATGACTCACATAACAAATAATATAAAGTAAAATGAATCGCTTAACACCCGAAACAACGATAATACAAAGATATTATTAACAAAGCAATGTTAAAAGATCATATATGATATCATATTAATGTATATGATTATTGTATAATTTAATAACAATTATATCACCATTATAAAGGAGGTTAACCTACCATCAAAAAGTAAAAGTACAAGGTAAGGGTTAATTTCACAATCTTTTCATTATCTGAG
The DNA here is from genome assembly GCA_963277665.1 of Viscum album. Lineage (NCBI taxonomy): Eukaryota > Viridiplantae > Streptophyta > Magnoliopsida > Santalales > Viscaceae > Viscum > Viscum album. The sequence continues at coordinate 2,097,278,731 of OY728125.1, forward strand.
GTCGTTTATATGTAATTATCTACTGGGACCTCTTTATCATCCACATCCATGTTTCTTAAAAATGTATTTCAAAACATTCTTAATATTTTATAGACTATGGGTTAAAGTCATTTATACCCTTATTTTACTTTTTATAATATGTTTAAAAAGTAATCTTTCCGTCATTTTCCAAACAAGGTCCTTTTTAACCTTTTCGACATAATTAAGGTTAGAATGTATTTTTTTAACTTATACGGTGGGTGTGGCTATTTTCTGCCGTTATAAAATCATCGAATCTTTCCTTACAATCTTATAAGAATATTTTCAAAGTAAATGTTTTATTTTATAATTATGTGACTCTTAAATGATTTAAAAAAAGATATATTTCTCTCAAATAGTTTTGATTTCATCTATGTCAACATCCTTTGATGGATTATAAGCTTATTTGAAGTTGATTTATTATGATACAAAACTTCCATATTATATTGAAGTTCTTTTGATATGTTTGACTGTGGATGGTTTATTTTTATACCATTCATGGTTTATGGAGAAAGTATTGACATTTCGTATTCTAGTTTTAATACGAATGTTTATGTTATGTTTATACCTATTCATTTGAGGAATGCATTGGACTTAGTAAGTAACGGGTGGAGCCCGCTATAGCTCCTCAATGCATTGGTAGGTCTCATGAGACAAACTAGTGTCTTGGAACAAGGCCTTGAAAAAATCTTATTTGTAGTCTTGGCACAAGGCCTTGACTCTGTGGTTATGATAGTCTGACATTATGCATTCCATCATTATGAAAGTGGTTATTGATATTGCATGTGATTATTTGACTATTAGAATATCCATGTGAATAAGTAAATGGAATTTTTTCATTTTATTTTTTCCATGTTATGCTTAAGTTCAAGTTTAAAAGGATTTTGTTTTAGTTATAAATTTCCTTAAATGTTTATACTTATTTATGAAAGTTTCCGCTATATTGTTATCCTTACTGAGCATCTGAGCTCACCCCTTTCTATGTTTTATTTTTCCCAGGATGTGAAGAATTATTTTATGACTGAACTGCAGGGATTTTCTAAGGGGATATGAGTGTAGACTATGGAGACTATGTTGTTGTAGTTTTTCACTTTATGATGTAATGTAAGACTTATGAATGTATCTAGTGTTTCCAAGGCTACTAAACTAATCTATCTTTCCAGACTTGATCATTTGTGATCATTCCAATGTTATGTAATAATGCACCGACTCTGGGTAACTGGGGTCGGGGCGTTATAGTTGGTATCAGATGAAGTTTAGTAAAAACCTTAGAAGCTAGAGTTAGATAAACTCTGATTAGAGAACATAGCCCTAAGATAGAATTTGAGGATTAGTATAGAAGAACTTCCTAGAATTTTGGTATTGTAGAGATTTTGCGAGTTTTCAAAGCAATACATCCCTGTCTGGATACGAGTAGGTAGAGGCAGATATGGAATAGATATACCTAGTGGTAAAACCTGAAAACACTGCTTTGAGCTAGACTCAAACATGAACTGGTGCACGACAATGGGCCTTACTGCACTCTTGGTTATGACATTCCCAGGGGATATGCTTAGGATAATTCTCATTTTATTTACAAACCATTATGAAGGGTTTATGAGTATATACTTCCTCAAAGAAAACATTTTTATGATTATGGATTATATCCATAAAATATTCAATTTATGTTAAGTATTTTACAAGTTTGTAATTATGTATTTCGATTCATAAACTGATCTAGTTCATGCCATTGTTTAGAAATGGTGCCTAGTAGAAGGAATGGAAACTGTATCAATGAACACACTCCATTTAGGGATTTCCCTCTTTCTCAAGATAATTATAGTGGAGCTGGTGATACAACTAGTGCTGATCAGCTTATCACTATACTGGGACAACTCACTCAGGTTATGAATAATAACCTTACCCGTATGGAGCACCCTGATCCACAACGAGGAGGATCAATGTTAGACCAATTCATAAGGAAAAAACCACCAACATTCAATGTGATTAAAAATCCATTAGTAGATGAGAAATGGATAAATTCCATAGAGAAAATATTCCACTCCTTGGGGAGTAGTGAAAGGAAAAAAGTTGTCATGGCAGTTTACCGCCTCACTGGAGATGCTGATCAATGGTGGTCATTGATTAAAAACACAAAGGAAGATAAAGAAGTATCAATTATGTAATGGAGGGAGTTTAAAGATATTTTCTTAGAAAAATAATTTCCTCGTGACCATTGACCGGATATGGAAAGACAATTTCTAAGTCTGAGGAAAAAGGAGGATGAGAATGTTGCAAAGTATGAGTCTAACTTTACAAGGTTAGAAAGGCATGCTTCAGATTATATACGTAACCCAAGAAGTAAGATTGATCGTTTCTTTGATGGGTTAAAACCGTTTCTCCATCGAGCATTAGTCTCATAATCCTTCTCGTCGTACGAAGATATTGTCTCATGTTCTATCAAGACAGAAACACAATTCTCTAATTCTTACAACTTTAAAGAAAAGCAAGAGAAGAAGAGACCTATTGATCACTCTGGAAATGGAAATAAGGGGAAGAAGGGAAAAGTTGAATATCCATCCTGTAGTAAATGTGGGAAGAAACACCCCGGTACTTGTTTGAATGGAATGGGAGTCTGTTACAAGTGTGGTGAAAAAGACCACCATGTTCGTGATTGCAAGGGGAAGAAAAATCTACCGATGTTCAATGCTAAAATTTCAGGGAGATGGGACATTATGAAAATGAATGTCCTAAGCATTAGGGGAAATTACCTCAGAAAATGCCAAGGTATCAAGGCTAAGATTATGATATCACTATTGGTGAGGTAGAAGCTCCGAAAGATGTGGTGGCAGGTAATTTAATGGTTTCATCAAGTTTAGGAAATGCTTTATTTGATTCTGGATCATCGCATTATTTCGTATCTTCCTAGTTTTCTAAGAAATTTAGATATTTCCAATTTGATTTAACAAGGGAGTTTTCTATTAAAACTCCTAAGGGAAGTATCATCGCAACAAAGTTTTGTGAATCCGTTCCCATTAGAGCATATACATGTTCTTTATCTGCTGATCTCATCATCATACCCATGATTTAATTTGATATAATCCTCGGTATGGATTGTTTTTCAGATCATGATTCGAAGATTTACTGTAAGAAGAAGGAGGTTATAATTTTTGATGATGATGATAAAGAACACCTTATATTTAGAGCATAATCGTCACCACATTATTCTTATCTAGATCCACCCCTAGTAGCTCAACTAAATTCAATTATTGGGGTGGAAGAGAATAAAATAACTGTGGGTGAGGAAAGGAATGTTCAAATAGAGGATGTACCTATTGTGAAAGAATATGTTAATGTGTTTCCAGAAGATTTACCTGGACATCCTCCAGAATGAGAAATTGAGTTTTCCATTGATTTAATTCCTTGATCAAGGCCCATATCGAATAACCCTTATAGAATGGAAACTGTGGAATTAGTGGAACTGAAGAAACAACTAGAGGAATTGAGTAATAAGAGATTTATTCTCGCTAGTGTTTCTCCATGGGGAGCCCCTGTCCTTTTTGTTAAGAATAAATACGGATCTATGAGGTTTTGCATCGACTACAAGGAGATCAATTCTATAACAATAAAGAACATGTATCCCCTACCTCACATTGATGATTTATTTGACCAACTACATGGATCTCAATACTTTTCAAAAATTGACCTTCGATCTGGATACCATCAGTTTTGCATGAAGAAGGAAGACATTCTGAAGACAGCATTTTGAACCAGGTATGAGCATTACAAGTTTACAGTAATTCCTTTTGGATCGACAAATTCACCCTCTGTCTTTATGGATCTAATTAATAGAGTTTTCAAGGAATATCTTGATGACTTTGTAGTGGTATTTATTGATGATATCTTGGTATACTCTAAAATCTACAAATATCATGAAAATCACTTGCGCATTATGCTGAAGACTCTAAGAAGACATGAATTATATGGGAAGTTTAGTAAGTGTGAATTCTGGATTCAAGATATTTCTTTTCTTGGACATATTGTCTTTAAGGATGGAATCTCCATTGATCCTTCAAAGACCAAGGCAATCCCAGAATGTCCAGCACCGACGAGTATAACTGAGGTACACCGTTTTATTGGATTAGCAGGTTATTATCGACGTTTCATCCAGAATTTTTCCCAGTTGGCTAACCCATTAACAGATCTCACACAAAAAGGGTTAAAATTTGTTTTTACAAAAGAGTGTGAAGAATGTTTTGAAGAACTGAAGAGAAGATTAGTCAATGCTCCTATATTGACTCTACCATCGGGGAATGATGGGTTTGTTATTTATAGTGATGCTTCAAACAAAGGACTTGGTTGTGTCCTTATACATAATGATAGGGTTATTGCCTATACCATCAGAAGTATTCTCGGAGATCACGATACATCTTGGTACTACCAGGATGGATAGAGAAAGTTGAGCTATGTGAATTATCCAATAGCTCATTCTTTATCCCGGGTGATGAAGTCACACAAAGCCGCATTCCAAACTGAATCACACCATCATCATCGATATGGAACTCTTGCAGCTTCCCTTCCTTTACTGAATTCACCCTCTTTTGTATCTCCACATCATCACTTAGTGATTCCTTAATCTTCCCTTGGATGGATGGTTGCACAATCATTTGTGTAAGGTATGATGTATCCCCTTCCCTTAAGATTCCCAAATCCATCCTTTGCATATCCAAGAAGATATGGTCTTTCTCAATCCGCAGCATGGATAGAGTAGAAGGTTCTTTTTTGCTTAGAGCATCAGCTACCTTGTTTTCCTTTCCAGGATGATAGTGAATAGAGCAATAATAATCCTTGATTATCTCTCACCATCTCCTTTGACGCATGTTGAGCTCCTTTTGTGTGAATATATACTTTAGGCTCTTGTGGTCAGTGTATATGTCACACTTATCTCCATAAAGGTAGTGCCGCCAGGTTTTCAAGGAAAAAATCACGGCTGCCAGCTCTAGATCATGCATCGGGTAGTTCTTATCATGGATCTTCAACTGTCGTGAGGTGTAGGCTATCACATTATCATTTTTCATGAGTACACAACCCAAGCCTTTCTTTGAAGCATCACTATATATCACAAAATTTCTCCACTTTTCGGTAGTGTGAGTACAGGTGCTGTGATCATCCTTCTCTTTAGATCCCTGAAGCTTCCCTCACATTATTCCGTCCAGACATACTTTACCCCTTTCCTTGTTAACTTAGTTAGCGGGCTTGACAATCATGAGAAGTTTCTCACAAAACATCAGTAGTACCCAACTAATCCAAGAAAACTTCAGATTTCTGTGACACTAGAGGGACTAGGCCATTCCTCAATCGCCTTTGTCTTTGAAGGATACATAGAAATTCCCTCACTTTTGATCACATGTCCCAAGAATGTGACTTGATTCATCCAAAAGTCACACTTGCTGAACTTGACATAAAACCTCTCCTTCCTCAATGTCACCAACACAAGTCTTAGATGTTCTTCATGTTCCTCCTTTCTCTTGGACAAGATGAGAATATCATCGATAAACACTACCACAAATTTGTCAAGGTAATGTCTAAATACTCTATTCATCAAATCTATGAAGATTGCAGGGGCATTAGTAAGTCCGAAGTGAATCACCAAAAACTCATAGTGCCCATATCTTGTATGAAAGGCAGTCTTCTGAATATCTTCCTTCTTCACCTTTACCTGATGATATCCAGAATGAAGATCCACCTTTGAGATGTATTGAGCTCCTCTTAACTGGTCGAACAAGTCATCAATCCTTGGTAGAGGATACTTGTTCTTTATGGTGATCTTGTTGAGTTCCCGATAATCGATACACTGCCGCATTGTTCCATCCTTCTTCTTCACAAAGTGCACTGGCACGCCCCAAGGAGATGCACTAGGGTGTATAAACCCTTTGTCGAGATTCTCTTTCAGCTACTTCTTTAACTCCTCCAGTTCTATAAGATCCATCCTATAGGGTCACTTCGAGATAAGAGTAGCTCCAGGTATTAGTTCAATTGAGAACTCTACCTCACGATCCAGGGGAATTATGGGTAACTCTTCGGCAAATACATCGTCGTATTCCCTCACAATGGGAATTTCCCCAAGGTTGGAACTTTCCTTCGACTCAAACATTTGGGCGAGGTATGATTCTTCATAGGGAATCAACACCCACACCATTGAAGGATTTTTCAAAGGAGATTCATGATATTCCTTTCATTTATATAGGAGCATGGGATAGTTCAGAATATGAACAGATATTTCCTTTTCCCGATAGTTGATATGTGCTCTATATAATGAGAGTCAGTCCATTCCCATTATAGCATCGAATTCCACCAAGGGAAGTATTACGATATTTTTCGGAAGAATATTACCACATACATCAATAGGAGAAGAGTCAAATACTTGGGTTTCAATGATTTCACCACTTGGTGTTTTTACAGATATCTCTACTTCAAGGTTTCGAGGCTTTGATTCTATAGTTCTGGCAAACTTGCAAGATATAAAGGAATGTGTAGAACCAGAATCAAATAAGACTTTTTCCATTCTTGAGTGAATAAGAAGTGTACCTTGTACGACTTCATTATCATGATACACCTCCGCAGTAGTGATGGAATAATCCTTCCCTTGTTTCTTTGGCTTTGGTGGTTGCTAACGTTGATTACCCTCGAGAACTCAAGGTTTAGTGCACTGGTTATCATAGTTCCCTAGCTCCTTACAGTTATAGTATTGAACCATGAGTGGTTATCTCCTTTCATCAGCTACATTCTCCTTCCTTTTCGTGTCTTTCTGACACTCTTGGGCTTGGTGTCCTTCTTTCCCACACTTGAAGCATTTCCCCATCCCTTTGAGGCAGTTCCCATGGTGCATCTTCCCACATTTTTGGCATGTGGGTAGTTGATTTTTTTCCCACCTTTATCATTAGATCCACCAACTTGAAACTCCATCTTTCTTTTCTTATCACCATAGCCATGGGAACATTCTCCAAACTCCATCTCCACCTTGAGAGCACACCGAACAACTTCTTCATAACTCCCAAAGTCTCTAATTGCAGGAGCCTTTCGAAGGTGTGGTTTTAATCCACTAAAGAATCTATCAATTTTGCTATCATTGTTGATAACAAAACCCGAAGCATACCTTGCGAGCCTTGTGAAGTTCGCTTCATAGGTTGTGACAGATTCTCCTTCTTTTTTCTTGAGCTCTATGAATTCTCTCTCCATTTTCGTGCGAAGAGTTCTTGTGAAATACTTGTCAAGAAACATTATCTTAAAGTCTTCTAATTCCATCTCTTCAATTTCCTCCCTTGGCTTGGTGTTCTTATTCAAAGCCCACCATTGATCAGATTCTCCATCAAGATGATAAACGACTAGAGAAACCTTCTCTTTCTGAGAATAGCGAAGCACATAAAAGATCTTCTCCATGGAGTTGACCCACTGTACCACTACTAGTGGATTAGAAGATCCACAAAACGTTGGTGGTCGTTGCCGCATAAAATATTTGATAGCTAGTTTCTCCCTCTTTGGTGAAGGAGGAAAATTCCCATTATTATGGTTATTATTCATAACCTGAGATAATTGGGTAAGAATTTCCATGAAGTTTATAAATCTACCTCCCAAATCATTGGGGATGTGGTTTGGGCAATTGTTTCATTGGCCCTCGCATGAGTTGTTGCTCTGATTTCTCCTGGTTCCCACCATTTTCTGAAATAAGAAAGGTTAGAACAAAGCATAAGTAAACAAGTCATGAATAACTTATTCATTTAAACAATTTATACCAAAAACATAACATATGGGATCCCTAGGTAAATATTCTTGTGTACATATTTGTACTTAGTCTCATGCTAGAGGTTTTCTCCAGGGTCCACTAATCCTAATTCCCAAATTAACTAAACCTTGCCTCTGATACCAACTATAGAGACCCAACCTTTTCTTAATTTACTATTACATCATTTCAAATATAATCAAAATAATAGTATTACACATAGAGGATCCAAAGGTTTAGTGTCTTGGGCAAACTAGGACCATACATAACAAATACAACATCAGGCATAAACATTTATTTAATTTGTTCTTCTCTAGCTTCTTATCGGCACTTGTCCTCTCCTTAGTATATATATACACCTGAGGATATAAATAAAAAGGGGTGAGCTAGAATCCCAATAAGAGGATAGATAAGAACAATATAGCATGAGGTGAGCATAGTCATAACATAGGCAAAATATCATGAACATGATAGGAGTATAAATACAAGACTTGAAATGTGGCAATGCATAAAAATGCATCATCATGTCTTAGTGGTTAACTTCCACACATACTTGTGAACCATGATAGAATCTTGTTCACACATCATTTCACATTTACTCATGAGATTCATCACTTAACCCAATGCATTGGAGCGCTATATAATTCTGGGCGCACCCGCCACATTTAAACATTCATATTGCTCTATATAATTCTGAGCGCACCCGTCACATCATAAAATTATCATTTATCATGCATGAAAAAATGAACATATAACATAAATAAACATAATGACCCCATGAAAAGGAATGGGTTTCATAGCATAATAATACATTCATAATCTTTGGTTTCCCAAAAGAAAGAGGGAATAACGCACATGTTACAAGAACTGTCCACTTTGAGTGAGAAGTAAAAGGGGTGTTGTTAAAAGAAGAGTTCTTTTGGAAAATATTTTATTGGACATAAAAACCAGTGAAAAACATATATATCCCAGAAAAGTAAAGGAAATGATGAAAAAATTATCTTTAAGGAGTAACCATATAAAAAATGGAGTAAAAGAGGGAGAACCCGAAGGAAGAAAATTGGGTTCGGGATTTCCCCTTACCTTGTACCCGAATGCTTCCTTCTCATTAATGTCCTGTATAATGACACTATATTCATTAATTAGAAATCCAGAACCATGTTTACATTAATAGGGTTCATTATGGTTCCATTATGTCATATTATGTTCCTTTGGATGACTTATAGAGTTTAAAAACATTGTTCGGGGATGCTCGTTTTATGGTTTTTCTTGGGTGGTTCACTTGTATTCTTAAATTGAAGTTTGGGTAGAACATGAGTAAACATATAGAAATGATATTAAATGTCATTAATGATATTACAGGAGTTTTAATGATATTATAATGAATTATATTCAATCCATGTGGATGAATCATTTGATAAGAATTAAATGATGGTTATTTGGGTCAATTTGGGCGGTTTTTGGATCACAACGTACTTATTTTTACATATCACTTAGTAATATGGACATAGTTTATTTAAAGAACTTTAAATAAAACATAATACATATAAAATATTCTGGTTCAACCATAAAAATGGATTCATGACCAGATCTGATGGTAGAAATGGAAGAAGAAGATATGTTGTTCTTGAAGGTGATAAATTAACACCTCACGAACAACATTCTCTGTAATAAAATAAAAGGAAGAGGGAAAGGGGTTGGGTGATATAATATCCCATTAGAATCATAAAATTAAATTATATGTAAAATAATGGAGTTAAAATACGATTTGGATGAAGATAGGTGTGTAGAGATCAAGAAATGAACTTGAACTTGAAAGGAAATTAAAGGAGAAGAGGGAGGGAAATTACCTCTTGAATCCTTCTCTTAAGAACCTCCTTAAGGGCCTAAGATTGGTCTTTTGATGAGACCATAAGCTCTTGGACGTGGGGGAGGGTCTAGGGGAGATTATTTTGTAGATATTAGACAATGCTTGAAGCTTGAAAGGTGTGGTTTGGCAAGAGGAGGTGGAGGGCTTATTTTTACATGAGGAGGGAGGTGTTTTTAGTATAAAATATTAAATAAAATAATATATCAAAATTTAGACTTGTAATAGTAGTTTTTTGACATCCTAAATCATATATTAATATAATATAATTAGTTTTAGGCTTTAATTCTTCTTTATAATTCGAATTCATTAATTTATTAAAATGAAAGTGAAAGAAAGAGAAAAAGACACTTTAAGAAATCACCTTTTGACTTTTGGGTTTGGAAAGTTATTTTTATGTTTGATAATTTGATTTATTTTATTTTAAGGAACCATTTATGATATTTAATATAATTTGGAGGAAACTAAAGTTATAGAATGTTTATTACATCATTACGTCATTAATGATTCATTTTAGTATACACTGATTATGTGAAAAACTGTATTTTTTACTATTCACTCGAAAATTAAAGTATTTCAGAAAAAACCCAAAAATTTAACCCTACCATTTTTTGACGTGTAGAATCAAAAAATGAAGTCCATTTTTTAAAAATAGTTTTCTATATATTATTAATTTAATATTTAATTAAAATCACAATTTAATTAAAAAACAGTTTTTAAGATTAAAACTGATTTATAGTGCTTTCAAAAAGTACGTAGAGTCTTATAAAATTATATAAAAACTATAAGACATTGATTAAATAATCTATGAATACATTTTAGGGAAATAAATATTCTTTTACATTAATTAATTAATTATAATTAATTATTTATGACTTACAAAATACCAAAACGTTTACTAAGTTCAAATTGTCACTTACAAAGATGTCTAAATTTTATTTAATTAATCATAGGTAATGTTACTCTTATATTGGATGATTTACTATTCATAAATTTCATATTACTATTCATAAGGGTATGTTACTATTCATAAGTGTAGGTCACTATTCACCAAAAATTATTTGTGTTTCATTAGACTTCAAAAACCATCTTGAACACCACCGTGTATGTCAGATTTTAGAAATTTATAACACAGAAGTGACAAACTTATGTTTAAAGGTCACTTATCACTGAGTAGTTCATTATGTTGTGACTTCATTTTATTTTATAACATAAAAAAAAGAAGGGAATTTACATTGAAAAACTTTGGGTCGTTACATCATCAATCCTCATAAATGGGTACTTTTTCTTTATTGTGGTTTGGATCAGGTGATGATAATCCATGCAAAGTAGAAAACTCCCATCCACCTTTTTGATGAACAAGACTAGATCCACCCAGGTGGAAAATTGTGTCTGATGAAACCTTTCTCTCAAAGGTCCTGTAACTAAAACCAAAACTCTTGGATCTTAGTAGAGGCTATACAATATACCGCTAAAGATATTAGAGTAGTTTACGGATCTAAGTTAATTAAGAACTCCATATCCCACATTGGAGGTAGTTCCGAAACATCAAAGGGGAAGATTTCCATGTAATCCTCCATAGATTAAGTAACCCATATTATTTAAGATCCTACTACACCAAGGGCTATACTCACTAACTAATGGGTGATGGGCTGCAACCTCCTGCCTGCATGACCCACTTGTCCCGCCACGAGATATCTCTTTCTAGAAAAGGAGAATCGTGTCCCATCAAAGTGTTGGAATCTAACCTGTTTATGGTGATAGTCGATTTGGACTCAGACTATGGACTACCAATCCATACCCAAGACATGGTCATATTGTTTCATCATGATGACCAAAAGGTCCCTTATTTACCTATCCTTTCCAAGCGATAACTCTCATTATAGTCAAGCAAAAGATACATAGGAAGTGTTACCTATAATAACCTCAAGATAAAGCTACAGGGATAACACCTCAACTGGGAGCTCCATCTCCTTAACCAGGAGTATAGATATAAATGAATGACTGAAAAATTTATCTACTAATATTGAAGTAAGATTATAAAACACACAAATCATAGCTCTAGTCATATCATGCATTGTTGGATCATAAACATCCAAAGCCTGCAGCTGTCTGTGGACCCATCCCCCAAATCCCTAAACCTAACATGGGCCACCTAATGGTGGTAGGGGAAGGATATCAAAGCAGCATCCACCACCCATAGATCCTCCTTCTCCTCTTCCAGTTTTGCCTCCTTGGGAACCACCCTGCCCTCACTTGGGAGATCTCAGATCAAGGTGCTGCCTATACTGTCGTGGTACATAAACTATCTATTTGTGCTACTCAGCACATCTAGTTGGTTAGTATAGTGCTATGTGACCTCATCTGTCATAATAAAAACACCACCTATCTCTAGGATACCCTGGTACTCTGTGCTGTCCCTGCACCGCACAACTTTATGGATAAGCCTAATCATGAAAGGGATTTCTATGCTATGATCCTAGAGCCTAGAATCTATTAGTTGTTATAGACAACTCAACTCTATGGTGCCCACTACTAGCTCCAGCTATCTGGAATACATCAAACAAAAATCTCTCTATCACCAGTTCCCACTCCAACACCCCAACATAGGTTGGGATACAAAGGGGTACTACACTAGCATAGACCTCTCTGTGAATTCCCTACTCAAACTTTCATGATTGGAAGTTTACATCATGGATCATGTCAAGGGAGTACTGAGTTTGGTATGTGAACCTCATTTAATACTCATCCACCATCATCCATCCCTACTATAGCTCTAGTATCTCCTAAATACGAACTAAGCATAAGAAGGAGGGGTAGTAATCTTCATAGAATAACTACTAGAAGTCAGTAAAGGAGAGTGTCGGATCATCATGCATCTCTATAACAAGGCTACACCAGTATCGAGATTCTATGTGGAAAAGGCTAGCTTCTAGCGCAACCACCTAATCCATCAAGGTCTAAAAAAGCCTAAAGATACAGACCACCAACTCTAGCCAGCCATCTGCTACTTGAGGATCTAGATTTTTATGGAACCTCAATGAACTTTGACACTGGAACTTGTGGAGCACTCTAATCTTGCATGTTTCCTCATCCTTCTCTAATATAAATATCCACTAATCGATAGGTGGAGGTGTGTCTACCTTCCCACCTATAGGTAGGGGATCATGGGATGGACCCTAAAATAAGGCCTTGTTGCTCATTGGATCATAATCATGATCCAAACTTGGTATACTAACTGGTTATCATCATGAAGACATCCCAAGATTTATTAAGATGCACCATATTCAGATGAGTATATATATATATGTGTGTGCGTGTATAACAAGAATGGGGTGCAGAATCAATAAGAAAACTCAAAGAATCAATCTAACATGATTCATGTACCGTTTAACCCTACAACCATTTTTTGGTATTCCAAGTCGTCAATCATGTAGTCAAGGTCCTATTGAATGGATTCCCTAGCCCGAGAATCGCACTCAAGACACTTTGAAAATGTTTCCATAAACCCAACCAAATACTCTTAAGGGTAATTGTATGAAAAATTTCCCAAAAATCATACTATATTTGATACCAATCTATCATGATCCAACCCAAGTTGTGGTTTGATACATAACTAACCCAAGCCCACCTTTATAGTCTAAGGGGTGGAGACCAGCACTGAAGGAATAACTAAATTGGGTAATCCTTTTCTTAAGTACCTGCATACACAAACACATCCATCTCGATGCAGAAGTGCTGAGGGAAGGATTAAAAGATGAAACATTGATATAAAGTAAACCAAGAATGCATGAAATTATAGACATTACAAAAGTATGGTAGTGTAAATTGATAATTAGTGGGAAAAAATAGACACCCAACTAGAAATGTTTCCCAACCTAACAAAAATAGAAAAGTAAACATCCGAGAGATCCTATCTGTGGAATCCCAAGTTATGAAAATCATACAAAATCCAAGAACCCAACATCCCTAAGATCCATTGTAGTCACGGTCAACCTGTTCGTTGTCTGGATAAGAAATGACATGTGCGAGCAAAGACCATCTAGGGGTGAGTATATACATACTTAGTAGGATGCACCAAAATATGAAGGGGGAGAAGTAAGAGATATAATAGTAAGATAAAGATAGAAGATAACACAAGGTACGTGGAAATATTTCATCGTAACCCAAACCAAGATTGAAAGAAAGATTGTCCAAACACAAGGGGCTAAACATGGTGAGTATATAAACTACTCATTGAGTTTTCACCACCTATAGTAGGAGAGTAGAATCATCCCACCACAAGAAGATAAACACAGAAAACACATGGAATACCTAACACATCATCATCTCTCATAGAAGGAGAGTAACCAAATACAAGATATGGATATAGAAGAAGAATATATATATACTCTGTCAAAAGAATCCTGAATGATAGAGTAAAGAGATATCTGTCACGACCCGTCCTCAGGGCTCGTGCCGTGACTACCCCAAGCCCGCCTTCCATAGGCCAGGGGCTGGCGACTAGCACCAAAGGTGTAAATCCCGTTAAAAGGGAAGGAATTGCCTTTATAAAAGCAAACAACACAACATAGTACACAATAGAATTAAGCACTAAGTAATACTGAATAAAAAAGTAAGTGCTGAAAGGAAAGGGGGATGGAATTACAAGCCCAATAGTAAGTATAGTACAACTGAAAAGCTAGTACAACTGCAGTAAAGTAAAACAGCAACCACTGAGTCATCCTCTGGAAATCTCACCTGAAGGGTGGGTATAGATGGCCTCCTCAGCACCTCAGGTCTGACCGTCCACTCCATGTACGTCTCGCAAAGTGGTATACCTCCAGGTACCGTCCATCTCCACAAGACTCTACCTCGATCAGTGTTGTCCTTCGTCTGCATCCAACACAACGTGGTGCGGGCATAGCCTATGCAGGGGTGAGTATACGATACTCAGTAGGGACCCCGAGACCCCCAAAGGTCTCCCAGAATCCATGGAGGATAAACCATAGAAGAAAGATACAACCATAAAGTATTAACCAAATCTACTTAGGTATATGACCATGCATATACCTAAGTCATCAATCCCATTTCAGATCCAACTCTTGAGCCCAAGAAAAACCCAGTCCACACAGGATAGTAAGTTAATCACATTGATGATAATGATTGTAAGTCAAGACTCATCTCACAAAGGTATACACAACATAAAGAGAGTAAGAGATGAATAGTTGTATCTACTGAATCATCTTTCACTGTCGAATGGAAGATACCCACAGAAACCTAACATAGAAATATATCGTTGTTGTCGAACCCACAGAGGATTCAGTCTAGTATCATTGCTGTCGAACCCATAGAGGATTCAGTCTAGTCTCGTTGCTGTTGAACCCACGGAGGATTCAAGTACAATCTTATTACTGTCGAACCCACAGAGGATTCAAGTACAGTATCGTTGCTGGCGAACCCACAGAAGATTCCAGTATAATAGATGTCGTTGTCGAACCCACAGAGGATTCCAGTATAGTAGTCGTCACTGTCGAACCCATGGAGGATTCCAGTACAGTAGTCATTACTGTCGAACCGACGGAGGATTCCAGTACAGTAGTCATCGCTGTCGAACCCACAGAGGATTCCAGTATAGTAGTCATCACTGCCGAACCCACAAAGGATTCTTGTAGAGTTTTTGTCATCGTCGAACCCACATAGGATTCCAGTACGATTGTCGTCATCGTCGAACCCACAGAGGATTCCAGTACGGCAGTAGTCGCAGTCGTAGCCAGCAATAGGGTTCACACACATAGCATGCTCTTTTCCGGGAGGGTATAATCCTCGAACCAAGGGGTTGATACATCAACAATCACTAATTCTAGAGTTGATGTATCCCGAAGTTCCATCTCGTCAAAAGGAAACCAAGGCGACAGACGACGCGTCAATCAGATGCCCGATCTGAGAGTTATTGGCTTTTACGTTCCAGGGTCCCGGTTGGAATTACGCTCGTTCCAAACCCGACCATTTTCCAAAGTCATCCAAAACTCACTTAGAGTATTGAAAAAGGACTGCCTCATCATGAGGATCCCTATGTCGCAAACAACACATCGATCGGACGCACGGTCGTGTAGTTATTCACATTTAAGCATAACGGGCTCGGCCCGTTAATCCTAGTGGGCTGGCGGGTCGGGTCGACCCAGTTTTGGCAGGTTCGACCCAGCTAGTGTCAGACCGGTCCGATGAAGCACACATCCTGGCCCGACCCAAGGGGTGCGGCCCGGCTTGACGGGGCGCGGCCCGCCCCGGCCCGACAGGGAGCAGCCCGGCCCGGCGCTGCGCGACTCGGGCTGGCGGGGCATGGCCTGGCTCGACGTGGTGCGGTCCGGCTGGCCGAGCGGCGTGGATCGGGTGGCTGAGCGATGCGGGGGGGGGGGGGGGGGGGAGTTCCCAAACTGGCGGTGCCGAGTGGAACCACCCTCCTTTCCGGATGGACGAAGCCGGCCGGTCTTCCCAGCGCGAGCGGCTCACATGGGTGTTTTGTGGTCCTCCTGCACGGCACCTGCGGGTGCCGCAACCTTCATCAACCTGGATGGCCGACGATTCGGCCGATTCGCCTGCTGAATAGGCTTTCAAAGCGCAAGCCGCAGTCCTCCGTAGCACGGCGCCATAGGGCGCCGCGGTTCCACCAGCCCGGCCTGCTACGGCCGGCCGATTCTTCTTCGGCCGAGCAGCCCGCGGATGTGGTCCGCGGTTCTTCTCCACGCAGCCAACACACGACCGCCGTTTCCTCCAGTCACCATGACCTCTTTCATCAAAATAAAACAGGGGTCAACAGAGGTTCGTCCGGCCATGTTCGTTCAGCCCGCGCCCTCCGTGTTAGGCGGTATCATAAGGTTGAAGATAAAACATGATTTCTACGAGGGACGATGAACAATTTTAATCAATTAAAATTGAAACAAACCCTATACCTCAAAATAAGGTTCGTTTGTAGACGGAGTCTCGGGAAGGCGGCGTCAACTCATTGACATCTGGGAAAAAGGGGTCGAGGATGGCGCATCGTCGGCATTCCTTGCGAGTGACTCCTTCTCCTTTGTCTTGGCCGGAGATCGAAGGAGATGTTCATCGTTCTTCGGTGGTTCTTTGTCGAAAGAAGAACTCTATTCTTCAATTTCTCAAGAGCTCTACCAAAATTCTGTCAACACAAGGAGTCCCAAACTAAAATAAAAGCTAAAACTATTATTTTATTCACCCATGAATTTATAAAATTCAAACACTTTAATTAATTAATTGTTGGATTCAATTCATTAATCAAAAGTGTTTTCAAAAATTAATGGGAGAGAGGGAGGTGAAGAGATCACATTAATTAAGGGGAGAGTTTTCAAATTAAATAAGGGGGGATTAATGGGGAGTTTAAGGGAGCTGAAAGGTTAGGGGTTCGTGTGGCCCCCACATCATATTAACCTCTCATGGGAGGTTATGTGGGTGTGGACCCCACCTTTAACTTCCCCTTATAGAATATAACTAACTTATTTAAATAAAATTGTGTACTACAATTTTATTTATTTTATTCTAAATGCCAAAAAAAATAACTCTCAACCCGCATAAAACGCAACTGTGGTAAAGGCCACCTTAAGCGAATACAGGCGCTTCGAGTTCATTGGTGTCCTCAGATTTTTATTCTGAGCATCGGTTCAAAAGATAGAAAAACCCACACGTACGTTTACTGAACTTAACTGAACAAAACTTCAGAAATTGATTTTGGGCACACTAGGTCTCAGAATCAAGTGACGTTAGAAACCGCAGACTCGTAAAATTACAAAGTATTTAACAGAAAAATTTTCCATGAAATTTCCTAGTACTTACATTACTCCCACCTTAGGTATTTACATCCCCGTAAAGCTAAAACACACACTAGGGAAACAAATGGGGGTAGTGAGCTCGCATCTGAGCCTCCCGCTCCCAAGTGCTCTCCCGGAGGTTCCCGTGCTGCCGGCGAATGCGCACCAGAGGAATCGACCATCCATATAGGACCTACACCTATCGATCCTCGATCTCCAATGATACCTCCGTGAATGTCTCCTCGCAATCAATGTCCATCTCCCCATGGTCGATGATGTGGGACGGGTCATGCACGTATCTCCTCAGCTGAGATACGTGGAAGACGTCTTGCACCCGGTACAACTGACGTGGAAGGGCTAGGCGGTAAGCCACCTTGCCTAATCTGCTAAGGACCTAGAAAGGTCTGATGAAATACAGAGATAACTTGACGCCCCAGCCAAATCATCGTAGACCTTGTCGAGGTGAGACTCGTAGGAAGATGTGGTCGCCATCCTCGAACTCCAATGGTCTCTGTATCCTTTCAGCATAAGACTTCTGTCTGCTCTATGCAGTCTTCATCCGCTCCTGGATGATTTGCACCTTCTCCATCGTAGCCTGAACCATCTCTGGTCCTACAAGTGCTGTCTCCCCAGGGTCAGTCCAACACAGAGGTGATCTGCAAGGTCGGCCATACAATGCATCGTATGGTTCCATCCTGATGGTGGAGTGGTTGATGTTGTTGTATGAAAACTCCACCAAGGGTAAATGATCCTCCCAGATACGACCAAAGTCAAGGACACATGCACGGAGCATGTCCTCATGAGTCTGAATAGTCCTCTATGTCTGGCCGTCTGTCTGAGGATGGAAGGCAGTTCTCAGACATAGCTGCATCCCAAAAGCCTCCTGTAACCCCTTCTATAGCCGGGAAGTGAAACGATAATCACGATCATAAACGATAGATGATGGCACACCATGAAGCCGTACAATCTCCCGAATGTAGAGGCGTACAAAGCTCTCTACTGATCCCTGCTCTCTGATCGGTAGTAAGTGGGCCGACTTGGTGAGTCGATCTACAATCACCCAGATAGAGTCGTGTCCTCTGGATGTACGTGGAATCCCCATCACGAAATCCATGGATATCTGGTCCCACTTCCACTCTGGGACTTCTAAGGGTTGTACCAAGCCTACTGGTACCCAGTGCTCTGCCTTCACTTGCTGACAAGTGCGGCATCGTGATACAAGCTCTGCTGCAACGTTCCCCTTCCTAGGAGTATAGACTATCTCAATATCATAGTCCCAGAGGAACTCAAGCCAACATCACCGTCTCAGGTACAGGTCCTTCTATGAGAAGACATACCAGAGACTTTTGAGATTAGAGTAAACCATAAACCATTTGCTCAAAAAACTATGGGTGTGACTAGCCATTTGTAAAGAAATCGACTACTCCCTTTTTTGCTTAAGTCCTATAAGAGATGCTAAGATTTCTGTATTGCCTAAAAGAGAATCCAGTCTCATCCCCTGGATGAACCACGTTCTTTTCCTAATATAGTCAATCCTCACATGAATGGTACTATTTCATTCCATGGACGACGTCGTAATGCCTCGACGCTACTACCAAGAGATCCAACTGTCACTCTTGCCTCCAAGGGTTGAGTCACACTGTAGGCATCAATGTGTGGTCACTGGGTCTCCTCCAGTTGGAATCTCTAAAGTGAGGGTCAAGTCAACAGTTTTAACCGGAACCTCTTAGTAAATAACACACAAAAGGGCATGAAATCAAATGTCTTAAGGAAAAGTGTCTTTTATTACTGCGGCTCAAAGTAAAAAAGACAGAAAGCATCCACAAACGATGACATCAACAAAGCTAGAAGAATCATAAACAAAGGTCTCCATGTCTAGAGCTAGCCCCTCTCCTGTCCACTTGCTGCTCGACCAGCTCCTCTGCCACGTTCGCCTGCTCCCAGTGGACCTCCTCGGTCGAACCTGTGCCTTTACCTGGAAGGTCCCTCTACTATCTGCTGCTCATCTGCAGGATGGGTCGGGCTGTCTCGAGACATGTGACCATGCTCGCTGCATGCATAGCACTACCTGCTCCTTGTATGGATGGCTCTAACTCGTTTTCACTGCACAACCATACCTGTATCCTGGGGTCACCCATATATTGGCCTAGTCTTCTTGGACTACTGTGTCGTCTGTCTACTGTCAGCTACAGAAGACTCCACTATGGGCAAAAATCCTTGTGGAAAGAGTAGTAGCTCCTGATCCCGCACAGAGCATAGAGTCACTAGTACAAACTCCGCCCAGAAAAGACCCTCGAAGTCTCCGCAGGCGAGGGTCACCTCATCGTAAAACTGGAGCATCAAGCTCCACCACCTCTTAGCTGCTCCCTGAAAGAGACTGACTGCTAGGTACACCATCAAGTCAGCGGGTGTCCCAACTGTGTGGAAAACTCATGATACAACCTCCAACCAGTACACAGCCGTCTGGAAATCTGTCTCACCTCGAAAACTCGGAGGCCTCTGTTGCAGGAACCCATGAAATGCGCTCAAGCGGCACAAACCCTCTACTGCTGGGGCTGGTGGTATCGGTGGCCTAGCAGGTAGTGGTACCGCTGGTGCCTCCGCTGTGATGGGGCCCTACACCGAGGCCTCATAGCTCAGTGGGCTACCATCCCGTACGTAACTTGGAACCCTAGATGGTTGTCCTCATGGGGCCATCCTGAAGGAAAGAAGGTTCTCCACGGTCAAATAGTATACCTGGTGAGCTGATAGAATGTAATCACAAAGAAAACTTTTGAAACACACATACAATAAGTGTTTTCATGCATCGAGTCAGAAATTAGAGGTTAGGGTCCTGGTGTATGGATACGTCGGCCGCCTCACCAACACTGGACTCCCTGGACTGAAAACCAAACTCAATACACTTAACACTATTACTTCACAGAAAAAAATGATCAGAGTCCTGAGTTCTGCGGTGTAACCGACCCCTCTGATACCAATTTTTCCTGACTCGTCCTCGGGGCCCATATCGTGACTACCCAAATCCCACCTTCCATAGGCCAGGGGATGGAGACTAGTAGTAAAGGAGTAAATCCCATTAAAAGGGAATTCATTGCCTTTATAAAATTAAACAACACAATATAGTACACAACAGAAGTAAGCACTATGTAATACTGAATACAAAACTAACTGCTGAAAGGAAAGGGGGCCGAAAATACAAGCCCAACAATAAGTACGGTATAACTGAAAAGCTAGTACAACTACAGTAAAGTAAAACAGCAACCAATGATTTATCCTCCGGAAATCCCACCTGAAGAGCAGATACAAATGGCCTCCTCAATACCTCAGGTGCGACCGTCTGCTCCATGTACGTCTCGCAAAGTGATCCACCACCAGGTACCATCCATCTCCACTAGTCTCCACCTAGATCAGTGTTGTCCGTTGTCTGCATCCAACACAACGTAGTGCGGGCATAGCCCGTGCAGGGGTGAGTATACGATACTCAGTAGGGACCCCGAGACCCCCAAAGGTCTCCCAGAATCCACGGAGGATAAACCACAGAAGAAAGATACAACCACGAAGTATCAACCAACTCTACTTAGGTATATGCCCATACATATACCTAAGTCATCAATCCCATTTCAGATCCAACTCTCGAGCCCAAGAACAACCCAGTCCACGGAGGATTCCAGTACAGTTTTCATCATCTTCGATCCCACAAAGGATTCTAGTATAGTTGTCATCGTCGTTGAACCCACGGTGGATTCCAGTTCGGTAGTCGTCGCATTCGCAGCAAGCTCTGGGGTTCCCACACACAGCATGCTCGATTCCACGAGGGTCCGCTTCTCGAGGAAAGGGGTCAATAAATCAACTATCACTAAATCTAGAGTTGATGTATCCCAGAGTTCCGTCTCGTCAAAAGGAAACCACGCGACAGACGATGCATCAATCGGGCGCTCAGTCTGAGAGTATTTGCTTTTCCATTTAAGGGGCCCGATTGTAATTATGCACATTCCAAACTCGTCCATTTTCCAAATTCATCCAAAACTCACTTAGAGTATTGAAAAAGGACCACCTCATCACGAGGATCCTAGTGTCGTAGACGGCGCGTTGATCGGATGCACGGTCGTGAATTTATTTTCATATAAGCGTAACGGGCCCATCCCATTAAGCCCAGTGGTTTGGTGAGTCGGGTCGACCTGGTTTGGCGGATCTGACATTGCTGATGTCGGACCGTCCCGATAAAGTACGCGGCGCAGCCCGGTCTGGTATAGTGCGGCCTCGCCTGGCTGGCCGCGGCTTGGCCTGGCTTACCGAGTGGCTCGTCCCGGATGGTCGAGCGATGCGGGGGGGGGGGGGGGGGGGACTTCCCGAACCGGCGGCGCCACCCTCCATTCCGGCATGCTGAAGTCGTCCGGTCTTCTCGGCGCGAGCGGCCCACATGTTCGGGTTGCGGTCCTCCTGCGTGGCATCTATGGGTGTCGCGACCTTCATCAACCCGGCCGGCCGACGAGCCGGCCGGTTCGCCCGGCAAAGTGGCCCTCGGAGCGCGGGCCACGGTCCTCCATAGCGCACCACCATGGTGCATCGCGGTTCCACCAGCCTGGCCAACTGGTTCTTATTCTGCCGAGCGGCCCGCGGATGCGGGCTGTGGTTCTTCTCCACGCGGCCGGCACATGGTCGCCACTTCCGGCGGTCACCACCACCTCTTTCATCAAAATAAAACAGCGGTCAACAGAGGGTCATCGGGTCGTGTTCGTTCGGCCCACACCCTTCGCGTTAGGCCGTATCATAAGGCCGAAGATAAAACATGTTTTCTTCGAGGGAGGAAGAACAATTTTATTCATTTAAAATTGTAACAAACCCCCTACCTCGAAATGAGGTTCATTCGTAGATGGAGTTGCGGGGAGGCGGCGTCAACTCGTTGACGTCGGGGAAGAAGGGGCCGAGGATGGCGCATCATCGGCGTTCCTTGCGGGTGGCTCCTTCTCCTTTTTCTTGGCCGAAGATCGAAGGAGATGATGATCATTCTTCGGTGGTTCTTCGTCGAAAGAAGAACTATATTCTTCTATTTCTCAAGAGCTCTCCCAAAATTCTCTCAACACAATGAGTGCCAAACTAAAATAATATCTAAGGATATTATTTTATTCACCCATGAATTTTTAAAATTCAAACACTTTAATTAATTAATTGTAGGGTTCAATTCATTAATCAAAAGTGTTGGAAAAATTTTTTCAGAGAGAGGGAGGTATAGAGATCACATTAATTAAGGGGAGAGTTGTAAAATAAAATAAGGGGGGATTAATGGGGAGTTTAAGGGAGTTGAAAGGTTAGGGGTTCGTGTGGGCCCCACCTCACATTATCCTCTCATGGGAGGTTATGTGGGTGTGGTCCCCACCTATATCTTCCCCTTGTAGGATATAACTAACATCTTTAAATAAAATTGTGTACTACAACTTTATTTAATTTATTTTAAATTACAAAAATAAAAATAACTCTCAACCCACATAAAAAGCAACTGTGGTAAAGGTCCCCTTATGAAAATACCGGCACTGCGAGTTCATCGGTGTCCTCAGATTTCAATTCCGAGCACCGGTTCAAAAGATAGAAAAACCACACGTACGTTTACTGAACGTACCCGAACAAAACTTCAGAAATTGATTCGGGGAACTCCGGGTCTCAGAATCAAGTGCCTTCAGAAACCACAGAATCGTAAAATTCCAAATTATTTAAGAAGAAAATTTCCTTGAAATTTCCGGGACTTTACAATATCCATATCACAGCTCAGCCCAAGAAGAAAAGTATCCAATAGTTACAAATGTTCATCAATGATTCCCATCATCTCAAGCATCTAACCAGATGTAATAGTCCAAGTCTAAACTTGACTCGTCACTGTGACACAAAGTAGTTGGGCCACAAACTCGAAGTAGAGGACCCACTCCATAGTACTTTAGGTGGGTTCCACTCTGTAAGAAATCGAGGATGCCAATACCCATCTATGATAGAGGGTTAATGTAACACCCCAAGATCTTATGAGATAGATTCTTTTTAATTTCTTTGATATCTTGTGTTGTACACTAAAATAAGATTAGCTTGTTCTATATGAAAAACCGTATTATTTTATAGTATACGCAACACTATTCTTGTCTTGTGTTAGACACAATTTCAAGTTCTTTTGATAGAATTCATTTCACGCAACTCATTTTACGGAATATTGAGTATAGATTTTGTTCAATGTATAAAAGAAATATGTTTAGATTATGTTATAGACAATACCAAAGTAATCTTTCACTACACGCAACACTGAATTGGCTTGAGTTACATGCAAGAGCAACCTTCCTCGATAGCTTGCGTTGTACGCAATATCGAGTTTCACTTAACAATGATATATTGTTAAAAGATTATTATTTAATGGGATATAAACTAGACGTTATGAATAGTATTAACCAAATTTTGAATCTTATATAACATTAAAATTCATCTTATATATTTTCTAGAACATGATATATGAAAAAATCAATTTTTTCGGATATAAGAAGTATTTTTAAAAAAAAATGATGTTTTGCCGCATTTTGATGGAACACCCATTTTAAATCCAGATTTTAACAATTTTATATATTCTATTTTACAAAATAAACTTATTCTTTAGAATTAGGACTTAAAAATTTACTTCTTTTTTTTTTTGGTAATTTTCTGATAAAGTTCATTTTTAATGAATAGTAAAAAATACGACATTTTAAGTCAAAAATACCTTTTCATCTAATTTATTTATATTGTCAGATTGTACTTTTAATTGGGTTTAAAGTATAATTGGATTATATTATTATCATTTAATCCAATTTTTTCATTTTGAGTAATTTTACTTTTAAATTGGACATAAACACATGTCAATCTTTTGATAGTTATTATTTCTCAAAAGCCAGCTTTTTGGTTTTGAAAACGGTAATTAATTTTAAATTAATTAATGAAAATTCTGTGTTTAAAATTTAAAAAAATGGATTTCATATTTGGAATCATAAATCTAAAATTGTGTAAATAGGTACCTTTTACTTTTTAACATTATGAATAGTAACTTTAGTAATTACTTTATTTACCATGGTTAAAGGGTAAATCAGGTAAATAAGGGTAAAAAATAATATTATAACAATATTAACCAACCCCAAAATATATCCTTATCCTATTGGATGAAATATTTTTGAGAACGGGCATCATTGGGTCGAATTTGAGACCCCATAGGACCACTTGGATGTGAAAATGACATTTTATAAGAATTAATTTAATGTAAAGAGAAATATGACATAAACTTGTATCTTTTTAATAATTTTTTTTAATATGGGATTATACATAAGATAAATTATACTATAAATAGTTATTGTAAATATAAAAATATATCCTGCATCATTTTATTTTATTTATAATTTTTAGACACCCAATAAAAAAATTTATTTATGACATAATGATGATGTAGTGATTACCATATTAATGAAAGATTTAAATAAATGAGATTATAAATCTTAAAATAAATTTATTTTGAAACTTTTTATTCCATAAACGAATTTTATGGATGATTATGACTTGTTATCTTTTAATTAATGAAGTTTTTTATAAATAATCATGTTTTTATGGTTTTTTAAAAAGTAATGATATGAATAGTATAAAGATTGACATAAATGAGTTTTTAAAACAAATAATATTTTATTAAATGATATAATAGTCCTAAAAATATAATATTAGGAAAAATTACTTATATAATGTTGAAAACTTAATTAATTAACTACATGAGGTTCTATTTGTATTTTATAGTAACTGTATTAACCATATAGTATGAATATACAAGAAGACATGGTAAGAGCTAAATTTGTTAACTAAGGGTTAAAGCTAAAAGATAAGGTTATATTTGATACCTAAAATTATATAAAACCTATTTGTTGAGATGATTTCGAAAAATACTCATATTAACTTTGAATTAAATGTGTTTTGGACCTTTTGAAACTGAAAATCATTTTATAATAAAATAATATTTCAATACCTTCCTAAAGTGCATGTCCTCCTCTCTTATAAAAAGGCATCTCCTCCCACATTTCCTCACACCACATTGATCCTTATAGATCGACCAAACCCTAACAAATTATCCTATAAAAATTATTAGATAACTTCTATAGGTCCTAGTTGTCCAAAAATTCCATCCCTAGTTTCCCAAAGAATAGTCCAAAGGAAGTCCAATGAAGAAGAGGTAATTGCTTTATCAATTAAGTTCAATTTATTTTCTTCTTATACTTTCTCTTTATATGTTGATTACATAATAAAGTAATAAATTAAATATATGATACATGCTGAGATTTTATTATAATTATGGTACAACCTAATACATCCTTTTATCCATCCTACGAATAACAATATCACTATGCATGCGTACTTACGGCTTACCGTCTCCACGTTGTGGTGTAATTTTTTATTCAAAAAAAAAACATTATTAGGATGGGTATAATGATGATTATAATGGGTTTAAATAATGAATATAACATGATAATTATTCTTTTTAATTAATATACAATCCAATTACATACCATTTAATCATCAATAGAATGATATCGTTACTCGTGTGTACGTACAACCTACCATCTCCACGACACGGTGATATTCGTTCTCCATGTTAACAATTAAATAATGATTATAAAATTTATATTATAAGTGAAAATAATAAATATGAACTTAATGTCATAAATAAAATTCATCCTATTCCTAACAAACATGATTTAAATGGAAAAATAGGAATGGGAAAACGAAGCAGTTAACACCAAAAAAATGGTAATATTGAAATACTATAAACAAAATGATATAATAGGATCATATATGATATCATAAACAAGTATATGGTCCTGGTTTAATTTAATAACATGATTTAACCATTATAAATGAGGTGAACACAACCTCTACTGAAAAAAATTACAAAGGAAGGGATAAATTTCCCAATCTCATTTTTATCCAATATTGTCTATTCTTAAGTATTTACTAGAGATATTTTTATCATCCATGTCATTATTTTCTAAATATGTTTTCATAAAATGTTTAATATTATTTTATTTATATTTAAAGTCATTTTTACCCCTTTTTTACTTTTTATACATGGTATGGAAGGAATATTTCTTTTGTTTACCATATAAGGTACTTTTTGACTTTTTTGGAAAAAATATGAGGAGAATATTTTTTTAACTTATACTGCATGAATGGATTTTTAAGGTTTCATGATGTATTATTTCTATGAAACTTCCTCTACACATTTTCAAGGGTATTTTCAAACAAATTCCTTTCTTTTAAAATTAATTGGAATTTTTAGAAAAGAAAATTTTTTTGAAGAAGAAAGGATATTTTCATCAGGAATTAAGTTCATGTGTTTTATCAAAATTATTTACCATCTAAGATGACATATGTTATGTTTCTATCCAAATTATTACGTTGATTTTATTTTTTTTATGATGGAATTATTTTTATGAAATGAATTTATTTTATATGGATTATGTTATGATGGAATGATGTTTAAGAAACCCATTTTATTTCTTGGGTTATGTTATGATGAATGATTTTTGTTTTTCTAGAACATGTAATAATGATTTCATTATGAGACGGGTGAGACATATATCTACCTCCAATGCATTGGGTATATATTTATATCTCATGATTTAGACATGACTGGAATGACAAGTAAATTCGATTCAGTAATACATGGATAGAATGACAAGTAAACTCGGTTCTGTAGTGGACTTTGTCCACTATGATGGTCTTGGTAGCAATTCCTTGGATACTATAGAAATCATATAATGTAATAATTAGTTTTCCATAATTACATGTTTTATTCCAATGATATTCTATCATGGTTAATGTTCTTTTATGATCTATGCCTTACGTACTACCAAGATTTATTTCATGACTCAAAATTTTGATGTTTAAACATTATGTTCATGCCTTTACATTCAAATGTTTATGGTTTGTTTTATGTTACCCATGTTTACCCTTAATAAGAATTTAAATCTCACCCTTTTTATGTTTTCTTTTACCCATGAAATAAAGAAATATTTTAGGTAGGAAAAATGGGAATATATTTATGGGATATGTTGAAGATCTTTCACCATGATTAGAAGATTATGTTCTGAGTTTCCAAAGACACTAAACTAATAGGGTGTTTGGGAATCTATTTGTGTCATGTATTAAATATTCCACAAAATAAATCTAATGTCCATGTACATCAATATGGGGTCATTATAGTTAACTTAGTATCCATTGAGGATGACACTACCCAATAATGTTGGATGGTCAAATTAATATCGTTTGAGGAATCCATTGTCCAACTATTTTAGAGGGTGAACAAAATATCCGTCAAGGATGCCACTGCCCAACTATGATGGGGGTAAAATCGATATCCATTGAGGATGATAGTGACCAACTATGCTAGAGGGTTAACTTAGTATCCTTTGGGTATTCCCCTACCTAGCTATACTGGAGGGTCAACTAGGTATGTTAATATATGAAATCCACTACCAAGCCATATTGGTGGGTACTGAGCAAAAAGGTACTTGTGATGCAGCATGATCACTACTGTCATTAGGCGCTACCTTATCATTCTACATGATCAGAACATTTCACATCAGATCTATAAAGTAGAAACCAAGGAAAAAATCATGTTCTATATAGAAACGAACTCATGATAGGATACTCATGGGCCAAAATTTGAGTTTAAAAAAAGGAGATATAGAAAGTGAAAGTTTCATCAAAAAAGAACTAGGGGTACATGGTGTGTGAGGGGAGCCAAAAAAGGTGCGGTGGACTATACCGTGCGTCCCAAATAAGCGATATTGGGGTTGTGTCCTACTTTCCATGATTATATATCAGACCCCATGTTTGTGTACTTGAGAAGACAACCATCTACCTAGCCATATACTTCCACACAACTTCTCGCCCATGTGATCTATCACACGAGTTCCCAATTGAAGAACGGGTACATGGTTTATAGGAGGAATACACACCATGTCATCCTTATTTTTTTAAACCCTAGCCACTTCTATTGAGGGGGATACACACCATATGTTCATCCTTGAACATGGTGTATAGTTAGTGTTTTATCCATATTTTCAGTTCTAATACTCATGCTTGAATTTTCTCAATCCGCCATATATTTCACCTTGAATCATCCTGAAACTTCAAGATTTTTCCTTGAATCATGGTCTCCGACCATCGTTCATCCGAATATGTCATTATATCACCTATAGGGGTTTGTCCATATGTTAGGTTGACCATTGATCCTTCTACCATTGTAGATCTGGACTCTTATTGCCTAAAAAACCATCCTTTCCTCACAAAAACTCTAGATCTTGTCTTATATCACAAATCCTCTCCTAGTCCATGGAACCGATACTAATCTATAGTTTCAATCAGGTTTGGTACCACCCGATAATTGTTGAACCAGGACATCGGGGTCCGACCAATGACAAATGAAAAGAAATAATGGGGAAAAGCATAATAAAAAATGTTAAATGATTTATAACAAGTGTTTTTGGCTAATAGATCAAGAATAGGGAACCTAAGGTTAGAAAACAATTTAAATTAATCAAGATTTTAGTACTCGTACACATGAAAAGTCTGCAAAAGGATGCATATCAGAGAATAATGATCGATATACTCACTCTATTCTATCAAAATTTCTTAAAAACACCAATTGATGAGTCCTTCCTCAATTGTAGATCATTATTCTATGAATAAAGCATCTTAAAATGATCAAGAGATTTCACTACATTTGTTGTGTCCTAATATAATTCGATATGGTGTTTCGTCATTGTCTGACTTGATCCTCTAACGGAGGATAGAGGAAGAACTCTAGATTTATCCCATGGTTTATTCAGCTAACCCTAGAGAATTTATAATGGAAGTGATATTGTAGTATTAACTATTGTGATGAAATGATACAATTAATTAATTAATTAATTTACTAAACATATAACCAATTAGTGAGGATTTTGAACACCCTACATCAACCCATTTTATGTCATGCCTATGGTAAACACTAAATTCCAAACCCAACTATGGTTTTATATTTCTGATATGATCCTCTGGTTAAGAGTTATCCCATTTTTTAATAAGTTGTGTCTGTGAAATATAAAATATATTTAATATTTTTATAAAATTAATTTTGGGCACACCAGACCTTGTAATTTCATACCATTTTAGTGTGTATCTCTAGAAATACATATAGAAATATTTTAAAGTCTTACAAGAAAAAAACAAGGTATTTAAATTTTTTTGTTTTATTTATGAAATTTATTGGTTTTAAATCTATGAGGGATACTTTATTTGATCGTGTCCTTATTACTAATGGACTTGATTTAGAAAGGGGATTTTATTTAAAATCAGTTTTACACACATCATGTGTTCAATGAAATTCATGAAATATGTTTTTTAATTTAAAACAAATTTTTGATCATGAAAGCGATGATTCTTTGAATGTGGATTTTCTTTATAAAATTATGAGCATAGTTTACATATTTTTCTTGGAAAAAATTAAAAATTTGGAACCTTAGGTTCATTGGGTTAGGGACATATGAAAACCTTAGTGAGGTAAGCACCGTTAGGGTTTATATTTTGATATCGATGAACCATGACAGGACGCGATATTATTATAATTCATGGTATGCCTGGATTAGTGTTCCTTTACATGTCCAAGTATGTATTATCATTGGATATATCATAACTTGTGCTTGATTTATTACATGTTGGTAATGATTCATGTTTGGTTACTTATTTATATTTTGAGTTAGGGATGTTTTGACCACTTCCCTCTATATTTTCATACATGTTTATATTCATATTTTTGTGGATCTGAATATGGAATGTTTTTTAAAGGAAAAAATAAAGGATTTTTTATGCTAATTTTTTTCAAGGGAAACATATTTATGTGATTCGTATTATTTAGAATCTATAATTAATGGCTTTAAGGTGATAAACCCTATATAGATTCATTATAGTGATCAAATCCTTTTACACATATTATTAAATAATTTTTAATATAAACATTCATTAATTACAATCAAAATATTTTTGAGTCCTAGTTGGAATACGTGGTTAATAATACATCAAAGAGAGACTAAAATAAATATTCTTTATTTTTCTCACCATAATAATATCCTAAATCCTTTTTATCTTCTAAAACCACATGTGAAAACATGGGGAAGTATATAAAATAATGGGGTGATCTAAAAATCCCATTAACGGATTAAAAATGACAATGAAACATAACATGCGAATCAAAGGTATAACATGATATCATGAAAGATATGGAACATAAGTGATCACATGGGAGAATAACATAAATAATATGGTATAATAAGATCATTACATCATAAGAAATGTGGAAGAAACACATAACACAAAAAACACGAGTCAAGGATAACTTCCTCGAAAATATCACATGGTGGACAAAGTGCCATAATAGATTAGGTTTAATCATTAGTCTCACACATGAAACCTCATGAGACTAAATTTTTACCCAATTAATTAGAGTGGAATCTGGTCTCAACAATAATAACATGTTCATAATTTATTTGTTCCACAAAAAGGAAATTGATCATAACTCATAAACATAATAATTAACCATAAAGAGAAAATGGATTGCATAATCTTATCTCATATCATAATAAAAGGAAATTTCATATTTAATTAATTTTATAGATAATTATAATCCATGTATTACCCTTTAAAATTAATGGATAACAATCTGGGTATATGTTTTAGATATATATCTACATAATTTTGAAGTAATCCATAATATAAATATTCATCATCACTAATGGAAATGTATTTAAAATATGACATGAAATATTTGATAAAAAAACCTTTTCAATTAAACATATAAAAAAATCTAAAATATTAAATAAAAAAATTTCTTTAAAAATATCCATGGAATTTATAAAGTAAAATTCAAATAATTTAGTGTTAAAGATAGCGGGTAATTTCACATATGTCTTATAAGTTAAAACATATTCCTCTCACACTATTGTAAAAAGTTTAAAAATTATATCATTTGGAAAATAAAAGAAAATTCATTTCAAAACATTTTGTAAAAAGTCAGACATGGGTAAAAATTTATTTAATAAATCATTTGGAAAATTTTAAAGACATTCTTGTTTTTTTAAGAAAACATGGATATAGATGAAAAATTATTTTTGACTAAAGAAGGAATTATAGTTATCTTTTCTTAAAAATAGTTTCTTTATAATATTAAGAAAAAAAGAGGGGGAAATTATAATATTACATAAAAAGTTCATGAATAAATAAAATATAAGAAAATATGTTGAATTTAAGATATAAATATCAAAAGATCCCTCCAAGGGAGGCTTAAGAATAAATAATCTAGAATAAAGTGGAGATTATGAAATAAAGAATTACCACATTTGTAACTTTAGAATAATAAACACCATGAAATAATTAACATAAAATGAAAATTTAAATACCATGAATATAAATATATTCATGATATAACAATAAAAGTTTTAGTATATACACAATATAAAATAAATAGGCGGTGAATTTCATATGTCTCATAGAAGTAAAAGTGAGATAAAAATTCCCTTAAAAAGATTGTGTCACTGAAGTGATAATTAATCAATGATGTTTTTATGTGTGTAAATTGAAATTACATATAATAAAAGTGTAAATAAAACATTAAATCATCAATGGTCATTACATACATAATATTATTGTGTTAAAGAAAAAGAAGAATTAATTTAACCTAATGGAAGGAATTGAATTATAAAATACCCTACCTTGAGTTTAGACTTGTCATGTATATCCTTTATCTTCTGTATAATAAACCCATATCAATTATTTTTTTCTTGAAAAACTTTTATTGGTTTAATACCATATACTTAAACCATTTAATTCATTTATTTTAAAGAAATATTTAATTACTTATTCAGTTATGGCCACATCGGGTGTTTTGGGGACGCTCAGTTCATAATTTCTTAAGGATATCGATGTGTTAATCATGGTAAAATGGGTCATTATCTCATCATATATAAAATAATAATAATAAAATAATAATTATTTATATATATAAATTATCCAACTACAAAATATTGTTAGGAAAAATGTACTACATTACAATCTTGGAGATGGTAGGTCATATGTACACATGAGTAATGTTTCCATTTTCAAAGATCATAATGGAAAAAAGTTTTGTGTTATTTTTTCTCTCTAGAATTATGATTATATTATAAATATCATATTATCTCGTTAAATAAAGTTTTATATATTATTCATGTGATTTGGTAATACAAAATGAATCACATCACTTCATGAGGCAGTAGTTTGTCGTACACATGAACGATCTTATCATTTTACAATGGATGGTAAGGTAAGAAGGTATATGATATATTAATTTTAAATAATAATTAATATTTCATTAATATAATATTTAAATATTAAATTCATCATCATAAAAAACTTTGATAGGTGATTATGAAAAATGAATTACATTGGTTTGTGAGGCGGTAGTCCACTGTAAATACGAACAATAGTTTCATTTCCCATTTGATGGAAGAACAGATGGATGAATGTTATTACATAAATATAATGAAATATTAGTATATAGACGATACTAGTGTGATAATATTTTAATTTTTAAGACATATTTTATGGTGTAAAAATAATAAGTAAAAATGATCTCATTAAAGATGATTACCTTCTCTTAGAAGAACCTCCTTTGGATCTCCAATTAAGGACCCTAAGGATGGTAGTTTTGGTTGACCATAAGATCTATAATATGTATAATGATATTAGGGAGAGATTTTTTAGGGTTATTTCAATACAAATGTCTTGAGGTGTGTGAATAATTATGGGGAGGGGGTTCCCTTTTATAATTGAGGAGGAGAGACATTTTTTTAAATACCCAAAACTATTTAATAATTTAAAGTCACTCTCAATCCAAGTGCCTATTTTTTTTATAAATAATAGATTAAAGGGTTTATATATTATAGAAACACCTCCACCATTCAAAAATAATTATTTTATTTTATTTACCTCTAAGTATGCTCACTTTTTCCATTTTAGTTTTTCACCCTGATAGCTAGTTTTTTAGTATTTTTATTATTCATTGTGAAGAAAATTAAGTTGAAATTATTACCTAATATTAATTATTTATGAATATAAATATAGAATAAATTTTTATCAAATTGAATTCATATAACTAGAATAATTAAATTTAAATTTAAACCCAAAAATGTACCAAAAAATGCCTTTTCAAGAAATGCATTATTCAAGAAATAGATGATCTTATATAAACTTTATGACAAGAAATAATCATTATATAAATTTAAATTAATATACATTTATGTATATAATATTAATTTAATTTAAATATTTCCTTACTAGGGGTCATTTTAATTAATTAAAAATGATAAACATTATGCATTTAATAATAATTTGCTGGAAACAATTTTTTAAGCAAAAAAATAAACTGATACCAAATATTGAAAATTGATGATTAAAATGAAATTAATTAGAATATTATAAATCAAATGGTGTATATTTAACTTTAAGAAAAAAATCCAAAATACAATAGAACTTTAAATTACTTTATTTATTAAAAAGAAATGATAATATTTGAAAAATCGATAATTTTCACTATTGACTGAAAAATCAATCATTTCAGAAAAATACCCAAAATTCACCCTAAGTAAATATTGATATGCTGATTTAAAAAATAATTTTAATTTTGTTAAATGAAATTTATTAAGGTTCCATAATTTAATTATGATATTTTCTCACAAAAATTAATAAAAATCATTTTTGAAGGAAACATATTTTTTTGGAAAATAAAATATCATAATTAAAAGATTTGTGATTAATTATTATGAATTTAACAATAAATTTTTATTGAATAATATATTTTTTTATACTTAAAAATTTATTTAATACAATTCATACTGATCAATTTAAAATATGGATTATATCATCCATGTTTAAATAATAATACTTTAATATTATATCCCGATTTGTTTAAACTCAATGTTGCGTGTTGAATACACTATCAAACATGGTGTTATTTTAAAATATAAAGGTGTTATATTCATGGTGGTATACTATTTATTATTTACCTCACACACTATATATGTATTTAGGTGTATGAAAATCTAGATTTTTTGGACATAGGTAATGGGAATGGTGTCTTGTATCTCTCCAAATTATCTTCGTTGTTGTCATCTTCATAATGAGTTGGGATGGTGGTGATGGATGGTCACATGGAGTCCTAGATTTTTTATTATTTAGTTTTAATTCTATATTTTTCCTTTTGTATTTTCCTTGTATGTATTATGGATGTGTACTTTTATTTTATTGTACTCTAATTTTTACCTCATTTTAGTTACTCTTGAGAGATGTTTTTGTTTTTGTGATAATCTACACCTTATAAAATGTTATCTAGAGTGAAGTTCCATGTCTGTCTATTTTTTTTTGTTTGATGGAATAATGGGATTCATTCTGTCTTTATCTTCCTTCTTATGTAGAATAAGGTTCTTCACCTTTTCTAATAATGTGCTTCTAACCACATATGCTTTACCCTATTCTTAAAATTTTTATAATATTTTCCTTTAGGTAAGAAGAAGAGTCATATAGTTTTCATAAGTATAAAAAAATTACATTCACCTTCTACATAGGCCTTTTGAAACTATTGGGGTCATCATTCAGAGATAATATCTCATTAAATATGATTTATTATTCACTAGAAACAACCTATTTTTATTTAAAATTAACTTACACCTCATCTATTTGTTTATCCATTTTTAATTGGTTTATATAGAAATTTAAGAACTCTTTACTGATTTATATTGATTTCATAGTGTTTTTATATAATTTTTTCATAAATATTATGGTTCCATTCTTAGGGGAATCTTCTAACTCTTTTATTAGGATGTGTATAATTAAACCAATACTATTATCCCTCACATAAACACATTCCCTTATTAGATTTTTGTTACTATCGCACCCCAGTCATGTTACTTTGAAAAGTTTCCAAGTTAGGTCACCACATGGCCTCAAGTGTTCCTCCCTATATTCTAGAGGATTCTGACTAGCGGTAATGGCCTAGGGTGTAATTATAGGCAGAATATTTCCTCGTTTCAGAGTAATTAAACAAAACAAAATAATAAATCATGATACATCATTATAATAAATTGAAATCAGAAGTAGAATATATAAAAAAGAAATAATTAATGAAATGAAGATAGGTTATGAACACCTATTCCATACATAGACTAACTGGACAATGGCCCAATTACATATATTGATTATAATAAATGAAAATAAAAATAATGGATCCATAATATATCAAGGAATACCACATCCCATGATTTTTGTACACATCTTATACATCCTACTTGATCTATCCCGAGCCTCAACGCAATCTATGCCTACAACCAGGTGAATGTTTTCCCAAGCACCCAAGTGTAATGGAGGCCCGAGTAAGATGTGAGTACAAAACTCATAAGGGAACAACCAACAAGGAACCATAGATTTCCTATAAAAGAATTGTATATGTATGTGAACTGATCAGCTGACTAATAATAGAAAATTTTATTTTCAGTAAATAATTTTAAAAACCATTATCATACATTGTACCTGATGGCTACCCTAGTCCGACCATCCCTGATTTGGATGACACCAAGATATCTATAAGAAATATAAATCACTATAGGGGGATAAAAGTCTTATCCCCTAGTATAATTACAATCACCTCCATAAAATATAAGGTATAATTAAAAGAACTAGCTGGACATTCAATAAATAAGGAACCAAGTTGGGTCCCAAGAATCATAATCATACCACTCAATCCACGAGTAATTAGTGGAAAATAGATGATGTATTGGTGTTCTCTATTCTAGTCTGATGTCATATTCTTAGGTCTGAGTCCGTAGGAAATCCAGACATTGGAAAGTGGAATGAATTAAAAAGTTGATAACCCTTAGGAAATATAAAAGTAATACTCTCCCAAGGTGAGATAATACATCAACATCCATAAATCATTGGATCAATAGCTTATTCCCAAATAGATATAGGAAATGAAATCATGGTGTGTCCACCAGATCCTATGGATTAACCTAGGTATCAATTGAGGTGATCATCATCAAACATTGGGATATCTCAAACATACAGTGCTCGAGGAAAATTTATTCACCCAATTATCTTTGGAATCACTTGAGTTGTACAAGTCTAGGAATCCTAGGTGATATACTACCTAAGAAGGGTTTTCAAGATCTAGTCGACAACCTCATCTATTCTCTAGTGCAAAGATGAAAACCATACACACTAGGCATTCATGTAATGGTAACTTCCAATAGAAAGACCCATAATTTCTGTGGAATTTTTTTTCTTAAATACATGGTAATTTTACAAGTCCGCGAAAACTGACGGCACTTCCAGTATTCGCTTAAGAAGACTTTCACCTCAACGGCAGTTGGTCGAGAATAAAAGACAGTTATTTGGGTTTTACGTGGGAATAATAAAATAAAATAAGTGCATGTCTTATTTTATTTTATTTGTTACGACCTACGCATGGAAGTTGGATGTGGGACCACCACACCTTAACCTCCCATGAGAGGTTATGGTGGTGGGGACCACCCGAGGATAACCTCCTCTTCATGTTAAATTTGGTGGGGACCACCTGAGGATGAAACCCCTGAAACTCTCCCTTAAGTGGGAAGAAACCTCTTGAGCTCCCCACTTAATAGTGCCACCACCCTTCATATTAATTTGTACCAACCAAGTGTTTAGGGTTTCTTTTTGAATTTCTTTCCTACAAAATAATAGATAATATAAACTATTATTTGGAATGTCTATTCACTTTGGTGTTCTGAGAGGAGGATTATTGGAAGAAAAATCCCAATGAAGAACGCTCCTCCCAATGAAGAACGACCACCGAAGAATGAAGAATGCTTCATCCCCCAACGATAGACATCTTCTTCTTTGATCTTCATCTGGAACAAAGGAGGAAGCTCCATCCTTGAAGAACGCCAACGACGTCATCCTCGGCTTCTTTATCTTCTTTTCCAACGACAATGGATCTGAGGTAGGGGTTCAAACTTTATTTTTTTTCTTTGTTCTTCATTTCCCGCCGTGGTTTAGAATTTAAAGCCGCTTGATATGACGCTGATGCGGAGGGCGCATACCGAAAAAACACGACCCGACCCCTCCGCCTTCTTTGTGGAATTTAACGCTAATCGCGACATGAGACTGAGATGAGCGAATCTCATCAACAATGATTTCGGATCGAAGACAACATCCCGAGGAGAGCGAGAATTCTTTCGGAATGAGAATCGGGCCACTGAAACTCGTCTGGTGACCCGTGGAAAGATAGCTGTTGGATGAAATGACAAACATCACTGCATGACGATGGCGGCGCAACCGCCCCCCCGGAGGAGTAACCCGTGGAAGACGGGCCATGGTGGTGCAGTGACGGCGGTGGAAGCCGGCTGCGAAGGAGACCGGCGGCTCGAGCCACCAGGTTTTTGTGGAAGGCACAGCGCAACCGTGCGGCGTGGTGGACTGAAGGGGGGTCGTGGACCCTGGCCGTGGAAGTGTAGCGATGGCCGGCGCAAGGCTGGCTGCAAGGAAGACCAGCGGCCCGAGCCACCGGGTCGCCGGAGGGGGCACGTCGCAACCTTGTCGCATGGGTGGGGCTGGCTTCTCGGCTAGCCGGAAGGAGCAAGACCCCTTCGCTGGGTCATGCGTGACTTGGAAAGGCGCCACCTGGCGCCAGTTTTTACTCACCCAAATGTCTAAGGACATTTAAGAATCCAAGGGGTGCATCCTCCCTCCTGGACGCGGCTAGGGTGGACCCTACGGGCCGCCGGGCTGGTCCCAACACGGGCTGGGCCACCCCCGCAGACCGGGTTGGACCCACAGACTGGGTCAGAACCATAGACCGGGTCGGACTCGGGGACCGGGTCAGACCGGGTCTGTCTAACTGGGTCAGACCGGACCCAGACCCATTTGACATATTTCCACTCTTTTTCCCGTAAATTGAGCTACGAGCATCCGATTGATGAACCGTCTATGGAGGAGGAAACCTTGGAAGGTTAAGGTTCTTTTGGTATACCCCACTCATGGTTTTGACACAGTTGTGGTATGACCGGGTTGGATTCGAACATAATTTCAACCGGGCCCTCGGAACGGAAATGCCAATAACTCTCATATCGGGCGTCCGATTGACGCGCCTTCTGTCATGTTGGGTATTATTTGGAAAGATGGATATTTGGATACATCAACTTGGGAATTAATGTTAGTTGATGTATCGACACTTGGCTTGAGGAGCAGACCCTCTCAGAATCAAGAATACCTTGTACAAAACCTTTTGGCTGGATACGCTCTGACAACTGTTCCTAGATCTTGTGTGGGTTTGATAGACCCGAATACTGTTCCTGTATCCTGTGTGGGTTTGACAACATTGAAAACTGTTCCTGGATCCCATACGGTTTCGATAGCTCTGACTACTATTCCTGGATTCTATGTGGGTTCAATAGTTCTATCTTCTGTTCCTGGATTCTATGTGGGTTTGACAAAATAACTATTTCAGGATCCTGTGTGGGTTCAAAATTTCAGACTTCTGTTCCTAGATCCTATGTGGGTTCGATAGAATAGATGACTTATTGGCTACATCTAAGCATCTCTAAACTCTCTCTAGAAGAGTTGTATAACTGTGTGAGATGAGTTAGTAACTTTTGTGTTTACCTCAAGATTGAGATGAGTTACTTGATAACTTAGGTATATGTATGGGCATGTACCTAAGTGGGGTCATCTATTGTTTTATTACTCTGTGGTTTATCCTTGGTGGATTTTGAAAGACTATGAGGGTCTCAAGGTCCCTACTGAGTATTGTTATACTCACCCCTACACGGGCTTTGCTCACACCTCGTTGTGTTGGTTACAGAAGACGGACAACGCTGACTGAGGCTGTGGATAGCAGGACTAGACAGTACCTAGAGGTGGACCTCACAACGAGTCGGTACCCGGAGGAGACTGAAGGATGTGGAGTTCTGAGGAGGCTATCTGTACCTACCCTTCAGGTAGGATCTGTGGTGGATGATCCAGGAGATGTTTTTCACTTTTCAGCTGTTTTTCCCTTTTCATTTGTACTTGTATTTTTCTGTTGGGCTTGTATTCCGGCCCCTTTACTTTCAGCACTCTGTGTATACAGTTTTACTTAGTGTTTTGCTTTCATCTCATACTCTGTTGTGTGTATTTTCATGTTTTAAAGGCAATGCGTTCCCATTTTATGGATTTACACCTTTGGTGCTGGTCGCCATCCCCTGTCCTATGGAAGGCTGGCTTGGGGTAGTCACGACACAGGCCCTGGGGGACGGTTCGTGACAAATTGGTATCAGAGGAGTTGGTTCTACCGCAGAACTTAGGACTCTGATATTTTCTGTGAAGAAATATTGCTAAGGGTACTGAGTGTGGTTTTCAGTTCTGGGAGTCCAGTGTTGGTGCGGCGGCTGACATATCTATACACCAGGACCCTGACTTCTGATTTCTGACTTAGTTCATGAAAACACTGATTGCGTGTGTGTTTTGAAGAGTCTTCTTTGTGATCACTTTTGAGTTATCTCACCTGTTATAACTTATTGACCATGGTGCACCTGTTTATTTTCAGGATAGCCCCACAT
This sequence comes from Viscum album, assembly GCA_963277665.1. Classification (NCBI taxonomy): domain Eukaryota; kingdom Viridiplantae; phylum Streptophyta; class Magnoliopsida; order Santalales; family Viscaceae; genus Viscum; species Viscum album. The sequence goes on from OY728125.1 coordinate 2,097,318,859, forward strand.
AGATAGCCATCCAGGGTTCCATGCTTTGTACGAGATGGCAGCCTACCGAGCGACGAGGCCTCGGTGTAGGGCCCTATTACAGTGCAGGCACCAGTGGTACTACTACCCTTTGGGACACCAATTCCACTAGCCCCAGAAGCAGAGAGTAAATGCCACTTGAGCGCATTGCACGAGTTCCAATTCCAGAGGTCTCCCAGGTACAGGGGCGCGACAGACCCGCAGGCAGTTGAGGATTGGCTGGAGGCTGTGGTGAGAGTCTTCAGATTGGTAGGGACACCAGCAGGCCTTATGGTGAACCTATCCATGAGTCTTGTTCAGGTAGAAATAGACATATGGTGGATCCTGATGCTCCAGGTGTATGACGAGGTGAAACTTCTCTGGGTAGACTTTAAGAGCCTGTTTCAGGTGGATTTTGTCCCAGCCACCCTACGTGCGGTGCGGATACAGGAGCTACTGCATCTACAACAGGGTAGTATATCAGCGGCACAGTACTCAGCGAGGTTCAGTGATCTCTCGCGCTACTCCATAGATATGGTGCGAGACCCATTCTTCAAGGCCCAAACCTTCGAGTAGGGTCTCAGGCGAGAGATCAGGTCTTTCATGATCTCCCTCAGCATCCCGACGCAGGAAGGGGTGTTGGAGCGAGCCCTCTTAGTGGAGAGTTTCTATGTTGAGTAGTCACCAGCAGTGAGACCGACCACTAGGAGTCACATAGCAGAGTCTTCTGCAGTAGGCAGCAGGCAGTTGTCACAGAGGTACAAGCAGACCAGACCATCCAGTGGACGACCTCAGGACACGAGTTCGGTTGTACGAGGCACACGAGACAGAGCCAGTCATTCGAGGAACATGAAGTTCTTGACTTGCGGCATACAGGGTCATAGGGCTTGTGATTTTCTGACCCACCATTCGAATGATCAACAGACATTTGAGGGACCTCTCAGCAGAGGCAGAGATTCGATCGAGGCGATCCATAGGTCGTAGGTGGACATAGAAGAGGAGTTGGCCGTGCAGCTGGCGGGTGACGATGTTACGAGGTGTTACCACTACCACCACCTGGAGATCTACCCCAACCATATGGAGTAGGTGGACATGGGAGAGCTCAGCTTCAGGAAGCTGAAGCTTACGATCACGACGCTTCAGAGACGATTCAAGGTATGATCTATGTCTACTCCACCTTAGATGAAGTTCTTTTAGACACAGGTTCCAGTCACCATTTCATTGCCACCGCCCTCGTTCAGAGCTTGGGGATTCCGATGGAGAAGTTGGCTCGATCCTTACAGCTAGAGACTCCTACGAGAGAAGAATCAATGATCACGCACTGGTGCCGGCAGTGTGAGATTACTCTTGGAGGTGAGATATTTGGCTGGTATCTCCTCGTAGTGGCGTCATGGCCTTGCAATGTCATCTTGGGTATGGACTGGTTATCTACAGTCCATGCTCAGATCGACTATATTAGGTGAAAATTGAGGTGTGTCCATACGGATGGGACCATGTTTACCTTCACCAGTGAGAAGGGGGCCTTTGCAGCGCAAGACAGACTTACTCGGAGGAGGGTGCAGCTGATCACACATCAGTTGGCCTGACTTACCCTCAGAGCAGCTGATGTGGAGAGTCCGACTTATCCTATAGTGGTGGACCAGTACACTGATGTTTTCCCTAATGATGTTCTAGGACTACCTCCTCATAGAGAGGTGAACTTCTACATTAACATGTACCACGATATGGCACCGATATCTACACCAGCGTATCGGATGTCTCCCATGGAGCTTTTAGAGCTGCGGGTATAGCTGGAGGACTTGCATGGGAATGGATTCATCAGGCCCAGTGTTTCTCCCTGGGCAGCCCCGATTCTATTCGCTAAGAAGGAGGATGGATGCTTGAGGATTTTTGTCGAATACCGTCGCCTGAACCAGGTGACTGTGAAGAATAATTACCCACTCCCAAGGATTGAAGACCTCTTTGATCATCTGAAGGGAGCGTGGTGGTTCTTGAAGATTGACCTCAGATCAGGCTATCACCAGCTCAGAGTTTGGGAAGAGGATGTGCAGAAGACGACCTTCAAATGTCGGTATGGCCACTACGAGTTCTTGGTTATGCCTTTTGGTGTAACCAAAACTCCAGCAGTGTTCATGGGACTCATGAACATGATTTTTTAGCCTTACCTCAATCGATTTTTCATATTCTTCATCAACGACATTCTGATCTACTCGACTATTGAGGAGGAGCATGCCTACCATTTGCGGGTAGTACTAGACACACTCCAAGATCACCAGATTTTTGGTATGCTCTCAAAGTGCTAGTCTTGGATCTAAGAGGTCCACTTCTTGGGACACATCATATCAGTGGATGGAGTTGCAGTGGATCTAGTGAAGATTGAGGCAGTACTTTCTTGGGAGCCACCTAAGAGTGTGATGAAGGTAAAAAGTTTCCTAGGTTTGGCTGGGTACTACCAGAGGTTCTTTCTAGACTTCTCCAAAGTTGTAGCACCACTATCAGGCTTGACAAAGAAGGGGAAATCCTTCGTATGGTCGGAGAGATGCCATCAGAGCTTTTAGGTGCTAAGGCAGAGGCTGATTAGTGCCCCCATCTTGAGGCTTCCAGAGGAAGGCGTAGGGTACGTAGTCTACTACGATGCATCATGGACTGGACTTGGGTGTGTCCAGATGCAGGACCGAGTAGTGATCATGTAGGTTTCTTGGAAGCTAAGACAACACGAGCAGAACTACACAACCCATTACCTGGATTTAGCAACAGTGGTCTTCGCCTTGAAGATTTGGCAACACTATCTGATGGGCAAATGTTTTACCATGTAATCTGATCACAAGAGTCTCAGGTATATCTTCTCTTAGAAGGACCTGAACCTGAGACAATGATGATGGCTTGAGTTCCTCCAGGACTATGACTTCGAGTTAGTATATACTACTAGAAAGGGGAACATTGTAGCAGATGCACTCACCAGGAGATCTAGTATATAACTACTAGGCGAGGCGACGGAGCAGCTGGTTGCTTTACAGAAATCCTTTGTGGATAGAGATGGAGCTGATTTCCTTCAGTCCCTTACAGTCACTCCCACACTTCTTCAGTGACTCAGGGAGGCACAGTATGGAGACGCTGACTGTGAGACACTACGTGCTCAGATATCCATAGAATAGAAACCTGATGGATTTTCTTAAGCTGGGGAGCACATCATCCTCTTCAGAGGACATTCTATGGTACCGGTGTCACTTCAGGAGGAAGTGTTGATAGAGTTCCACACATCCCCTTTAGCAATACATCTAGGAGTTACGAAGATGTACTAGGACCTTCAATGACCGCACTGGTGGCCAGGTATGAAAGAGGAAGTATCAGAGTTTGTCTCTCAATGCCTCACTTGTCAGCAAGTGAAGGTGGAGCACTAGGTACCAACATGCTTTGTTCATCCTTTAGAGGTCTCAGAGTGGAAGTGGGATGGGATATCCATGGACTTCATGATAGTACTTCCACATAAATCTAGGGGTCATGACTCGATTTGGGTGATCATTGATCGACTCACCAAATCGGCCCACTTCCTACCAATCAGAGAGCAGGGTTTAGTTGAGAGATTGGGATGAATCTATATGCAGTATATTGTGCGGATACATGGAGAACCTTCATCTATTGTCTCTGATCGTGACACATAGTTTACTTCCCGTCTATGGAAGGGGTTGCAAGAGGCTTTTGGGATGCAGCTTCGTCTGAACACTGCCTTCCATCCTCTGACGGATGGCCAGACTGAGCAGACCATTCAGACCCTTGAGGACATGCTGCGTTCTTGTGTCCTAGACTTCGGTCGCAGTTGGGAGGATCACTTACTTTTGGTGGAGTTTGCAAACAATAGCATCTATCACTCCACCACATGGATGACACCTTTTGAGGCCTTGTATGGTCAACCTTTCAGATCGCCACTCTGCTGGATAGACCCTGGGGAGTCGGCACTAGTGGGACCAGAGATGTTATGAGCTACCATGGAGAAGGTGCAGATCATCCAGGAGCAGATGAATACTGCACAGAGTAGACATAAGTCATATGCTGACAGGAGACAGAGACCTCTAGAGTTTGAGGATTGTGACCACGTCTTTCTACGGGTCTCACCTCGATGAGGATTACAGAGATTTGGCCGAGGCGAAAAGTTATCTCCGTATTTAATCAGACCTTTATAGGTCCTCAATAGAGTTGGCGAGGTGGCATACCACTTGGATCACCCACCTTAGTTGCACCGGGTGCACGCCGTCTTCATTGTATCCCAACTGAGGAGATATGTGCACGACCCTTCTCACATCATCGGCCATGGGGAGGTGGACGTAGAAGATGGGGTGACTTTCACGAAGGTTCTAGTGGAGATTAAGGATCGATAGGAGTGGGTCCTACATGGAAGGTCGATACCTCTGGTGCACATTTTTTAGTAGCACGGGAACCTCCAGGAGAGCACATGGGAGCAGGAGGCTCAGATGCCTGCTCAGTATCCCCACCTGTTCCCTTAGTTCGAGTTGTAGATTATGGGGGCGTAAAGCCCTGAGGTGGGGAGAATGTAAAGACCAGGAATTTTTGTGGATATTTTTTTCTTAAATACATGATAATTTTACGAGTCCGCAAAAACCGACGGTGCATGATTCCAAGGCCCGGTGTGCCCGACATCAATTTCTAAAGTTTTTGTTCAGGTACATTCAGTAAACGCACGAGCAGGTTTTTATAACTTTTGAACCGTTGCTCGGAATTAAAATCTGAGGGCACCATTGAACTCACATCCCCAGTATTCACTTAAGAAGACTTTATCCTTGACGATAGTTGGTCGAGAATAAAAGATAGTTTTTGGGTTTTACGTGGGAATAATAAAATAAAATAAGTGCATGTCTTATTTTATTTTATTTTTTACAACCTCCGCATGGAAGTTGGAGGTGGGACCACCACACCTTAACCTCCCATGAGAGGTTATGGTGGTGGAGCCCACTTGAGGATAACCTCTTCTTCATGTTAAATCTAGTGGGGACCACTTGAGGATGAAACCCCTTGAACTCCCCATTAAGTGGTGAGAAACCTCTTAAGCTCCCCAGTTAATGGTGCCACCACCCTTCACATTAATTTGTGCTAACCAAGTATTTAGGGATTATTTTTAAAATTCTTTCCAATAAAATAATAGATAATATAATATATTATTTGTCATGTCTATTCACTTTGGTGTTTTGAGAGGAGGATTATTAGGAGAAAATTCCCAACGAAGAATGCTCCTCCCAACGAATAACGACCATCGAATAACGAAGAACGCTTCATCCGCCAACGACATACATCTTGTTCTTTGATCTTTATCAGGAACAAAGGAGGAAGCGATATCCTTTAAGAACACCGACGATGTCGTCCTTGGCTTCTTCATCTTCTTTTCCATTGACCACGAATCTGAGGTAGGGGTTCAAACTCTGTTTTGTTCCTTGTTCTTCATTTTTCTTCGTGGTTTATAATTTGATTTCGCTTGATATCACCCTAACACGGAGGGCGAGGGCTGAACAAAAACGGCCCGACCCCTCCGCCTTCTTTGTGGAATTTGACGCTAATCATGGAATGAGACCAGGATGAGTGACTTTGGTAAAAAATGATTGCGGATTGAAGGTGACGTCCTGAGGAGAGCGCGACTTGTTCCGGAACGAGAATCGGGCCACCAGAACTTGTCCAGTGACCCGCAGAAAGTTCATCGATGGATGAAACGATGAACATCACTGCATGACGGCGGCGGAGCAACTGCACCATCAGAGGAGTAACCTGTAGCCGATGGGCCGTGGTGGTGCAAGTCAGCCATGAAAGAGACCGGCACCTCGAGCCACCGGGTTGCCGAGGAAGGCGCGGTGCTACTGCGTCGCGCGATGGATCGAAGGGGGGTGCGGCCCTTGGCCGCAACGGTGCAGTCGGCCGGAGCAAGGCCAGCCGTGAGGAAGACTAGTGGCCCGAGCCACCGGGTCTCCGGAGGCGGTGCGGCCCAACCACACCGCGTGGGTGGGGCTGGCTGCTCGTCCTGCCGGAAGGAGGGGGACCCCTTCGCTGGGTCCTGCGTGACTTGGACTAGCGCCACCTGGCGCCGGTTTGAACTCCCTCGAATGGATAAGTTTTTTCGGGTATCCAGGGGCGCGGCCTCCCCCCTAGACACGACTAAGGTGGACCCTATGCCCCGCCGGGCCACCGGGCCGGACCCAGCGCGGGACGCGCCGCCCCCGAGGATCGGTTTGGACCCGCGGGCCAGGTCTGTAACATCCCCAAATGATAATGGGTTAAATGACTAAATGATATGACTCATGTCAACAAGGTGAACCTTCCTTTTCTGGATCCTATCTGATTAGAACTCCACAGTTAAACATGCTTGGCCTGGAGTAGTGATCAGGATGGGTGACCTTCTGTGAAGTTTCTCAGGGTGTGTGTGAGTGAGGACAAACCACACTGGAAAGGACATGTGTTGGCCTGTGGGGACTGCCATTAGTCAGATAACCTATTCGGACACGTGGGTGGGACCTAGGGTGGGGCCAATGTGTCTGTGGGGCAACTAGTGGGCGGGACTCAGTTTTCACATTTGGTATCAAAGGTGGTACCCAGCCTTAAGTGTGGTGCACTACCTGGGTTGAGATGTAGGGTCCACAATGAGGGCGTTGTGCTCTAAAGGGGGGTGATTGTAACATCCCCAAATGATAAAGGGTTAAATGACTAAATGATATGACTCATGTCAAAAAGGTGCACCTTCCTTTTCAGGAGCCTATCTGATTAGAACTCCACAGTTAAGCATGTTTGGCCTGGAGTAGTGATCAGGATGGGTGACCTTCTGAAAAGTTCCTCAGGGTGTGTGTGAGTGAGGAAAAAGCACACTAGAAAGGACATGTGTTGGCATGTGGGGACTATCATTAGTCAGATAACCTGTTCGGAAACGTGGGTGGGGCCAATGTGTCTGCGGGGCAACTGGTGGGCGGGACTCAGTTGTCACATTTGGTATAAAAGGTGATACCCAGCCTTAAGTGCAGTGCACTGCCTGGGTTGAGATGTAGGGTCCACAACGAGGGAGTTGTGCTCTAAAGGGGGGGGGGGTGATTGTAACATCCCCAAATTATAAAGGGTTAAATGACTAAATGATATGACTCATGTCAACAAGGTGCACCTTCCTTTTCAGGAGCCTATCTGATTAGAACTCCACAGTTAAGCATGCTTGGCCTGGAGTAGTGATCAGGATGGGTGACCTTCTGGGAATTTTCTCAGGGTGTGTGTGAGTGAGGACAAAGCACACTGGAAAGGACATGTGTTGGCATGTGGGGACAATCATTAGTCAGATGACCCGTTTGGGCATGTGGTTGGAACCTGGGGTGGGCCCCACATGTCTACAGGGGCAACTGGTGGTAGGACCCGACGACCTTGTTAAGGCAGGGTGTTTGTGCTGTCACCGGGACCCGGTTGTCACAGGGTCAGACCCACGGTCCGGGTCGGACCCCCGTCCGGACCTGGTTCGGGTTGGGTCGGTCCGACTAGGCCAGAACAGACCCAGAACCGTTTGACTTATTTCCACTCATTTTCCCATAACTTGAGCTATGTGCATCCGATTGAAGAACCATATGCGGAGATGGAAACCTTGGAAGGATATTGTTCTTTTGGTATACCCCAATCAAGTTTGGACACAGTTGGGGTACAACTGGGTTGGATTCGAACGTAATTCCAACCAGGCCCTCGGAATGGAAATGTCAATAACTCTCAGACCGGGCGTCCGATTGACGCTTCGTATGTCGTGTTTGGTATCTTTTGGAAAGATTGACCTTTTGGATATATCAACATGGGACTTTCTGGAATTTGATGTATCAACACTTGGCTTGAGGAGCGGACCCTACCAGAATCAAGCATACCTTGTATGGAACCCTGTGGCTAGCTACGCTCTGACGACTGTTCCTGGATCCTGTGTGGGTTTGACAGCACTAAAGACTATTCCAAGATCCCATACGGGTTTGAAAGCTCTGACTACTATTCCTGGATCCTTTGTGGGTTCGACAGTTCTGACTTCTGTTCCTGGATCCTGTGTGGGTTCGATAGAATAGATGACTTAGTGGCTATATCTAAGCATATCTAAACTCTCTCTACAAGAGTTGTATACCTGTGTGAGATAAGTCAGTAACTTTTGTGTTTACCTCATGATTGAGATAAGTTAATTGATAACTTAGGTATATGTATGGGCATATACCTAAGTGGGGTCATATGTTGTCTTCTTACTCTGTAGTTTATCCTTGGTGTATTTTGAGAGACTATGAGGGTCTTGGGGTCCCTACTGAGTATCATTATACTCACCCCTGCACAGGCTATGCCCTCACCTTGTTGTGTTGGTTCTAGATGACGGACTATGCTGACTGAGGCTATAGATAGCAGGACTGGACAGTACCCATAGGTGGACCTCACGATGAGTCGGTTCCCAGAGGATATTGACAGACGTGGAGTGCTGAGGAGGCTCTCTGTACCTACCCTTCGGGTAGGATCCATGGTGGACGATCCAAGAGTTTCTTTTCACCTTTCAACTATTTTTCCCTTTTATGTTGTACTTGTATTTTCCTTTTGGGCTTGTATTCCAGCCCCTATACATTTAGCACTCTTTGTATATAATTTTACTTAGTGTTTTGCTTCCATCTCAAACTCTATTGTGTGTGTTTTCAAGTTTTAAAGGAAATGCCTTCCCAATTTAGGGATTTATGCTTTTGGGGCTCATTGCCAGCCCCCGTCCTATGGAAGTTGGGCTTGGGGTAGTCACGGAACGGGCCTTGGGGGACAGGTCGTGACATCGAATATTGGATATAGAGCTCACCACACATCCTTGTCTTTACAAGTGTTAATTAATTTAAATTAAAACATGAAATTATAGTAAATTGAACATCATTATTAATTAAGATGTTGATCCCTATTTGTGAGAATCCAACATGTCACATAATTTATGTCATATTTCAAAATAATCAATTAATAATTTAAATATTATTTGTCTCATTTTGGATTTGGATGAAACTACCATATGATGTAATAGATTACGAGGGCCGAGTACTAGGTGTTCTTAGCTCCTGAATGGATAATTATTTATGGGAGGCACACCCCTCAAGAACTTATAAGTAATTTATAATTATCTATGTCTATACAGTTACAATTTAACTAATAAAATAATTAATAGTTAACTTAAATTTGGATGGTTGGACAAATTCATGAACCCATATTATTATGTCAAAGGCCTTAGTATCCATTCTGGTTAATCATTATTTAATATGATACCCTTTTTCCTCACTTCCCATTCCCATTTCTCCCTTATCAGGGTTTTAACATGAGTGGTAACCCTACTTAGGGTCCCCTCTAAGTTCTAGACCATGGAAGAAACCCATATCAAAGAGTACTAACACCCTTAAGGCACACCCTCTAGTACATGAGGTGCTTTAATGACTCAATGAAAATAGGAATATGGTTCTACATCGATAAATGTCCCACAAGTCTGACCAAACTTATTTAAAAGAACCACCACCTTTAAGGAGGTCATGAGGTCACCTTGATCTCAGTCCACTTGGTCTCCCTAACCAATTACCGATTTAGTCATCCCCATTAATATATATTTCTATATAAATAAATGGTATATGGTAAGGAAATTATTGACAGAAGTTGAGGAATTGATTTGATGCCCAAGGGACCAAATCATCCCTTGGAACTTTTCTCTATAAATGTTTGTTAAGAAACTAGATTTATTTAAAATATATCAATCTATTTATTTAAATAGATTAATTAATTTACTTGATCAACATATTTTATTATTGGTCCCTCAAAATCAGTGGAATAACTCAAATAAATCACATACCACATGCACATGAGTAATTTACCTAAGGAAAAAATATGACAAACCACCTACATCATAAAGATATTTCCCAAATTTTTTTGAGGGTCAGTAGTAGCTCCCAAGGCCCATCCAACATTTCCCTACCATGAACTAAATAAATTAGGCTCATCTAAAAATCTAGATCAACTAAATCAATGAAATCATCTATAATAAATTAAATATAACACTTAAAATTAATTAATTAATTTAATTTTAATACAGTATAATGTATGATAACTCTCTAGATGCCCTATAATCATAAACTATTTGAGAAACGAGGTGATGGAAACCCCCATGACACCCCAAACCCTAGTAGGGAAATATTCCTAAGTAATAGTGTCAAAATATTTATTAAATTAATTTAATTTAATCTCAAAATATTTTATAATTCACCACAATGATACACCCCATCCAAAAAGAACATAGTGTAGAGGAGAAGGAAGGGGTAGGAGAGATGGATCACACAAGGGAGGAAAGTGAGATAAAGAGAGGGATTCCACCTTAAAATCTAGGGGGTTAGAATATTAATTTTACCATTTAATGATCCACATGATTTGGCCACATGGTTTTATAAACTATGCACCAACTATGTGGTTGACATTTCCTCAACACCCACCACCTCAAATGGTTTAGTCACACAATTTTGGTAAAATGAACACCAACCATGTAGTGGCTCTATAACCTTTGAAACCCATACATGGGGTTCTTATGAAACATTTCATAGTTTTATTTTAATTATGTGCTGATAGTAGATATTAATGATCTTAGAAAAATGAACTAAAAGATCGTTGAGCATTCGGGTGCCACAAAGTTTCCCCTAAACCATGTACCCAAACCATTATCCTTGGCCACCAAAACTCTAGAAACGTCACCCAAAGCCCCTGAGGATCACCTGAACACCCAATTCTCCTCCAAAGTCTCATTCCACATCTCAAAATATCACTTTTATGTGTTTTCACTCTTAGAATCCCATTTTGAATCTTTGATCAAAATCTAATCCATCAAGTAATTAAGAATTGAAAATCCTTCTGAATTTTTTTAATAATATAGAAATTGGATCTTAAAAAATAAAAAATTTAATACTTATAATCCTTGATAACCCTCAGTGTCATCTAAATGAATATCCGGGCCTACCTCAATTTTTAATTCCAACTGAAACAATTGTGTTCCATTTCTGAATTCCCAATGCTCATCCATAGAACCAAATTCAACATTCGGTGCATAAACATTCAAAATCAGATCCAATGATTGTATCCACCTCCAAAACACTAATATTATTATTACACGAGATAATATCCCCCATAAAAGACAACATCATTGTTTCATTCACCAATTAGTATATGAAACTCCCCACCATAAGACGTAGTAAGAAAAGGTCTATTTTGATCGATGACACTATCAACCATCAAAACTAAATATAAGAACATGACTCTAGAATCCTAATGAACCCGCACTATGAATCCCAACTATATTAATAATAAAAATAGTAAATACCATCTAATCACTTGAATCCATTCCTGTTTCTTTAATCTAAGTCAGAATAGATGTACCTCAAATCTATTTAAAACATGATAATGCCGAGCCTTCCTCCAATGGACCCGAAGATTTTATAAAACACTCACATCATATTCCAAATTATGTGACTAGTGTGGTTTCAAGATCACCATATCTAATTACATGTGATAATGATAGTTATACCTCCTCTGATTGACCTTTCATGAGAAATATTGGGCCCAGTCATCAATGCATCATCAACACCCAATCCCTGTGTCCATGCTCTAGGAGGTACCCCAAGATCATTAAAACACACTTACCAGAGACAATTTTTTAATTTTGATGAAATTACTTATCTAAGATATCCAGTTTCTATTTCATTTTACATTCCATAAAATGAACAAAAACAGACCATCGATTTGATCATTCTCGGGTCACCTCAAAACTATCCCAAGCCCAATGATCATGCTTTGACTCTACTCGATACCATGTCCAAATTTAATCATAAAATTTATTGAGGAATCAAAAAATATTTGGGTCTATTTATTGAATTAAATAAAAAACCAAAAAACCATCCAGCGACTGGTCCCATTCCTAGGAGCCTTCTCATGTGATGGTCCAATCACTTGTGACTGATATCCTGGTCACCACCTTATAAGAATCCATGTGATCACATTATGAAAACAAGTTCCCAATCACTATGATCCTTTCTTTATTTATCACCATACATAACAAATATCATGGAAAACCCTCATATCTCCCAAGAATCACCTCAATAGGTTCTATTAAATTAGGATATAACCTTAATTTGGTGCCCTTGGTGTGGGTTGTGTTTTGTGTGTGATATCATCATATGTGAAACCTCTAAGAGCCATTCCATACATAAAATAACTGCCCACTAGGTCAGTGACATATATATATGAGAATAAAAGAAAATAAAAAGACAATTTCTACAATATAAATGAGTCATACCACATCCCATGCTCTATGTACTCATCCATTCCATCATACTCGATCAATATTGGGCCTCAACCCAACCTATACCTACAACCATGTGAAATTCTACTCAGGTACCCAAGTGCAATGACATTCTGAGCTGGGTGTGAGTAAAAAAATTAGTAGGGAACCATCAACACTGTTATGTACATATCCAATTAAAATAGTGTATCTGTATGTGAACTAATAAGTTTAATAATAATAAAAATATTTATTTAATGGAAATAATTTAAAAAATCAATATATTACCTTATGTATGATAAATACATTATTTTGAACATACCTACTTTGTCTAGAACCATAATATCTCTAAGAAATCTACATCACCACAAGGGGGATATAAGTCGTAGCCCTAGGATCAGCCATACTCTCCTCAAATAAATATAAGATAGAGTTCTAGGTAGTAGCTGCATATTTTATAAATATGACATCAAGATAGATCATAGGAATCCTATGAATTCCACTCAATAAATGAGTAATTAGTTTAACTTAGATGTTATCTCAATGTTCCCTATTCCAGTCTGATGTCAGATTCCAAGGTCTCGGTCTATAAGAAATCAAACCATTGGAAACTTTAATGAATTTCTAAGGGGATGACCCTTAAGAAATATAAGAGTAATTATATCTAGATATAAGATGATAAATCATGATACATCATTCATTATCTCAACAACATAATCCTATATAGCTTGGGAAATGTAATCATAGTGCATCCAACTGATCCTAGGGAGTATCTTACGCATTAATCATTATTATCATCTTAAACCTTGGGGATATGGAAAACATCCAATGATTAGGGGAAATTATACTACACAAATACCTTTGGAATCACCTAGATCCTAGAGGGATAATAATCTTGGGTATTACATTATCTAATAGGGGTTGCTAAGATACATTCGACAACCTCCTCTATTTTCATTTGTAAAGAGGAATCACACAGAAATTAGAAATTCTAGTAATGGTAACATTGAATATTGGATCCTAACCTCACTGGGCATCCACGACTTTACAAGGGTCAATTAATTTTAATTAAAACATTAAATGATAGTAAATTGATCTTAGTCATTAATTAAGAGGTGGATCCAAATCAACTGGATGTCTAACATGACACATACTTTATATCAAACATCCAAACACTCAATTAATAATTTTCATATAATTTACCTCATTCAGGATTTGGGTGGAACCAATATATGATGAAATAGATAGGTAGGGCCAGATCTTAGGTTTCATTATCACTCAAATAAAAATTAAGTTTATGGTGGAACATCCCCCAATCACTATCAGTTCATTTATAAGTATCTATATTTTGTAAATTACAATTTAACTGATAAAATAATTAACCCTTAACTTAATTTTTAAGGGTTGTACGAATACCTAAACCTATATTATTATGTCATAGGCCATAGTGGCAGTGATTTTTAATCATGATTTAGGTGGATACCCATGGTCATCACTACCGATTCCCATTGATACCTTACTAGGGTCTTAACTTGACCAAACACCCTACATGGGGTCCCCTCTATGACCTAGCTCTAGGCCAAAGCCTATATCTAAAAGGAAAAATGACCCTAAGGTATACCCTCTAATACATCAGGACCTTTAAGTTCTTAATGAAAATAAGAGGTTGGTCCTTGGGTTATAAATGATATACAAGGCTGACCATACTAGTTCAAAAACAAAACCTGATTTAAGAAGGTTATGAGGTCACATAGACCTTGGTCCAATAGTTCTCCCTCACCCATTCTCTATTTAGGAATCCTTATCGGGTTCCATTTCAATATAATGTAATGGTATATAGTAAGACCACGATCTGCAATGATCAAGGAATTGATTTGGTTCCCATGTGACCAAATTATCCCTTGGAACTTTTCTCTATAAATTTTGGTTAAGGTAATAGATTAATTAAAACAAATAAATCTAGTTATTTAAAAAGTCTAATTAATTTACTTGATCCACATTCTTAACTATGGGTCCCTCACCATCAGTAGTGAATCCAGTGCACATAAAATACAACATACACATGATAAATATACATAAGAGAAAAATATGGTAGTCCACATACCTCATAGAGATCTTTATTATATTTTCTAGGGGTTGGTAAAAGCTACTAAGGCATATCTAACCTCATCCTCGATCAACCAAGCTTGTCTCAGTTTTACAATCCAATAAATCCAAAATAAAAGTAATAATAAATTAACCATGAAACCTAATATTAAATACTTAATTCAATTTTAAAAATAAATATTGGTGGATAGCTCACTAGATTTCCTCCAAACATCATCTCTTTGAGAAATTGGGTTTCAACTACCCTCAACACACCCATAGACACAAACTAAGAAAAATACCAAAGAAACAATGTCAATAAAATTATTGAATTAATTTAATTTATGATCAAAATATTTTAATGTTCATTATGATGACATACCTAAATGAAACATCATACGATGAAGTTTAAACAACATCCCATGGAATCCTCTTCCTAGGCAAAGTGCATGCTCTATCGTGCTCGGTCGATTCCACCATGAACAATTAGAGTTGGTAAAAATACCCTAAATCTGTAAAACTAAAAACAAAAGTAGTATAGGAGAATAAAATGGAGTAATATAATATTTGAAATCACATCTCATTATAGATGGAAACACATAATAAAACACACCAGTTATGGGTCTTGGATAGGAGAAGGATGGGGGAGGAGATTTTGTTAATATGATGGAGAAAAAAGGGAGATAGAAGGGGATGTCCCCTTAAAATATGGGATGGATGGTAATTTCTCCCCTTTAAAGATCTATATGATTTGGAAACATTGCTTTCCTAACCATGTTCCAATTATGTTGTGGGAACCACCTCAATACCCACTACCTCATATGGTTTGGAAATATATTTTTCTAAACCGTGTGCCAAAACTTGTGGTGGGTCACCAATATCTAAAACCCTAAGAACAATTTCTATGAAATGTAACAAATTTTTACCTTAACCATTTTCCAACTTTGTGAGATTAACCATTCTCATAAAAAATGAATTGAAAGTTCATTGATCACCTGGGTGCCACATGGTTTCCCCTACACCATATTCCCAAACCATACTCCCTATCTTGGATTATCCAAAACTCCAAAAAAATAACTAAAATACCCTAAGGCTCACCCAAGTAGGTATGAAATATTCCAAGATACATTACACATCTAAAATAATAATTTGAGGTCTCACAAATATCAAATTTCTATTCTGAATTTCAGATCAAAATCTTACCTATCCAGTAATCAAATATTCAAAATCCTTTCAAAAATTTCAAATCATACAGACAAAGGATCTTAAACTTTCCTTGATATTTATTTCCATGTACTTATTAAAAGGCTCCATGGTGTGTTCCTTATTATAACTATATAAGAACTTTATTTTTTTAATACTTCCTTTACAAATTTCTTCTTAGACTTATTAGGAGTATTTTTATCAGTACTCTTATTTTGATAACCTTTTTTAACTTGATTTTATCTTAAAGAATACTTAAATTATTTTCTCACTTGATTTTTTATTTTATGTGGTATTATTTATATTTTATAACATTAATTATGAATAATGGGTGTATAATAACACTCCTCATATATGTGACCACATATGTAGTATTAATCATAGAAGTTCCCGAGGAAATAAAATCTTTTTTTTATAAAAAATTCTTCTCTTTTTGTGAACTTTGATTTTAAACATAGGGGGTACTCTTATACTATTATAAATTTTATAAGTGTGTTATCTTCATTTTATCTTTTCTCCACTTGCACTAGGTATCCTTTATCTTCCATTTGTTGACATATTGTTCCAATATTCAATTGATTTGTACCCAAACTTCCTGTAGAACCAACAATTTCTTGAGAAACTCTTTCATTTTCTTATTAAGGTTTCCGAGATAGATATATTTTATTGATATTTATAAGTAGAACCAATTTTATTTTAGGCTCATTTTGGGGGAAATATTTTAATCATTCCAACATTCAACTTTTATGTGTCAGTGTATTCCTTGGAATTTTTATCCACCCATGATTTGGTGATTCGTAATCTAGAACCCGCACTAATATATAAAAATTCATCTCACTTAGAAATTTTACAAGGTTATGGGTTACCTCATTCCTTGATACTATTGAAGGTTGATTAAATATTTATTTCAGTAACTTTTTTCCACCATCATAAGACCTTGTTAGGGCTGGATATTCACTATCAGTTTTCTATAAAATTCTTTTTTCTCAAATTTCTAGGAAGTCATAACATTTTTTTGTTTAAGATTCCTCAAATTTACCTAAATATCATGATACATCATGTTGAGGGAGTTATTATCATCCTAAAAAGATCTATGTAAATTTTCCCAATCTTTATTTAAATATTAGATCTATTAATCAATCATTTTTATTGATTATTATAAAGAGTTATCACACTATTTTATTCTATTTTTTCAATTTAACATATAGGTTAGTATATTTACCATTTATATAAGTTTTTTAAAATTTTATGAATGCATGGATCACTTCTTTAAGAAGAATTTATATTACCGCTATCTCATAGTCACCTCTATGAAACTTTTCCTTAATCAAAGAATTTTTATTATTGAAAAGTAAAATTGATTGAGTTTTTGATTCTATATTATTTTTGAGAGAATTATTCATTTTGAATTTACATCAAATTTCATCCTCTAATTCATTAACTTATTCTTATATCCATAGGTTTTCATTAGGAATTTTCTTAACAAAACCAAGTATATATGCGATTAAATCAACATGAATTTTCTTCACATACCTTATGATTTTATAACATATATATTAAATAGTTTTTATTAAATAATCATCTTAATAATATACATATCTTCGCCTTGATTCTTTAAAAGTTTCACTTTTAATAGTTTTGGATAAATTAACTCTTAACACTATGATTATATTCATGTAGTGGTGATCCTTTTTTGTCCTTTGAAATACTTTGCTGCTTCTTTTCCTCTTTTTCATTATTCTACTTAAGGGGTTTTCTAGGAATTCAATGAAAATATTACCATAATTAAGATATTGTATCTCTATATAAGGCATCTAAAAAATATAATTAAGTATTAAATGGTAATACATAACACATTCCATGAACAAGTCTTTGAATCCTCATATCTCCTGCTTTAGTGTACATCAACCTTTTCCTCTTTTAAATTCATGTATCCGGTCTTCTATAGATCAATAGCCTTGCTCAAATTATTCTCTAAATGATATTATGATATCTTAGAATTAAGGAAGATGTTCCCATCCCTTAACTTAATCTTCCTCAATATTCAAATCCATAGTAGCAATATTTGATTCTATTTCCCCCTTTTCATTCAAACACAGGGAAGAAAAAATGTAATTGGGTTCTTCTCCTTTTGTCACGAACTAGCCCAGATACCCTAGAACCCAGATACCTGAGGCATTATTGACATAGACTAAATGGAATTCCCAATACCCATGGGTTTATTATTATAACCAATAATACTACAAGATCAAAAAGGGAATGAGTTTTCCATAATACAAAAAAAGATAAAAGATTACATGTCAGTATGATCAAAATTCCAAATGGTGAAATTACCAGAAACAAATAAGTATAACAAAAATGCAAAGAAGTACATCATCAAAGTACTCATCATCTAAAAAAAATAAAAAATAAAATATCCCATGAAACAAGTGAATGATATCTTCACTAGTAACCTCAAAAACTCCAAGTCCCTAGTATCAAGAACATACACCACCTCCATGTAGAGCTTTCCCTTTTCTTAGACCTAGAAAAATATAATCTACAAACACCCAAAGGAAAAGGTAGGGTATCATCTATAAATCCCAGTAGTTTCTCCACTAGTGTTCCATAATTAATACCATAACAATTAACCATTTATACTATCAATTTAAATAAAAAGGCATCACATTACATTTTCATATTTTAATCCAAAACATGATTTCATTCAAATAGATGGTAGATATTTAAAAAAAAATTAAAACCTAATTAAATGGAAATTTTAAATAAAATAGTTTATATAAATATATTTTAATGAATAAACCAATTAAATAAATCAATGACATGTATAATTAAATTAAGTAAGGAAAAAACCATGAAAAAGAGCCCTGCGGTAAATTAGTTCATTGGTAATAAGATCCTCACACTTCTCATTTATCAAAATTTCTCTAAAAATGTGAATAGACTCAAATCATCACCCCAGTCAAAGATCCACTATAAGAAATCAATATATACCCCATTATGGGAGTCATTACAAATAATCAAGATGATCTTGGTTTAGTTAGTGTTTTGATCGTTAGTCCATTTTTTGGTGATCAAGATTATAGTGTGCTTATATTAACTACCTAAAAACTACTCAAGATTACATGTGATTCATCAATCAATAGATCAATCAATAAAATTGGCAATTAATCATTTCAAAATATAATTGTACAATTTCATTTTTTAAGATTCATTTCTCAATTCAAAACTAAATCATTGGTTTTCATCATTTCATGAAATTTCAAATCATCTTTAAATTTAATCCATTTAATCAAGATCAATAATAAAAATAGTTTATCAAAAATATTTCCAAAATAAATCTATTATTTTCCAAAAATTCACCCCATAATTTAAATTACATTAAAATTAGTGTTTTTCTAAATTTCGATAACCATTTCAAATCATATATCGAATTATCTCAAATCCATATTTTTAAATCATTAAAAAAATATTTCTAAATGAATCAAGATAAAAGGTTTTCAATTGAATGGAATAGATTTATGGAACCACCTACCTTTAAATCAAGTGATCACAATGAAAAACACCCAAAACGAGGAGCACCGATGTGGAATGAGGTGAAGGAGATCTAGGAACACAACCTAGAATCAATATACAAAAAATAAAGTTTAGATCCATCAATTAAATGATGATATATCTAAATATAAGTAGGAGAGAAATAGAGATCAGAATAATCCACACAATATGATATCCACTTACTTGGATAAGATTGAATGAGATCAAGGCCGCTTCGATCTTGCAAGAGAAGGGTATAGAGAATTCAACTTCACCTCTTGAGATCCTCTAAGAGAAAAAAAATTGTGTTCTAGAAAAATGGGGGGATCAGGCTTCATAAATGAGGGGTTCATTATTTTTAAAGAAAATTTCATCAAAATTTAAACCTTTGTGAATGTTTTTCTAGGTTGGTACAGATAATTAGACGAATCATGAACCACTACTGGTATTCTATTTAGGGTTTAAATTTTAGTATCATGGTTAAAATAAATGTGTTCCTTCCATGCATTCTCTACTATCCATTAGGTGTATGGTTTTGAGGGGATAACCACGTGGTTTTGAAAAACTGTGCACCCCCTTCCAATGGTTCACATCAAGGTATACAGTTTGCAGGACCAAACAACATGGCCTTCCCTAACAATGCGCCAAATATGCATAGCCCCTTGGTCTTATAAAATTATCCAAATTCTCTTGGAATGACCCAAAAAACAAGAAATTAACTAAATTGGATCAAATAAGGGTTAGGGAATAATTGAAAGAAGGTAACAAGATGTTACAAACTCCCCACAATAACAAATTTATGTCCCCTGAAAGTCTATCAAGAATGTTTCATATCAAAGAGATGAGGCTACTTCTCTCTCATTGGTGCCTCATTCTCCCACATCTAATGAAAATCAGAACCATGATTCCATAGAATACATTCAAAAGGTATCATCCTCACATGAAGAACCTTTTACTTAGAATAAATAAAATACATCTGAAGATATGATACATAGAACACAATATATGTTTACATGAAATGTGGTGGAAGTGCTAAATGGAAAGAAACTTTCCCCACCCGACCCAAAACCTGAAAAGGTACCACAAATAAAGGTGTAAGATTCCCCTATTTCCTAAGACATCAATGACCCAAATGAGGTGAAACACTCAAAATAACCTAATCATCAACTGAAAATTTGAAATTCCACCTATAAAGGCCCACATAAGATCTGTACTAAATCTATTCCTTTAATATTCTCTGACAAACCAATTTAGTATTTATCACATTCTCTTGGACCAAATTCGTTCCAACCAAATAACACTCACCAGTATTCGACCAATACAACAAATATTTAGAAGGATGACCATACAATTCCTAAAAATGTGCCATATGAATTTCATACTAGAAACTGTTATTATAAGAAAACTCAAATATCCCCAAATTGACATCCCAAACTCAACCAAAATCAAGAATGAAAGCATGTAACATGATCTCATGAATCTATATATCTTGTTCTATCTAGACATCGGTCTATGAATTATATATTGTACTTAAAGTTACATAAAATACCAGTGCCTTCTGAAGGACTCTATAAAGAATGATAAGTAAAATGGGGATCCTTATCAGAGACTATAGTAGAAGAGAGTCCATGAAATTTTACAATCTCATACACATAAAGATATACCAAGTCCTCAACTTTGGTTTTATCATAAATGGGTAAGAAGTTAGCCAATTTATCTGCTGATCAATCATAACCCATTTCACATTTTTTTCCAAGGAGTATGAGACAACCCAACCACAATGTCTATAAATATCTCATCCCACTTTTATGTTGGCATTGGAAGTGGTTGAATCAAACCTAAAGGTCTTTGGTGCCCAAAATTGTCCTGATGAAAAGTATAACAACAAGAAACAAAGTTATCATTATCCCTTCTCATACTTGGACACCAGAATCATCATTTCATATCATAAACATATCTGTAGTTCTAGGGTTCACTGCCCACTGAGAATTATAGAATCTATCATCATATATTTTCTAATCGATAAAGGAACAATGAACTAGTTCTAGAAACATAGGATACCATTAGAAGAGAACAAACACTGACCAATTACATCTCCATCATAAATAGAGTCCCTAATTCTACATAATTTCACATCAAGTTTCTACTACCAAATAATCATCTCAAGAAGAGAATATGTCAATTGAACACTTACCAGAACTATCTTGGATCCTTCTTCCCAAGCTCCTAAATGAAACAATGTAAAATGAAACATAAAATTAAACTCTTATGATGATTATTTCATGGTCAAAGTTGGAAGTTTTATACTTAAAGTGACAACAATGAAATTCACCTTACCTATGGTGTGGGAAATGTCGAATTCAAAATACTGCAAGTCCTCCAACCAATTCCTATGATGAAGGTTCAAATATTTTTAAAATAATACATAACTCATGATCATGTGGGCATAAAACAAGTTAAACCATTCAATGAAAAGTTAATATAGACAAATCTGAAGTGAATTCATCATGGCTATGAGTTCAAGGTCATGGGATGGATAATTCTTTTCATGTGGCCTAAGATGTCAAGATCCATATGATACCATGTGATGAACCTGCATAAGAACTCAACCCAAAACCAAACATGATGCATATATATGACCACATAGTCATACCCAATCTCTGGAATAGTGAACACTATCACATAAGTCAAAATATATTTCAACTAAACAAAATAACTTTAAAATTTATCATCATAAGGGAACTTCCTCCCCTTCCAAGATAGAGTAGTCATAGACAAATACAAATTGGATAAATCCTTTAAAAACTAACAATAATACCCCACTAAACCCAAGAAGATATGAATTTTGAAAACATTATATGGTTTCTACTAGGTCATAACAGATTTTACCTTCTCAAGATCAATTGTAATACAATTTTCAGTGATCACATGTTCCAGGAACATCACTTCCCAAATCTATATATCACATTTAGATAGCTTGGCATAAAGTTAGTGATTTCCCAACATTTCCAGAACTTCTCTCAGATAACACACATATTCCCCCTTATACTATTAGTAAACCGGGATTTCATTCACAAAGATTACTACGAACGTATCATGGCACTCATGGAAGATTCAGTACACCAATGAAATAAATCCTATATGATAATTTTTTATACCAAATGAAATAATAATATAAATTAATGGATATAATATCTTCAGAAGTTGGTATTTTGAATGTTAAATTATTTTATTCTAAACTGGTGATATCCAGATCAAAGATCAATATTTGAGAACCACTTCACTCCTTTCAACTGGCCAAATAGGTCATTAATCCTTGGTAATGGATACTTTTTCTTCACCATAACTCTATTGATTTTCCAATAATCAACAGATAGATGAAAATTTCCACAATATTTCATAGAAAATAAAAACAATAACTTCTTAGGGTGACACACATGGGAGAGTGACTATTTTACCCAAGATATCATCCAACCGATTATTCAACTCTTTTAGTTTAGCTGGTTCCATATGGTAAGAATAAAAAAACTTATGGATTACCATACAATAAATCAATTGAAAACTATACCTATCCTACTAGTGGGAAACTAGAAAAATTAGAGAGAAACATGTCCGGAAACTTGAAAAAAATTGAAGGGATATCATAACTCAAAAATTCTCACTTGAGATCAAAATCAATGTAACAACCAAAAAATTTATTAATGAAAATTCCACTTGATATAATTAAATGTATTATTATGTAAAATGGTTAAAAAACTTATGAACATCCTTGATTTTAGATTTTTGGATTTCAAAATACCATTAAGAATTGTTACCATTGCTAATATAGCCATTGAACAGTGGTCACATGATTAGTATAAATACAGGGCTTTAACAAATCCAATTTACTCAGACAAATAAAGCGATGACTTCATCCAGTAGAATTTATCCATAATAAGACCATTTGTCAAAGATCATAAAGGAGGTGGCATCACTGGGCTTCACTCTTGACCAAGCCCAATCCAAGCTTCAACACAATAAGATTGAACAGAGCCGCATACAGGATAAGTGGAAGTTAATAGAGGGAGAAGTGGAATTTAGTAGAGATTACCACTTGAGCGATGTTATACGAGCCCCCCAAGAGTTTGTCACCATCACACACCTTACCCTTAGGTCTTATGAAAGTGTTATAAGGTAATATGTAACAAGACCATATCACCATGATTGCATACTTTATATTTTTGTACAAAAAATATGCATTTATTTTATTGTTACTTTGAAAATGGTTTTTAAAGCACAAATAATATTTTTAGTTAATTTTAAATCTAAGAATTAATGGATTTTTGAATTAAATAATATTTTAATAAAATATTTTTAAAAAATCACTTTTTCTTAAATACCATTTGTGGTTTTTATTAGTTTAATGTGTAGTGTCCAAAACCTAAATAATAAAGAATTCCCTCTCTTTTCCAATATAAACCCACCCACAATCCCAGTTCTCTTCACTAAAAACCCTTGTATCATGTCCCTACCGTTACCTCCTCTCTCTAAAATCCACCTAAGGTTCCACAATATCCCAAAAATCATCTCTCAAGCCCCTCCCAATCCTCTGGGGTCACACTTCCAAGTAAGGGATTTCTTCCTTTCTCATTTTTGTCCAAATTTCATTATGTTTTTATATCATTTTTTTCAATTAAAAATGTTGGAGTATGATTTTTAACCCCCCGTACTTTCTTCCTTATGTTTGAATGATGAGATACCTCTTTCTCTCTCATTAATTCTTCCCATGTACACCCGTTACCATACTGAAACTATGTAAGGAATTTCTCTCTTCTCACTTACATTCAAGCAATTATTTTGTATTATGAATATAAATTACATTACATATGTTGGGAATTTTATCTATATGACTCCCTTACTCTCTATTTTATGTATATATTATGATACACACATTTATCTCTCATCAACCATTTTTATGAATTCTTATGTCATGCTGTTATGCTATCAAAATTGCACTGCAATTTTCCAAGCCAAAGTCATCATGTAGTGAATACCATGCCAATTAATCTATCAAGGATATTCACCTTTGTGAACATTTAATTATTGATTATAGAGTTTAATGTATTCATTCCACATTCCTTTATCATGGAATAAATTATGATGTCTAATGAAACCATGTGGCACACTTATGCATGAAATGAAATGTTTATAAAGGGTGCGCCCTGATAGCGCTGTAATGCATTGGGTAAAGATTAGTATCCTGATAGGTCAAGTGAAATTAGGGTTTAATCATAGTAATTCAAGTTAAATGAGGTTTTAATCATTCTCCATGTGCAATGATCCTTGGCTCATGCTAATATCATGTTAAAAGTTGATGCCACATTTACATGTTATGATAATCAAGATATATCATGCCTTTATGTTCACATTTCTCTTATGCTCCATTGATATCCCTATTGTATAACATGTATTTTATTCTTCATGTTATGTCTTTTTTACTCCCTTACTGGGCTTTGTAGCTCACCCTTTTTGTTTGTCATCAGGTTATCCCATGCAATGCTATGTACGAAGGAATGTTGTGGTCATATAAAAGAAGTTTTCAACAAAGATGTCATATTTTTATGTTTTAAGTTTTAAAATAATACTCCTAATTTCCGAAGACACTATACATCTTCATCCTCATAGTTTTCTTGAGTTTATTTTTATGTAATAAATCATGTTTAAGTGTGTAATAAAGAGCAGGGTTATTATAGTTGGTATCAATGGATAGGTTTTGTTATTTTTGGGATTATGATTAGAAGACCCTAGTGAAAGACTTATAGATAATACTATTTATAATAAAAACATACCTAAATTTTGGTGAGTATTGAGTAAGTGGTTTATCAAGAAATTAAATCCCTGTCTAGATACTAGTACATAGAGGTGGCTATGGAACAGATGTATCTAGGGGTAAAACTCAAAAACACCGGTTTGAGCTAGACTCGAACGAGAACTGGTGCATGAAAACGGGACTTGCTGTACTCTTGCTTACGAAAATACTAAGGGATATACTTTGGTATATTCATAAGATTATTATGAACCATTATCAAGGGAATAGAAAATTTCCCTGAGAATATATGTTGGGAAGTAGATCATTGATAACATAGATTGAAGCATATAAATATGTTAGTTAAGGAAATAAAAGTAATTTATAAGTTATCCCTTTTTGTATTTGAATTTACCTTTATGTGTTACCCCTAACTCTCCTTTTATTCTAGAAAATGGCTGGTAATATGAGGAATCAAGATAAAAACCGATGTGAAGATCAATGTGATGAATGTTCTAATGAGATGACCAATCTGATGGGAGAGAGAATCACAAAATTTTTCACGATACTCTCTCAGTTAACTCATGTTTTGAATAGAAACATGGGTCAAGAGGAACATTTAACCCCCCATAATAAATAAAAAGCCACAATCAAGAGCTTCATGAGAAAAAGACCTTCTACTTTTAATGGATCATTTGAGCCCTCAATCGCCAAACAATGGATAAATTCCATTGAAAATATATTCTCCATCCTTCAATGTTTTGAACAATAAATGGTTTTTATGGATGCTTATCATATGGAGGGTGAATCTGATCAATGGTGGACATTGATAAAAAATACGAAGCATGAGGAGGATATTGAGGCATTGGAATGAAAGGATTCCTGGAAAATGTTTTTCAATAAATATTTTCCTCACACCCACTAAATTAAGATGAAAAGTGACTTCCTTTCCCTAAAGACAAAAAAACTACGAATCCATCAGAGCGTACGTGGAAAACTTCACAAGGATTTCATGATATGACTCTGGATTCTTCATTACCCCTAAATTCAAGGTTGGCCACTTCTTTAATGGGTTAAAACCTTTTCTATGGAAATCCCTAGTGATCCATGACTTCGAGAGCTATGAGGAAGTACATGATGTATTCCATGTATCACTATTGAGGAAGTAAATACATGACCCATCACATGTACTCAATCCAGAGGTGGTACCATTAGAGAATGACATCCCCTATGAAGAGAATCCGGTGAAGAACATAGATCATAGGGAAAATGTTCAACAGAATAAGACAATACCCCTCATCAAGGTGTTGTGGCGAAACCACAAGTTTGAAGAGGCATCATGGGAATTAGTGGATGTGATGAAGCATAGTTACCTGCATCTGTTTTAGTGTGAGAAAAGGAAATTTCAAGGGTGAAATTTCTTAAGAGGAGAATATTTTAGTGACCCAAAATATTATTAATGAAAATTCCTCTTGATCAAATTAAATTTATTATTATATAAGATGGTTTTATAAAACATATTCACTTCCTTGGTTTTATGTTTTTGGATTTCAAAATACAATTAATAATTGTTACCATTGCTAATATAGCTATTGAACAGTGATCAAATGATTAGTATAAATAAAGATCTTTAACAAATCCAATTTACTCAGAAAAAGGAAGTGATGGCCTCATCCAGCAGAATTGATCTGTACAAAGCCCATTTTTCAGATCTTAGAAAGGAGGTGACATACATAGGCTTCGCTCTTGACCAAGCCCAAGCTTATCTTCAACACATTAATCTTGAACAGAACCACCTATGGGAGAAGTGGAAGTTAATAGAAATTACCACCTGAGAGATGTTATCTAAGCCACCCCAAGAGTTTGTCACCATCGCACACCTTACCCTTAGGTCTTATGCGGGTGTTATAAGGGGATATGTAACAAGACCCTTACACCGTGATTGTGTGATTTATTTATTTTTTTGTATAAATAATACACATTTATTTTATTGTTACTTTGAAAATGGTTTTTAAAGCACAAATATTGTTTTTAGTTAATTTTCAATCTACGAATTAATGGATTTTTTAATTAAATAATATTTTAATAAAATATTTTTACTAAATCAACCTTTATTAAATATAAATTATTGTATAATTATTATGAATACAATTGTAATTTTTATTAAGGTTTGAAATCTATTTTTGTCAAAACGCGTGAATTTTCGATAAATGTCAGTTTTTATTTTAAATGTAAAAATTCAGATATTTATAAAATTATTTAGATAAAATGAATATTATTTTTGGAATCATAATTTCGAAATTATCCAATGCTGATTTTTTCATAATTTTCCGAGACAATAGCATTTTTGTGTAAAAATTAAATATCGTTTAAATATATAATGTATTTTTTTAAATCAAAATGACCCAATAGTGATTTAATAATATACTATAAAAGGTGTTTTCAGACAATATATTTTTTACCTTTAAAAAAGTGATTTTATATTTGTTTAATTAATTTTATGGTGCCTAATTTGACCCTCTAAGACTTATAAAACATTTTAACTTTTTTAAAATGATTTACTTGAGAGTGCGACTCACCTCCACATAATCAAACCTCATAATTCAATAATTTAGGCCATTGAATTTATAGAATTATGTTTTCCACTCTCATTTGGGAGAAACCATGGGAAAAACAGTTGGTTGGTTTGTGGTTTGGATTATTTTAATGCGTAGTGTCCAAAACCTAAATAATAAAGAATTCCCTCTTTTTTCCTATATAAACCCACCAATGATCCTACTTCTATTCATGAAAAACCCTTGGAGAACGTCCCTAACCTAAAATCCTCTCTATAAAATCCTCCTAATGTGCCCTAATCTCCCAATAATCGTATATCAATCCCCTCACAAGCCTTTGGGATCACACATCCAAGTAAGGGATTTATTCCTTTCTCAGTTTTGTCCAAATTTCATTATGTTGTTATACCATTTTGTTTTAAATTGAAAATATTGGGTTATTATTTCTAAAATACCCCATAATTCCCTCATAATGTTTGAAAAATTAGATACCTCTTTCTCTCTCATTAATTCCTCCCATGTACTCTCGTTACCATGCCAAAATTTCGTAGGGAATTTCTCTCTTCTCATTTACATTCAAGAAATTATTTTGTATTATGAATATAAATTCTATTACATATGTTGGGACATATATCTATATGACTCCATTACTGTCCATTTCATGTACATGTTATGAGACACCCCTTTTCTCCCATCAACAATTTTTATGAATTATTATGTCACGCCGTTATGATGCCGAAATTGCACAATGATTTTCCAAGACAAAGTCATTATGTAGTGAATACCATTCCCATTTATCTATCAAGGGTATTCACCTTTAGGAACATTTACTTATTGATTATAGAGTTTCATTTATGAATTACACATTCCTTTATCATGTAATAAATGATTATGTTTAATGAATCCATGTTATATGATCCACACGACAGACTTATGCATGAAATGAAATGTTTATAAAGGGTGCACCCTGATAGCACTCCAATGCATTGGGTAAATATTAGTATCATGATACGTAATGTTCAATGAGGTTTTAGTCATGATAATTCAAGTGAAATGAAGCTTTAATCATGATCCATATTCAATTATCCTTGGCTCATGATAATATCATGTTAAATATTGATGCCACATTTCTAGGTTATGATAATCATGATATATCATGCCTTTATGTCCATGTTTCTCTTATGCTCCACTGATATGCATATTTCCTAACATATATTTTATTCTTTATGTTATTCCTTTTTTACTCCCTTACTGGTCTTTATAGCTCACCCTTTTCTTAGTTTCTCAGGTTATCCCATGCAATGCTAAGTATGAAGGAATGTTGTGGTCATATAAAAGAAGTTTTCAAGAAATATGTCGTATTTTTATGATTTAAGTTGTTATGTAATGCTCCTAATTTCCCAAGAAACTATACCTATCGATTCTCAGAGTTGACTTAAATGAATTTTTATGTAATAAATCATGTTTAATTGTGTAATAAAGAGATGCTTTATTATAATCAAACACTAATATTACTTTTCCCAAATATAGATAAGAAGGTATAGCTTTACTTGACCTCCAGAACCATTCTTCCTAAAAACATAAAACACCTCATCATGTGTTGTAATTGAGACCCACTAACAATTGTAGTAAATTTAGGCATTATTATCCTTGATTTAATCTATCTTAAGAATTATTCAAAGAGGTTTTGTGTTAAAGAAAAGAGAATTATAGATAATATGAATCTCTAATAAAGAAAATACACAAGAAGGATAATGAAGAACTTGTTCTCTCTTCGTTCTGATGGGTGTAGTAATATCTATCACATAATATAAAATATTTATAGGAATATTTAAAAGGTCCACAATACATGTTGATATACATGAGTGATATGTATCGGTATCAAATAATGTTGTCACTAAAGATGAGGCTATAGTGATGTTACCTCTCATAGTCACTGGACGTGTATACATTTCCTCTGGAGACACTAACACTACTTGAAGAAGCTTTGTTTTTTATTCTTGTTGTTAGAACCACTTTGTTTGTGAAGAATTTGATTGTACCTCAATAATGGTAGGAACTAATGAGACAATTTCACAATGTCGAGTTGAAAACATTTGAAAAAACTTATTTAAGTGACTTGAGTGACCACATGAACTACAAATCTTGGATTCCTCAGAGAAAACCCTTTTCAAATGGACAACTTACCACATTGGTAGCAAGTCAAAGGGACTCTTCCAGGAACAATAGGAGTTCTGGAATCCACCTGCCATCTAGATCCACCACATGGATTATCATGATTTCTATTTCCTTTAAATGAACTCACCGAAGCACCACTAGGAGAAACAATACCTCCAATATACCCTTAATTACTAGAAAAATAAAGCTCAGCAATCAACTCCCTATCAAGTACATTGATATTTTAAGTGAGAATCGGTAATAAAACATGTGAATGGATATGAAGTCGAATATCCATCATGAACCATCTAGTATTCATCTTCTTATTCGATATAATCTCAGGTGAAAAATGCACAATCTCAACAAAGTGGTTTTCACACTATGTCATAACTCTGTTAGCCTATTTTAGTTTGAAAAACTCTCTATCCATAGAAAGTGTCATTGATTATGGATATAAATTATAACTAAAAATTAGTCTAAATCCATTCCACTCAAAAACCTTATGCTTTTTTTCACTATTACCATCAACTCCCACTATCTGTTACTAGTACCTTCCTACTTAAAGTTAGAACATTTCACCTTAATATGATTAGGTGTATCTATGAATTCAAAAAGGCAATCTATCTAGTTTAACCAATACTCATCCTCTTGAGTATCATTAGTTCCATGGAAAATAGGTTGTTTCTGGAGAATAAATTCTTGATCATGATGATGAGATTCATCCCTTTGTGGTTCCAAAATTGGAGCATAAATGAGAATGAGTAAAGATGCCTACCCTAGAGAATGAATAAAATGAAAAAATATAAAAAATATTATAGTCGATGGAATGATATACTCATGATGATTCACCAATATATTCCTCCTGGGACCTATTGAAATAACTTATCGAAGTCATGATGCTACACAACATTAACAAACAACACTAAATACATGAGAAGGTTACACAATTCAATAGATCAAATAAGAGAAATGGGGATATCAATCCAATCAGAAAAGATTTCAAGATTTAGATTTAAAAATATCCAAATAAAAATAATGGAAATGACTATAATTAGATCAACAAATTCCTTAAAGAAACTTTTACCAGACAACCATGGATACTTAAGTATCGTTATGGTGAGAGCAGACCCGGAACTCACTCACAACTACCTCATAAGTCCCATAAAGACATCCCAAAATATATATGAACATCAAGGAAATATTCTTGAACTATACCAATGATACTTATTTTTTATGAACCAGCCTAGATACCCTGGTACCTTCATACTTGAGGCAACACTGACATAGCCCGAAGGGTTTTCTCTGTCCCCATGGGTTGACAACTTGGACCTAGCATCATACATGATCAAAGAGGGAATTATTTTTACACAAAATAGTGGAAGATAAACAAAATTAAATGTCAATGTGCTCACCACTCAAAAAGGGAGAAAGTACCAAAAAATAGGTATAAAAAACCCAAAATAATAAATCATCAATGTAATTAGTATATGATAAGATAAAAACTCAAAATATCCCTTGTAACATGTGGATGGAATCTCTACCAGTCACCTTCAAGACTCCATCTCCCAAGGATCAAGAACATCCACCACCTCCAAGTGGAATGTTCCCTTTTCTCAGACCTAGAAAAAGGTAATCTAAAAATTCCCAATGGAAAAGTTAGGGAATGAGATATAAATCCAATTATGGTCTCACAAAGTGTTCCATAATCAATACCATAACAATTAACCATTTCTGCTAATAATTTAAATAAAAATAAGGTAGGTAATTACATTTTAATATTTGAAACCAAAACACATTTTCAATTAAATAGATAGAATATTTGTAAAAACAACATTAAAATAGGATGAAATGAATATTTTATATTAAATAGTTTATATAAATCATATGGGATAAATAAATTAGTTCAATAAATCAATGAAATGTATAATAAAATCAAGTAATGAAAGAACCATGAAAAAGAGACCTAATGTAAGTTAGTTTCTTGGTAATATGATCCTCAAACTTCTTATTTATTAAGATGGATATACAAATCCATGTACACTCAAATAATCACCCTAGTTAGGGAGACACTATAAGAAATCAATATACACCTCATTAGGGGAACCACTATGGGAAATCAATCCGATCATAGTTCAGTTAGAATTGTCATAATAAGTCTATTTTCAAGTGGATTAAGATCCTATAATTCTTTTCCTCATTGACTACTAACTTCCTAGGATAATATTTGATTTACCAATCATGAAATCAATCAATCAAACTAGAAATTAATCATTTCGAATCATTTCAAAATATAATTTCCCAATTTCAGTATTCCACGTGCCTTTCTCATTTCAATTCCAAATCATAGTTTTTCATCAGTTCTTGCCATTTAAAATCCTATTTTAATTTAATACATTTAATCAAGATCGATCATAAAATTATATCATCAAAACTATTTCAAAAATCTTTCCATAATGTTTCACAAATTGACCTCACAATTTCAATTCCATTGAAATTGGGGGTTTTCTCAATTTCCTTACCCATTTCAAATCAAATATCGAACCATTTCATATCCATGTTTTTAAATCATTTAAAAACTCTTTCCAAATAAATAAATCAACAAAGGTTTTCAATTGAATGTAAACTATTTATGAAACCACCTACCTTTAAATCAAGGTATTAAATCACACAACACCTATAAAGGGGATTGAAAATGACGAATATGGCGAAGGAGATCTAGGAACACAACCTAGAATCTGGATAAAAAAATGAAGTTTAGATCCATAAATTACATTCAGATCTATAAAAATATAAGTATGATAGAAATAGAGATCATAAAATACACATGAGATGATATCCACTTACCCGGATGAGATCAAATGTGATCAACACGACTTCGATCCACTAAAAAAAGGGGTTGGAGGAGTTAAAAACTACCTCTAGAGAGCCTCAAAGAGCCAAAAAATCATGTTAGGGTTGAATGAAGTATTATTATTCTTAAACCGGGGGTTTAGTATTTTTAAATAATTTTTTTTGGGTATTAAAACCCATGTACATGGTTTACTAGGTAGTGACAAATGATTAAAAAAACTGTGCACCTATACTTGTCTTTTATTTGGGGTGAATGGTTTGACCACATAGTTAAAATAAATACGTGATAACCAAGAATTACACACTATTAATGGGATTGAAGGTTTTTAGGGACTGGCCACATGGTTTGGACAAGTCGTGTTCCCCCTTCTAGTGGCTCACATCAGAGTGCACAGTTTGGCATGCCAAATCACATAGTTTTCCCTAACTATGTACCAACTATGCATTACCCCATGATCATCTAAAATTATAAAAATTATCATATAATGACCCCAAAAAAAGACTTGACATAAATGAGATCAAAACAAGGGTCATGAAATACCTAAATTAAGGCAATAAGATATTACACCTTTGATACATATATTATCTATTTGGTAGAAATAATATCATGATATCTCTCTCAATTCATTCCATTTTTATCTTATTATATTTACTATTTTATAGTCATATAATCATGAATATTGTTTCCATATATGATTTAGAAAATCCTCAAATCCCAGAAGTAAGAAATTATCCCACTTAATGTGATTTAATTTATTCATTTAAATCTTTTTAAGACTCAGGTTGACTTTTCCATGAAATATTTCAAATATTTCATCTCTATTTCTAAAAAAATATATATATTTAATTATATTTAAAATTAACATCTATGTATACATGGAATCATGTAGTTGTGTCATGTCACTCCCTTTTACAATGTGGAATTATTCTCCTCTTTAGATTGGATAAAAAAACCATCCTAATAATTTGTGATATTATTTCATTGAATATTGGTTGAAAATTTTCTAGTTTATTTTTGTAATTTATTAGGAAACTAATTCTGAATATCTTATATATTTAATTCTTTATAAATTATCTATGTGTAGGATAACTCATACATTACTGATGATGATTCATACACACCTCATGAAAGACTCATATAGAGGTGATATCACTTATACACAACTTTAGAATGACTCATACATAGTTCTTCAAATGGATTTTATGTTATCTTAAATGATTCATAATCCAATGAATCGTATAAATACTCTCAAACACATATATATATAGTATAGATTATATATATAAAAATTCTAAAGGCTTGTACATAGATATAGTTCATTTTATAATTTTCATTCCAAAGTTAGAAATGAATCATACACAGATAAAGGTGAACTAATACATAGATACAAAAGACTCATATGTAGTTTGTACTTTGTGAATTTTCATCTCTAGACTGTATATTATAGACTTTAGTAAATTATAAAAATAGATATTCTAGACCATATCCAATCCTTTCCAATCAAATCGGATGAAATCAAAAACATAAATAAAGGATTTTAATTTAATGGATGAATCTTTTCCCACCACACGTCATATTAATGTTTTAATATAGACCTTATATCTATCCCACTACTTGGAAAATTATAAACTCTATCAAGACAGTTGTAGAAAAATATCTCATCATTGGTACATATCATTGAACTAAATAGAAGATCAAAATTCATCATTAGTAATTTCTACTATATTGAATTATTATAAAGGATATATCCAAGTACCATCTTTCATATTCCTTTTCCATTTTTCATGGTAGAACCTCATCTTAGCTTCCAAACATCTCCAACACATATTGACAGCCATCTTACCATTATTAATGACTTTCATATTCACAATAAATTGAATCCAACCCCTGGAAACTTTAATTTTTGGGGTATTATAATCAAATTAAAATTGTATTATTGATTAAAGTTTTGTATTTTTACCCTTGCTTATGATTCTTGGAAAAATATTTTTGACTGTAAAATTGTCTCGACAAAAACAATTTTTTTGGAAATTATTTATATAATTTTTATTTTATTTAACATTCTTTAGAATTATTTATAGAATAAAATAAGATCTATATTATTATGTAGATGATATAGATAGTTTTGGTAAATACTATAGACATGGGTTCTCTTGGTCAATTGTGTTAAATGATGATGTTTTAATGAGATAATTAAAAATGAAATTAAAAGGTTGAATTCAATGTTTGTGAAAATAGTAATGAGTCTATTATATTAGTTAAATTAATGATGATGGATGTATTATAAACTATAAAAGGAGTAATGAAATTCTATTCTTCATATAATCAATATTTTCTCCTATTTTATATTCCATAGTGTGTTGATAATTAAATATGAAATTCGAGGGATGATGAGCCTAATAATTTAGAAAGATGTGGCATATGATTAATATAATTTTAATCATGATGAAAATGTTATTTTTATTTTATTTTAATTTTGAAACCAATATTTATGGATGATATAATAAAAATGAGTTTACCATGTATTTCATATATTACAAAGTGATGATACAAGATTTGATTTAAAAAATTTCAATGGAATTTTGATTGAATATGATGATGATTTGTTTATATTGATATTATATGATTAATATTAATTAATCTTAATTGAAATTTTGTATAATGGATGTTTAATTTTGGAGGAAAAATATTTACAAGGTGATGTGTGCACTATTACCTAGTGTACTTCTATAATATTTGACCCAGTATTTAATTAAATTTCTAGTTTTAGGAAATAATACTTGATTTATTATTGATTGTATGAGGGAATACAAAATTGTAATGAGTTTTGTGAAACTCATTGGTGATGATTAATCTTCATCCAACATCTTATCTTGGGGTCAGGGATAAATAACATTAGGCCATTCCAATATTTAATGGGTCAATCCCAAATTGATATTATTTCCCTACCACCCACTGTATCTTTATCATCATCCATATTATAGAATGGGGGTGCACTACAATTTATTAGTTTCTTAAGACTATTAAAATTGTTTAAATATTGAATGAGGATAATCTAAATGATATAAATATAATGCATATTTTATATTCAAATGTGTTGATATAGATGTATGGCTAGATGGTGAATTAAATATATTAGATTTAAATATTTCATTCCAAGAAAATTAAATGTTTTATTAAAGATCTAATTTTGATATTATATTACAACGTTTTTGGTATATATTATTCTTTGTAGTGAATGCCCAGGATATGTAAAAACATAACTTTATAGTAATTTATTGAAATGATCATTTATAGTGTATATGTTTATGTATAGGGTATTGTGTCACATAATTATTATATGTAATGGATTGTAAATAAAATATTATTGTTGGATTTTAACAATGGGAGATTAATGATATTGTTATAGGATAAAAATATATGGGATTATGGGGATTGAGATTTATTATAATGAAAAATTACCATGAATCCAAGATCAAATATTTGATCAAAATATATTTTCTACTTTGATGCATCATTCACACCATTAACAAGGACAAGAATAATGTTGTCACGACCCGTCCCTCGGGGCCCGTTCCATGACTACCCCAAGCGCACCTTCTATAAGACAGGTTTTGGCGACTAGTACCCAAAAGGAATATCACTAAAATGGGAAGGAATTGCCTTTTAAACTATACAAACACACAGCCCATGAACACAACAAGATGCAACCATGAAGTAAAACTACGGTAGTAAAAGTGTGTACTGAAAGTAATGGGGCTGGAATACAAGTCCAACTGAAAAGCTACAACTACAACAGAAAATAGAAAATTGATTTTGAGATTATCCACCAAGGATCCTACTTAAAGGGTAGGTACAACTCATATCCATAGCTCTCCACATTAACCAGTCACCTCTGTGTACTGCCTGGTCCTGGCTTCTATAGTCTCAACCAAGATGCTATTTGTTTGCATAAGACACAACAAGGTACAGGTGAAGCCTGTGCAGGGGTGAGTATAACAATACCCAGTAGGGACCCCAAGACCCCTGAAGGTCTCTCAGAATTCTAAAAAGGAAAACTACAAATAATGATCTCAATCATAAAGCACAAAGCATAAAACTAATCTCAAACCAGGTATACAACTCAGTGTTTAGGAATAAAGATTATTAGTCTAAAGCTACATCATTTTATTCCATTAGGAAGTTTCCACAACTAAACCATGTGGGAGTTGTTCCATTGTCAATCCACACTAGGTCTTATATCTCTGATCCATGATGAGTTTATTTAAGTCTAGTACTCGTCGGGTTGTGCCCTACTAATCCATATAGGGTCGATAGAATATTGATCCACACAGGGTTGCTATGGTGCTAATCCACACAGGGTTTCTAGATGTTGATACACATAGGGTCTCTATGATACTGATCCACATAGGGTTGCTAGATGTTGATCCACATAGGGTCTCTATGATGTTGATCCACACAAGGTCTCTACTCAGATGATAGCCAGCCACAGGATTCCCTCCACCCAGTGCACTTGAGTTCCGTAGTATCTGCTCCTCTGCATATTGGTCGTGGATCAACTACTATGAAGTTCCACAAAGGAGTAACCCAAAGGACCTCAATGTCGTAAGGGTTCCTATTTAACATATGGCGTGTCAATCACAACCCCGGTCTGTGAGTTATAGACATTTTAGTACCGACGGACCATTTTGATTTGAGTATGATCCAACCTATTCATACTCCAAATTTCTCCAAAACCTATATGGAGTGTCTCAAAAGGACCGTCTCATCCCAAGTATTCCAACTTCATAGACAGTTCATCAAATGGACATCTAGTTTGTAAGATATGACCTTTTAAGCGTATCAAGGCCGAAATGGGTCTGGGTCCGGTCAGCCCCAGCTTGGGCCATCCCGACCCGACTTGGCTCGGTCTACCCCAACAGGGTGAGGCTATGTAGGCTTGGCCCACTGGCTAGTGTGACCCATGTGAGGGTTGCGCGGTCCACCTCCTGAATGGATCAAAGTGTCGTTTGAATCTTAATTGGCGGCACTAGGTGGCACCACCTAACTGTCCGCCAGACCCGAGGGGAGTGGGTCCCCTCCCTTCACTGCAGCTTCAAAGCCACTTCTAGCCTCATCAGGGCATGCAACGACGCGCTGTCTCCCACCTCTATGCCTAGCTAAGAGTTGGATTCCTATTCATCCACCGCGGCACTGAGCGGCGCCACCCCCTTTCACGGGCGGCGAGCACCGGCCACCGCTGGTTCTTGTCACTGGTGCCATCGCGCCGGTGTAGCACTAGAGGATCTTCCACGAGCCATCGGGTGATCTCTGGTGGTCCGTTTTCCCTTATGCTCTCACCTACAGGCCTCCTAGGAAGTCGTTGTCAGTGCACGACTCCCAAATTCAAGTTTCTGTCGAGTTG
The DNA here is from genome assembly GCA_963277665.1 of Viscum album. Lineage (NCBI taxonomy): Eukaryota > Viridiplantae > Streptophyta > Magnoliopsida > Santalales > Viscaceae > Viscum > Viscum album. Next base: position 2,097,356,743 of record OY728125.1, read on the forward strand.
TAAAATTCATTCCCCGATGAACATGAAAAGAACGAAGTGGAGGAGGGTTTAGGACTTGTTTTTTAGCCCATTCCCTCCTCGTTAGCAACTTAACCAGTGGTAGCAATTTAATTCATCAAAGATAATATTAAATAATAAACCCCCTTCCTCAAGAATCATTGGTGACAACTGCGGATGATGGTACTTCCACATTTGAGTGTATTTCAAATGAAGGAGAAGGTTCATGTGCATTATTGTTTGTCGACCATCGACCTTCGGACCAATTCCAGAACGAGCATCGTCAAATCCTACATTCTACATTGGAAGAAAGTTCTCCGGTGCTTTGTCAGATCTCACCACCAAATTCCTCCCCAATCTACCTTTTCCCACATTTTAATGAAAAAAAGAGTTAATAAATTAATTCATCATTCAATTAAGGGCCAATTAATTGGTGAAATTAATGAGTCGAATTAATTGAATGTTGTGTGGTTACACAACAGATGAGTCAAGTCATTAAATTTCTCAACAACCCAGCGGTCCCGCCAATTCCACTCAACTGTTATAGAAAAATAAAACAACAATTTTATGTTATTTTATTATTCTTTAATAAGTATGAAAAATAATTTTTTTCTGCCGACCTACTACAGTCGAAGTGAAGCCTCCCTTAAGTAAATCCCAACACTGCAAATTCAACGGAGTCCTCGTATTTGAATTCTAAGCATCAGTACAAAAGTTAGAAAATGTCGCTCGTATGTTTATTGAACGTACCATAAAAAAGTTCAAAAATCCATTCCAGGAACATCGAGGGTTGGAATCAAGAGCCATCAATTTTTGAAGACTCAGAATAATCCCAAAAAAATAAAAAATAATTATATGTAATTTTCGGGTCTTTACATTCTCCCCACCTTAGGGATTTTCATTCACTAAAGCTGTAACAAAACTAGGGTAAAAATGGGGGTACTAAGCATGTATTTGAGATTATCTCTCCCAGGTGCTCTTCTGGAGGTTCACATGCTACCAAAGAACTCGCACTAGAGGAATAAACCTCCCACGAAGGACCCAATCTTGTCGATCCTCTATCTCTAACGAACTCCGCAAATGTTGCCCTATCGTCGATGTCCACCTTACCCCAATTGATAATGTGTGATGGATCAAGAACATACCTCATCATCTATGACACATGGAAACAATTATATACCTGGTGCATCTATGGGGGAAGAGTTAGATGGTACACCACTTGGACTACTCTTCTGAGGATCTGAAAGGGTCCGATTAACCTTGGAAATAGCTTGACACCCCGACCAAACCTCTCTAATCCTCTGCAGGGTGAGACTCATAGGAAGGCATGGTCTCCCCCCTCAAACTCTAAGGGTACCCATATCTTGTCGGCATAAGACTTCTGCCATCTTTGTGCAGTATTTATTCTCTCTAAGATGATCTGCAACTTCTCTGTGGTAGCCTATACTAAATATGGACCCATGAGTGATGACTCCCCCGGTTCTGTCCAGAAAAGGGTTGATCTACAAGGTTACCCATACAATGCCTCAAATAGAGCCATGTAGATGGTGGAGTGGTAACTGTTTTTGTATGTGAACTCCACCAGTGGTAGGTGGTCCTCCCAACTGTGGCCAAAATCAAGAACACACACATGAAGCATGTCATTGAGTGTCTGTATAGTCCACTACATCATACCATCTATCTATCGATAAAAGGTGGTACTCAAGCATAGATGAGTCCCAAATGCCTCCAATAATCCCTTCCACAAGTGGGATGTAAAACAAGTGTTGTGATATGAGATAATCGTCAATGGAACCCCATGAAGTTGCATAATCTCCTATACATAAAGGTATCCCAATCCCTTTACTAATCCCTGCTCTCGGATGTGTAGGAAGTGGGCTAATTTAGTGAGTCGGTCAATGATCACCCAGATGAAATCTTGGCCCCTGGACATATGTTGTAGCCCTATCATGAAGTCCATGGATATACCATCTCACTTTCATTTTGGTACCTCAAGTGGCGGCGCTAAGCCTGCTAGCACATGAAGATCGGCCTTCACTTGCTGACAAGTGAGGCATCGAGATACAAACTCTGCCACTACTTTCTTCATCCCTAGACACTAGTATTGACACCAGAGGTCCTGGTACATCTTTGCTACTCCAGGATGTACCACCAAAGGGGCTGTGTGTAACTCCCACAAAACCTCCTCTCGTAGCATCACCGGTACCATGGTTCACCGTCTGAGGAGGATGACATGCTCCCCAACTTCAAGAAATACATTAGGAGCCTATCCTGAGGATATCTGAGCACGTCGGGCCTCAAAGTATATGTTTCCAAGATGAGCCTCCAAACTCGTTGAAGAAGTGGGGGAGTGATATTTATAGACTGGAGATAAGCCGCCCCATCTCTATCCACAAAGGATATCTGCAATGTGGCTAGCTTCTCTGTCACCTCACTCAGTAACTGTAGACCAGACCTTCTGCTGAGTGATTCTGCTACTACATTCCCCTTCCCAGGAGTGTATACTATCTCAAAGTCATAGTCCTAGAGGAACTCTTTCCATCACCGCTATCTTAGGTTTAGGTCCTTCTGTGAGAAGATATACCTAAGACTCTTATGATTAGAATAAAAAGTAAACTGTTCAATCATACAGTAGTGTCACCACATCTTCAGTGCAAAGAACACTGCTGCTAACTCCAGGTCAAGGGTAGCATAGTTAGTCTCATGCTATCTCAACTGCCATGAGCCGTAGGAGACCACTGATCACTCCTGCATCAGGAAAAAACCTAGTCCTATCCCTAATGTGTCACAATAGACTACATACCCAACACCCTCTTCTGGTAGCCTCAAGATGGGGGCACTCATCAGTCTCTGCCTCAGCTCCTGAAAACTATGATGGAACCTCTCCATCCACACAAATGGATGTCGCTTCTTTTTCAAATATGATAAGATTTTCGAAACTCTATTAAAGTTGGGTATGAATCTTCAGTAGTACCCAACCAATCCTAGGAAACTACGCATCTCGGTCACACTCTTGGGTGGTTCCCAAGAAAGAAATGCCTCTATCTTCTCTGAATCCACTAGAACTACAACCTCTGAGATAACATACTCTAGAATGTGGACTTCTTGTTTCCAGAACTGGCACATCAAGATATTTCCATAAATATGGTTCTCATGGAGTGTATCCAGAACTATCTATAGGTTCCTGTAGTGCTACTCCTTTGATGTTGAGTATATCAAGATGTCATCTATGAATACTACCACAAAGCGATTGAGGTAAGGCTGGAAGATCCTATTAATGAGCCCTAAGAACACTGGTGGAGCATTGTTTGAACCAAAGGGAATCACCAAGAACTCATAATGGCCATACTGACATATGAAGGAAGTCTTTGGTACATCCTCTCCCTGTACCTTGAGTTGATGATAGCCTGATCAGAGGTCTATCTTTGAAAACCATTGAGCTCCATTCAGTTTTCTGAAGAGATTATCAATCCTAGAGAGTGGATACTTGTTCTTCACAGTCACCTGGTTCACAAACAGATAGTCCACATGAATCCTCAGACTCTCATATTCCTTCTTAGGGAAAAAAATCAGAGATGCCCATAGAGAAACATTGGGCCTTATGAACCCATTTTTCTAAAATTCCTCCAACTGTACCCATAACTCACGAAGCTCCGCGGGAGCTATCTGATGTGCTGGAGTAGATATCTGCGCTGTCCCTGGGTATAGGTCGATATAGAAGTCTACCTATCTATAAGGAGGTAGTCCCAAAAAATCATCAGGAAAGACATCAACATACTAGTCCAACACTACAGAATAACTCAGACTCCTCACGTCAACTGATCCAAGGGTAAGGCTTACCAACTGATGAGTGAATGGATGCACCCTCTTATGAGAAATTCCATCTTGTGCTGCAAAGGTTCCCTTCTCACTGGTGAAAGAAAACCTAGTCCCATCCTCATTGACACACCACACTTTGTTCCTAAAACAATTGTTCTGAGCATGGACTGTGGATAGCTAGTCCATACCCAAGATGATGTCGCAAGGCATCGATGATGCTACTATGAGATCCCAGCCGAAACTCTCACTTCCTAGAGTGATATCACACTGCCTACACTAGTGTTCAATCATCGAATCTTATTATGTAGAAGTCTCTAATTGTAAGGATCGAGCCAACGACTCCATTAGAATCTCTAAGCTCTGAATGAGTGTTGTGGAAATGAAAGAGTGACCAGAACCTGTGTCTATAGGTACTATAGCTAGGGTGTAATAGACATAGATCATACCTCTAATCATCTCTGGAGTGTCAGGGTCATAGGCATCTACCGTCTACATCTGAGCTCGCCCCTGTCCACCTGATCCTTGTGGTGAGGGTGGACCACCTGGGGGTGGTGGTGGTAGAACCTCAAATCGCCGCCCACAGCTTGCTGTACGACCTGCTTCTTTTCCATGTCGGCCGCCCTATGGATAAACTTTCTCAAATAAATGCCTCTACCTTGACGGTCCCTCATATCTTTTATGATCTTTGGTATGATGGGTCGGGCAGTCATGATCCATGTGACCCTACCTGCCACATGTGAAGCACAATCTGATTCACAGCTGACCCCCTCTTCCTCGCAAGCTTTGCACCTCTGACCCTGCATATTGGGGCCGTCCACCGGAGGGTCTGGCCTGCTTGGACCTCTACATTATCTTCCTATAGCCTACTGTATATGTCTCGGCCACTTTTTTTCCAGTGGTGGTTCTCACCACCAGTGCTTGCTTGGATAAGAATCTCTCCACCAATAATGCTCGTTCGAGCACTCCAGCCTGCGTCGGGATATTCAGCGATATCATTGATGCTCTGATATCCTAGTGGAGACCCTGCTCTAAGGTCTAGGCCCTGAAGAATTAGTCTCATACCATGTCGGTGGAGTAGAGAAAGAGGTCAGTAAATCTTTCTGAGTACAGGGCCACTGATGGTATGCCCTGCAATAAGTGTAACAGCTCTTAGATGCGCACTGAGCATAAATTCATTGGTAAGAACTCTACAATGAAGATGGTCTCGAAGTACAACCATGCGAGTATCACCTCCTCATGCATTTGAAGTGTCAGACTCCACCATCTCTCTACTATGCTCTAGAAAATTCTAGAAGCTAGGATCACCATATGCTCTGTTGGTACCCCCCAACAAGGGGGAAAACTCTAGCCACAACCTCTTGCCAATTCTCAACTGCCTGGGGTTCTGCCTCACCTCAAAACCTTGGAGGCCACTCCTGATGAAACTCAGGAAACACGCTCAGTCGGTGTGCACCGTCCACTAGTGGGATGGTGGAAAATGCTACCCTCCTAGTGGTGGTACTGCTGGTACACCACCCGAAGGTGACAACATAGTAAGAGGGCCCTGTACCGAAGGCTCATCGCTCAGTGGGTCATCATCGTGAACTCTCTCAGAAATCCTGGCTGGTTGTCTATGTGGTAGAATTATGAAAATATAGAGGTGTACCACATTCAATAAGTTATACATGGTGAACTGACTCAAAATAGATCAAAAGTAAAACATTTCCAAAAAAAACCCAATCAGTGTTTTCATGCACCGAGCCAGAAATCAGAATTCTGGGTCCTGGTGTATGGATATGTCGACTTCCGCACCAACACTGGACTCCCCGAACTGAAAACCACACTTAACACACTTAACACTATTACTTCATTGGAAAGATTAGAGTCTAAGTTCTTTGGTATAACCGACTCCCCTGATACCACTTTGTCACGACCCGTCCCCTGGGGCCTATTCCGTGACTACTCCAAGCCCACCTTCCATAGGCCAGGGGTTGGTGACTAGCACCGAAAAGGCGTATCCCTAAAATGGGAAGGCATTGCCTTTAAACTTGTACAAAAACACAACCCAAGAACATAATAAGATGAAACCACGAAGTAAAACTGTAGTAGTAAAAGTGTGTACTGAAAGTAATGGGCTCCGGAATATAAGCCCAACTGAAAAGATACAACCACAATAGAAAATATATAACATCTACTAAGATCATACACCAAGGTTCCTACCAGAAGCGTAGGTACAACTCGTCTCCACAACTCTCCATGACAACCAATCACCCCTATGAACCGACTGATCCCAGCACCCATAGTCTCATCCGAGCTACTCGTCGTCTCCATAAGAAACAACAATGTGCGGGTGAAGCCCGTGCAGGGGTGAGTATAAAAATACGTAGTAGGGATCCCAGGACCCATGAAGGTATCTCAGAATTACACAAAGGAAAACCAAAAATCCTGATCTAAATCACAAATCACAAAGAAAAAGACTCATCTCAAACCAGATATACAACTTAGAGTTCAGGAATAAAATGATTAGTCTAAAGCTACATCATTTTATTATGTTAGGATGTTTCCACAACTGAACCACATGGGATTTATTCCATTGTCGATCCACAAAGGGTTGTATACCACTGATCCAGGATAGGCCTCTCTAAGGTTGTTCCTTATTAGGTTCCGCAATTCTAATTTACACAGGGTATCTAGAATGTTGATCCACACATGGTCGCTACGGTGTTGATCCACACAGTGTCGCTAGATGCTGATCCATACATGGTCTCGATGATGCAGATCCACATAGGGTCACTAGATATAGATACACATAGTTTATCTATGATTTTGATCCACATAAGGTCACTAGATGCTGATTCACATAGGTTCTTTATGATACTCATCCACACGGGGTCTCTAATCAGATGATAGTTTGACAAAAGATTACCCGCACCTGGTGCGTTTGAGTTCCATAGTATCTACTCCTCTAGAAATCAGTTATGAATAAATTTCTAAGAAGTTCCACAAAGGAGTAACCCAAAGGACCTCCATGTCTTAATGTTTCCAATGCAACAGACGGCGTGTCAATCGAACACCCGATCTGTGAGTTATATGCATTTTAGTGCTGATGGTCGGGTTAGATTCAGGTACGATCCAACTTGGAAATGCTCCAAATTTCTCTAAAAACCAAGTGGAGTACCTCAAAAAGAACTTCTCATCCCAAGGATTCCAACACCACAGACAGTTTGTCAAACAGATGTCTAGTTTGTAAGATAAAGTCTTTTAAGCTTATTTGGGTCGAAATGGGTCTGGGTCCGGTCCCACCCCGTCGGACCGACCCGGCCCAACCTGGCCTGGGCTCACATGACCCAATTTAGGTCAAAATGACCCGTTCTGGGTCCAACCCATCCTTGTCCAAATTGGCCTGGGCCACGGCGGGCTCGACCCGCTTGGCCCGCAGACCCACCCGGCCCGAATTGGCTTTGCTAGGCTGCGGCGGATCGGCTCATCGGCTGGAGTGACATGAGTGAGGGTCATACAGTCCACCTCCCGATAAGCCCCGAGACCCATTCGACTCTTAATTTGTAGGGATTTTCATGGGACCCGTAGGGAGCAAGTCCCCTCCCTTCGTTGCGGCTTCAAAGCCAAGACCTGCCTCACCACGGCACACGACGGCGTGCCGTCTCCCTCCTCTGTGGCCAGATGAGAGCCGACCACATGTATGTCCACCGCAATGCCCCCCCCCCCTTCTGCAGCGGGAGAGCATCGGCCGCCGCCTTCGCCACTGGCGCCAGTCACCGGTGCTGCTGCACCTGTGCCGCACCAGCGGATCTTCCACGAGCCACATGGTGAGCTCCAGTGGTCCATTTCCCCTTCTGCCCGCACCTATGGGCCTCTTGGGATGGCACTGTCACTGCACAACTCCCAGATTCAAGGTTTTGTCAAGTTGTAAAATTCATCCCCTGATGAACGTGACAAGAAAAAAGCGGAAGAGGGTCTGGGCCTTGTTCGTTTGGCCCATGCCCTCTGTGTTAGGATCTTAACAAGAGGTAGGAATTTAATTCATCAAAGATAAACTTAAATAATAAACCCCATACCCTGAGAATAATTGGTGACCACTATGGATGGTGGTGCTTCCATGTTCGAGGGTATTGCAGATGAATGAGAAGGTTCGCGTGTGTTGTGATTCATCGACCGTTGACCTCTGGACCAATTCTGCAATGGGCGTCATCAAATCCTTCGTTCTTCATTGGAAGAAGGCTCTCTAGTGCTTCATCGAATATCATCACCAAATTTCTCACAAATCTCCCTTTTCCCACATTTTAATAAAACAAAGGAAGAGTTAAGGAGATAATTCATCATTAAATTAAGGTCCCATTAATTGGTGAAATAAATGAGTCACATTAATTTAACGTGGTGTGTTTACACAAAAAATGATTCAAGACATTAAATGGCTTAACAACCCAGCGGTCCTACCACTCGCGCTCAACTGTTAGAGAAAAATAAAATAAAAAATTCAGGTTATTTTATTATTCTTTAAAAATTCTAAAAACTAACTTTTTCTCATGACCTATTGCGGCTAAAGTGAATCCTTCCTTAAGTGAATCCTGGAGCTGCGAATTCAACGGTGTCATTGGATTTCAATTCCGAGCATCGGTCCAAAAGTTAGAAAATGCCAACCGTATGTTTAGTGGTCATACCTTAAAAAAAGTTCAAAAATTCATTTCAGTCACACTGGGCCTCAAAATCAACCACCATAAATTTTTTCACACCCGTAATAATAAAAAATAATTAAAAAAATTATATGGAATCTCTAGGTATTTACAAATGCAATTAAAGGCTTAAAATCATCAATTAATCCAAAACCCAATAGAATGAATCCATAAAGGATGAGTGCAGTTGAAAAATCTAGAAGTGGATGCATTAATGGAATGAAGCATTGTTCACACCATGAATTTTCATGTTGCATGAAAAAAAATGGATTTTCAACCACCGACACTTTCTCCCCAAGAAATGCCCACCCACCATGTGAATGGGTCATAACAAGAGTAAAAAAACTGTCAATTTTTTTCTATTAATGGTGGTTTTAATTCCCATTTGATCTGAAAACCCATTGGGGGACTTACATTCTTATAAATAGTGTATTATAACATAATAAAGATAATTTTTTGACCACCAGTGGGGAGCTTCTTCTAGGGTTCTAACTCAAGGATCATTCTCCATACTTATTTATTTCTTTATGCTTTCTTATATTCCATTTTTTTGTAACAAAGAATTATTCTTAGGTTAATTCAATTATTATTTCTCTAATATTTCCCTTTTATTATCTCTCCCATGAGTTGGGGTTTATTCATCATTGTAGATGACCCAAATATGATTGGTGAGATCCATAAGAGTTGTTCTGGTTGAGGGGGCTACATACCTATATGTCATAAATTCTCTTCACCTGTAGAAAAATTTTATTCTTTATTATCATGATGAGATTTAATTATTTATTTTATTTTCTATTAGATCAATGAAATAGAATATCAATTAGTGAATTAATAACAACATGGTAAATATAATTAATTCATGATAATTAAGTTGGATAACTCTTCTTTGTTTACAATCAAGCCTTAATACATTATAGTTATTATAATTCATTTAAACATGTGGATTGAGATGCTAGGATAGTTTTTATGAAACTTACTATGTTTTTTTTCAATATATTTTTGATTTCACAATTATTAGATCTGATTATACTATGAATGAAGTTGAATTATTTTTTGAGAAACGACCTTAGAAATTAGAGTCTCTCTCTCTCTCTTTAGCCTTTATTGTCTTTCTTTCTAAATATTGGCAATTCAATTTTGTGTCTTTAAATTTGAAATTTAATTTATTAAAATTAAATGACCAAACTTTTGGTAAAAATTCGTCACTGTACTTCCTACTCTCTATGGGATAAACCCCATACTTCCAATATGTTACACCTTTGTAGTTAGTACAGTTGGGAATAATATTAATTTTTGAATTTGATTCTATTAGAGAATTTAATGATTTACTTTGGAAATATAATTTTTTTTCTATTTAAGGGGTACAATAGAACAATTTAAATGACTCAAGACCAATTTCTTACATCAAATTCTTTTCATATCCCATTTCTACTTTTTGATTTTAGTTTTGGTAGTGTGAAAGAGAAAATAGACATCATATCAGTCTTATGCTGCACCATCACCTGAATACAATTGATACCAAGGTGTGTCTAATATGTTGGGAACATTGAATTTCCATTGGTGGTAATAATAATAAAACATGGGGAATGAGTCATATTCTTATATATACAATGGATTCCATCACCAACCATGGAACAACACCTACTACCTTCTCTAAGGAGGAGACCTTAATATTAAAATTTACCAAGGTGGATCATTGGATGATCTATACCATTATAGGGGTCTTAACATCCAAATACCTCATGAGAATAACTAAAAAGGTAGAACAAAAAAATTAATCACAAAATATATTTAAGTGTTAGATAGAAGGATGGATAATCATGAGGCCTGTCTTAGAAAATAGTGGTAATTGACCATTTATCTATCTTAAATTATATAAAATATAAACCCCTTTGTATGAAGTCTACCTTTTATTTCTAAAGAAAGGTTAGAATAAGAAGAATAAGATGTGGAGTCAAGGATGCTGATGTAATAAAATAAGAAATAAGGAAGAAGATATCAAAGAATGATACATGGGGCGTGCTAAAATACCTCAAAGTGATGAATCTACAACTCATTAAGAAATAGATAATGAAGTTCAAGGATCTATTATTTTCCTACATAAAGAAGAAGAAGAAATAAATACGTCCCTCTAGAAATTATAAAAATAACATGAATAAAACATGATGGAACTCATCAATTGGATTATATAGGAGAAAGTAGAGTAGGAGGTTGAAGTAGTGCAAGCCATCATATTAGAGAAGGAAGAATAAAAATTAAAGGAAAAGGAGAATAAAAAAATATGTATCGACCTCACAAAAATTATGGAGACCAAAGAAGAATGGGACTCCCTCCTACACTTTAAATAATAAGAGGATAAAATGGTGGATTCAATTCAAGGATTCATTCTAGAATCTAAACCTCAAGTGGCGGAGCCTGAGAAGTATAAAATATAATGAGAGTTTTATATCCTATTATTTCTTAAAATTTGTCCTCAAGTTGTATCCCACTACAACCTTGTGCTATATTCCATGGGATTGGTGATGAGTATACTTATGAGGTGGTGGTCCTTGAGCAACATGTGTTAACTCTTATAGTTCCACTTGAGGAATGTCTTGTGGATCCTCAAATGGGCACCAAGGCTCAATTCCAGGATAGTTTCTTTCAGTTCATGTAGTCTGTTCAATATGATCCTTGACCTACCTCTTCAATGGAAGAGGTGACTGGGGAATTATAACATTAGAATCCTCCCACCTTATTGGGGGATGAAGGAAATTAGGTAGGTGATTTATGGAAAAAGGACATGATGTCTATCTTAGAGCATGTCTAGACATCTCCAGAGAGGAGGGTCAAGATCGCGACCTACATGCTATGTGACTCTACCAAGCATTGGTGGAGTGTTCTTACTCAGGCTGTTCAACATAAAGGTATGGTCTGGGAAGAATTCTAGACATCCTTCTTCAAAAACCTTTTTTCATGGACTTTGAGAAGAGTCTATTCTCAAGAGTTCATGCACCTTTAGCAAGGTGACATATAAGTTATGGAATATTCATCTCACTTTACTAAATTACAACATTTCACACTAACCTTGTTCAGTGATGAACCGAATATGATGAGGTGATTCAAGGATGGGATTTCATAATCAAACCACATGCATGTGGAAATACTTTAGTTGACCACCATTTTATAAATAGGGAACCAAGCCCTCATCACGGAGCAGTACCTAATAGAATCACGTGACATTAAACAGGGAAAATTAAGCTTCCAGGTAGAGTAGTGGTTTATCCAATGGTAGGAAATGATGTTGTGAGGTTACATACGATGATAGTTTCATCCAGATGGAATGAAACAACAGCTATGTGAAGTGTCACCAGTGCAGTAAGATATTCCTTAATATCCCTGGTGTATGGGGACCCTGACCGAGTTCCGAGGTTGCAGTAGGATGTGTCACCTCCAGCATTTCTGCTGATCCTTTCCTCTAGTGCCAAGTGAGCATGGTTCTTTACTAGCACCACCTTTAAGTGTAGAATTATTGAAACCTATTTAGATATAAATGTGGTATTCTACCTTTCGTTTAGTCCAAGGAGGTGGTAATGGACAAGGCAGCTTGACCTTAGAGTTTTAGCGTCAGCATAATGGACCTGCTCCAACTACTCATGAAACATCTTAGGACAACGATTTATGACATGTATCTAAAGTTAAACCTATCATAGATGATTAGGTTCCCAGGAAATCTATATTTAGATGTAGTATTCTAGTAGCCTCCACTTTAGTATCTTCCTTGTTTGATACCACTGCTTCACACTCTTTTCTATCTTCTACAACTATGGGAAGTCTGGTATTAATTATAAAGTACTCTAATGGAATTACGACCACTAACATGAAATTAGGAGTTAGACAAAGTGGTATACACTAGTTCAAGGAGTGCTCTACTTGAGATAGGTGGGTACCAATTTTTATGGAGTTTATTCATCCTCGTGATGACTGGATTCAACATCATTATAGGTATGGACTTAGTTGTACTTTATCGAGCCCAAGTGGATTGATTTCACCACCTAGTGTTGTTCACATCACCCGAGGGTAACACATATATTCATAAGAGTGAATGGGATATCCAAGAAAGTTGAGATGGACCCAATTTAACTATGTTAGGTGGAGTGACAACCCAGATGGTGAGTCTCTTTCTGAGTGATTAGGGAATGAAACTTGTGGAATTAATTTCTCTTAGGAATCATTTTAGGGATGTATTACTTGATGATTTATCTAGATTACCACCTAAGAGAGAGGTCAAGTTCACCATATATCTTATTATGAGTGCATAACCTATGTACATTCTTCCAAATAGGATGAAACCTATAGAGATCCAAGAAATCAATATCCATCTTTAAGATATAGAGGATAAGGTTTTTATCTGACACAACACATCTCCATTGGCCTCACCTATCCTTTTTACCAAGGAGGAAGATGATAACCTTAAATTGTGAATGTATTAACACTGATTGAACATTATTATTGTGAATAAATGATATCCACTTACACATATAGGAGACATATTCAACTAGCTTTGAGGAGGAACCATTTTCTCTAAGATCTATTTCAGGTCAGGCTACCATTAGGTGTGAGTGAGGCAATCAAACATACTATGTACAAAATTCTGCAGAAGGTAAGGCTTGTATGAGTACTTGATTATTCCATACAGTATGATGAACACACCATCATTCTTTATGGATTTGATGAATTGGGGTTTTCACTAGTATCTTGATTCCTTTGTGGTGGTATTTGTAGATGACATCTTAGTGTACTCCACACCAAACACAACCATTCCGATCATCTTGGTATCGTACTAATTACACTTAAAGAGAACCATCTTTATGAGAATATTAAGAAATGAAATTTCTAGATCAACAAGGTTCACTTCTTGGGTCATATCATATCTGAATTAAGTGTATCAGTGGAACTAGAGAAGGTGATCATCATTGTTTCCTAGGATCAACAAAATAATATATTTTATATATGCAAATTATTACGAATGGTTTGTTATTACAAATGATTCATCCAAGAATTATCACACATGGTAGAACTGCTTACAGGATTGACAGAGAAGGGTGTGAAATTCAACTTGATTGAATCTTATGAGACAAGTTTTCAAGAGTTAAATGGAATACTAACTTCAACACTGATCATGATTATTCTTGAGTTGGGTAGAAGCTATTATGTTTACTATGATGCTTCATGAATCTGTATGGGGTAGTTTTGATGTAGGGTGATTTGTTTTTAGTGTACGGGTCCTTCTAGATAAGTACTCATGAGTGGGATTAACCAATGCATGACCTCAAGCTAGAAGTTATGATTCATGATTTATGATGTTGAAGGAATTATTTATCAGGTGATAATTTCATTATTTAAACGAATCATAAAAGTATCAAATAAATATCTATACAGTGCGACATGAATAAGAGGAAGCCCAGGTGGGTTAAATAACAATATTCCTACGACTTTGAGGTTACTTACACACCTAGAATGGGAAATTCCATAGATAATGCATTAAGCTTGAAGACTCAAATACAATCCATCAAGGAGGATAGAAGTGAGTGGAATTTGATTGTTCTGCTTTCTGAGATTCACCTAGTGGTTTAGGAACTCCATAGGAAACTAGTTTTATCAACTTTGGCCATTCCATACTCTCTTACAGAGTAGGTTTGTTTGAGGCAATTATCTGATTCTGAGGTACATGTCTCTAAAGAGAGCGTCATAGGTTTGAACCCACCTTCGAGTTGTGTTGTTGATAAAAGAGAAATGATACTCTTCCATGGATATGTATGGATTCCAAAATTTGTATGGGAAGAGTTGGCGAGGTAATCAAATTCCTCTACCAGGGATGTTTTTAATGGAATTACCATGATGTACAAAGATATGCATCATCTATATTGGTGTCCCGGAATGAAGAGGCAGATATCAGGTTTCATCACTTGGTGCTCCAACTATCATTAGGTGAAGGTATAACATCAGCGGTCTACTAGAATTATACAACCTCTCTCTCAATACTTAATAGGAAATAGAATATTGTCACAATGGATTTTGTGAAACTATTTCTGAGTTCACCTCAAGGAAGTGATGTGGTATGTGTGATTTTAAATAGGATGATTAAGGTTTCACACATTTTACCCATCAAGGAGACATTCTATATTGATGGTATTGGAAGTATTTATATCATGGAGATAATTATCCTTGATGGTGTTCACCAATATATAATTTTAGAATTCCCTATTTATGTTGAAATTATTAAAAGGGTTAAAAAAGGAACCGGGTTCCAAGGTTCTCTGGAGTAAAACATATCACCCTCTAACCAATGGGAAGTATGAGCAGACAATGCAGGTTTTAGAGGATATGCTTAGGGAATGAAACCTTAATTTTGGAGGTTCATGGAAAAATCATATAACTCTAGTTGTGTTATCCTACAACAAAATATTTTAGGCAACAATATAGATGGATCCATATGAGGAGATTTATGGTAGACCGAGACATTCACCTATATGCTAGTTAGTGGTAGGTGAGGCCATTCTATTATGTATTCATCTTGTATTGGATACTTCAAATCAATTCTAACTGATTCAAAGGTGTATGGATGTAGCTCAGTATAGGAATAAGTCATATCCTAATAATCTCCATCGACCTCTAGAGTTTGAGGACAAACATTGGGTCTCTCTATGTGTATTTCCTAGATTGGGTCTTAGATGAATCAAGAGATAGGGAAAGTTATTGATTTCTTATTTTGGGTATTTTGAGATAATGGAGAGAATCAAGCCAGTAGCCTATAAATTTGAATTTCATTAGAGTTACAATTCCATGCATGAAATATTATATGTATCACAGCTTCGACGGTATCATGTTGACCCGTCTCATTTGTTTGACCTTGAGGATATTGAGTTGGAGTTGAATGCATAATTCATGGAGATTTCAATAAGTATCATTGATTAGAGAATGAAGGCTCTCCAAGGTAGGTAATTTCCTCTAGTATGGGTGCTATGGCAGAACAGACACATATAAGACGAGACCTAGGAGTGAGAGTTTGATGTAAGTGCATTGTTTCCAGAAATTTTCTCATATTATGTCACACCACCCTCGGAATGGAAACTCAGGGATGGGTTTCCATAAAGAGGGGAGTTTATAATGTACCAACTTTTATAAAAGGTACAAACCATTAGTTTTGGGTTTTAATTATTTTTTTGGGCCTGAATAATGTTTCTTAAAGGAGTTAAGGAGGTGTCAAGGGTGTCTAGGGATCTTTCAGAGTCTGGAGCCTCGAAACATGAATACACAGACTAGGACACAAGGTAAGTATAAATTGTGGATCCAAGACCAAGATTTTTATCTAACCATGTATCTTGATTTAATGGGGGTAATGTGGGACACCCATTTTTTCTACAACCATGTGACCCCAGGACCATGACCGTGCGGGATTGCAGGCCACATTGATAGTGGCCTTCAATAAAGTTGGTGCATGGTTTTGCCCAAAGTGTGGCCAAACATTTTCCCCTATCAATTTGGGTTAATTGATCACTTTTTTCATCTTTTATATTTTTACCCATTTCTTATTTTCCCTCTCTTACATTCTAGTGAACTCCACCTTTCGAAAAACCAAGGGATCAAGAAAACTAATCCATCGATCATTCATTTTGATCAACACCAGATCAATAGGGAAGCTATATGTAATCTATTCAATCCACTCCCTTATATTTCAGGTTAATCTTATTATCTATTGAGATATATGGATGTAAGATAATTTTCCCCATTTTCATGTCATTTGATGATTTCTTCGATATCTCGAGTTATAATTCAAATTAAAGGCCATCGCTGGACAAGGGAAGTACTATGGGACTAAGGTAGGTATTCTAGGTTATTTCCATTTATTTTATTTCTTTATATAACATGAACCATTGTTCCATGAGAAATAACCTTATGGCAATGCCTCTAATTTTTTCAATAAATTTAATTAAGTTGTTTTTCTTGTTTGGTATGACCATAATGAATGGAAGATCACCATTTAGGTTTGTTGTCTTGGCCTAGTCCACCCATTTGGGTGTTCCTTACCTAAATAGCCCAATTTTTCAACCTTAATAGATTGTTAAAACACCTTGAAGTTGTATCTTGGCCAAATTATATTTATTTATGACCTTAAGGTTTCAATGGGCCAAGTGTTTAGGCCCCCTTTCCTCATGTATAAAGAATTATTCCTCAATTAACCTTATGTTATAATTAAATATTGAACCAAATGAAATGGATATCTTTGTTCAAAATTTTAAAAATTCATTTTATGATAAATGGTATGGTTTTTCTAACCAAATAATACCGTCATTTTGTGTTGAGGGCAATATAGTGGGTTACGACTTAAAGACCACTTGAAAAGGATCATCCATCCTTCGTTATAATTTTTTAATGCTTTGTAAACTTTCTGGGGGAAACAATAGAAATGTATGGGATGGTATCACCGAGTTTTATTCCTTTTTGCTGCCAAATGAGTGACAATGGTTCCCTAGGGCAGAACCCATGGATGGCTCGATGGAACGATGGTTTTATCATGCCACAAGAGACACTCGAGCCCCTATGTGTGATACCAAGGATGAACTTAGAGGTTAGTTCATGTTTTTTTCCTACCATTCATAAAGTCACACTAAGGATCTCAATCATGGGTTATCTTGGATAGATTACCATTAAATTTGGGCTTTCAATGATCCCCTAGAGTGATACCTAGAATTATTTTATAATTTCTACAGATGGGATTAGGTTGACTCTCAATATTTTATAAAGGGGTTAAATTGAATTAAAAAGTAAGTGAATGTATTAAAACAAGAAATGAACCTTTTGTATTGAAAAATTAATAATGTACCCACCAAGACCAATCACAATATTGGTGAATTCCATCTTCGTACACATTATATCAATCACTTTACCTTCATAGGATCCCTTGGTTTAGACACAACAACTTAGGCTAAGGTAGGTAAATTAAATGGGTGTCCAAGTTGAACCCTTGCACGTGATGAATTGAGATAAACACCATTGGTAGTGGCCTATTAAGATTTTATCACACCCTACTCGGCTGATTTTTGAACCTGAGTAGACTTTATTACTGTAGGTACAGATAAAGGGAATCTTCCATCTTCCAATGATTTATTGATAGTTCTAGGTTATATTTTGGGAGTAGAGGACCGAGCCTATGACCAAGATGCTAGTAGTTGCTATTTTGGACCCTTTTTATATTTTGTTATCATGTGGTATATGCATGTATCCCCTGCCTCCCATACATGATTTTTTATAGCTACATCACCATGATCATCATCATATTTTATTTAACTTTTATGTAGATTCCACTAGTTATTTATTTATCTATAATGATTATGTATTTTGTTCATACTAAAATATGTTTGTTGTTACTTCTTCCACAATGGAGGGTTATTGGTTTGATCATATAGTGTCTACTTGTGTTTTTTTTCACTAGTTGTATATACCTATATTGCTACTCTCCAATTTGATCAATGAGGGAATAGTCTACCTACAGACACTCCCAAGGACCTCACTGCTGGTCAGCATGATATGGCGTTCGTGGAGATTCACTTGAGATCTTGTTTCCACCGTCTTGGGGTACTACTAAGTGGCATTAAGGGAGGGATGCTACATATAGTATATTGGTGATAAGATTTATCAACATTAAAATGATTTTCTCTTCTGTTATTATAAATAGAAACCATGAGGAGGTAAAACAAGTTGGAAGGAAAGTTGATAAGAGTAGGGATTCTTTTAATATGGTTATGGGTGGAGGTTCTACCAGGTGATGTAACTATGGACAGAGGGTATATTTTAGTAAATAATGTGAGAAGATTCCAAGGGAAAGTATCTGATGTGGTAATAAGGTTCATATCCAATTTCTTTTATAAAATTATATGTACATATTCGAGGATTTTTGTTCAAGGTGTGGCCATGCGTTTTCAGTAGAAGACCTAGGCACTACAGACCTCAGTGACTTAGTCAAGTCATGTAATGTAGAGGCATGTTCATAATCTAGAAGTACGCAGGATGTACACGATGGATGTGATTTTAACCATTGGTGGAGAGGTACCTTCCATAGTTAGAGGCATGGCTTTGATTACATCCACGCTATATACTATTTTTTTGATAAAATTGTTTCCCATTACTTATTATCTGCTGAACCCATTGCAAGCCTATACTTAATTGTAAAGTTATCTTATGAGTTTCTCTCTCTTAGCATGCCTTTGGGAATGAGAGTAAACCATATTAAGCAATGTATTGAGTGTCCTATAGTGGTTATAGGGTATGGAAATTTATGAAACTTCATGATATTATAGATTATTATTTTAAATTTGATATTAAAAATGGACTAGTTGACCAGTTATCGAGATCAAATTGACTACTACCACAAACATGTATCTTTCACCAGGAATATAAGAGAAATTTTTATGTTAACAGGTGAGAGTGATTTTGGAGAAGGCATGATGGGACAGAAAATGAGGCAAATTAGAACTATCATGATTCAAATAGTAGTATTAATTATTGTAGTAGAATCAAAAGTAGTCCCCTATAGCTTCCCTCTAGTTGTAGATCATTATCAAGAATATTTCCAAGAAGACTTCTCAGGTATTCCTCCAGATAGATGAGTTACATTGAAGGTTGAGCTTATACCCGAGGCATAAGAAAGAATGATTACTACTTATCAAGAAAACCTACTAAGTTGAGGGGGCTAACAAGTTATCAAGATAATATTTACTCCTTCATTTTTTATTCATGAAGAATATAAAAATATATTCTAGTACTTCATATATTCATTCGAGGAACCTTAAGATTGTAATGAGTACACTTTGACCACATTAAGATTATAAAAAACATCCAAAGTTTCACTTTTGAATTTAGGAGGTGAGGTTACATTGGAATGTAATCTCCGAGGAAGAAATTTTAGTGAAACCAGAGAAGATAATGGCTATGATGTCTTATTCCCACCACCATAATGTGATTGAGATCAAGTGTTTCCTTGGGATTGTGGGGCACTATCAACATTTCATCTAGAAATTATCCCATTTTTAAGAACTGATGATAGAGATGATCAAAAAGGGGCAATGGTTGAGTAGTTTGATCATTGTGAGGAGGCCTTCATAGGGATAAATAAAATATTCATGGTAGCTATAATTTTGATTCATCCAGTGTCTGGGATTGGATACACAGTGTACTGTGATGTCTCGTGTATTTGGTTTGGAGATGTGTTGATGTAGAGGGATCAAGTAGTCTCTTATAGATCATGTTAACTATGAACCCATTAGTCAAATTTACTAACACATGAATTAGAGTTTATATAAGTGGTCCATGAGTTGAAGTTTTGGTGACATTATATATTTGGAGGGAGGCTTATCATCTACACAAAGAATAAGATCTTGTGATACATATCATCCTAGTGAGATCTAAATCTAAGGAAGTGTCATTGGGTGGAGTATATGGATACCTTTTACTTCAATATGTTCTATTCTACATATAAATTTAATTTATTTATAGATGATCTCAATAGGAAAACGTCAGATATATAAGAGATTGGAGAGTAGAATTCATAGAAGAAATGATTTTTGAAGAGTTGATGTATGAGTGGCTAGTGGATACATCTTGGGAACATGGAGTAATGAAATGTGTGACTCTATTCATTACATCTTAATCAGTGGATCATGTGTAATCCAAAAAAGTGTCATGACCCAAATGTACAGTGATTGTGGAATAGTTGGAAGGGATTAACCAAGTTCTAATATTGACTTTAAGGTGATGATGAGAGACTCTCAATATATGAAATGGGCAATGAATCTTTGGTCAATAAAGATATACGATGATGTCCAATGTTAGTTCTAGTTTATAGGTATGAAGAGGGACACCACTAGTTTTATTTTTTGATTCCTTACCTACCTGAGGGTAAAGGAAGAGCATCATCATCTGTAACATCCATAGGTTTTGGATCTTTTAAAATTAATAATATGTTTTATAAATTGTGTCACATGATTACCCAATCTAAACAAACCACAACATATAAAAAAATCTATTAATAATTCTACAACAAACACTAATATGGTAAAAAATTAATAGTTATTACCTTTATAAGGTAAATAATTAATAAGGGTCAATACTGAAAAGTTTATTTTAAATAAATTCCATTTTCTCTATATTATATATTTTCTTTTAAAAATATAAATCTATAAATTTAGAACTTAAATTTGATAAATTAATATTCATTTTTTAATTCATCACAAAAAAAATTAACTTACGATAATATAAGATCTTTTAAAATCAATGTAATTTATATATTATAGTATCTTAAATTCTACGACTTGGAATGAAAGTGTTGGTATGGATATAAATATTATAAATCATGCAAAAATGGTGAAATATATTAAAACTCAATGTTGAAAATATATTAAACCGATTAAATACTTGAAGATAAATATTATTAATAAAGAGTATATTTGGAAATATATATCAGTAAGGTTCTAAAATTTAAAATTATGATGTTTATCCTTATGATATAAGAGGTTAAATAACTTCAACAGAAATCAAGGATAATGTCATGGGTCTTGGTAACTCAAAATATATTCTTTGAGTAATATAATTTGTTATTGAACTTCATTTTTGAATTTATTTCCATTTTGATTAATGTTATATCCATATTTGTAGGAAAAAAGTGTTTTTGATCCAAATTCATTTTAATGAATGTTTTTCCTTTAATTTTTAGAAATATAGGATACTTTTGGAAAAGGGACCCGTAACCGTGAATACAAAATGTTTTCAAAAACTCTTTTCATGATTTTTTTTCACTATCCTCAAATGATATATCATTCTTGAAGTGGTGTTTTTATCATCCTTTATTTCTTATTATTTTTTTAATCATTTTCAAACTAATATTTTTATATCCAAATATTTCTCAAGTTCATGTTATGTGATAAATATAATAATCCCATTCTTTTACAAAGGTTATTTAAGATATGATGATGATTGATTTTAAGTGGCACACATATGTATAGACGATGAAGGTAGTGGTATTATGTATCCATTAAATACATTTTTTATGTTTTTATCTCATTAGATATTCAAGAATGGAAAAAAAATCTCACATAAGAATGAGTATGATGGGTTTTCTCACATTTCCAAGCAAAGATATAATGTGTTTGTCAACAAAAGTATGGTCATACTGAGTTTTCTCACATATGTTTTTATATGCTTATGGTTATACCATATTTTCATGTTTCTTATCAAGATATGAAAAATTTATAATTTTCTAATCTAATTATGCTAAATTATCAAGATTCATTTCATTTCCATGAAATTACATATTTTTAATACTATGCCATATTTTTTCAATGTTCTCCACTTTTATGTCATGCTCTCATGTTATTTGATTTCTAAGATGTGTTTTGAGCTTGGACATATCTCTTATTCTTTCTTAATGATCATTTTAATTATTATATTACTCTACATATTTTAGGATTATAATTTAAGGTCTTTTAATCATTTATTTTTATATATAGTTCAGAATCTGGTTCACCTTCATGTTAGGATATTTTTTCCAACTAGTAAGATTTTGTGTTCAACCCTTTATTATGTTTTGAATACCCAGGTGTTGAAGACGATTATTTAATTTGGGATATCAAGAAATGGTTCTATAGGAGCACAATTATAGAGAAATTTTCACAGGTTTTGTAAAATAATATATTTATGTAGAAAATTTGCAACACATAAAACCTTTCAGTCATTTGGATGTGAGACTATTTGTGAGATGTGTTTTTTAAATCATGAGATTAATCCATAATTTTAGTCGTGTTTATCTTCGGTCACTATACTTGGTATCAAAGAAGGGTTTAGTTATTTTGGATATTTATTAATTTTTTATATTAGTTTAGTTACCTTTGGTATTAAGGTCATGGATGATTAGTAGAAACTCTTGTGTTGAGTATATGTATTAGATGATATCCTAGAATATTGTTAAAGACTTGAGTATATGGGTTTTCCTAAAAATAAATTCACACACAGATATATATATATACTAAAGTGGATACAAGATTTGACTCTAATTTACATAGGGGTAATAACCGAGAAAAGGGTGCATTGGGTATTAACTCAATAGTTACTCAGTGTATGGAAAAAGGAATAAGTGCACGCATGGTTTGAAACAAAGAGGGGATATTATTTGGTTGATAATATTCTCTTTATAAAAAATTGTTAATGATTGATATAATAGTTACATTAAGGTATTAGTTTAAGAATCATAAGATAATTCACCCTAAAGTAACAAATATCAAACTAAGATTGATATAGGTTGAACTAATGGAATAATGGGAAAATGTGAAAATTTAAATAGAATATGACCTTTTAAGGTTAAATTAAATTTTAGGATTATGATAATATCCTCATATTATAACTATTTCATCACTCATTTCAACCCTTTTGGTTTTATTAATAGATGGAACTATAAGGAACCATGGCGGTGAGGGATAATGTTATGATTAACTCAAATAACAACCCATAAAAACAAGAGATGGAATGAGAAAAATTATGATTATTTAGAACCGGTTGTTAAAAATGTTAATAATAATGTGAAAAAATTTGAAGTCCCAAGCACACAAAAAATAGAAGGAGAGAGTCTCATGAAATATCATGAGATAAATATAATGAAGGGAAAAATGTTTAATTTACTATTTATCATTTTTTTGAAGTATCACCAAGGGAATTGCCTTCAGGGGACTATAATAAACATTAATTATTGTAAAAGAGGCCATAAAGTATCATATTGTTGGGGGAAAATAAAGAGTTTAGTTAATATGAGACCTCATCCATGGGTACCACTAATAATTCAATGTCTTATGTGAGGAGAACTAAAGTTTTATCCAAGTCAATGACTTAATCGAGGATTACTATGGTTGGTAGGAATCAACAACCTTCTAGAGGAAGGGATAAAGTAAGAACCTACGCAATGTATAAATATCTAAACTCTTCATACAAATATATTACATATTAGTATATGAATATTCATTATATAACATAACTATCCTTTCCTGAATCGTATAGGTCAAGTGCCTTTGGGAACATGGATACATGAACAACTATTTCATAATTGAAATATATCACCCCTCACTATGCTCTTCATAAATATCAATCCTCTTAGACATATCATACACAATAAATTTTTTCATAACCTAGGAAATGGAAACATAATAAAGGGTGAGATTAGATGATTAGTAAGGTTAAACAGGGGAGATATCAACATAACAAGAGAATAAGGGTATGAGAACATGAGAATAACATTTGAAAAATTATATCTTGAATTTTTTAGATCATAAAATTTATTCCTGGTATAAATCATGCCAGTTCATATGATATTAAACATAAAGTACTCAAATAACATAATCCATGATAACATAAAATTTTCATAAGAAATAAATTTGTGGCATACAAAAGATCAAATAAAATAATTTCTTTAGTAGTCAAAGATCATTAAAAAGGCTATAATAGTGGATTGGGTTCTCTAACCAAACTATCATAGCAATCAATGTTCACTCCCAAGACAATCATATTGGATAGAGTTCCTTATAGAACTAGGTTCACTCCCCATTCCAGTCCTGTTTATCACATAAGATATCAATCTGTATGTAATGCATTGGAGGGAGATATATTTCCCACCAATCATGTAATTAAAATCATACATATGTGTTGCACAATATAATAAAATATTTATTATATCATAACCCATAAAAATTAATTTATTTCATAAAAATTATTTATATCATAACCCTTGTAAAATAAATAGGTTTCGTAACCATTTCATTAATTTATCAATGCATAGCCCATGAAAAAGGAATGGGTTTTAAAAAAAATCATAATAATCATAAAATATATAGAAAAATAATATGGATCGTATCATTATTTCATATCCCAAGTAACTCATAATTAAAATTAGAATATTTAATCTAAGATAAAAAATTATTTTTAAAATTCACTTGGGACATTACTTGAGGAAAATAAAATTTTCACTTTAAAATTACTTATTTAAAGTCTAAAAATTTCCCAAATATTAATGAAACAATTTTATATGAAGGTAATAATTAAAAATTATATATTAATATTTAAATCACTAAGAGATCATGATAGTAAAATATACCATTCATGACCTTCATGTTAAAATGATGTCATATTCACATTTTTGTTAAAAAGTAAAAAGAGCCTTGTTTGGAAAATGAAAAGAAGATTATTTTAAACCATTTTTAAAACATTAAAACATGGTAAAATATGTTTTTAAAAAATCATTAGATAATAGTGAAATATTTATTTATAACATTTTTGGAAATCATAGGCATTGAAGAAAAACAATTTTCAATCGAAGTGAGAAATAAATTCGATTTTTCCTTAAAAACATTCTTCTCGACTCTTGAGTACATAAATTGGGTAAAATGAGAGGGGAAATTTTAATTTCAATAAAAAAATAAAGGAGAATAAAATTAATTAGTTTCTTGATAGATATATTATGATAATTCATCAATTAAATCATAATCATAAACAATCTCGATAAACAATGAGATTATAGCATCAAACCCTTACCACTTTGGAAGCTTTTGAATCATAAGTACCCTACAAGAGAGAATATTTTACGGATAGTTATATACCATAATTTTTATGATAAGAAAAATGAAATAAATTAATGGGTAGTATATACACCCCACAAATGAAACATGTGATGTATAAATCATGTGTCCCACATAAATAAAAGTGATACAAAAAATCCCTTACCACTTTGGAAACTTTTGAATCATAGGCACCATTAAAGAAAACATAAAACGAAACATCAAATATAATTAAAATACTTATATATACTATATAAAATGTCAAAGTGGAAGTATATATACCAGAAAAAATAAATTAGTGGTAAATACGACATATGTCTCTAAGAAATAGAAGAGAGACTAAAAATCCCTTACCACTAGTCTCAACTATATTCATACACATTCAAAACACATATATGATAAATATAGGGTTATTATTAATATTATATATATATATATATATTATAGGACTATATTAATATATATCAAACCATATATAATTTACTAACAGCCTTTTATCACCCATTTGTTAAGAGGTCTTTGTTAAAACCACTACATTGGGTAATAACTGCTTTGTTTTTCATGTGTGTGTTTGTTTTTTATTTTTGGTACTTGTAATTTTACTATAATTTCATCATAAAAATAATTTTAATAATTACATAAATAACATATATTTTAATTATATTTATATATGTATTCATCCATAAAATATAAATATATAAAAATTGATTTCACCAATCATGGAGACGGTTGACTGTATGCATGCATGATTACTGTTTCCATTTTCTTGATGGATAGAATGAAAGAAATTAAAATATTAATTATAATTTAAATAATATTATTTTATTTCATAAATATAAAACATATTAATTAAAAATATCTTTTTTACTATCCATATAAAAATAAAATGAATAAAATTATCCCATTGATTTCTTGAGGCGGTAGTCTACACGAACACACGAGCGATGTTATCATTTTCCAATGCATTGGATTGTAAAAAGTTACATGTGATAATATAATTCAAGAATTATAATTATGTAATAAATATAATATAAATATATAAAATCCATAATTATATCCATATTTGAGATATGGTGATGGAAAACGAATTACACCGGTTCGTGAGGCGGTTGTCCAGCAAACACACAATCAACTCTTTCATTTCCCATTTGATTAAAGATGATGTGGATGTAGTATTCTACTAAAAAATTGATTATTAGTATATGGTATGTATTTTGTTATTATATCATAATAGTTAGTGAATATTTTATGGATGTGGAAGAAGAAATAAAATGATAAGGTATGGTTAAGTGATATAACTATTCTTCAGAGACCCTATTGAGGTTCATACCTAAAGACACATTAGAAGGGATTCCAAAATATAAAGGTCTCTAAAAAATATTAAGGTAATTAATGAATGTTTTTTGTCATTTATTTTCCAAACCAAAAGGATCTTGGATTGTGGAGAGGAGTGTACAGGTGATTTCCTTTTATATGTAGGGAAAGGAATTAACTTGGACACTATTTGTAAATTTCCCAAATGAATCCAAAATTATAGTCATTCCCAAGAAAAATGATTCAAAATGAAAATATATTATAATTTTAGTTTTAAATATGGACATAAAATATTATATAGACAAGTTTAATTGAAAACAAAATACTTTTATCATTTGGTTTGACATCCGGTAAACCCATTTTAACCTTAACTGTGATAATTAATTTTCATTGTTTTTAATATTCATTATGATAAAATATTAATTTTACAATATTATAAAAAATTATTTATACTTACTTTAAATATATAATACATTTTTCGAAATCCAATTTTCATAATTGGAAGAATATAATTTAATATTAAAGCCACATACGTAATGAAAAAAGCGGTTTTCCAAAGAACATTTTTTCATAGGTGTTAAAAGTTTTTTTATCAAAATTAAACTTAAAATTGATTAAAATGAAAATTTTGGATTAATAATAATATAATTAATATAATTTTAATTTTTTAAAACCATATAAAAATAGAATTTAACTTTTAATATACTTTAAATGAAAAGGTAGTTTTCAATAAAAATCATTATTTTTCACTATTCATCAAAAAATGAATATTTTTAGAAAATTCATAAAAATTATATATAAGATAATTTTAACATGATGACTTCAAAAATGAAGTTAAATTTTCCAAATATTTTTTATAAAAGTGATATAATTTATCATATTGTTTTCTCACAAAAAAATAGTAAAACCAGTTTTGTAGAAAAATACAATTTTGGAACACATAAAGTCTTTACTAGAAAGTAAATTTGATTTATAAAAAAATATTATAAATATTTTTTATTTTTTTATTCTGATGAATACCACTACATTTAATGTTAATTTTATACTGGTCATGCTTAAATTATAATATTAATAATATATTATGATTCATTAATAGTCAGTGTTGTGTGTAACGTAAGCCATCTAAGAAATTAAATTTATTTGAACAATATATTACATAAAATATATTGGTGTTAGATTCTAACCCGTTTCATAGATTTCATCCCCAAAATTTGATCTTGTGTTCGATTTCTTTGATATTTGAAAATTACTTCCTGGAAAATCCACATCATGAATGGAGTCAATAAAAATTCCTCTTAAAAAGTGGTAAATAAAATTATGAAGGTCATCTAGAATTACACATATCTAGGTTTTCAAATAAGAGAGAATTGGTTGGATGTGAAAATTTGGACATGGAATAGAAAAATAATTCCCAAATAATTTTAGATAGTGACATAGAACCTGATGTGGAGAAAGTTAGTGACCACAAATCCATAAATCTATGATGGTTGAAATGACTATTCATTCATCAAAAAATAAGGAAAATATATAATATTTTCATTTCAATGTAATTTTACTAATGTTGAGGAATTTTCATGATAATATATACTTACTTTTTTTAATTACATTTTATAAGCACAATATCATCCTTTGGTTGTTCTTTTATCAACATCCACTTCATCTATGACTCAAAGCAATGAATATTCAAGATGAATTCTTTTTTCATGCCTAATGTACTAAAATTGTATTTTAATGGATCATAAGATCCAAAAAAGTTTGGATGGTTATTCCTCCTATCTCTAAATATTTATCAAAACCAAGATGGTTATCAAAAGTTATCCAATATGGATAAATACAAAGAATCAAGTTCTAAAACTTCAATAATAACACCAAAATTTAAACTTAACCAATTTCGTAAATAGTTATCCTTAAGGATCCTCTAAAATATATCGGACCAAAATTGAATCTTGAAGATTAAAATGATTTTATCTCACAACATTTATTGATCAACTTATAATTATATTTAAATAGTTTTAATCACTTATAAAGTATCATTCCAAGTTGTATATACTCTAACCATTTTTCATAATAAAGTCACAATAAGATCAGATATACTACTAAAGGATAATTCGGCCATTATTCCTTAAATATTATCCTTTATTAGAAAAAAAATCCATTGTAATCTTTGGTTCATCCCTTCACTGATAGATTATCATAGTTTTATTCTAAAGTTCAAAATTGATTTTATTATTCTAAAATCAATGTAGAGAGAGATGAGAAATGATCAGAATCACATAAAATTTGACTAAAGGATGAACAATATGGTTTTAATTGGTCTCATTCATAAAAAATAAAATTTAAATTTCCCAACATTGGAGTAGATTATAAAAATTACCTAATTGATGATTCACTTCAGCTATAGTGATTAGATAAACTTCCCATTTTTACTTTGTCTTTATATGTTACTGTTGATTAATTTCCTCATTAACCCTTGGTTTAGGGAATTGATCCATATAATTCATAGACTCATTTTATCTACCGATATAAAGTGTGGGTTATTTATTCTATTGATCCCTCTATTTATTCCTTTCATTGACTGGATTCATCACATTAAATCGATAGTCACATGCTTGATGTCTAGGTTTCCCACACTTAAAACATCTTTATGTTCCTTTCAATAATTCACTTGAGTATTATTCCCATATTGTTTATAGCTGGGTGGTTGAAACATTTTTTTATCTCCATGTGATATTCCATTATAACTTCCATGAAGATCCATATTCTATATCTTATCACCAGAACCATGAGGGTTTCTACCTCCCATTTCCACTTTTAGTGCACATTGAACAATTTATTTATAGCTTTCAAAGTCCCATATATCTAATTCCTTTTGATCACTTGGTTTCAAACTAATAAATAATAAATCATTTTTTATATTGGTGATAATTATTACCCCATAATAATTTATTTTAGTTCTTGTAAACGTTTACTCATATATACCAATGTATTATCCATTTTTCTACTTAATCTCACAGAATTAATTCTCTATTTTTTTAAAAATAGGTAAGTAATTATAAAAAAAATATCATCATAAACTCATCCCATTACATGGATTGAATTCCATCCTGTTTCCTTATATTCTTAATAATATTACACTATTTATATTATTTTCCCTCCAAATAATAAAAATCCAGGACACCTTTTAATTAGTTTAAGCACTGAAGAATAGAATATATATTTTCCATCACATTGATCCATTACTCAATAACCAATGGATCGAACATAAAATAGAAGGGTAAATGTTGTCATAGAAAATTATTAAATGGGATGTTTCTACCTCATTGTTAGATTTTTAAGTTCATAATTACCCATGTTACCACTTATATCTTGAGAGAGTGGGGTGAGAATAGTTGAAAAATTATTCATCCCAACTTTTAATCCATATAGAATCTGATGAGGATGTTCATTTCATAGGAAATCACATTCATTGTTCACACAATTACTTTGGTTTATAGTCATTGACTAAAAACAAAAAGCATAGTGTGATAAACAATAATCATAGTTGGATGACAAATTATCATGAAAAATATTTTATAAGATGTCTAAATCATGTCACTGTATTTTTAATTCATGAAACCTTAGATTTAACCTAGTTTATTCAGGGTAATCAGATATTCAAATCCTTTATGATGTTTTATTAGGATTTTTTTTAATTTCCAAAGAATATCCCTATGGAGTGTCAAACCTAGTGTGCATTAAGGCCCATTATCATCCACCAGATGATAATCAATTCAAATCCCACGACACACTACTTAGAGTTATTAGTAATAGGTATAACTATGCCAGAGGCACATCCACATGTAGTTTCTAGATATGGAGGTAATTACTTGGATACTAGTCACTCCATACTTCACCAAAATTCTAGGATATTTTATTATAATTTAAAATATCCATAGACTTATCCCTAAGGTTATCACTAATGTTTTAGCATCCTAGTTACCAAAGTTTAACTTAACTATATAGTGATACCAACTATTGTGACCCAATGTTTTCATACATAGATATTACATCTTAGTAAATGAGTATTCATCACATATCATAATATCCCACACCATAATTATATAGGTATAGTTCCATTGAGAACTTAGATAAATTTTAAACTTGTTCATAAGTGAACTAAATCATATCCCACTTTGTTATTTATATTCATCACCCTTTGTATACTTATTATACATAATAAATTTCTTCATAACATAGAAAAACAAATCATAAGAAAGAATGAGATTAGATGTTCGGTAAGGGTAAATAAGGGGGTATCAATATAACACTATCATAAGTTTTAAATAAAATGAGAATAAAATTTAAAAAACTAGAGCTTGTATATCATAGATTATAAACACGAGTCAAAGAATAAATCTTGTTAGTTCATAAGACATGAATCATAAAGGATTCAAAGATTATAATTCATTATAGAAAAACATTATCATAATATATAGATTTATGGCATGTACACAAGCATTGAAAATAACTTCCGTAGTTGTAAAATATAATTTCCAAGCCTATAATAGTGGATTGGGTTCACTCCCCAAAACATGATAATATTCAAGGTTCACTCCCAAGACCATCACATTGGACAAAGCTCCTTACTGAACTGGGTTCACTCCCCATTACATTCCTATTTATCTCCTGAGATGTCAATCTTTACACAATTAATTGGAAGGATATATTGGTCCTACAAATAATGTAATTAAAATCTTAAATATTTGTGACACAACACCATAAAACATTCATAATATTAGAACCAATAAAAAATGATTTAAAAAACATTTCATTATATCATATCCCATGAAATAGAGATAGGTCTTAATATCAATGCAAACATTCATCACAACATAACCCATGGAAAAGGAAATGGTTTCATAAACATCTTTTCATATTAATCATAAACTATATAGATAAATAATAAGGATAATATCATTGTATCATATAACTATTAAATATTAAGTGATATCAAAGGATGTTATCTTAGATGGAATATGATTTTGAAAAGTTACTTAGAACATTTATTTAGTAAAATAACCTTTTAAATTTCAAATAAATTATTTAAAATATAAAAATTTACCAAATAATAATAAAACCATTTTATTTTAAAAAAAAATGTAAAATTATAAATAAATTATTAAATCATTGACCAATCATTATGGAGGAAAATACCATTCATATTGTACATGTTAAAATAAATATTTTTTCCACATTTTTCAGAAAAACGTCAAATGATACTTTTTAATAAATGATAAGAATATTAGTTTTAAAAAAAATTAAAATAAAAATGGGTAATAAATATAGTTATAAAATCATTGGTTAATATTGTTTTTTAAAAACATGGGCACAAGAGAAAAAGGGTTTTCAACCGAAGATATAAATACATTCAGTTTTTCCTTAAAAACCATATTTTAGACTATTGAGTATATGAAAAGAGAAAAATGATAAGAAAATATGTAATTTAAAAAAATAATTGTATGATAAAAAACTACATGTGTTTCTTGATATATAGATTATAATATTTCATCATTGAAAGAATAATCATAAACAACCCCTTTAAACAATGAGATTGTAACATCAAAAACTTACCACATTGGTAGATTTTTTATTTTAAGCCCCATGAAAGTGGTAATAATATATGGATAGGTTTATACCATAGTTTTCATGACAATAATAATAAAATATATTCTTTAGTAGTATATACACCCCACAAATGAAACAAGTGGTGTATAAGGTATGTGTCCCGTAAAAATAAAAGTGAGACGAAAAATACATTAAAACTTTGGAAACTTTTAAATCATTAGAAGAATTAAATAATTATATAAAATTAAACAATAAATATCATTAAATTAATTATATTCAATTTATAACATATCAAAGGGTCAATATAAACATGAAACAAAATAAAATACTCATGAATATGGTATATGTCTCCCAAAAATAAAAGAGGGACTAGAAATCCATTACCTTAAGTATCTAATTTTTTTTGTACTCATTCAAACCACATGTATAATAAATATAGGTTTATTATACATATATAATAGAGAAATTAAAATATATATCATACCATATATGATTTACGTACAACCTTTTATCACCTAGTTGTTAACAAGTCTTTGTTAAAATCATTGTTTTGGGTAAAAACTTCTTTTGTTTTTCAGGAATGTTTTGTTTTGTATTTTTGGTCCTTGTACTTTTATTGCGATTAAATCATATAAATAACTTTAATAATGATTTAAATATCATATATATTAATTATATATAAATATATTTATAGTCATGCATAAAATATAGAGATAAGAAAATGGACCACATTGTTCATGGAGACGATAGGTTGTAAATACGCTTGATCGGTGTTTCCATTTTATTGATGGATGGAATAAAAGAAAGGTAAATAATAATTCACATTTAAAAAAATGTTTATAAATCATAAATATAAAATAAATTGATTAATTATATCTTTATTACCCTCCATATCAAAATGAAATGAAAAATCATCATGCTACATAGGGGAGGCGGTAGTTTACACACACGCATGAGTGATGTTATCATTTTCCAAAGGACTGGAAGGTAAGAAGTTAGATGTGATATTATGATTAAATAAGTATAATTATTTAATAAATATCATATATATATTTTAAATAAATTATTATATCCATCTATGAGACATGGTGATGGAAAATGAATTACATCGGTTCGTGAGGCGGTAGTCCGCCACACACACAATCGACTGTTTTGTTTCCCATTTGATTGAATATGACATGGATGTAGTTAAGCACTAATAGAATAAATTATCATCATATGGGAGACACTAATGTTATTATATCATAAAATTTCTTGAATATTTTAAGGATATGGCAGAATAAATAAAACGATAACATATGGTTAAGTGTTGTACCTCTTTGTTAGAGAGACTCTTTAGGTTCATACCTAAAGCCTTATTAGGAGGGTTTCCTAATAAAAAGGCCTATATGATAAATTAAGCTAATTAAGTAATGGTTTGGGATGGGTATTTTACAAACCAAAAAGATCTTGGAGTGTTGAGAGGAGAGAAGAGGCAATTTCATTTTATAAGTGGAGATATGAACAAACTTGGAAACTACATGGAATGTTCACAAAAGAATCCAAAATGATAGTAATTCCAAAGAAAAATGCTTCAAAATGACTATATATTATAATATTTTATACTTTAACGTTTAAATAATACTATAAAATTAGATTTAGAAATGTTTAATTGGAAAACTTACCCTAATCATTTGGTTTAACATCTGGTAAACCTGTTTTAACTTTAACCGCGGTAATTAATTTTTACTATATTTACTATTAATTATGAAAAAAAATTAAGTTGGAAATATTATATAATATTAATTTTAATTTTTTAATTTTTTTATAAATTCAGTTTATATAATTGGAAGAATTTAATTTATATTAAACCCGCATATGTGATAAAAAAAGTTTTCTTTAGAATACATTTATATAGGTGTGGACAATTATTATAAAAAAAATTCAACATGAAATTGACTAAAATGAAAAAATTGGATTAATAATAATATAATTAAACTAATTTTATTTTTACAAAAATATTAAAATAAAATTTACTTTTCTAAATACTTTAAATGAAAAGATAGTTTTCAATAAAAAACATTATTTTTCACTATTCACTGAAAATTTAATATTTTTAGAAAATTATCAAACATTTACTCTATGATAATTTTATTATCATGATTTATAATATAAAGTTTATTTTTTCAAATATTTTTTTATAAAATTGATATAAATTTATCATTCTATTTTCTCACAAAAAAAAGAAAAACCATTTTTATGGAAAATATATTTTTGAAACATATATAGAATTTACTAGAAAATATATTTGATACATATAAAAAAATTATAAATATTTTTAAAATATATTTATTCATATCAATTAAACTAAATTTAATGTATGGGTTATATTTTTCATGTTTTAATTATAATATTAATAGTATATTATGGTTCATTGATACTTGGTGTTGTGTGTAACACAAGCCATATTAGAAATTATATTTATTTGAAAAATATATTATAAAAAATATATTGGTGTTAATTTCTTACCCATTTAATAAATTAAATCCTCTTAATTTGAACTTGTGCTTTGTGTTTTTTAGATTTGAAAATTTCTTCTTTGAAAACCCCAATTGTAAAATGTGTCAATAAAAATTCCTCTTGAAAAGAGAGAAAAATAATTACGGAGGTCATCTAAAATAAAACATTACTAAATTTCCAAATAAGGTAATATTATTGGGAAGTAAAAATATAGACATGGAAGAGATAAGTAATCTCTAAATAATAATAGATAGTGAAAGTGAACATGGTTTGGAGAATTTTAACAACCACACATCCATAAACTTGTAATCGTTGAAAATAATATTCATTTATTAGAAATTAATATAAATGTAAAACATCTTTACTTCAATATCATTTTATTAATGAAGAGAAATTTTCCATAGAATATATACTTACTTGTGTTAATTACATTTTATAAGGACAATATCATCCTTTGGTTATGATTTGATCATTTTCCATTATATCTCTTACTCCATGAAATGAATATTCAAGATGATTTTTTCTTCCTTGAAGGATTAAAATTAAATTTTAATGGATCAAAAGATCCAAAAAGGGTGAGCATTTATTCCTAATATCTCAAAATATTTTACAACCCTAAAATGGTTAGTACAAGTTACCCAATATTGATAAATAAAAATAATCAAGTTCTAAAACTTCAAAAACAACTTCCAAAGTTCAACTCAACCCATTCTATAAATATTTATCATTAAAACTACTCTGACATATATCTGACCGAAACTAAATCCTTAAGATTAAAATGATTTGATCTCAAACCCTTCCTTGACCAAATTATAATTATCTTAAAATAATTTTAGTCACTTATAAATTCTCATATGAAAAAGTATATACCCTAACCATTTTCTAAAACAAAGTCACAATAAGATCATATATAATTCAGTAAGATAATTCACCATTTATTATTTAAGTATTATATTATAATAGAAAATGAAATTTCTATTCAAATATTTGGTTAATACTTGCATTGATAGATGATCATATGTTGATTTAGAAGGTCAAAAGTGATTTCTTTATTCGATAATACATGTAGAGAGAGATAACCAATTTTCAGAAAAACATAAAATTTTACTAAATGATAAAAATAGTATTTTCATAGGTATCCTTTAAACAAAACCCAACATGAAATTCCCAACACTGTAGTGGATGATAAATATTCCCTAATTATGATGATTGACATTAGCTATTTTGATTACATAAAATTTCCCTTTGTCCTTTTTTCTTAAATGGTTATTATAGATTATTATCCTCTATTGACCCTGGATTTGAGAATTGATTCACATAATGGACAAACTCATTACGGGTATAGAAGTGAAGTGTGGGTGATTTATTCTATTGAACCCACCCTTAATTTCTTTCATTGACTAGATTCTTCACATTACACCAATAGTAATGATCTCAATGGTCAGGTTTCCCAGACTTGTAACATATTCATGTTCCTTTTAATAATTCACCTAAGTGTTACTTATCATATTTTTTATAACTTGGTGGTTGAAACATTTTATTCTCTATATGTGACATGAAATTATAACTTCTCAGAAACTCTATCATCATTTTCTAATCCCCTGAAGAATTAGGGTTTTGTGATTCCATTTCCACTTTTAGTGTGCATCGAACAATTTATTCATAGGTTCCAATGTCCCTTGTAGGAAATTCCTTTAGATGAATTGGATTCAAACCAATAAAGAATCAATCGTTTTTTATTTTAGGGAAAATTCTTACACCTGAAGCATACCTTGTAAGTCTTGTAAAATTTTCCTCGTAAGTACCAATGGATTGATCGTTCTTCTACTTAATCTCAAGGAATTAATTATCTATTTTTTAAAATTTGAGGGAATTACTTACTAAAAAACATCCTTTTAAACTTATCTCATTCCAGGGATTTAGTTTCATCCTCTTTCATTGTATTATTAATAAGATTCTACTATGTATCTGATTCACCTTCAAAATTATAAACATCTAGGATAATTTTTTCATAGTTTGATAACTGAAGAACATTATTTATCTTTTCTATAAAATTTATCCATTTCTTAGAAACTAGTGGATCATATGTAAAATAGGAGGGTAAAAATTTTCATATAAATGATTCAATAGAATGTTTCTCCCTCCTTGGTAAATTTTAAAGTACAACATTACCTATGTTACTAATTATACCTTGAGAGAATTGACTGAGGGAGGTCAAAAACTATTATAACCTAGCATAAAATCCATTTGGTTTCACATGAGGGTGGTTATTGTACATTATATCACAGTCATTGTTTAAATGATTCCTTTTGGTTCTATTCATTCACTAAAACCAAAATTCATAGTGTGAGAAACAATAATCATAGTTGGAAACCACATTATCCTGAAAAATAATTTATATTGTGTCTAAATTATGAAACAATATTTTAAATCCATGAAACCTTAGGATTAACTTGTGCCATTATAGGTCATCATCTATTCAAAACCTTCATGATGGTTTGTAAAGAGTTCATGAATTTCCAAAGAATATCCCCCTGGAGTGTCAAACCAACTGTCCATCAAGGCCCATTGTCATGCACCGATTGATGACCAAGTCAAAGCCCAATGGACCCTATTAAGAGTTATTATCCATAGGTACAAATATGCCAAAGAAACATACACTTTTATTACATAGATAGAGATGTAATTTTTTGAATACCTATCACTCTATACTTCACCAAAATCCCATTATATTTTCTTATACTTTGTCTTGTCCTTAGACTTATCCAAATTGTTCTCACTAAATTTTTTTCATCCTATTTTCCAATGTTTAATAAAATATTTTATGATATCAACAATAGTAATTAAAATTTTTCATACATAGATATTATGTCTTATTAGATGGATATTCATCACATAACATTAAGATACACACCAGAATCATATAGGTATAATTCCATTGGTAACTTGTATACATAAGAAACTTGTTCATAAGTGAACTATATAATATCCCACTATATTCTTCATAACTATAACCATTATTTGTCTTATCATACATAATACCTATATTCGCAACTAGAGAAATGAAAACAAAATAAAGGATTAGCTCAGGTACTCAGTAAGTCTAAACAAGGAGGATATCAACATAACATTAGCATAAGGTTATAAGAAAATGAGTATAAAATTTTAAAAAACATACCCTACATATCATATATTATAAACATGAGTCTTGGAATAAATCATGACAGTTTATAAGACATGAATCATAATATAATCAAATAATATAATCCATGAGATCATAACATTTTTATAAGACATAAATTTGTGTCATATAAAAAAGCATAGAAAATCATTTCCTTAGTAGTAAAATATTACTTACATGGCTATAATAGTGCATTGGGTTTACTCCCAAAACCATCATTATAGTCAAGGTTCACTCGCAAGATTATCATAGTTGATAAATTCCTTTAATGAACTAGAATCACACCCCATTACAATCTTGTTTATCTCATGAAATATCAGTATTTACCCAATACATTAGGGGGAGATATAGAACCCACACATCATGTAATGAAAATCATACATATGTTGGACAAAATATCATTGAACATTCATTATATTAGAACCCATGAAAATATTTTTTTAAAAAAAAATTCATTATAGAATAACCAATGGAAAAGAAATGGGTTTCAATATCATTTCATCAATTTATCATTCTACAATCCATGTAAAAGGAAATAGTTTCATAAAAACCATTTCATAATAATCGTAAACAATCTAGATAAAAATTAAATATGATATCATTGGATCATTCCTTGAGTAAAGCTTAGGTCACATCAAAGTATGACATCTTATATGGAAAATAATTTTGAAAAGACCGTTGTAACATTTCTTGAGAAAAATAAAATTTTATGTTTCAAATCAATTATTTAAAATCTAAAAATTTCCCAAATATTAATGAAACAATTTTATTTTAAATTAAGCTTGGAAAATTTAAATAAGAATTAAATAATTGAGTGTTCATGACGATAGAAAATATCATTCATTCCGTACATGTTACAATGATGATTCATTTCACATTTTTGGTAAAAATTGAAAAGGTAATTTTTTAGAAAATGATAAGAATATTAATTTTAATGTTTAAGAAAAATAAAAATGGGTAAAAATATCTTGAAAAAATCATTATATATTAGTAAAAATTTTATTTGAAACATTTTTAAAAAACATAGACATAGAAGAAAAATGTTTTTCAATGTAAGAGAGAAATAAATTCAGAATTTCCTTATATAGATAGGAATATACCATGATTTTCATGATAATAATCATTAAATATATTCATGGAAAATATATACACCCCACAAATAAAATAATTGGTGTATAAGGCATGTGTCCCACATAAATAAAACTGAGATGAAAAATCCCCTACCACTTTGAATCTTTTGAATCGTTATCCCCATTAAAGAATAATATAAGATAAAAATTTATATATAATTAAAATAATGAGATTAAACACATAACTATTCATATAAAAAGTATATAAATGACAAAAAGTAAATGACTGGTGAATATGGAATATGTCTCCCAGAAGTAAAACATAGACTAGAAATCCCTTACTCTAGTCTGGACTTTCTTCATACACATTCAACCCACATTTACAATAAATATTGGTTTATTATAAAAATAATATATAAATATAAAAATAAATATCATTCCATATCTGATTTACTTACAACATTTTATCACCCATTTGTTGACAATTCTTTATTAAAATTTTTGATTCAAGTAATAAATTCTTTGTTTTTCATATATGTTTTGGTTCAATAGTTTTGTCCCTTAGACTTTTATTATGGTTAAATCATATATATAATATTAATAATTATATAAATATTATATATATTCATTATATACATATTTATAGGCATCTATAAAAGTTTTAGATATAAAAATGGATGACACCATTTATAGAGAGTGTAAGCATTACATAGGCATGAACGCTATTTCCATTTGCTCGACTGATGGAAATAAAGAAAGGTAAATATTAATTCCCATTTACATATTTTTTTTATATCATAGATATAATATAGATTTATTAAATTTATCAATATTACCATCTATATCATAATGAAAAATGTATCCTATCACTTATTGGAGGCAATAGTCCACACGTACACACGAGAGATGTTATCATTTTCCAATGGATTGGAAGGTAAAAAGTTGGATGTGATATTATAATTAAATAAGTATAATTATGTCATAAATTTCCTACAAATTTTTTAAAACCATTTTCAAATCCATATGTGAGAGGCGGTGATGGAAAAAAAATTACTTTGGTTCGCAAGGCGGTAGTCGTCCATACGCACGATCTAAAGTTTCATTTCTAATTTGATGGAAGATGAGTTGGATGTAGGTTATGACACTAACATAATAAAATATTAGTATATGTGAGATAAGTATTTTATTATATAATCACAGGTGAATAATATTTGAATCATTTCTAAGAATAAATAAGATCATAACACATTGTTAAGAGTTATACCTCTCCCTGAGAGAGCCTCTTTATGCTTATACCAAAATAATTCTTAGGAGGGTTTATTAAAAAAATAGACTCTAGAATATGGTATTGGAATTGAGTAATGTTTTTTATCTGTAATTGTATTAAATAAAATGATATTTGAGTTTTTAAAGGATAAGAGAGGATATGTCCTTTTATAAGTGGGGAAATGAAACCACTTGGAAACCACTTGGAAACTTCCCAAAAGAATCCAAAAGGATAAAGTAATTCACAAGAAAAATGCTTCCAAATGACCTTATATTCTAATTTTTGATAGTATTAGGATTAAATGTAGAGAAAAATTATATTTATACAAGTTTTATTGGAAAAATTATCCTTATATTTTGGTTTATCTCCCCGATAAACCCATTTTAACCTTAACCACTATAATATATTTTAACCATTTTTACTATTTATTATGAAAAAAATAAGTTGAAATTAATATATAATATTAAATATTCTGAATGAAAACATTTAATCCATTTTTAAAAATTAAATTTTCATAATTGAAAATATTTAATTTAAAATTAAACTCACAGACGCGATGAAAAAGCGGTTTTCAAAAAAAAAACGTTTTTATAAGTGTAAAAAGTTTTTATATCAGCATTATACATGAAATTGTTAAAATGAAATAAATTGTATTAATAATAATATAATTTAACTAATTTTTCTATTTAAAAAACATAATTAAAATAAAATTTAAAATTTTAAAAACTTTAACTAAAAAGATAGTTTTCAATAAAAATAATTATTTTCCACTATTAACTGAAAAATTAATCTTTAAAAAAAATTCAGAAAAATTCACTCTAAGATAATTTGGAAATGATTATTTAAGAAATTAATTTAATTATTTAAAATAAATTTTATAAAATTAGTAGAAATTAATCATATTTTTTCAAATAAAAAAACAATTTTTGGGAAAATATATATTTGAAATATATAAAGATTTTATTTGAAAATATATTTACATTTTATAAAAACTTTATAAATATTTTTAAAATATTATTATTACTATTAAAATTGAAAATTTTAATTTCTAAGTTATTATTTTTCATTTTTAAATAATAATATTAATAGTATATTGTGGTTCATTAACAATCGATGTTTCATGTAATGAAAGATATCAAAGAAATTAAATTTTTTGAATTTTTTTTTCTGGAAATGGTTATGGATACTAAGTGATTTATTGTCTTAACGATGATATTGAAGATAATATCTCATTAGGTATAGTATCTTGAGACATGATAATCTTTTCGCACCCTTTCATTTTTTATAAGTAAATGATAATTAATTTCCGAGAATGGAATTTATTTAAGGGGGAAAATATAATAAACCATGATTTTAGATCCTTTAAAATATATAATATTTCTTATAACATGTTTCCTATTCTACACACAATGTAAAAAAACCACATCATATATATAATACATTATTAATAAATCTATAACAAACACTAATATGGTAAACCATTAGTAGTTATTTCCTTTATAAGGAAAATAATAAGTTTTATTTAATATTTAAAAGGTTATTTTTATTAAAATCCATTTTATTTATATTATAAATTTTATTTTAAAACTATAAATTTACAAATTTTAGAATTTATATTTGAAAAAGTAAAATTTATTTATAAATTTTCAACAAACAAATTTACATAAGATGATTTTTAAAATTAATGAAATTTATATATTAATGGATGTTATATATTATAGCATCATAAATGATATAACTTGGTATAAAATAGTGGGTAACATTATCAACATTATAAATTGTGCGGAAATGGTCAAATATATTAACACGCGTGGTTGAGAATATATTACAATAATCTAATACATGAAGATATTTTTTATTATTGAAGATTATAAATGAAAATTTATATGTTTAAGGTTCTGAAATGGGTTATTAATATGTTTATATTTATTATATAGGAGGTTAAATAACATTAATGGAAATCAAGGGTAAAGGTAAGGGAGTTAGAAGTTCATAATCATTTCTCTGAGCAATAAAATTTATTATTGATTTCGTTTTTTAAAGACATTAGCTTTTTATTGAAATAATTGAATTATTTTTTTGGGAAAATATTTTTTGAACAACATTAATTTTAATAAAAGATATTATTTTTATTTCTATAAACAAATGATACTTTTTTGTAAAGTGGCTCGTAACTTTGACTACAAAATGTTTTCAAAAAAAAATTAATGATTTGGTTTTCATTATTATAAAATGATATATTTCTCGCAAAGTGATGTTTTGATCATCCTTTATATGTTATAATTCTATGAATCCTTTTGGAAAATGATATTTTTATATTATATGATTTCAATTGATCATTTTATGTTACAACTGTAGTACACAAATTCTTTTCCATGTGTTATTTATGATATAATGATAATTGATTTTAAGTGGTACACATATGTATGGATGATAAATAGAGGGTTACTATATATCCCTACAATGAATTGGTTTAAGTTTATATCACATGATATAGTAAGGAATGTACATAATGAGTTTTTTCACACATGCATGGTCATGATGGGTTTGCTCACATTTTTAGGCATGGACATAATGTTCTTATACACATAAGTTTGGGAATAATGTGATTTATCACAAAGTTTTTCATATAATTATTATTTTTACACATTTTTATGTTTCTTATAAATATTTTATACATTTATATGTTTTCTAACAATTTATGATAAATTTTACTAATCAATATAATTTCCATGAAATTTCATGTTTTCAAGTTTATTCTTTATTTTGAATATATTCTGCAATTTTATGTCATTCTCTCATGTTATATAAATACTTAGATTTTTTTGAGGTTGTTCATATCTTTTAGTATTCTTTAATTATATTTTTATATCTTATGTTACTCTATATTTTTTTATGATTATCATCTAAGGTCTTTTGATCTTTTATTTTTGATATTGGTATCACCCTCATGTTCTACTTCATGATATGATATTTTCTTTCCCTTACTAAGAATATGAGATCACCCATTTATTATGCTTGTAATCCCCTGGTTATGAAGATGATTATATCTTGTGATAAATCTATAAAAGGGTCTAGAGGAGAAACACTATAGAGAAATTATTACAAGTGTCGTAAAATAATTTTTTTATATAGAAAATATGTAAGACACTAATCCTTTTTTACTTTAGGATATGTGAATATTCGTGAGTTTTATTATTTAAATAATGACATTAATGAATTATTTATGTCATGTGTATCTTGGTTTGGTATAATATATTGGTGTTTTTCTTCAGTCACTTCTAGCGTATAAGTGAAAATGAGGTGATATGATAATGGACTTCATTATAGGGCTACTTAGGATTGTAGCGACCTGAACCCAGAAATCCCAATGACACTATCTACTACCATCACATTGGAATGATTATATGGAATCAAATATTTAAGGATCGAGAATTTAGTAGTTTGGGTAAAATAGATATATAAATGAGTATTATATTACAAATGAATACACTAATTAAAACATATTTTTTTCAAAATAAATATATTCTTGGATAATAACTTTATTCCATCTATAATATTATTTCAAATATTTCTTACTTCTTGTATTCATGTGGAAAGGAAACATAATAAAAGTGATCTTAAATTATTAGTAATGGTAAAGTACAACTGTAATGGCCCGAACTTCTATGGTGTATTCCTTTGCTGAAATCTTGTGTTTGAGGTGTTATAGGAGGTCAAAGTGACTTATCCCCAACACTTTTCCAAATTTCTAGTTCTGTGAATAGTGTTTCTAGTTTTGTGAACAATGTCATTGGTGAGACAGATGTGAACAGTGTCATCGGTGAGTAATTTTTTGAACTATTCCATCTGTGTCAGTAAGTCATTTTGTGAACAGTGTCATCAGTGTTAGTGAGTTATTTTGTGAACAGTTCCATCGTTGTGCGTGAGTCATTTTGAAAAGAGTGCCATTGGGGTTGGTGAGCCATTTTGTGAACACTTCCATTGGTTTCAATGAGTCATTTTGTGAACAGTTCCATTGGTGTTGGTGAGTTATTTTATGAATAGTGCCATTAGTTTCA
Organism: Viscum album; assembly: GCA_963277665.1. Lineage (NCBI taxonomy): Eukaryota > Viridiplantae > Streptophyta > Magnoliopsida > Santalales > Viscaceae > Viscum > Viscum album. The sequence goes on from OY728125.1 coordinate 2,097,400,856, forward strand.
GTGAGTCATTTCATGAACAGTGTCATCGGTGAGTCATTTTGTGAGCAGTGCCATCGGTTTTGGTGAGTCATTTTGTGAGTAGTGCCATCGGGGTCAGTGAGACATTTTACAAATAGTGCCATCAGTGACGGTGAGTCATTTTGTGAATAGTGTCATCTATTTCGGTGAGTCATTTTGTGAATAGTGCTATCAGTGTCAGTGAGTCATTTTTTGAACAGTCCATCTGTTTTGGTGAGTCATTTTGTGAATAGTGTCTTCTGTGTTAGTGAGTCATTTTGTGAATAGTACCATTAGTCTCAGTGAGCCATTTTTGGAATAGTGCCATTGGTGTTGGCGAGTCATTTGGTGAACAGTGGCATCAGTGTTGGTGAGTTATTTTTTGAAAAGTGTTGTTGGCGTCGGTGAGACAGATGTAAACAGTGTTTCCAGCATCGGTAGGTGTACAATGTTTCTAGCATCCTATAGTTTTACCCCTTTGACATTTTCTTTGACATAAAACGCATTCATGGCCTTGTTTTAAGGGATTTAAGGCCGATTCAAAGCCCATAACTCCTATATTAATTTTTCTCAGGCTCGAGATGCCTTTACTTGGTCAAAACACATGGTTTAATGTGATCCAATTTTAATGTAAAATATAGAATATCTTAAACCGCTGCTCTATAAATCTTCAAAAGGGATGATATATCTTTCTCCATTGTTATACCTTCTTGTTCCCTAGTTCTAGATGATATAACCTTTTCTTCTTCCCATAGGAGAGGTTTGATCAAACCTTAATCCTGGGATCTTCTCCCTTCAATGTTTCTTCCTACTGCATGCGCACCTCCTATTTTAGTGCAAGAAACAATTGTTGATCCATCATCGATAGAAGGTATGATCTACCTCTGTTCTTGTGTTTTCTGGGATCCTTCTTATCCAGTTTATCCTTTACATGTTAGGGAATGTGATCTCCATACTTCTAATGGAGTTTTATTTGGGGTTGGTTGGTGCGGTTGTGTCATGGCCTCCTCGAGTGGATGAAGTTGTCATGGGGGGAGGCGATCATGATCTATTGCGTGGATCCTTCTTGTGTAAAGAATGTTAATAACATTTTGAGGTAGGGGATTTGTTGCATCTATTTTCTTTTACGTGCAACTATAGGTTTAGTATGTTTTATCCCACTGGATCACAATAGAATTGTCATAATCAATATTTGAACCGAATAAATAAATTAATATCGACTGTATGTTATTACCACTTGTTTTTCTAGATAGTGTGATATCAATGATTTCTTTGTTTATATTTTCATTCTTGATGGAAATTGGTAAATAACATAAACTGGGATTAATTGTAAATTATTTTTCAAAGATAAGGAGGCATGTAAATGAATCTTGTCATTGTTGTTGTAATTTGATGTTAATAAATTGATGCAGTAATCATGTTTAATTGATTTTTGATAGATATGATAGATTTCTATTTAGGTTTACCATAGTTGGAACCTAAAAATAATAAATTAGTTAATTTCAGAAGGATTAAAGAACTGACTATTTGATAAAAAGATAATTCTTGGTAGTGTTCTAAGTTACCCTCTTGCTTGTAAGGCTGATTACCTTGTGCTTTGGACCAATGAGTGCTCATTATGTTTGAAGGTTGGATTCATTATTTAGGGGCCAAGATCTCAGATGATATGATGTTTGTTTCCTACTGCTTGTGATTTTATGTGATCATGTATGGATGTTGTGATCTTTAGGGTAAGATAGACCCATTGGTTGTGGCAGCAGTTGACACATAGAGTAGAGAGATGTATCAATTTATGCATGTGGGTGTCGGGGAGGACACCAGAGATGATGAAACAGGTTGGATGTGAATATTTTAATTCCTACTGAATCTCATCGGTTTTTTAACTGCTTTACTTTCCCCACTACTGAAGGCATCTGGTATTTCTTACCCTCCTTCCAAAATGGGGTGAAGATGCACGAGGTATGCCACGTGCTTTTCATGTTTAGATTCTCAAGGGAGGACGGGTCGATGATCATGATATAGGTGGAAAAGACTTGAAGGGTAGTTCACCGACTCATCATGTTGATCCCCTTTCACTTGGTAGATTAGATTGTTTTTCTATAATTCCTAGGAATATGGGAAATTAATAATTCTGTTAATAAATGATTGAATGATGGATGATTAACCCATGGGGTTGAAGCTTTCTAGGATGCAATGTTGTGGTTTCAATTTAAAGGAACTATGGACTTTTTGTTTTATTCTAATGAAATATAACATTGAGTTGTTATTGGTTAATTTATGTTTAAATAATTAATTAATGTAAAGTGAAAATGATAAAAAGGGAATGAAGTAATGAAATAAATTTCATTAAATGGTTTTTTTCTTATAGGATACCTAGTCTTAGCCGTGGTTGGTGGGAATCTGAGAGACATTAGCTACAATTGAGTCTAAGAATAGGTTATTCCTATAGTGTGGTTTTGAGATATAATATATTCTATAGCTTTTGTGTCTCTATACGCTACTCCACCGTATCAGTTAAGGAAACTGACACCCTAGGTATTATGACCCCTTTGGGAGTGTTTTTCTCCAACATTATGATGGGAGGATGGATGAATGACTACCCCCTTTGGCCCAACCCACTTCTCTTGGTAGTTACTTGTGTTGGTAGGCATAATGGTTAGTTTTTCCCATATATGTGTGTAGAGGGCTGTAATGGATTGTGGTTATTCACACATATATATTCTAGATATAGTTTTCTATGGACTACTATAGGTGTAACATGTATAGACTGTGATGGATTGAGGATCCTCACTCGGTGTATGGGTTGTAATGACTTGAGGTATAATTCTCAATGTATGATACACATTATGTGAGCTATAGTGGCTCCTAGAAACTACCTGGTTAGTTTGGTTACGTGGATGTGGTGGTTGAGTTGCACGAGGTTTATGTTGTGGTTCTTCACCCAGGTGTCTATGGGAAATCCTTTTTGGACAGAGATATATAGGACGTGTGGTGTTGGGTCAAAGTGGAAAACTAGTGGGGAAGTATTTGCGGGGTACCACTGATATTCTTTATTGTATTATATAATCTTGTACGCGATACTTTTTTTGAGTTTCCATGGTGAGGCTGGGAACTTAGTATACCTTTTTATGTCAAAAGTTAGTTTCACTTGTTGTTCACCGTGCTTTAGCATGCTTTCTTTACTTTTGCATGAGACACTACATGGAGGATCTTACAAATTATACTGTCATACTCATCCAATGTATATATATATTATTTTTCAGGTCACTTGGAGCAGGTTGTAGATCAGGCTAGTTACTACTATTTTGGGGTTGCAGGATTCGTTCGGGCTTTGTGGTTGCTAATTTTTTTACATTCTTTTGGTTCTTGCAGTTTTCCCTTTTTAGTTGCAGTAGTTCTTTCAAGACATTACATATGTGTACTTGGGATTTATTTTTATAGTGCAGTCTGAGTTGGAGATTGTTGGTGTCTGTATTATTTCTCCCTTTCGCATGTGTTCTCTTAGAAGATAATGCCTTCCATTTGCATCTTTTCAATACCCTTGGTGCTAGTCACCAACTCAGGGCTAACTGGAGGTGGGACTTAGGGGTCACTATCTCCCTTGTAACATTTCCATCCCAGGAGGGGTACACCTTGTGAGGAGGGGGTCGTGAGATAGTGGTATCAGAGGCTCTGGTTGTGGGATATGATGGAGTTTGGTGTTAGGAATAGGTGAGGTTTCATGGGTTGGTAGGAAAATGATGTCAGTTAAGTTTACCAAGTGATGTAAACACTGGAGACTGACTGCGACATATGCGTTTAGGGACTCCTGTGATCTAATGTATGGATCATTAATTTTACAGTGGCCACTAAATGTGGTGATATTGTTAGTAGGGTAGATATCTAGGAAAGGATCATGCATCATTCTTCTTTGTGTATTTTTTTAATGGGTATACCTTGGAATATGTTAGCCTAAAATGAATAAAAGAAAAAAAATGATTATTTAATTTTGAGTCTTCCATATTCTTGGTGTAGGAGCTCTATCTTTTTGTTATTTTATAGCTATTGCTCTAAGTTGAAGTCCTTATTAGGTTTACGCAGAAGATGTACCACATGCTATTCCAGTATATCACTGTATGGTTATGTTGTCGATGAAGAAAATTAGAGGAGGACACGCTGAGAGTTTCAGCTCCAGAGTCTACATAAGTTTGAGTGCTCCATTTCAGATGCAGTGATGGAAGACTGGTTGGTGGAGGTTGAGATAGCCCTCAGTTCGATCCATGCTCGGAAGAGGAAATGGGTGACTTTGGTTATGAAGATTATTCATGGAGTAGTGAGGTAGTGGTGGTTATATTTACATGGGGATCATGAGGAGTTGGAGATCTCATGGGAGGAGTTTCATGACAAGTTCAGAGTCAAGTTTCTTTCTTCGACCAAGAAGGTGTCTAGTCGTCTGGAGCTTCTTATCCTTCGATAGGGGAGCTTCAATTTGTTAGAGTTTGTAATCTATTTCAGGAACCTTTTCATATATGCTTCGGAACTGTTTCCATATGAGGAGGCAAGGGCAAGTCATTTCGAGGAGGCTTTGTGTCCATAGATCCAACACTAGGTCACCCCGTTTATGTGGAAGAAATATCTTGAGGTGATAGCGAGGGTATAGGTCGTTTAGAGGACATTAGATAGAATCGGATCACCACGATAGGGAAGTCATCATGATTCCTCATGAAGGAAATATGTGGTTTCGGGTTCCCAATTTTCTAGGTAGAACAGTTTCTGTTCAACCAGAGGTAGATCCCAGCACTCAGCACCTCGTTTCTCCTGGAGGGGGGGGGGATATCTAGACTATTTCAAGGGATCAAGTGCCTGTTTTTCTTGTGGAGGCCGATATCATCTGTAGAGAGATTTCCCAGCCTTTCAGAGCAGTCATCATGAACCAGGTGTTCTGCTCCAGGTTCCTCCACTGAGGAAGTTCCATCTGAGGTAGCAACAGTCAGTTGAACCATCCTTGGATCAATAGATTAAAGATGTGATAGGCAGAGGACAACCCTGTGATGCTCCCCGTACTCAAAGAGAAAATCACAGCTGTGTTGATGGTCTTAATCTGGGCCAGAGAGGACGCAGAGGATGTAAAGATCCGGAAATTTCAAGGAAATTTTTTTTCTTAATTTTCTTTGGAATTTTATAAGAACGCAGTTTCTGACGGCACCTGATTCCGAGGCCCGGTGTGCCCGGAATTAATTTTCAAAGTTTGGCTCTGGTACGTTCAGTGAACGAGCGAGCGGGAATTTCTATCTTTTGAACCGGTGCCCGGAATTAAATTCCGAGGGCACCGATGGAACCGCAACGCCGGTAATTTCTTAAGAACGCCATTTCCGGAGTTGCGTTTATCCGAGAGAAGATGATAAAAATTGTGGAAGTTTAATTTATAACTTATCTACAATTTTTATTTTCTTGTTAAGTAGATTAAGTGTTATGTTACAACACTTGACCCTCTCTTAAGTGGTTTTAACCTATGTAAGGGAGTTAGGGGTGGGAACCACTTGGAGTTAACCACCCATGGAAGGATTTAAGGTGAGGTGGGGCCCACACGAACCCCACCCCTTCTCTTTTCCCATAACCCCTAACCCCCTCTTTATTTTGAAACTCCTCACCTCCCTCTTTATTTTGAAACTCCTTCTCTCCCTCTCTCCCTCATAACTCATGCCAACTAGCACTTAAATTAAGTTATTGAAACTCTTAATCAATTAAGTGTTTGAATTTTGAACTTACAATGCATGGCATGATTAAAATAAAATAAGGGGAAACCTTGTTTTATTTGGAGGTTGAATTGTGGTGGGAGGATTTTTGAGAAAGAGCCTTTGTGTGATAGAAGAAGGAAGCTCCTTCTTCGTTGAAGAACGTCCTCCTCTCCATGAAGAACGGTTCTTCTCCGATGAAGAACATCGATCCCTCAACTTAGAACGACTCGGTGATCACGGTTCTTCATCCTCTTTTTCCTCCACGACAAGGGAGAAGACACCGACGTAGGGAACTCTCCAACGACAACGCGCCTTCCTTCTTCATCTCCGCAACAAGTGAGGAGACGTCGTTTCCTCCTCGGACGTACCCCAACATCCATGGAATCGACGTCCGATCTCCGCGACATCGTTCTCCGTGACGCCGTTATCCGCGACGCCCGACGTGCGACGTCAAATATCCAAGTAGGGGTTTGTTGTTGCTTTATTTAATTATTTTCTGTTCTAGGTTCTAGCATGACAAACTTGAGGATGAACGTTTAAGTGTTATCGTCTAACAAGAGGGGGACCGGACCGCACAAACACGACCAAACCCCCCTCCTTTGTTCTTGAATGTTTCTTGCGGATGAAACGAGATAGCGTGGTGTCGTCGCACCACGCGGGAATCACACGGAAATTATTGCGCGGTGCCGTCGTGCCGCGCCGTGGAAAGAATTATCATGAACGCGACGCCGTCGCGCCGCGTCGAAGGAAACCGAAGACGCTACGGCCGGAGCGGGGCCGCGGCGGAGGGGTGCGGTGCCGTCGCACCGCGCCGGATGATGAAGGCCGCGGCCGGTTCCGGGTCGCGGCGGATCGTGATGACCGGCAGCCAGCCGGGCCACCGGTGCCGGAAGACGGAAGAGGACTGGCCCTTGCCGGTCCTATTGACAAGAAGCCGGCCGGGCAGGTCGGGCCGGCCGGGTTGGTGGAAACTGGGGGAATTTAATTCCCTCAGGCATTTATTTGGGCCCCCATTATGAGGGGGGGCAGTTTCACAAAGGGGGGGCAGGCGGCCCCCCGTTTCCAGCAAGCTCGGCCTTCGGCCAAGCTGGCAGCGCGCCCAGCGCGCTGCCTTGCGCCGAACCGGCGCGCCTGGACGGTTCGCCGGGCCGCGCCGTGCCGCGCCGGGCCGCGCCGGGCCGGGCCGCGCCAGGCCGGGCCGCGCCGCGCCGGGCCGGGCTGTGCCGGGCCGGGTCGACCCCGTCCGGGGCGGGTCGACCCGGTTCGGGCCATCCGGGGGGTCTCGGGCTGGGACGGCCCGGGCCCGAAACCCCCGTTACCGAGAGGTTTGGTCAAATGCCTGTATCTTGGGCAACGAGCCTCCAAACGACTCGCCGTCAGCGGCAACACGATCCTTGGATCGAGACGGTCGTTTCAGTATACTATACTCAAGGTGAACATTCCTTTTCGGGAGCCTACGTGGTTAAAAATCCATAGTTTAGCGTGCTTGGCCTAGAGTAGTGATTAGGATGGGTGACCTCCTGGGAAGTTTCCCAGGGTGGGTGTGAGATGGAAAGGCCAATAAATAACAGACCAGGCGTCCGATTGACGCGCCGTCTATTTCGTTGAATTCCTCTAAGTGATATGCATCTTTTGGATTACTCCGCTCGAGGTTTGGATGCCGACGGAGTGCGGTCGGGTTGGATCGCACCGAAATCCAACCGGGCCCCTAGAACGAAAAAGCCAATAACTCTTAGACCGGGCGTCCGATTGACGCGCCGTCTGTTGCGTTGAGTTCCTGTTGATGATAGGGAAATTTTTGAATCCTCCGCCCGAGATTTGGATGCAGATGAATAGTATCCGGGTTGGATCGCCCCGAAATCCAACCGGGCCCCTGGAACGGAAAAGCTGATACTTTTCTGATAGAACGTCCGTTTGACGATTCGTCAGCAGCGTTGGTGATCTCGTTGAGAAATTGTCCCTATGAATATACCCTATGAGAGTTCAGGGTACAGTTGAGATACGGCTGGGTTTGGTTCACTCACGAAACCAACCGGGCCCCTGGGACGAAAAGGCTAATAACTCACAGACTGGGCGTCTGATTGACGCGCCGTCTGTTGCGTTGAGACCCCTATGATGAGGCGTTCCTTTGAGATACTTCTTCGTGGGACTTTGAGATACTTGGAGTATCGACCTGCAGCTCGTGGAGCGGACCCTCCTAGTGACGAGCGTGCGGAGTACGGAGACCGTGTAGCTGGATGAGACCCGACGACTGCTGATCGAACGACTCGGTGTGTTACAGAGGTGCGCTTGGTTGTAGAGGCACATGGGAGCGCTTGGTTGTAGCGGCAGACCCACGACAGAGGTGCGCTTGGTTGTAGCGGCACATGGGAGCGCTTGGTTGTAGCGGCAGACCCACGACAGAAGTGCGTTTGGTTGTAGCGGCACATGGGAGCGCTTGGTTGTAGCGGAAGACCCATGACAGAGGTGCGCTTGGTTGTAGCGACACATGGGAGCGCTTGGTTGTAGCAGCTGGCCCACAGTACTCGATGGGTGGAGTTCTTCAGCAGTCTTAGGTTAGTGAGCAGTACCTCGGAGTCGTGACAAGACCACTGTACACTCCAGAGACGGAGCTCTTCAGCAGTTACGGTTTCGATAATGAAAATCCTGGTTTGAGCTGAGACTTTTGACCTTGTGTTTACCTCATGATTGAGATGGGTCACTTGCTAACTTAGGTATATGTATGGGCATATACCCGAGTAGTGGTTATCCGTTGATTTCACAATCCTTGTGTTTCCTCATGATTGAGATGGGTTACTTGATAACTTAGGTATATGTATGGGCATATACCTAAGTAGAGGTTATCTGTTGAGATCTTCTTTGTGGTTATCCTTGTTGGTTTAGTGAGACCTTTAGGGTCTCGGGGTCCCTACTGAGTATCGTTATACTCACACCTACACGGGCTATGCCCGTACCTCGTTGTGTTGGTTGCAGACGACGGGCAGTGCTGACAGAGGCCGAGTGTTCGAGGACTGGATGGTACCTGGAGGTGGACTATACGAAGAGATTGTACCCGGAGGAGGACCTCACGACGAGACGGTACCCAGAGGTGGACGTGACGACGAGGAGGTACCCGAAGGTGGACCACTGGGCGAGACATACTCGGAGCGGACGGTGGGACCTGAGGAGCAGAGGATCTATCTGTACCCACCCTTCAGGTGGGATTTCCAGTGGACAGCTCGGCGTAGCAGCTTTACTTTTCAGTTGTTGTTTTCCTTTTCGAGTTGTACTTTACAATTGGGCTTGTATTTCCAGCCCCTTTTTACTTTCCGCACTTACTGTTGTACTCAGTTTTTACTTAGTGTTTACTTCTTCCGCTTGTATTCTGTGGTGCTTGTTTTCTTTTATAAAGGAAACGCCTTCCCAGTTATCGGGATTTTACGCCTTTGGTGCTAGTCACCAGCCCCTGGCTTATGGAAGGCGGGCTTGGGGTAGTCACGGCACAGGCCCCGAGGACGGGTCGTGACAAATTGGTATCAGAGGAGTTCGGTTCTACCGCAGAACTTATAACTCTGATGTTTCTTTCTGTGAAGCAATAGTGTTAAGGGTACCGAGTGTGGTTTTCAGTTCAGGGAGTCCAGTGTTGGTGCGGGTGGACAACGTATCCATACACCAGGACCCTGACAACTGATTTCCGACTTTGTGCACAAAAACACTGATTGCGTGTGTGTTTCTAGAAGTTTTTAAATGTCAGCTAAAACCAGGTCAGCTCACCAGGTATAATCGTTTGACCATGTTACGTTGTTTCTTTCAGGATGTCTTTTCACAAACGACCAGCTAGAGCCCAGAGGGATGTGCGTACTGACAGCCTGTCGAGCGACGAGGCTTCGGTACAGGGCCCTCTTGCAGTTGAGGCACCAGCGGAGGCACCAGCGATACTACCATACGTTGGGCCACCGATGCCACCAGCCCCAGCAGTAGGCGATGCACGCCACTTGAGTGCGCTGCACGAGTTCCAGCGCCAGAGGCCACCCAGGTTCCAGGGAGAGACGGACCCGCAAGCGACTGAGGATTGGCTGGAGGCTGTGGTGGGAGTCTTCCGGCTAGTGGGGACGCCGGTAGACTTCATGGTGATCTTTGATGCCAGCCTCCTTCAGGCAGCAGCAGGCAGGTGGTGGAGCCACTTGTTTCAGTTTTGCGACGGGATGACCTTCGCATGGGAAGACTTCGAGACCTTCTTCAGGGTGAAGTTTGTGTCAGTAGCTCTACACCCCGAGCGTGTACAAGAGCTTCTTCCTTTTCCGCGTGTTTTTCTTTCAGTAGCCGAGTCATCTGTGGGCAGTAGACAGATGATGCAGAGGTCCTGGAGGACCGGACTAACAGTTGGACGATCTTGGGTTTTAGGACCGGTGGTGCGGGGCACCCGAGGTGGGGTCAGAGCCAGGCGTGCCAGAAACGGACAATGTTACTCCTGCGGTGGAAAGTGTCACCTGGCACGTGACTGTCCGACTCCTCGTACAATTGATCAGCGGGTGTTGGAGGAGCCACCGAGACAGAAGCAGCGGCGAGTGCTTGAGCAACAGCCGAGCAGTGGACAAGGCAGTAGAGCTCTGAGAGCAGGTGGGCAGGAGAGAAACTAGTGGATACGTCCTTTGTACTTCTAGTTCCATGTTTCTTTTGTATTCGTGTCTTTGTACTATGAGCTGCAATAATAAAAAGACACTTATCTTTTTTTTCTTTCCTGTCCTTTTGTTTGGTTGATGTTGAGTGGTCCCTGTTAAAACTGTTGACTTGACCCTCACTTTCGAGATTTCTACTGGAGGGGACCCAGTGACCTCACACTGATGCCGACAGTGTGACTCGACCCTTGGAGGCGAGAGTGACAGTTGAATCTCTTAGTAGTTACGTCGAGGCCTTACGACGTCATCCATGGCATGAATGCATCATTCAGGTCAGGATTGACTGTATTATGCAATGAATGTGGTTCATCCATGGGATGAGACCGGGTTTCTCTTATCGGAAAAGAAAAAATCATAGCATCTCTTGTGAGACTAAAGGAGGTCCAGGACATCCAAGAGAGGATGAAGACTGCACAGTGCAGTAAGAAACAGGAAACCGGTGCCAGTCTTAGAGACTCGGGTGTGTTAAGGAAGAGGAAGCTTAAAGGAGAGATGAGTCTACGAAGCAGTAGATGTGGAGGCAGAGCTAGGAGAGCAGCATGAGGTGGTGTACATCCTAACATGGTACAACCTCCCGCATTAGTTATTCCCGCCAGGCTCAAGGAGCTGGAGGGCGGAGGAAGAATGCGGTTGCTTGCGGTCAAGGAGTGTGACCCAATGGCTCTAGAAATGATTCAAGGGACAGTCCATGTCCACTACTGGCTGCTGTAGTAATGGAAGTCGATGTGAATCATTCCTTGCTTTCACAAATCTTGTTCCAGACCTAGAGTTTCCGGTATGCTGTGGACTTGACCCTCACGTCTGGAGATACCTTGGGAGGAGACTCGATAATCACACTAACGCCGATGGTGTGGTCAGACCCTCGAGGTGAGAGTTTCGGTTGGAATCTCTTGGTGGCAGCGTCGAGGCCTTACGATGTTAGTTTGAGTATGGAATGGGCAATAACTGTTCATACTCAAATTGACAGTTTTAGGCAAACGTCGGGATGAGTTTTCCTTGGTCGGTGGAAAAGGAAACCCCAGACAGCGCATGGTAACTCTTGCACATGAGGGTGCGACCAATCACTCTTGAGTCGGTCAACCTTACCCTCGTGACAGCAGCCTTTCGAGTTCCAGTTCTAATAGAAAATGGAGACCTCTGGAGTTCGAGGATGACGATCACGTCCTTATACGGGTCTCACCTCGACGAGGTTTACAGAGATGTGGCCAAGGCGGAAAGTTATCTCCGGGGTTCAGCAGACCTTCTTAGGTCCCCAGCTAGGTAGGTGGGGTGGTTTACTGCTTGACCCATTCACCACAGTTGCACCAGGTGCACGACGACTTCCACGTATCTCAACTGAGGAGATACGTGCTCGACCCTTCGCATACCATCGACCATGAGGAGGTGGACGATGGCGATGGGGTGTCTTTCACGGAGATTCCAGTGGGGATCGAGGATCGACAGGAGCATATCCTAGGAGGATGATCGATTCCTCGGGTGCACTTTCCTTGGCAGTACGAAACCACTAGGTGAGCACATAGGAGCGGAAGGCTCAGATGCGTGCTCGGTACTGCTTTTGTGGCCCTAGTTTGTGTTGAAGCTTTACGGGGACGTAAAGCCCTGAGTTGGGAGTAATGTAAAGATCCAGAAATTTCAAGGGAATTTTTTTTCTTAATTTTCTTTGGAATTTTACAAGAACGTAGTTTCTGACGGCACCTGATTCCGAGGCCCGGTGTGCCCGGAATTAATTTCCGAAGTTTGGCTCGGGTACGTTCAGTGAACGAGCGAGCGGGAATTTCTATCTTTTGAACTGGTGCCCGGAATCGAATTCCGAGGGCACCGATGGAACCGCAGCGCCGATAATTTATTAAGAACGCCATTTCCGGAGTTGCGTTTATCCGAGAGAAGATGATAAAAATTGTGGAAGTTTAATTTATAACTTATCTACAATTTTTATTTTCTTGCTAAGTAGATTAAGTGTTATGTTACAACACTTGACCCTCTCTTAAGTGGTTTTAACCTATGTAAGGGAGTTAGGGGTGGGACCCACTTGGAGTTAACCACCCATGGAAGGATTTAAGGTGAGGTGGGGCCCACACGAACCCCACCCCTTCTCTTTTCCCATAACCCCCTAACCCCCTCTTTATTTTGAAACTCCTCACCTCCCTCTTTATTTTGAAACTCCTCACCTCCCTCTTTATTTTGAAACTCCTTCTCTCCCTCTCTCCCTCATAACTCATGCCAACTAGCACTTAAATTAAGTTATTGAAACTCTTAATCAATTAAGTGTTTGAATTTTGAACTTACAATGCATGGCATGATTAAAATAAAATAAGGGGAAACCTTGTTTTATTTGGAGGTTGAATTGTGGTGGGAGGATTTTTGAGAAAGAGCCTTTGTGTGATAGAAGAAGGAAGCTCCTTCTTCGTTGAAGAACGGCCTCCTCTCCATGAAGAACGGTTCTTCTCCGATGAATAACATCGATCCCTCAACTTAGAACGACTCGGTGATCACGGTTCTTCATCCTCTTTTTCCTCCATGGCAAGGGAGAAGACACCGATGTAGGGAACTCTCCAACGACAACGCGCCTTCCTTCTTCATCTCCGCAATAAGTGAGGAGACGTCGTTTCCTCCTCAGACGTACCCCAACATCCATGGAATCGACGTCCGATCTCCGCGAAATCGTTCTTCGTGACGCCGTTCTCCACGACGCCCGACGTGCGACGTCAAATATCCAAGTAGGGGTTTGTTGTTGCTTTATTTAATTATTTTCCGTTCTTGGTTCTAGCATGACAAACTTGAGGATGAACGTTTAAGTGTTATCGTCTAACGAGAGGGGGACCGGACCGCACAAACACGACCGAACCCCCCTCCTTTGTTCTTGAATGTTTCTTGCGGATGAAACGAGATAGCGTGGTGCCGTCGCATCACGCGGGAATCAGACGGAAATTATTGCGCGGCGCTGTGGAAAGAATTATCATGAACGCGACGCCGTCACGCCGCGTCGAAGGAAACCGAAGACGCCGCGGCCGGAGCGGGGCCGCGGAGGAGGGGCGCGGTGTCGTCGCACCGCGCCGAATGACGAAGGCCGCGGCCGGTTTCTGGCCGCGGCGGATCGTGATGACCGACGGCCAGCCGGGCCGCCGGTGCCGGAAGACGGAAGAGGACCGGCCCTTGCCGGTCCTGTTGACAAGAAGTCGGCCGGGCAGGTCGGGCCGGCCGGGTTGGTGGAAATCGGGGGAATTTAATTCCCTCGGGCAGTTATTTGGCCCCCCATTATGAGGGGGACGGTTTCACAAAGGGGGGGGCAGGCGGCCCCCCGTTTCCAGCAAGCTCGCCCTTCGGCCAAGCTGGGAGCGCGCTCAGCGCGTTGCCTTGCGCCGAACCGGCGCGCCGGGCCGCGCCGCACCGGGCCGGGCTTTGCCGGGCCGGGTCGACCCCGTCCGGGGCGGGTCGACCCGGTTCGGGCCATCCGGGGGGTCTCGGGCCGGGACGACCCGGGCCCGAAACCCCCGTTAGCGAGCGGTTTGGTCAAATGCCCGTATCTTGGGCTACGAGCCTCCAAACGACTCGTCGTCAGCGGCATCGCGATCCTTGGATCGAGATGGTCGTTTCGGTATACTATACTCAAGGTGCACCTTCCTTTTCGGGAGCCTACATGGTTAAAACTCCATAGTTAAGCGTGCTTGGCCTAGAGTAGTGATCAGGATGGGTGACCTCCTGGGATGTTTCCCAGGGTGGGTGTGAGACGAAAATGCCAATAAATAACAGACCAGGCGTCCGATTGACGCGCTGTCTGTTTAGTTGAATTCATCTAAGTGAGATGGATCTTTGGCTTACTCCGCTCGAGGTTTGGATGCCGACGGAGTGCGGTTGGGTTGGATCGCACCGAAATCCAACCGGGCCCCTGGAACGAAAATGCCAATAACTCTTAGTCCGGGCGTCTGATTGACGCGCCGTCTGTTGCGTTGAGTTCCTGTTGACGATACGGAACTTTTGGCATCCTCCGCCCGAGATTTGGATGCAGATGAATAGTAGCCGGGTTGGATCGCCCCGAAATCCAACCGGGCCCCTGGAACGGAAAAGCTGATACTTTTCTGACAGAACGTCCGTTTGACGATTCGTCAGCAGCGTTGGTGATCTCGTTGAGAAATGGTCCCTATGAATATACCCTATGAGAGTTCGGGGTACAGTTGAGATATGGCCGGGTTTGGTTCGCTCACGAAACCAACCGGGCCCCTGGGACGAAAAGGCTAATAACTCACAGACTGGATGTCCGATTGACGCGTCGTCTGTTGCGTTGAGACCCCTATGACGAGGCGGTCCTTTGAGATACTTCTTCGTAGGACTTTGAGATACTTGGAGTATCGACCTGCAGCTCGTGGAGCGGACCCTCCCAGTGACGAGCGTGCGGAGTACGGAGACCGTGTAGCTGGCTGAGACCCGACGACTCCTGATCGAACGACTCGGTGTGTTACAGAGGTGTGCTTGGTTGTAGCGGCACATGGGAGCGCTTGGTTGTAGCGGAAGACCCACGACAGAGGTGCGCTTGGTTGTAGCGGCACATGAGAGCGCTTGGTTGAGCGGCAGACCCACGACAGAGGTGTGCTTGGTTGTAGCGGCACATGGGAGCGCTTGGTTGTAGCGGTAGACCCACGACAGAGGTACGCTTGGTTGTAGCGGCACATGGGAGCGCTTGGTTGTAGCAGCTGGCTCGCAGTACTCGATGGGTGGAGTTCTTCAGTAGTCTTAGGTTAGTGAGCAGTACCTCAGAGTCGTGACAAGACCACTGTACACTCCAGAGACGGAGCTCTTCAGCAGTTACGGTTTCGATAATGAAAATCCTGGTTTGAGCTGAGACTTTTGACCTTGTGTTTACCTCATGATTGATATGGGTCACTTTCTAACTTAGGTATATGTATGGGCATATACCCGGGTAGTGGTTATCCGTTGATTTCACAATCCTTGTGTTTCCTCATGATTGAGATGGGTTACTTGATAACTTAGATATATGTATGGGCATATACCTAAGTAGAGGTTATCTGTTGAGATCTTCTTTGTGGTTATCCTTGTTGGTTTAGTGAGACCTTGAGGGTCTCGGGGTCCCTACTGAGTATCGTTATACTCACCCCTACATGGGCTATGCCCGCACCTCGTTGTGTTGGTTGCAGACGACGGGCAGTGCTGACAGAGGCCGAGTGTTCGAGGACTGGATGGTACCTGGAGGTGGACTATACGAAGAGATGGTACCTGGAGGAGGACCTCACGACGAGACGGTACCCAGAGGTGGACGTGACGACGAGGCGGTACCCGGAGGTGGACCACTGGGCGAGACATACTCGGAGCGGACGACGGGACCTGAGGAGTAGAGGAGCTATCTGTACCCACCCTTCAGGTGGGATTTCCAGTGGACAGCTCGGCGTAGCAGCTTTACTTTTCAGTTGTTGTTTTCTCTTTCAAGTTGTACTTTACAATTGGGCTTGTATTTCCGGCCCCTTTTTACTTTCCGCACTTACTGTTGTACTCAGTTTTTACTTAGTGTTTACTTCTTCGGCTTGTACTCTGTGGTGCTTGTTTTCTTTTATAAAGGCAATGACTTCCCAGTTATCGGGATTTTACGCCTTTGGTGCTAGTCGCCAGCCCCTGGCCTATGGAAGGCGGGCTTGGGGTAGTCACGGCACGGGCCCCGAGGACGGGTCTTGAAAAATTGGTATCAGAGGAGTTCGGTTCTACCGCAGAACTTATAACTCTGATGTTTCTTTCTGTGAAGCAATAGTGTTAAGGGTACCGAGTGTGGTTTTCAGTTCAGGGAGTCCAGTGTTGGTGCGGGCGGCCGGCATATCCATACACCAGGACCCTGACAACTGATTTCCGACTTTGTGCACAAAAACACTGATTGCGTGTGTGTTTCCAGAAGTTTTTAAATGTCATCTCAAACCAGGTCATCTCACCAGGTATAATCATTTGACCGTGTTACGTTGTTTCTTTCAGGATGCATTTTCACGAACGACCAGCTAGAGCCCAGAGGGATGTGCGTACTGACAGCCTGTCGAGCGATGAGGCTTCGGTACAGGGCCCTCTTGCAGTTGAGGCACCAGCGGAGGCACCAGCGATACTACCATACGTTGGGCCACCGATGCCACCAGCCCCAGCAGTAGGCGATGCACGCCACTTGAGTGCGCTGCACGAGTTCCAGCGCCAGAGGCCACCCAGGTTCCGGGGAGAGACGGACCCGCAGGCGACTGAGGACTGGCTGGAGGCTGTGGTGGGAGTCTTCAGGCTAGTGGGGACGCCGGCAGACTTCATGGTGATCTTTGCTGCCAGCCTCCTTCAGGCAGCAGCAGGCAGGTGGTGGAGCCACTTGTTTCAGTTTTGCGACGGGATGACCTTCGCATGGGAAGACTTTGAGACCTTCTTCAGGGTGAAGTTTGTGCCAGAAGCTCTACACCCCGAGCGTGTACAAGAGCTTCTGCCTTTGCCGCGTGTTTTTCTTTCAGTAGCCGAGTCATCTATGGGCAGTAGACAGATGATGCAGAGGTCCAGGAGGACCGAACTAGCAGTTGGACGATCTTGGGTTTTAGGACCGGTGGTGCGGGGCACCCGAGGTGGGGTCAGAGCCAGGCGTGCCAGAAACGGACAATGTTACTCCTGCGGCGGAAAGTGTCACCTAGCACGTGACTGTCCGAATCCTTGTACGATTGATTAGTGGGTGTTGGAGGAGCCACCGAGACAGAATCAGCGGCGAGTGCTTGAGCAACAGCCGAGCAGTGGACAAGGCAGTAGAGCTCTGAGAGCAGTTGGGCAGGAGAGGAACTAGTGGATACGTCCTTTGTACTTCTAGTTCCATGTTGCTTTTGTATTCGTGTCTTTGTACTATGAGCTGCAATAATAAAAAGACACTTATCTTTTTTTGCTTTCCTGTCCTTTTGTTTGGTTGATGTTGAGTGGTCCCGGTTAAAACTGTTGACTTGACCCTCACTTTCGAGATTTCTACTGGAGGGGACCCAGTGACCTCACACTGATGCCGACAGTGTGACTCGACCCTTGGAGGCGAGAGTGACAGTTGAATCTCTTAGTAGTTACGTCGAGGCCTTACGACGTTATCCATGGAATGAATGCATCATTCATGTCAGGATTGACTGTATTAGGCAACGAATGTGGTTCATCCAGGGGATGAGACCGAGTTTCTCTTATCGGCAAAGAAAAAATCATAGCATCTCTTGTGAGACTAAAGGAGGTCCAGGACATCCAAGAGAGGATGAAGACTGCACAGTGTAGTAAGAAACAGGAAACCGGTGCCAGTCTTAGAGACTCGGGCGTGTTAAAGAAGAGGAAGCTTAAAGGAGAGATGATTCTACGAAGCAGTAGACGTGGAGGCAGAGCTAGGAGAGCAGCATGAGGTGGTGTACATCCTAACATGGTACAACCTCCCGCATTAGTTATTCCCGCCAGGCTCAGGGATCTGGAGGGCGGAGGAAGAATGCGGTTGCTTGCGGTCAAGGAGTGTGACCCAATGGCTCTAGAAATGATTCAAGGGATAGTCCGTGTCCACTACAGGCTGCTGTAGTAATGGAAGTCGATGTGAATCATTCCTTGCTTTCACAAATCTTGTTCCAGACCTAGAGTTTCCGGTAAGCCGTGGACTTGAACCTCACGTCTGGAGATACCTTGGGAGGAGACTCGATAATAAGACTTACGCCGATGGTGTGGTCAGACCCTCGAGGCGAGAGTTTTGGTTGGAATCTCTTGGTGGCAGCGTCGAGGCCTTACGATGTTAGTTTGAGTATGGAATGGGCAATAACTGTTCATACTCAAATTGACAGTTTTAGGCAAACGTCGGGATGGGGTTTCCTTGGTCGGCGGAAAAGGAAACCCCAGACAGCGTAGGGTAACTCTTGCACAGGAGGGTGAGACCGATCACTCTTGAGTCGGTCACCCTTACCCTCGTGACAGCAGCCTTTCGAGTTCCAGTTCTAATAGAAAATGGAGACCTCTGGAGTTCGAGGATGACGATCACGTCCTTATACGGGTCTCACCTCGACGAGGTTTACAGAGATGTGGCCAAGGCGGCAAGTTATCTCCGGGGTTCAGGAGACCTTCTTACGTCCCCATCTAGGTAGGCGGGGTGGTTTACTGCTTGACCCATTCACCACAGTTGCACCAGGTGCACGACGACTTCCACGTACCTAAACTGAGGAGATACGTGCTCGACCCTTCGCATACCATCGACCATGAGAAGCTGGACGATGGCGATGGGGTGTCTTTCACGGAGATTCCAGTGGGGATCGAGGATCGACAGGAGCATATCCTAGGAGGACGATCGATTCCTCGGGTGCAATTTCCTTGGCAGTACGAAACCACCAGGTGAGCACATAGGAGCAGAAGGCTCAGATGCGTGCTCGGTACTGCTTTTGTGACCCTAGTTTGTGTTGAAGCTTTACGGGGATGTAAATCCTTGAGGTGGGAGTAATGTAAAGATTCGGAAATTTCAATGAAATATTTTTTCTTAATTTTCTTTGGAATTTTACAAGAACGCAGTTTCAGACGGCGCCTGATTCTGAGTCCCGGTGTGCCCGGAATTAATTTCCGAAGTTTGGCTCGGGTACGTTCAGTGAACGAGCGAGCGGGAATTTCTATCTTTTGAACCGGTGCCTGGAATCGAATTCCGACGGCACCAATGGAACCGCAGCACCGGTAATTTCTTAATAACGCCATTTCTGGAGTTGTGTTTATCCGAGAGAAGATGATAAAAATTGTGGAAGTTTAATTTATAACTTATCTACAATTTTTATTTTCTTGTTAAGTAGATTAAGTGTTATGTAACAACACTTGACCCTCTCTTAAGTTGTTTTAACCTATGTAATGGATTTAGGGGTGGGACCCACTTGGAGTTAACCACCCATGGAAGGATTTAAGGTGAGGTGGGGCCCATACGAACCCCACCCCTTCTCTTTTCCCATAACCCCCTAACCCCCTCTTTATTTTGAAACTCCTCACCTCCCTCTTTATTTTGAAACTCCTTCTCTCCCTCTCTCCCTCATAAATCATGCCAACTAGCACTTAAATTAAGTTATTGAAACTCTTAATCAATTAAGTGTTAGAATTTTGAACTTACAATGCATGGCATGATTAAAATAAAATAAGGGGAAACCTTTTTTTATTTGGAGGTTGAATTGTGGTGGGAGGATTTTTGAGAAAGAGCCTTTGTGTGATAGAAGAAGGAAGCTCCTTCTTCGTTGAAGAACGTCCTGCTCTCCGTGAAGAATGGTTCTTCTCCGATGAAGAACATTGATCCCTCAACTTAGAACGACTCGGTGATCACGGTTCTTCATCCTCCTTTTCCTCCACGGTAAGGGAGAAGACACCGACGTAGGGAACTCTCCAACGACAACGCGCCTTCCTTCTTCATCTCTGCAACAAGTGAGGAGACGTCGTTTCCTCCTCGGACGTACCCCAACATCCATGGAATCGACGTCCGATCTCCGCGACATCGTTCTCCGTGACGCCGTTCTCCGCGACGCCCGACGTGCGACGTCAAATATCCAAGTAGGGGTTTGTTGTTGCTTTATTTAATTATTTTCCGTTCTTGGTTCTAGCATGACAAACTTGAGGATGAACGTTTAAGTGTTATCGTCTAACGAGAGGGGGACCGGACCGCACAAACACGGCCGAACCCCCCTCCTTTGTTCTTGAATGTTTCTTGCGGATGAAACGAGATAGCGTGGTGCCGTCGCACCACGCGGGAATCACACGGAAATTATTGTGCGGCGCCGTCGCGCCACGCCGTGGAAAGAATTATCATGAACGAGACGCCGTCGCACCGCGTCGAAGGAAACCGAAGACGCCGCGGCCGGAGCGGGGCCGCGGCGGAGGGGTGCGGTGCCGTCGCACCGCGCCGGATGACGAAGGCCGCAGCCGGTTCCGGGCCGCGGCGGATCGTGATGACCGGCGGCCAGTCGGGCCGCCGGTGCCGGAAGACGGAAGAGGACCGGCCCTTGCCGGTCCTGTTGACAAGAAGTCGGCCGGGAAGGTCGGGCCGGCCGGGTTGGTGGAAACCGGGGGAATTTAATTCACTCGGGCAGTTATTTGGCCCCCCATTATGAGGGGGGCCTGTTTCACAAAGGGGGGGCAGGCGGCCCCCCGTTTCCAGCAAGCTCGCCCTTCAACCAAGCTGGCAGCGCGCCCAGCGCGCTGCGTTGCGCCGAACCGGCGCGCCTGGCCGGTTCGCCGGGCCGGGCCGCGCCGGGCCACGCCGGGCCAGGCCACGCCGGGCCGTGCCGGGCCACGCCGGGCCGGGCCGCGCCGCGCCGGGCCGGGCTGTGCCGGGCCGGGTCGACCCCGTCCGGGGCGGGTCGACCCGGTTCGGGCCATCCGGGGGGTCTCGGGCCGGGACGGCCCGGGCCCGAAACCCCCGTTACCGAGCGGTTTGGTCAAATGCTCGTATCTTGGGCTACGAGCCTCCAAACGACTCGCCGTCAGCGGCAATGCGATCCTTGGATCGAGACGGTCGTTTTGGTATACTATACTCAAGGTGCACCTTCCTTTTCGGGAGCCTACGTGGTTAAAACTCCATAGTTAAGCGTGCTTGGCCTAGAGTAGTGATCAGGATGGGTGACCTCCTGGGAAGTTTCCCAGGGTGAGTGTGAGACGGAAATGCCAATAAATAACAGACCAGGCGTCCGATTGATGCGCCGTCTGTTTCGTTGAATTCCTCTAAGTGAGATGGATCTTTTGGCTTTCTCTGCTCGAGGTTTGGATGCCGACGAAGTGCGGTCGGGTTGGATCGCACCGAAATCCAACCGGGCCCCTGGAACGAAAAAGCCAATAACTCTTAGACCGGGCGTCCGATTGACACGTCGTCTGTTGCGTTGAGTTCCTATTGACGATACGGAACTTTTGGCATCCTCCGCTCGAGATTTGGATGCAGATGAATAGTAGCCGGGTTGGATCGCCCCGAAATCCAACCGGGCCCCTGGAACGGAAAAGCTGATACTTTTCTAACAGAACGTCCGTTTGACGATTCGTCAGCAGCGTTGGTGATCTCGTTGAGAAATGGTCCCTATGAATATACCCTATGAGAGTTCGGGGTACAGTTGAGATACGGCCGGGTTTGGTTCGCTCACGAAACCAACCGGGCCCCTGGGACGAAAAGGCTAATAACTCACAGACTGGGCGTCCGATTGACGCGCCGTCTGTTGCCTTGAGACCCCTATGACGAGGCGGTCCTTTGAGATACTTCTTCATTGGACTTTGAGATACTTGGAGTATCGACCTGCAGCTCGTGGAGCGGACCCTCCCAGTGATGAGCGTGCGGAGTACGGAGACCGTGTAGCTGGCTGAGACCCGACGACTGCTGATCGAACGACTCGGTGTGTTACAGAGGTGCGCTTGGTTGTAGCGGCACATGAGAGCGCTTGGTTGTAGCGGCAGACCCACGACAGAGGTGCGCTTGGTTGTAGCGGCACATGGGAGTGCTTGGTTGTAGAGGCAGACCCACGAGAGAGGTGCGCTTGGTTGTAGCGGCACATGGGAGCGCTTGGTTGTAGCGGCAGACCCACGACAGAGGTGCGCTTGGTTGTAGGGGCACATGGGAGCGCTTGGTTGTAGAAGCTGGCCCGCAGTACTCGATGGGTGGAGTTCTTCAGCAGTCTTAGGTTAGTGAGCAGTACCTCGGAGTCGTGACAAGACCACTGTACACTCCAGAGATGGAGCTCTTCAGCAGTTACAGTTTCGATAATGAAAATCCTGGTTTGATCTGAGACTTTTGACCTTGTGTTTACCTCATGATTGAGATGGGTCACTTGCTAACTTAGGTATATGTATGGGCATATACCCGGGTAGTGGTTATCCGTTGATTTCACAATCCTTGTGTTTCCTCATGATTGAGATGGGTTACTTGATAACTTAGGTATATGTATGGGCATATACCTAAGTAGAGGTTATCTGTTGAGATCTTATTTGTGGTTATCCTTGTTGGTTTAGTGAGACCTTGAGGGTCTCGGGGTCCCTACTGAGTATCGTTATACTCACCCCTGCACGGGCTATGCCCGCACCTCGTTGTGTTGGTTGCAGACGATGGGTATTGCTGACAGAGGCCGAGTGTTCGAGGACTGGATGGTACCTGGAGGTGGACTATACGAAGAGATGGTACCCGGAGGAGGACCTCACGACGAGACGGTACCCAGAGGTGGACGTGACGATGAGGCGGTACCCGGAGGTGGACCACTGGGCGAGACATACTCAGAGCGGACGACGGGACCTGAGGAGCAGAGGAGCTATCTGTACCCACCCTTCAGGTGCGATTTCCAGTGGACAGCTCGGCGTAGCAGCTTTACTTTTCAGTTGCTGTTTTCCCTTTTGAGTTGTACTTTACAATTGGCCTTGTATTTCCGGCCCCTTTTTACTTTCCGCACTTACTGTTGTACTCAGTTTTTACTTAGTGTTTACTTTTTCCACTTGTACTCTGTGGTGCTTGTTTTCTTTTATAAAGGCAATGCCTTCCCAGTTATCGGGATTTTACGCCTTTGGTGCTAGTCGCCAGCCCCTGGCCTATGGAAGGCGGGCTTGGGGTAGTCATGGCACGAGCCCCGAGTACAGGTCGTGACAGAGGAGGTAGTGGTCAGCTTCATGCTTTAGCGTTTCCCGTTCCAGTCGAGCCAGACATCGTTCGAGGTACCTTTTTTATACTTAGCTATATGCCTTATTTGATTCATCGGAGACCCACTACTTCATATCACCTACCATTGTCCATGATTTGGTACTTGATGTTAAGAGGCTTCTAGTGCCCTTGGAAATGACTACGCCAGTTGGAGGTCGAGATAACTTGTTTGAAGTATGTAGAGAATGTGAGCTAGTGTTGGGGAAGCATCGCTCTTGGGAAGATTTTCTATGTTTACAGATAAAACCATATGATGTCATCCTTAGAATTTATTTTTTGTATTCGGTGTAGGCTAATGTATATTTATTTTAGAGGTAGGTGGTGTTCTTCGATGATGATGGAGAGCCATCAGTGTTTGTTGGCAAGCGAGACCCTCAAACAGGTCAAAGGTGTGTTTTGTCGTTATCATCCTTGATGGAAGAGATGATGCCATGTTCTTCAAAGATTCACCTGTCGGTTTTTCCTAGGGTCCTATAAGAGTAGCCTGATGTCTTTATAGAAGTGGTTGTAGCATTACCCCCTCGATGAGATATTGAGTTTGGGATTGAGCTACAACCAGCAACATCTCCTATCTCTATGTCTCCATATAGGATGTCCAATTCTGATTTGCGAGAGATATGTACACAACTTTTTTATTCTATTATAGTGTGGTTTTGTTTGGCCAAGTGGGTCACCCTAGGGTGAACCAGTTCTATTCGTGAAGAAGGCTGACGATAGTTTTTGGTTGTGTATCCATTATCATCGCTTAAACAAAGTGACCATGAAGAGTTGCTACCCTCTTCCATGGATTGTGGTATTATTCGATAAACTAAAGGATACAAGTTGTTTCTCAAAGATATAGTTTCGGTTAGGATATCATCAGACGCGTGTGAAGGATGAGGATATCCTGAAGACTGCATTCCATTGTCGTCATGGGTATTATGAGTTTGTTGTAATGCCATTCGGTGTGAGGAATGATCCATCTGTGTTCATGGGGTTTATGAACGCTATGTTCTATGATTTTCTCGATAATTTCATGGTGGTTTTCATCAATGACATCCCTGTGTACTCCACATCTGGGGAGGAGCATGCAGAGCATCTTCATGCTGTTTTTTGAGTTCTTAATCAATAAAAACTATTTGGGAAGTTGTTGAAGTGTGATTTTTGGGCTCAAGAAGTTCAGTTATTAGGGAATGTGGTGTCCCAATAGAGAGTTGATGAGAATCCATCAAAGATAGAATCCATTTCATCTTGGGAATCCCCCATGAAAATAGAAGAGGTGTGAAGTTTCCTTGGTCTCTCAGGCTACTACAGGTGGTTTGTAACCGATTTCTCTTAGGTTGAAACTCCTATGACAACTTTTAATAAGAACGATCAAGCGTTCATGTGGAATGATCAGTGTTAGGAAGCTTCTAATTATCTAAAAGAGAAGTTGGCAAGTTCTCCAATTCTTTGTCATCCAATAGAAGGAGTTCAGTTTGATGTTTTCTACGATGATTTGAATCAAGGGTTTAGGTTGCGTTATGATGCAGTAGAGATCAGTTGTTTCTTATGGGTCTTGGAAGTTGCGTCCCCATGAACATAACTATGCCACTCATGATCTTGAGTTGGTAGCTATGGTGTTTTCTATGAAGTTGTTGAGACATTACCACATTAGCGAGCACTTTTTGGTTTTCACCGATCATAAGATCCTGAAGTATGTTTTCTACCAGCATGACTTGAATTTGTGACAGTGTTAGTGGATGGAGTTCTTACAGGAATATGACATTGAAATCTCATATACCCATAGAAAGGGGAATGTTGTAGCTGATTCACTGGTGATTCCTGGAGAGTGATGTAAGAAATTTCAATATTACATCTCAATATATGAGAATTTGGGGACAAAGGTTGTCTTTTTCAAATGACAATGAAGTCATCTCTAGTGTAGTAGGTGGAAGAGTCCTAGTTGGTGGAAGAGTCCTAGTTGGTGGATCTAGAGGTGGATTTTTGGAGAGACTGAGTTTTTTGTGGTGAGGCCCCTAATGGTTGGGACGAGGATGAACAACCTCGAGTGTTATATCAAAGAAGGGGTTTTTTCCTTTGGTGATGTGTGAGATGGTTCTTAGATAGTTCCATAGTTCTCCTTTAGTAGTGAATAATTGCATGATAAAGATTTACCATGCCTAGTGGGGTTAGTTTTGGTGGCCTGAGATGAAGCGTGCAGTTGCAGAGTTTTTGTCTCGATGTATGGTCTTCCAGAAGGTGAAGGTCGAGCACTGTGTCTTGGTGGTTTGATTTAGCTGTTAGATATTCCTCAGTGGAAGTGGGAGGACCTATCAATGGACTTTGTTACTAGTTTACGTTGATACTAGGGATAAAATGATGCTATTTTGGTGGTAGAATATTGTTTAACAAAATCATCCCACTTCATAATGATCAAGGACTCGAGCTTAGTAAAAGTTTTGTCAAGGAAGTATTTGGAGGAGGTTGTGAGAATCCACGAAGTCCTAAGGATGATCATTTCCGATCAAGATCCTCATTTTACATCTAGGATTTGGAGAGGTCGCCATCTTTCTTTTGGTTATCAACAATGCCTTAGCACTGATTTTCATCCATAGATGGATGATTAGACAGAGAAGACCCTTCAGAATCTTAAAGATATGTTGTGCCCATGTGTCCTGAATTTTAGAGGTTAATGGATGAGGCACTTAACCTTGGTGGAGTTCTCTTACAAATATAGTTTTCACTCCACCATCAGCATGGCGCCGTTTGAATACTTGTATGACCAACCTTTATGTTTTTCATTTTGCTGGAATAGGGTTGGAGAGTCAGCACTTATCAGACCAAAACTAGTGTAGAATAAGATAGATATGGTTCGGGTGATTCATGAGAGGATGAAGCCAGTGAAGGATAGTAATAAATCGTATGTCAATTACAGGAGGAGTCCTTTAGAGTTTGATGTTGGGGATCATGTTTTTTTGAAGGTAAATCCCCATCATGGGCAACAAAGGTTTAGTCATGGGAGTAAGATTTATCCCTAGTTTGTTGGGCCTTTCGAGGTGTTGGCTCACGTTGGAGCCATGGAATATCGAGTAGAACTTCCCCTAAAAATGAGGCTGATTCATGATGTTTTTCATGTGTGTAGCTTCTTCATTATCTTCATGATAGCTCTCAAATCATAGATTGAGGAGAGATCAACGTCTAAGATGACACAAACTTCGAGGAGTGGCATGTATAGATCCAAGATCTCAAAGAGAAGGTGTAGCATGGGTGTGTTATCCCCTTGGTTCATGTCTTGTGGAGATAAGGTGGTGTGGAGGATAGTATCTGGGATCGTGAGTTGTAGATACATGCTCTGTACCCCAATTTGTTTGATGTTTAACACTTTTCTTGTAATGATGTTTTCTCTGTGGTTGTAGACCTTTCGTGTTTATGAGATGACTTTTTTTTGTTGCTTCTTGTGGCTTTCTCTCTTTTGAGAGGTATCTCGATGGGTGGTTGTTCATACCCCTTTTTTGTTTCCTTATAGGTTGGTTTTAAATTATTGGGGATGAGATTGTTTTGAGAGGTATATTATGTAATGGTTTGAACCTCTATGGACCATTTCTTTACTGAAATATAGTATATGCGGTGTTCTGGGAGGTCAATGTGACTTATCCCCAACAATTTTCCAAATTTCTA
Organism: Viscum album; assembly: GCA_963277665.1. Classification (NCBI taxonomy): domain Eukaryota; kingdom Viridiplantae; phylum Streptophyta; class Magnoliopsida; order Santalales; family Viscaceae; genus Viscum; species Viscum album. Next base: position 2,097,427,504 of record OY728125.1, read on the forward strand.
GTTCTGTGAATACTGTTTCATGTTTTGTGAACAATGTCACTGGTGAGAGAGATGTGAACAGTGTCATCGATGAGTCATTTTGTGAACAATTCCATCAGTGTCGGTGAGTCATTTTGTGAATAGTTCCATCAGTGCTGATGAGTCTTTTTGTGAATAGTTCCATTGGTGTTGATGAGTCATTTTTTGTATAGTGCCATCAGTGTCAGTGAGTCAATTTGTGAACAGTTCCATCGGTGTCGGTGAGTGATTTTGTGAATAGTGCCATCGGTGTTGGTGAGTAATTTTTTAACAGTGTCATTAGTGAGTCATTTTGTGAACAATGCCATTGGTTTCAGTGATTCAATTTGTGCATAGTGCCATCGGTGTTAGTGAGTCATTTTATGAACAGTGCCATTGGTGTCACTGAGTCATTTTGTGAACAGTTCCATCAGTGTCGGTGAGTCATTTTGTGAACATGCCATCGGTGTCTGTGATTCATTTGGTGAACAGTGACATCCGTTTCAGTGAGTCATTTTGTGAACAGTGTCATCGGTGTCGGTGAGATAGATGTGAACATTGTTTCTAGCATGGGTAGGTGTATAGTGTTTCCAACTTCCTACAGTTTCGTACCTTTGACATTTTCTTTAACGTAAAATGCATTCAAGGCCTTGTTTTAAGGTATTTGTGGCCGATTCAAAGCCCCTTACTCCTATATTAATTTTCCTAAGGCCCATGATTCCTTTAATTGGTCAAACCACTTGTTTAATGCGATCCACTTATAATAGAAAATACAACGTATCTCAAACTGTTGCTCCGTAAATCTTATAAAGGGACAATATATCTTCCTCCATTGTTGTACCTTCTTGTTCCCTAGTGCGAGAGGCTTGAACCATTCCTTCTTCCCATATGAGTGGTGTGATTGAACCTTTATCCTTGGATCTTTTCCCCTTGATGTTTCTTCATACTTCATGCACAACCCCGATTTTAGTGAAAGTAGCAAGTGTGAATCCATCATAAATAGAAGGTACGATCTACCTCTGTTATTATGTTTTCATCAATCTTTATTCTCCCATTTCTACTTTCCATGTCATTTCATGTGATCTCTATGATTCTAATGAAGTTTTTTGGGGTTTGGTTGGTACTGTCGTGTCGTGACATCCTCAGATGTATGCAGTTGTCATGGGGGAGGTGATCCTAATCCATTGTGTGGATTTTTCTCATGTAAATAACGTCAAGAACATTTTTGAGGTAGGGGATTCATTGCTTCTCTATTATTTTACGTGCAACTGTAGAGTTCGCATGTTTTAGCCCACTGGATCACAATAGAATTTTCATAATAAATATATGAACTGGATAAATAAATTGATATCGATCGTATGTTATTGCCACTTGTTGTGATGGATAGTGTGATATCTATTATTTCTTTGTTTAGCTTTTAGTTCTTCATGGAAATTGGTAAACAATGTAAACTGGGATTAATTGTAAATTTTTTGTAAAAGATAAAGTGGAATGTAAATGAATCTGGTTGTTGTTATTGTAATTTTATGTTAATAAAATTGATGCAGTAATCATGTTTTATTGATTTGTAATAGCTATGATAGCCTGCTGTTTAAGTTTCCCATAGTTGGAACCTACAAATGATAAATTGGTTTATTACATATGGATTAAAGAACCAACTGTTTGATAAAAAGATAATCCCAGGTAGGGTTCTGAGTAACCCTCTTTCTTGTAAGTATGAGTACCTTGTGCTTTGGAGTCATGAGTGCTCATTATATTTGAAGGTTGGATGCCTTGTTTAAGGGCTAAGAGCCCAGTTAATATGTTGGTTGTTTCCTACTTGTGCTATGGCGTGATCATGGAGGCCTATTGTGAATTTTGGGTGCAGGGAGTCCCATTGGTTGTGGTAGTAGTGGATGCCTAGAGTGGGGAGATACATCAGTTTAAGCATGTGGGTATTGGGGAGGACAACATAGATGATGAAACAGGTTGGATGTGAATGTTTGGATGCTTGGTGAATATTTTTGGTTGTTTAACTATTTTACTTTCCCTACAGTTGAAGGAAGTTGGTCTTGCTTACCCTGCTACTAAAAAAGGTTGATGACATGCAAGGTATGACACATTTTTCTTATGTCTATATTCTTGAGGGAGGATGGGTCCACACTCTTTCTATAAGTGTAAAAGACTCGACAGGTAGTTCACCTACTCACTATGTTGAGCCTCTTGTACTTGGTAGTTTATAATGTCTTTCTAGAAAGCCTTGGAATATGGGAAAGTAATAATTCTGATAATAAATGATTGAATTATTGATAATTAACCCATGGGGTTGAATCTTGATTGGATGCAATGCTGAGGTTGCAATTTAAAGGAAGTGTGGAATTTGGGTAAGATGATAATGAAATATAACATGGAATTGTTAATGGTTAATTAGTCTTTAAAGAATTAATTAACTTAAAGTGAAAATAACAAAAAGGAAATGAAGTAATGAAATAAAGTTATTTAAATGGTTTTATGATTATAGGATACCTAGTCATTGCAGTGGGAGATGAGAGTCTAAGAGATGTTAGTTGCAGTTGAGTATTAGACTAGGTTATGCCCATAGTGTGGTTTTGAGCTATAGTATATTCTGAATTTTTTGTGTTTTTATATGCTACTCTATCACATATGTTAGGGAAACTAACACCCTGGGGATTCTAAGCCTTGGGGGTTGTTTTCCCCAACATTCTGGTGGGAGGATGGATGGTTGAGTACCCCCTTTGGCCCCTCTCTCTTCTCTTGGTAGTTACTTGTGCCGGTAGGTACAATAGTTATTTTTCACCATATATGTATGTAGAGGGCTATAATGGATTGCGGTTATTCACACACATATATTCAAGATATAGTTTCCTATGGACTAGTATAGGTGTAACATGTACAGGCTATGATGGCTTGAGAATCCTTACTCAGTGTATGGGCTGTAATGTCTTGATATATAATTCCCCACATATGATACACGTTATGAGAGCTATGGTGGATCCCGAAAACTACCTGGTTACTTTGGTTACATGGATGTGGGGGTTGTGTTGCACGAGGTGCTTGTTGTGGGGCTTCACCCAGGTGTCTACAAGAAAACCATTTTGGAGAGAGATTCTTAGGACGTGTGATGTTGGGGAAAAGTAGAAAACCAGTGGGGAAGTAGTAGTGAGGAACTATTGATATTATTTATTATATTATATAATCTTGTATGTGATACTCGGTGAGAGTAGCCATAGTGATGTTATGAACTTAGTATACCTATTTAGGTGATGAGTTAGTTTCACTTATTGTTCACTGTGCTTTAACATGATTTCTTTACTTTTACATGAGAGGATCTGGGGAGGATCCTACTGAGTATACTGTTATACTCACCCTACGTATATATAAATTATTTTCATGTCACTTGGAGAAGGTTGGAGGTCAGGCTAGTTACTAATAGCTTGGGGTTGCAGGAGTTGTTCGGGCTTCGTGGTTGCAAATGTTTTTTACTTTCCTTTGGCACTTATAGTCTCCCCTTTTCAGTTGTAATAGTTCTTTCATGATATTACATATGTGTAATTGGGATTTATTTTTATATTATACTCTGAGTTAGAGTTTTTTGGTGTCTATCTTATCTATCTCTTTAGCATGTGTTCTCTTAGAGGTTATTGCCTCCCATTTGTGTGTTCACTATACCCTTGGTTCTAGTCGCTAACTCGGGGTTTATTGGAGGTGGGACTTGAGGGTCACTATCTCCCTTCTCACATTACCGGCCTAGGAGGGGTACACCTTTTAGGGAGGGATCATGATAGAGTTCCATCAGAGGCTCTTCTTGAGAGATATTATGGAGTATGGTGTTAGGAACTGGTGAGGTTGCATGGGTTAGTAAGGAAAGGGTGTCAGTTAAGTTTAAAAAGTTATGTAAACACTAGAGACCAACTGAGACATAGGAATTTTGGGACCCCTGTGATATGATGCACGAACCTTTATGTTTACAGTGGCTACTAAATGAGGTGATACTAGTTGCATGGTAGAGTCTAGGAAAGGATCATGCATCATTCTTGTTTGTGCATGTGTTTGAATGGGTAGACCTTGGGATAGGTTAACCTAAAATGAATAAAAGAAAAAAATTAATTAATTAATGTTGAGTGTTCCATATTCCAAGTTTAGGAGCTCTAAATATTTATTATTTTATAGGTATGGCTCGAGGTTGACGTCCTCATCCAGTTCACACAGAAGATGTCCAGAAGGTCGCACCAGCAGATCACTGCATGGTAGAGGTTAGCGACGATGAAACAAGGTGGAGGACACTATGAGAGTTTCAGCTCTAGAGTCTATAGAAGTATGAGGGTTCTATTTTAGATGTAGTCATGGAAGACTGGATGGATGAGGATGAGATATCCTTCAATTCTATCCGTGCTCAAAAGGAGCACTGGGTGTCTTTGGTTGTGATGATTCTACGTGGAGCATCAAGGCAGTGGTGGTTATATTTCCTCGGGTATCTTGAGGATTTAGGGATCTCATGGGAGGAGTTTTGAGAGACGTTCAGTGTCAAGTTTCGTTCTTATACCTTGAAGGCGTCTATTCGCTGGGAGATTATAATCCTTGCACATGGGATCTCAAGTGTGTGAGAGTTTGGAATCCATTTTAGGAACCTTTTACGATAGGATTCAGACTTATTTCCAGATGAGGAGGCCAGTGCAAGGCATTTCAAAGAGACTTTGTGACCAGAGTTCCAACGCCAGGACACCATGTTTATACTGAAGGCATATCTTGAGGTGCTGGCAATGGAAAAGGTCGTCAAGAGGACATTGGCCAGAACTGAATCATCACTAGAGGGGATTCTTCATGATTCCTCACAAAGTATATCTATGGTCCGTGGTTCCCAATTTTCTGGACAAAAGAGATTCCATTCAGTAAGGGGTAGGTCCTAGCCCTTTACATCTCGTTTCTCTGGGGGGAAGTGGCTCTGAGGCATATGAAATGGGATTAAGAACTTGTTTTTCTTGCAGTGGCCGAGGTCATCAGTAGCGAGAGTGCCTGACCTTTCAGAGTAGTCATTATGCACCAGGTGTTCCGATCTAGGTTCTTCCATTGATACATTTCTATCCGAGGCAGCAACAACAGGCTACACTAGATTTGGATCAGTAGAGGGCAGATGGGGTAGGAAGAGGACAATCCTGTGATGCTCCCCATCCTCAGAGATCAGAGTAAAACTATGGGGGTGGCCTTTATTAGGGTCAGAGGGGCCATAAAGGCGGTCATGGTCAGCTTCATGCTTTAGAGTTTCCAGTGCTAGGAGAGCCAGACATCGTTTGAGGAACCCTTTTCTTGTTTTCTACTTGGGTCTGTGCCTTGTTTGATTTAGGAGTGACACAATACTTTATATTTACTTCCCTTTTCCATGCTTTGGTACTTGTGGTAGAAAGGTTTCCAGTGCCCTTGGTGTTGACTATGCTACTTAGAGGTCGAGCTGACTTGTTTGAAGTATGTAGTGACTGTGATCTAGTTCTAGGGAAGTAGCACTATTGGAGAGATTTTATATGTTTACAGATAAAATCATATGATGTCATCCTTGGAATGTATTAGTTTTATTTGGTTCAGGTAACCACATATTTCTTCTAGGGGAAGGTGATATTATTTGATGCTAATGGAGAGGCAATATAGTTTTTTGTCTAGCGAGACCCTCATATGGGTCATAGGTGTGTTCTATCCTTGTCATTCTTGATGGATGAGCAGATGCTAAGTTCTTAAGAGGTTCAATAGTTGGTGTTTCCTAGGGTCGTAGAAGAGTACCCTGATGTCTTTCTATAATAGGTTTTCACATTACCCCCTCGATGAGAGATCGAGTTTGGGATCGAGCTATAGTCAGCAGCGTATCCTATCTCTATGTCTCCATATAGGATGACCCTTATGAGTTACGATATCTATGTATATAGATTGATGGTCTATTATAGTGTAGTTTTTTTCAGCCTAGTGTGTCACCGTGGGGTGCACTAGTTTTGTTCGTGAAGAAGGATGGCAATAGTTTTTGGGTGTGCATCTATTATCATCGCTTAGAAAAGGTGACCATGATGAATCTATATCATATTCTATAGAATAATGATTTATTAGATCAAATGAAGGGTGTAAGTTAGTTCTCATGAAAATACTTGCAGATAGAATATCATCAGATGCATTCGAAGGATATGGATATCCTGATGACTGATTTCTGTTATCGTCATGGGCATTACGAGTTTGTTATAATGCCATCTGGTGTGACAAATTCTCTAGCTATGTTCATGGGGTTAATGAATTCTATGTTTTGTGAGGTCATGGATAATTTCTTAGTGGTTTTCATTGATGACATCCTTGTGTACTCTGTGTTTTAGGAGGATCATTTAGAGAATCTTCATGCCATTTTGGGAGTTCGTCATCAATATCAGTGATTTGGGAAGCTGTTGAAGTGTGAGTTTTGGGATTGAAACGTTTTTTCCTTGGGGAATGTTGTGTCCCTGAAGGGAGTATCCATGGATCCATAAAATATAAAAGAAGTGTTTTCTTGGGAAACCCCAGGATAGTGGTAGAGGTGTGATGTTTCCTTGGTATCGTAGGCTACTACAGGTGGTTCGTAGAGGATTTCTATTGGGTTGCAATTACTCTAAAATCTTTGTCCAAGAAGGATCATGATTTGTGTGGAATTATCGGTGTTATGAATCTTTCAAGTATCTGAAGGAGAATTTGGTAAGTGGTCATGTTCTTTGTCTTCCAGTAGAAGGAGTTCAGTTTGATGTTTTCTGTGATGCTTCGGATTCGGGGTTAGACTATGTTCTGATGCAGTAGAGATCTGCTATTTCTTATTGGTCTCGGCAATTTCATCCCCATGAATGTAACTATTCCACCCATGATCTTGAGTTAGAGGCTGTGGTGTTTTCTATGAATTTGTGGAGAAATTATCTCATTGGTGAGTGCTTTGTGGTTTTCACCAATCATAAGAGCATGAGGTATGTTTTCTCCCAGAGTGACTTGAACTTGCGACAACATCAGTGGATGGAGTTATTATAGGAATATGAATTAAAAATCTCATAAACCCCTAGAAAGTGGAGTGTTGTAGCTGATGTTCTGAGCATGAAGTCGTGTAGTGATGCAGCGCATGAATATGATGATTCATGGAGAGTGATGGAAGAAATTTTAGAATTATATCTTGATATGGGAGAAGTTGGGGACATAGGTTGTCTTTTTCAGATGAAGGTTAAATCATCTCTGATGCAGCAAGTGGAAGGGTCCTAGTTAGGGGATCTAGAGGTGGAGGATTTTTGTTCCTTTGGAGAGGCATGAGACAATTATTATAGAGATCCATAGTTCAACTTTAGCGGTGAATCCTGGTGATATAAAGATGTACTAAGCTTTGAGGAGTCATATTTGGTGGCCTGGGGTGAAGTGTGCAGTTGGAGAGTTTGTGTCTCGATGCTTGGTCTACAAGAAGGTGAAGGCTGAGCACCATGTCCCTAGTGAATTTTTCCAGCCATTATAGATTTATAAATGGAAGGGGGTGGACATATAAATGGACTATTATACTATATTATCTCAATCTTAGTGAGTACATAATGGTCTTTGAGTGGTATAAGATCTTTACGGAAATTATCCAACTTCATAGTGATCAAGGAGTCAAGCACAATGGAAGTTTTTTCAAGGTAGTATCTCGATAAGGTTGTGAGACTCCAAAAAGTCCTGAGGATGATCATTTCAGATCAAGATCCTCATTTAACCTATAGGGTGTAGAGAGGTATCCAACATGATTTTTGTCCTCATCTATACCTTGGGACTACTTTTCATCCACAGATGGATGGTCAAACAGAGCGAACCATCTAGACTCTTGAAGGCATGCTGAGCTCTTATGTCTAGGATTTTGGAGGTTCATGGATGAGGCACTTACCCTTGATGGAGTTCTCTTCCAAAAATAGTTTTCACTCCACCATCGGTATATCTCCATTTTAATCCTTGTGTGGATGACCTTTCTGTTCTCCATTGTGCTAGATTGTGGTTAGAAAGTTAGCAATTCTCAGGCCTGAACTAGTGCAGAATACGATAGATTTGGTTCAGGTGATTCATAAGAGGACAAAGGAAGAAAAGGATTGTCAGAAACCATATGCGGATTAGAGGAGGATAGATTTATAATTTGATATTAGGGATCACATGTTTTTGAAGGTTACTCCCTATTGTGGGAAGTGAAGGTTTGATAATGGGAGTAAGCTTTCTCTTCGGTTTGTTGGGTCATTTGAGGTGTTGGATTTTGTTGGAGATATGGAATATCGAGCAGCACTTCCCCCACATATGATCCAGATACATGATGTTTTTTCATGTGTCATAACTTCTTCTTTATCTTCATGATGAATCTCACATCATCGATTGGGAAGATATTGACACTGATGATGACATGACCTTCGAGGAGCGACCTATAGAGATCCAGGACTATAAAGAGAAGGTGTTTCATGGGAGTGATCTCCCCTTGGTTCATGTCTTGTGGCGATATAGTGGCGTGGAGGAGAGTAACTGGGAACATGAGTCGTAGATACGTGTTCAGTTCCCAGATTTGTTTGATGTTTCACTCTTATCATTTAAAAATGTCGGCTTTGTGGCTGTAAACCTTTCATTTTTATGATATAACTTTCTTTTATTGCTTCTTTTGGCTTACTATCTTTTGAGAGGTATCTCGATGAGAGGTTGTTCAGATCCCTTTTTTGTTTCCTTTTAGTCCGGTTTTTTTAATTCTTGAGGAAGAGAATTTTTTGAGAGGTATCTAATGTAATGGACCAAACCTCTCTGGTCAATTCCATTTCTGAAATCTAGTGTTTGAGGTGTTCTGGGAGGTCAAGGTGACTTATCCCCAAAAATTTTCAAAAATTCTAGTTCTTTGAACAATGTTTCATGATTTGTGAACAATGTCATCGGTGAAACAGATTTGAACAATGTCATTAACATGTCATTTTGTGAATAGTTCCATCAGGACTGGTGAGTCATTTTGTGAAAAATTCCATCAGTGTTGGTGATTCATTTAGAGAACAGTTCCATCAGTGCAGGTGAGTCATTTTTTGAAAAGTTCCATTGGTATCGGTGAGTTATTTTTTGAACAGTGCCATCAGCGTCAGTGAGTCACTTTGTGAATAGTACCATCAGTGTCTGTGAGTCATTTTGTGAACAGTGTAATCGGTGAGTCATTTTGTGAACAATACCATCAGTGTGGGTTAGTCATTTTGTGAACAGGGCCATCAGTTTCAGTGATTCATTTTGTAAACAGTTCCATCGATGTCAGTGAGTCATTTTGTGAAGACTTCCATCGGTGTCAGAGAGTCATTTTTTGAACAATGTTGTTGGCATTAGTGAGACATATGTGAACTATGTTTCCAACATCAGTAGGTGTACAGTGTTTTCAGATTACTACAGTTTCACCCCTTTGATGTTTTCTTTGACATAAAACAAATTCAAGGACTTTTTTCAGGGATTTAAGGACTATTCAATGCCCATAACTCCTATATTAATTTTTATTACTTGTTCAATATGCATAACTTCATGTGGTCTTTTTTTAATGGAAAATACAAAGTATCTTAAACCACATCTTTGTAAATCATCTAAAGGGATGAGATATCTTCCTCCGTTGTTCTACCTTCTTGTTCCCTAGCGAGAGACACTCGGAACATTCCTTCTTCCCATATGTGTGGTGTGATCGAAACTTAATCCTTGGATCTTTTCCCCTTGAAGTTTCTTCTTACTGCATGCGCACCCCTATTTTAGTGCAAGCAACAAGTGTTGATCCATCATCGATAGATGGTATGATATACCTCTTTTCTTGTGTTTTCTTCGATCCTTCTTATCCCATTTATCCATTCCTTGTTATTTCATGTGATCTCCATGCTTCTAATGGAGTTTTCTTAGGTGTTGGTTGGTGCGGTCGTGCCACATCGTCCTCTGGTGGATTCTGTTGTCTTGGGGGAGGTGATCCTGATCCGTTTCATGGATATTTCTGGTGTAAATAACATCAAGAACCTTTTGAGGTAGGGGATTCATTACTTATTCATTCATTTACGTGCAACTATAGAGTTGTGATGTTTTATCCCACTGGATCATAATATAATTTTCATAATAAATAATTGAATCAGATAAATAAATTGATATCATCGTATGTTATTTGCACATATTTTTACACATAGTGTGATATCTATGATTTATTTTTTTATCTTTTTATTCTTGATAGAAATTGGTAAATAATGTAAACTGGGATTAATTGTATATTATTTGTCAAAGATAAGAAGGCATGTAAATGAATATGGTTGTTGTTGTTGTAAATTTATGTTAATGAAATTGATGGAGTAATCATGTTTAATTGATTTGTGATAGTTATTATAGCTTGTTGTTTAGGTTTCCTATTGTTGGAACCGACAAATAATAAATCAGTTAATTCCATATGGATTAAAGAACCAGCTGTTTGATAAAAATATAATTCCTGGAAGGGTTATGAGTTACCCTCTTACTGGTAAGACTGAGTTCCTTATGCTTTGGATCCATGAGTGTTCATTATGTTTGAATGTTGGATTCCTTGATTATGGGCCAAGAGCCTAGTTGATATGATGTTTGTTTCCTTCTTCTTGTGTTGTGATGTGAGCCTGGATTGCTATTGTGATTTGTGGGGGGTAGAGGGGCCCATTGGTTGTGGGAGCAATTGATTCCTAGAGTGGAAATATGCAACAGTTTATGCATGTGGGTGTCGGAGAGGACACCCAATATGATGAAATAGGTTGTATTTGAATGTTTGGATGCTTGATGAATCTTGTTAGCTGTTTAAATTATTTACTTTCCACACTACTCAAGGTAGTTGGCCTTGCTTACCCTACTTCCAAAAATGGAGTGAAGACACATGGGGTATTCTACGTGCTTTCCGTGATTAGGTTCTTGAGGAAGGATTGGTCTACACTCTTTCTATCGATGGAAAAGACTCGGAAGGTACTTCACCTACTCACCATGTTGAGCCCCTTGCGCTTGGTAGCTTAGAATGTTTTTTCTAGAATTACTGGGAATATGGGAATGTAATAATTATGTTAATAAATGATTGAATGATTTATGATTAACCCATGGGGTTGAAGCTTTCTAGGATGAAATTCTAAGGTCCCAATTGAAAGGAACTATGAACTTTGGGTGTGATGCTAATGAAATATAATGTGGAATTGTTAATGGTTAATTAATGCTTAAATAATTATTAATGTAAAGTGAATCTAATTAAAAAGGAATAAAGTAATGAAATAAATATCCTTAAATGATTTTGTGGTTATAGGATACCTAGTCTTAGCAGTGGAAACCAGAAGTCTGAGAGACATTAGCTATATTTGAGTCTAAGAATAGGTTATTCCCATAGTGTGGTTTTGAGCTATAGTATATTCAGTACTTTTTTTGTTTCTATATGATACTCCACCCCATCAGTTAGGGAAAATGAAACCCTAGGGATTTTGATCCCTGGGGGGGGGGGTGTTTTATCCAACATTATGGTGGTAGTATGGATGGATGACTACACCCTTTGGCCCCACTATCTTCTCTTGGTAGTTACTTGTGCTGGTTGGAACAATGGTTAGTTTTCCCCATATATGTGTGTAGAGGGAAGTAATAGCTTGGGGTTATTCACACACATATATTCTGGATATAGTTTTATATGTACTACTATAGGTGTAACATGCATATGATGTTATGGCCTGGGGATCCTTACTCAGTGTATGGGCTGTAATGGCTTGAGGTACAATGCCCGATGTATGATACACGTTATGAAAGATGTGGGGGTCCAAGAAACTACCTAGTTTCTTTGGTTATGTGGATGTGGTGGTTGTGTTGCACAAGGTGCATGTTGTGGTGCTTCAACCAGGTGTCTTTGGGCAAACCTTTTTGGAGAGAGATACTTAGGATGTGTGAGGTTGGGGAAAAGTGGAAAACCAGTGGGGAAGTAGTAACGGGGTACTCTTGATATTCATTAATATATTATATACTCTTGTATGTGATACTTGGTGATAGTATCCATTGTGATGATGGGAACTTAGTATACCTATTTATGTGACGAGTTAGTTTCACTTGTTATTCCATGTGCTTTAGCATTATTTATTTACTTTTGCACGAGAGGCTCTGGAGAGGATCCTACTGAGCAAACTTTTATACTCACCCTAGGTATATATAAACTATTTTTTAGGTCACTTAAAGTCGGTTGGAGATCATTCTGGTTACTACTAGCTTGGGGTTACAGGAGCTGTTCGGGGTTCACGGTAGTTGTTGTTTTTTTACTTTCCTTTGGTACTTGTATTTTTTCATTTCCAGTTGTAGTAGTTCTGGCATGAAATGACATGTGTAATTGGGATTTATTTTTATAATTCATTCTGAGTTGGTGTTTGTTTGTGTCTATCTTATCTCTCTCTTTCACATGTGTTCTCTTATAGATTAATACCTCAAATTTGTTGGTTTACTATACCGTTGGTGCTAATCACCAACCCAGGGCCTGATAGGGGTGGGACTCATGGGTCACTATCCCCCTTCTCACATTGATAACCCAAGAGGGGTACAACTTGTAGTGAGGGGGTCGTGACAACGACAGAACCAATAATAAATTAAATAGAATAATCAAATAGAAAGGTATATAAATGGAAATATATCCCATTAAAATAACTAGATATGGAAAAATAAATATGGAAATAAAATAAATTGAAACACATTCTATTTAATAAAAATATAGTATTTTATGTATAAAATTTGGTTTTTTATTATCTTATGTCTATCAAATCTATTTTATTAATATCAATTTTTTCCGAATATATATATATATATATTACATTATTATCACTCAATAATTTTAATTAATTCATTTTATTAGGATAAAACAACGTTGTTAAAATAAAATTGTTTTTTATATAAACATTCCCTCTATATTCAATTAGGTCTTATATTCATTTCTATTTAATTTGTAACCCATGAATTAATTTTATATTTATGTAAACCATATATTTTTATAAGTTATTTTATACTATTCATAATGGATAGTTTCTATATTATTATATTGAATAATAATATTTTAATTATATACTGTTGTTCGGTAAAAATCGGTCTTGTGTGTAACACAAGCCATTGAAGAAACTCATTATTACATGCGATGTATGCTAAATCAGTGTCCCATGCATTTAAATATAAAGAATATATTGAATATATTTAAAATATTAAAATATTTTAAATTATTGGGATATTATATTCCCTTATATGATTTGTAACGTCCTGGAACCGGGTGCCACTAAACGGGTGCCCCGAATCTGGTTCACCACGTGACCTCAAGCACATTTCCCCAAACGCCAGAGGCTTCCAACTAACAGCGAGGGCCCAGGTCTGATAGTGGGGAAACTATGCCCTCATTTGTCAAAGTGTAGCACAGTAGAATTGAAATAAAACATACAACAAATAGTGGAAGTAGTAAACCATACACAACTAAAATAAACAACCACAATGGATATAACCAACTGTATATAAATAATGATGCAACATGTCTCAATTCTATGAAAACAGCCAGACCATGTTATACATCACTACAGTACAACAAAATGCAGAGTACAACAAAACAAAGAAAAACAGCTGGCAGTGGCATCACGATCCTATGCTCGGTCCCATGCCCTCCTACTCCATAGAAACAGTCAAGTACCTATATAGGGACTCTTGCCCCTATCCACACCTGCATAAACGTAATCTGTTTGGGCCAAAATCATGACCCAAACAGGGTGTGAGAAATATATCTCAGTAGGCACCCACCAAAGGCCCGTGCCCAACTGCGTGTTAGCATGCAACAACAGTGTGCAGTAGTAAAATACAATAAAGAAAGCAGTACTCAAAAGTAACTAACTACCAGTTATATTGCCATTTTATTATTCATTTAATCCATTTAATATTTAGAAACCACCACGGTGAATTTTCTAAGTAAACAGTCAGCATCCCCAGACAACAAAAATCTCACCCTCAGGTAATCAGAATCCAACCCGTAGGTATAACCCTCAGGCGTAACAAAAATTTCCCTCAGGCATAGGAAGTTTCGCCCTCAGGCGCATAAGTCAAGCCATCAGGCACGAAAGGTTGCCCTCAGGCAAAATAACTACATCCCTCGGGCTAAATAGTGTAGTGCCCACAGGCTAATCACAACCACGCCCTCAGGATAAATAGGTAACCGGTCCATGCCCAACATATTAACAAGTAGTAAACAAGAAATTCCTATAAAGACAATTCTATAATTACTAATTTAAAGGCATACCCTCGGGTATCCTGGCCAAACGGCTAAACAGTGGAACACACCCCTGTGGTGGTTCCGGATCCAAGCAACGATCCCAAACAGTATTTTAATATGATATTTAAATACCTAATCAATTCTAGGTGTTTAAATATTGCAACAGCCTCAGCCACATGACACCCCAACATGGGTTTGTGGCACAAAAACACACAAAACACATGACAGTTGGAAAAACAAACACCAAGCCACCTACCTTATACGCCAACGAGCAGTATACGCGAACGCTGATTTCAGAAACACCCAAGAACGACGTAGATCTGACGAAGAAGAAAACCCGCTCAAACGTAAATAACTTCCGTTAGGGGAAGAATTGGTAAGAACCATACTATGAGAGGAGTGGGCATACCCATGTGGTTCCAACGAGATCGTTTGAAGCCGAATCGGATTCCAGATGTGCGCCCGACGGATCTCTGAAGCTCCGGTCGTTCTCTCCTGAGCTCCTTTCTCCATTCTAAACCATCCCTATTAACAGGGGAGGCTACTGCCAATTTAAGAAAAAAAAACAAAGTACACAACGTGTACTTCTGAGTACACGTCGTGTACTTCCTTCATTTAACTGTTCCTCTAGCGGCACCGCCACACTTTTCATCCGTCGACATGAGTACACGTCATGTACTCCTGAGTACACAACGTGTACTGTCACCTAGTTGTCGGCTGCTCCACCGCCTTACTGTTTTGGCCTGCCGACTGACTACACAACGTGTAAAGGACCACTACACAGCATGTAGTCGGTTTCTACACCCTTCGCCGCCGACAACGCTACACGCCCCGTGTACCTATTCCACACGGCCAAAAATACATGGCGTGTGGAAAAGTACACGACGTGTAGTTCCAAAAATTACGATTTCCCCCCATTTTCCATATTTTCTCAAAAACAATTAAGGGAAAGAGGAAAGAAGAAGCCCGTACCTCAAAAATAAGAACCAGGTTCTTAAAACTTCCCCCTTTATAGAAATTCATCCCTGAATTTCCCTTCCTATGGTGGCAAAGATAAAGCTCAGAACAACTCTGGCCACTGAGCATGTACGTCGGCCTCCCGCTCCAAGGTATCATCCTGCACTAGGCCATGCTGCCATAGAACCCGTATGAGAGGAACTGACCTGCCTCGGAGTACCTTCGTGCTTCTTTCAACGATAAAAATTGGATGCTCCTCAAAGGACTCATCGGCTTCCAACTCATCCACCTCAGGCTGGAAGACGTGAGATGGGTCTGAATGATAGAAACGCAACTGAGACACGTGGAAGATGTCATGCATGGCTTGGTACTGCTGCGGTAACCGCAACCAATAGGAAACCAGCCCGACACTCCCCAGAATCTCAAATGGACCCACGTACCTCGGTGAAAGCTTACCCTGTCTTCTGATCAGCTTGTGTCCCAGCCTCGGCGAAACACGTATAAAAACCTAATCCCCGACCACGAACTCCAAAGGTCCTCTGCGGCGATCATCATAAGACTTATGATGATACTGCGCGGTAGCCATCCACTTCCGAATTAACTGGACCTGCTCATAAGTCTCCTGCATGAGCTGTGGTCCCAGTAAAGCTTCCTCACCTACCTCTAACTAGCACAAGGGTGATCGGCATGACCTACCATATAAATCCTCGTATGGTGCCATCACAATAGTCTCTTGAAAACTATTGTTAGAGGAAAACTAGACTAAGGGTATATGCTTCTCCCAAGAGCCCCCAAATTCTAGGATGCATGCACGTAGCATTTCCTCCAGCACCTGTATCGTACGCTCTGACTGGCCATCGGTCTGAGGGTGGTATGTTGTGCTTAGAAGCACCTGTGTATCGAGTGCCCTCTGAAAACTCTTCCAGAAATGAGATTTAAAGCGGGCATCCCTATCAGAAATGATAGAACGAGGGACCCCATGAAGATGTACGATCTCTCGGATATACATCCTTCCGAGCTCGTCCACACCGAAGGTCTCCTTGACCGGCAAGAAGTGAGCTACCTTCGTGAGTCTGTCCACAAAAACCCACACTACGCCATTGCCTCGAGGTGACCTCGAAAATCCCATCATGAAATCCATCGCAACATCATCCCATTTCCACTCTAGAATGGGAAAATGTTGTAACAGTATAGCTGGTCTCTGATGCTCTGCCTTCACCTGCTGACAAGTGGAACACCTCGTAACAAAACCAGCTACATCTATCTTTATACTCGGCCACCAGTACTGACACCTCAAGTCACGGTACATATTTGTAACCCTGGGATGAACTGCCCAAGCCGAAGCATGGAACTCCCGCATCAGCTCCTCGCGTACATCCCCTGGAACCCATACTCATCCATGGAAATGCAGGACCTCATCATCGCCTATCGTCCAACCAGGAGAAGGGTCCTCACTCGCCACCGACTCCCGTAGAACTAGGCCTTCCGGATCTGATAGCTGCCTCATCCTCACTCTGTCCATGAGGGTAGATGTCACAGCTAAAGAAGAAATATAAGTCTTCCCTTGACTGTCATGCACCTCCAGATGCATCTCAGAGAACAAATCCATAAGCTCCCACTCACTACTAGCCTCCTGCACTGCCTGTATCTGAGTATTCCTGCTCAGTGCATCAGCTACTGCATTACCTTTACCAGGTGTATAGGAAAGCTCAAAATCAAAGGACTGTAGGTACTCAACCCTCCTTCTCTGCTTCAAATTCAGGTCACACTGAGTATAGATATACTTGAGGCTTTTGTGGTCAGTGAAAACCACAAAATTCTCTCCAAATAGATAATTTCTCCAACAGAACAACGCATGCACAACTGCAGCCAACTCGAGATCATGTGTCGGGTAATTCCTCTCATGTGGCCTCAACTGCCGAGACCTGTATGCAACAACTCGATCGCCCTACATCAACACTACTCCCAACCCAATCCTTGATGCATCACAGTAAACTGTATAGATCTTCCCCTACTCTAGGAGTGTCAGGATCAGTGCTAATGTCAACCTTCCCCTCAGGTCCTCAAAATATACCTCGCAAGCTTCTGACCAAACGAACTTCACACCCTTCTTAGTAAGACCCATCAACGGTGCTGCTAAGAGGGAGAAGTCCTGTATGAAGCATATGTAGTAACTAGCCAGCCTTAAGAAACTCCGTATCTCAAACACGTTCTTAGGATGCTCCCAGGAAACTACTACTCTCACCTTCTCTGGGTCTACTGAAACTCCTGCCTCTGAGATGATATGACCCAGGAAGTGAATCTGGTCGATCCAAAAGTGGCACTTTGAGAGCTTAGCATATAGCCTATGCTCTCTTAGTGTACTCAATACGATATCAAGATGGTTGGAATGGTCGTGTCGAGTGCGAGAGTACACCAAGATGTAATCCACAAATACTACCACAAAAGAATCAAGATACGGATGGAACACACAATTCATCAGAACCATGAAAACTGCTGGCGCGTTCGTCAGTCCGAACGGAATAACCATAGAGTCATATAGACCATACCTACTTCTAAAATCTATGAGAGGTATATCATATGGTCTAACGTGCAGCTGATGATATCCTGATCTCAAGTAAATCTTTGAGAACACTCGTGCTCCACGAAACTGATCAAATAGATCATCAATCCTCGACAAGGGATATCGGTTCTTAACTGTCAACTAGTTCAGCTTCCGATAATCCATGCAATGTCTGAGGGTACTATCCGCCTTCTTCTCAAAAGGACCGGCGAACCCCATGGAGAAGTACTGGGTCGGATAAATCCCTTTGCCTACAACTCCTCTAACTGCCTCTTGATCTCCTGCAGCTCAGGTGTAGCCATCCTATAAGGAGGAATGGACATCAGTGTTGCTCCTGGCATAAGCTCGATAGAGAAATCCACCTCACGCACTGGAGGTAGACCTGAAAATTCGTCCGTGAAGACATCCCTGAAACGATCAATAACAGGAGGGAAATCTGTCTGACAAGTCCCCTGATCATCTGTATATAAGCTCGCTATCTGGGCTATGACTCCACCTCGAACATGATGCTCTGGTCCAGCTCGACTCACCTGAACATCCCATTCGCCCTTGTATAGAAACTCTCCACCCTCAGGTGATGTGAAACTCACCCTGTGACAATAGCAATCTACAAAGGCTCGAAAGGGAACCAACCAGTTCATCCCAAGAATGACAAAATATCTCGTCATTTCTAAGACATAGAGGTCCCAAAGGATGTGACACCATCCAAACTCAAGGGGGCACTCCTTGCACTAACTCACACTAGCCGTCCTAGTCCCCAAAGTAGTGTCTAGCGTCATGATATCAGAAGAAGTATCCACACAGAGCCCAAGACTCTCCACAACGGGCACAGATATGAAACTATGTGTAGAACCCGTATCAAAAAGTACTGAAGATAAGACAAAAGCTACTAGAATAATACCTCTGACTGTAGAAGGTCTGGGATCCTGATCAGGCTGGGTCTGTTGCACTGCATATGCCTGCCCAGTGCCACAGCCCTACGACACAGCCTGGCAACCCTGAGCTGTCCCGCCCTACTGCCTCTGCGATCCTGGTGTCTGGCTACCATGACCAAGACCACCATCTCTGCCTGCACGCCCTGACGTATTCCAGTTCCCCGACTGGTAAGAAGCCACTGGTCCAGCTCCCTCACGTGAAGTCTGCATAGAACCCCTCTCACTATCCACTGTAGGGAAATCCCTACAAAAGCGTTGCAGATGACCCATCTTACCGCAAGCTCGGCACTCCACTGGGTCTCGTGGACACTACGGTCTCTTGTACCCCTCTCTACCACACTGGTAGCACCTGATCGGGCCACCTGAAGAAGCTTCCTGGCTAGTACTGCCACCCTGAGAGAAGTCCATCTGTTTCTTCTTCTTGACAGTAGAAATAGTACCAGTAACTGGTGCTGAACCTCCCTAGACCACACCACTAGATTCTCGCAGGTTTCTCTCTGTAATCAGCGCCTGATTCATAATAGCGTGTACTAAAGGCAACCTAAAAACATTCACTAGCTCTCAGATGTCATAACGAAGACCATCCTCAAAACGTCTGGCTCTCAACATCTCATCACCCACCAGAACGGGTGAAAAACTCTGAAGATCCATAAAACGAGCAGAATAGTCCATCACTAACATAGCGCCCTGCTGCAGATTCATGAACTCTCGAGCTCTATCTTTCCTCACCATCTCGGGAAATAAGAAGTCATAGAAGACTGCCTGAAAATCTTCCCATGCCATGTCTCTGTGATACTCTGACTAGGTGGTAACATCCCACCCCCTCTTGGAGGAATCATGCAGCATGTAAGTTGCGATCTTGACCCCCACCCTGGAGGCATCTTAAGATGCTCAAAAATAGTCTGCATCGATCCTAGACAAGACTCCACAACCTGTGGTCTACCATCCCCTGAAAACGTAGGCGGATGCTGCTGCTGGAAGATACGTGTTATCTCATCCATAGATGTAGCAGCCTGCAGTTCTCTCTGAAAGGTCTGCATGAACCGCATAAAGCCTTCACAGAACTGCGCCTCCGTGCCTGTGTCTGGTATAGCAGCTGGCATTGCATCTGGATCTATTGGAGGATCAACTGGTATCCCATGGACCACCATCTCCAGAGTATAATCGCCGCCGCTCTCCTAGCGAACAACTCGCGGTCATCTAGGCGGCATGACACTACAGGGTCAAAAGCACACCTCAGATTCAAGATTACTAAGAATGAAATGAAGGAACCACAAGGGAATATGAGGAAGAAGGAATTTCAAAATTTTCAAAACAAGACTACATGGCATGTACAATGACTACACGACATGTACCTAACTTGCCTTCCCTTGCCCGGGTCCTTCTACACGGCTAAGCCACACGGCTCCCGTTGAAGAAAACTACACGATGTGTATAACATCTACATGGCATATATGGTGTTATTTTCTAACTACCCATGTCGTTTGTGACATGGCCGACTACTCGGCTTGGTAGTACACAACGTGTTACACCCGCACATGGCGTATCCACCACCCCGTTTCCCAGCCACACGGCTAATTCCACACGGTCTATCCTCGGACAAGACTACACGGCGTGTCCCAAAAATACATGACGTGTTCAGGGAGAGGTGACACTGGCCCATGTTGTTAGTTACACGGCCGAGTCCCCAGGTCACACTACACGACCTGTCCATCATTGACATGACGTGTGCTGTCAAGGAGTTCACTGACCCGTGTTGTTAGTTACACGGCCGGACTCTGGGTCGACACTACACGGCATGTACATTAGGTACACGACGTGTTTTACCCAAGCCTTTCCCTACCCCGTGTCACCACCCACACGGTTTGTGACACGGGAAGAGACTACACGACATGTACTTAGGATACATGGCGTGTACTAAAAAAGTTCATTTTTCTTCCGGAACAGAAGATCATACACGGCGTGTATGAGGTAATACACGGCGTCTATATTGGTTTTCCGGACAGTATGCCTCGGAAACTTCTCCGGAACCCAGAAAATACCGAAAAAAAACACCTAAGTGTCAAATTCCGACCCGTGGGGGACCATACTCCCCACGAATCAAAGTTTGACATCTTATCTGTGTTATAACAAATAAACAGTCAATGACCCACCAAATTCTGGTCTATGGGGGACCATACTCCCCAAAAACCAATGTTTGGAGTCCATTCTATCAACCGACTCAAATAAAATTACCTTATCACGCTGCAAGTATTTTATCAGAGCAGCTATCACAACAACATGCTTTTCTAGCACAACAACTATCACAACAACATGAAATTCTAATGCTCCTACATGGTATGAAACTATGCTTGGAATGTGATTTCTATCATGTTCCTATATGATGCATGAGATGGCATACCCTCATCTCATTAGGTTGCAAATAAATAGTACCCATAGATAAAATATAACAGCACAATCGCAAGTGCATCACCCAATAGTAAAAAAAAAATCAACTGTAAAATTTGAAAAATCAGAAGAATTGAAAAATACGTGGTAGACTGGATTTTCCCTGTACACGGGTTAGCTACTCCCAGGAACAACTTATTACCAACTACCGTTCCATCCTATCCCTAACTAATGCTCCAAGTAGTAAGTCAAAGAAAAGAACATCCCTTTGATGCCACTTTGTAACGTCCCGGACCCGGGTACCACTCAACGGGTGACCTGAATCCGATTCGCCACGTGAACTCAAGCGCATTTCCCCAAACGTTAGAGGTTGCCAACTAGCATCGAGGGCCCATGTATGATAGTGGGAAAACTATGCCCTCATTTGTCAAAGTTTAGCGCAGTGGAATTGAAATAAAACGTACAACAAACAGTGGAAGCAGTAAGCCATACACAACTGAAATAAACAACCACAGTGGATATAACCAACTGTATATAAATAATGATGCAACATGTCTCAATTCTTTGAAAACAGCCAGAACATGTTATACATCACTACAGTACAACAAATTGTGGAGTACAAAAAAATAAAGCAAAACAACTGGCAGTGACATCGCAAGCCTAGGCTCTGTCCCATGACCTCATACTCCACAACAACAGTCAAGTACCGGTATTGGGACTCTTGCCCCTATCCACACTTGCAGAAACGTAATCTGTTTGGGCCGAAAAGCATGACCCAAACAGGGTGTGAGAAATATATCTTAGTATGCACCCACCAAAGGCCCATGCCCAACTTCGTGTAAGCATGCAACAATAATGTGCAGTAGTGAAATGCAATAAAGAAAGTAGTACTAAAAAGTAACTAACTACCATTTATATTTCCATTTTATTATTCATGTAATCCATTTAATATTTAGAAACCACCAAGGTGAATTATCTAAGTAAACAGTCAGCGTCCTTAGACAACCAAAATCTAACCCTCAGGTAATCAGAATCCAACCCGCTAGTATAGCCCTCAGGCATAACAGAAATTGCCCTCAGGTGTAGGAAGTGTCACCCTCAGGTATAGATGTCAAGACCTCAGGCACTAAAGGTTGCCCTCAGGAGAAATAACTACAACCCTATAGCTAAATAGTGCAGTGCCCACAGGCTAATCACAACCACGCCCTCAGATTAAATGGGTAACCGGGCCATGCCCAACATATTAACAAGTAGTAAACACACAATTCCTCTCAAAGCAATTCTAAAATTACCACTTTAAAGGAATACCCTCGGGTATCCTGGCCAAATGGCTAAACAGTGGAACACACCCCCGGGGTGGTTCTGGATCCAAGCAACGATCCCAACCAGAATTTTAATATCATATTTAAATACCTAATCAACTCTAGTTGTTAAAATATGGAAACAGACTCAGCCACACGACACCCCAACATTGGTTTGTGGCACAAAAACGCACAAAACACACGACAGTTGTAAAAACAAACACCAAGCCCCCTACCTTATACGCCAACGAGCGGTATACACGAACGCCGATTTCAGAAACGCCCAAGAACGATGTAGATATGACAAATAAGAAAACCTGCTCAAATGTAAATAACTTCCGTTAGGGGAAGAATTGGTAAGAACCATACCAGGAGAGGAGAGGGCTTACCCGTGAGGTTCCAACGAGATCGTCCGAAGCCGAATCAGATTCCAGATGTGCGCCTGGCGAATCTTCGAAGCTCCGGTCGTTCTCTCCTGAGCTCCATCCTCCGTTCTAAACCCTCCCTGTGAACATGGGAGGCTACTGCCGATTTAAGCAAAAAAAAAAACAAAGTACACGACGTGTACTTCTGAGTAAATGACATGTACTTCCTTCATTTAACTGTTCCTCTAGCGGCACCGCCACACTGTCCATCCGTCGACATGAGTACATAGCATGTACTCCTGAGTACGCAGTGTGTACTGTCGCCCAGCTGTCGGCTGCTCCACCGCCTTACTGTTTTGGCCTGCCGACTGACTACATGGCGTGTAAATGACCACTACACGGCGTGTAGTCAGTTTCTACACACTTTGTAACACCCGAGACTTTTATGTTATATAAATCATCAAAGGAATCTTTTTCTACACACAACACTTGCTTTACTTGTTTTACACGAAATTGCAACCTTCCTCGATAGCTTGCATCATACGCAATATCGAGTTTCACTAAACAACGATATACTATTAAAATATTATTAAAACTAGCCGTTATGAATAGTAATAACCACTTTTTGAAATTTTATAAATTTTATTTTTCAAAATGGACTTCATTTTTGGATTTGTAATATCGAAATTAGCCTAGGGTAAAATTTTGGTATTTTTATGAAAACTTTCAATTTTTGATGAATTGTGAAACCACTAAGTGGTAGTTAAAAAAATGAATTTTTCATAAAACTTAATTTTACCGCTTCTGTGAGTGGAATTTCAAAACTTTGAGAGACACGGTTGATGTCAGTAAGTAAAATGTGGTTCAATGAGATGAAAATAATTTTTTTTGGTGAATAGTAACTTTTTACTTTTTTTACCACGGTTAAAAGTAAATAGGGTAATTAAGGGTAAAAATGATATTATTATTACCCTAACACATGTCCTAATTCTATTGGACAAGTGTAATTCGACCAAAAACAACCTTAGGAATAAAATATGACCATTTAGGCCCACATGGATTAGATTAGGACATTTATTATTAATTTATTTAAAGAAGGGTTAAAATAGTTAAAATCAATGTTTAATAACTAAATCATTTTTAATATGGGGTTATACATAAGATAAATTCAACTATAAATATTCATTAGAAATATAAAAATATTTCCCACATAATGGTATTTTATTTGTCATTTTTAGACATTAAATAATTTAATTTATTTATGACACAAAGATGAACCAGTAATTAACTTACTAATGAAATATTGACATAATTGATGTTATAAACACCAAAATAAATGTAATTTGAAACTTTTTATGAATTAAAATAATTTTATAGATTAATATGACATGTTAGTATTGATTTAATTAACTTTTTTAGAACTAATCATTCTGTTATGATTTTCACAAAAATTAATTACTAAATAGTGTCAAAATTGACATAAAATAGTTTTTAAAACAAATATTATATTAGTAATTGTTATTTTATTCATAAAAATCTACGGTTCGGCCAAATGAATTAGATAAGGTTATATATATTAATAATAAACAACTTGGGGTTCGTTTGGCTGCTTATAGTAAGTTTATTAACCTTATAGTATAAGAACACAAGAAGACAAGGTAAAAGTAAAATTATTTAACTTATTGTTAAATCTAAATGATAAGGTTAAAATAGGAAGCTAAACATGTCTAAATTCTATTGTATGAGAGGCTTTAGACCCATACACACCTTAGTCTCGAAATAAATCAATTTGGATCTATTTAAAACCGAACTTTACTTTATAATAAAATAATATTTTTAGTTATTCCAAAGGTACCCCTCTCCTCCCTTATAAAAGGGCACCTCCTCCCTCTCTTCCTCACACCACTTTGAGCCTTCAAGCTTGGCCAAACCCTGAAAATTTCTCCTCTCCACTTCCCTAGAGACATCCTAGAGGTCCTGGTCTTCTTCAAAGATCAATTTTAGTTCCCTAAAAGAAGGTCTCAAAGAAGCACTTCAAAGAAGAGGTAATGTCCGTTACCGATTCTTTCATCTTTATTTCTTCTTCCACTTATTATTCTTTAGTTGTTTCATTATGAAGTAATAACATCAGTATCACTCATATACTGATATGCTATTATAATAATGAAACAAACATATTTCACCATCTATCCATCCTACGGAAAAAGAAATCACCGCGCATGCGTACGTACAGAATACCGTCTCCACGCCGTGGTGTAATCTATTTTCCACCACCACCTTACTTGGATGGGTATAATGGTGTAAATAATTACTATATATGACTATCATAAAGTGATAATAATTCTGAAATAGTATACATACACTCCAATACAATTCCACGATCATAGGAACGATATCATCACTCGTGCGTACGTACGGAATACCGTCTCCACGATGTGATGCGACTCGTTCTACATGATCTTCATTTCATAATGATTATATAAATGAATTTAATGAATTAATATGATATATATTACAATAATACCATTCTGGAAATGGGGTATCTATAACCTAAAGAGAAGAATAAGAATTTATTCGACAAAACACGCATAAGAACAAAAAGTTATAAACACCCGAATAACAAGTAACAATGAAATATTACTACTAAGAAGCTAAGAATATGACCAAATATGATATCATAAAAATAAGTATTATTCTGGAATAAGTAAATAACATTATTTAAATAATTATACAGGAGGTTCAGACACATACAAAGCATATCGGACCTAAGGTAAGGGAAAATATCACAATCTCATTTTTATCTGAGATTATTAATACATTGAAATTTACTGGGGTGTATTTTATCATCCACATCCATGTTTCCTCAATATGTAATATTATTTCCATACACCTACAATTTTTTAAATCCAAATTTACCCTTCGGTGAGTTTTTAGTAAAATATATGAAAGGAATATTTTGTCATTTTTCGTACGAGGTACTTTTTGACTTTTCCGACAAAAGTACGAGAAGAATGTTTTTTAACTTATTCGGCATGAATGGATTTTTAAAACATTATTTCCAAGAAGCTTCCTTTACAAGTTTTCAAGTTTATTTTTAATCAACTTCTTTTAGTTTAGAATTGTACGACATGTTAAGAAAGGAAAAGTGTTTTTGAAGCAGAAAGTATATTTTCCTCAAGAATGGATTTCAAGTGTTTTATCAAAATTATTTTCCATCTAAGATAATAAAGGGTTCTGTTTATATCCCTATTATTACATTGATTTGATTATGGTGTGATGGAAATATTTTTATGAATTCCTTTATCTTATATGAATTGTTTTATGATGTCATGATGTTTAAGATTCCCATTTTTGTTACATTGGTTATGCTATGATGTATGGTTTATGATTTTGTGGCACACATAATAATGGTATCATTATGAGATGGGTGGGACCTATATCTCCCTCCAATGAATTGGGTAAAGATTTTATATCTCATGAGATAGACATGGCTGGAATGGTAGGTTATACCGGTTCAGTGAAACAGGACTGAAACGAGGGTGACTCGGTTCAGAAATGGACTTTGTCCACTAAGATAGTCTTGGAAATTAGTCTTGACTAATAAGAAATGATTCTATATGATTATGTGTGTATGCCACAAAGTTTCATCTTTTATGTTATGATTATTGGGATTACATTTCACTACTATGATTTATCCAATGTTATGATATTATGATCTCTTTTGCAGGTTAAGATTTTCAAAAGTTATGTTCTTATGTATATGATGTGATTTATATTTCTTTTGTTACCCTTACTGAGAATTTGAGCTCACCCTTTTTATGTTTTATTTCCCCTGGTCAGGAAGAAGGTTATTAAGTAGAATATTCCAAAAAGGGACTCTAGATATGATGAAATAAATGGGAGGCAAAGTAGATGCTTTATGAACTAGTTTTTTATGCTTTCCAGTTTCTAAAGACACTATACCTATACGGTCCTTTCATGGTTTTGTTATATGTTGTAATAAGTGTGCTTCAATTTTGAAGTAATAACAATGTATGTAAAGTATGGGTCGTTATAGTTGGTATCAGAGGAAAGGTATAGTCAACCTTTGGAAACTAGGATGTGAAATCCTTAGTAAGAACCCTAAGGATAAGTCTAATCATAGAACACAATCTTAGTGTTTTATAAATGGCCATGAATAACCTAGGATAAGACCTTAAGTGTGAAATATTATTCTTGATTATGTTGTTTTCCTATTATAATTAGTGTTTCTCACACTATTCTTCTTGGTTTTAGTCAATGGATGGATCCCGAAAGAATCGTGTTAATGCGGAATGCGACGGGCAGTGCAATGATTGTCCCCATGAGCAACCAAACGTTATGGGAGCTGGAATGCAAAATCTTGTAGCCATGCTCACACAACTTTCTCAAGCTATGAATCATGAAGGACTTTCAAACGAGCAAAGGAAGGAGAAACATTCTGTTGAATCCTTCATGAGGTAGCGTCCACCTTCTTTCAGCGGGTCTACTGATCCATTAGTTGCTGAACAATGGATTAGTACTACTGAAAAGATATTTTAAGTTCTTCAATGTTCTGAACATGATAAAGTCATCATAGCAGTATATTGTTTGGAAGGAGATGCTGATCAATGGTGGAATCTTATTAAGAATACGAGGAAAAAGGGATGAAATTGAGTCCATGGAATGGGACGAGTTCAAGAACTTATTTTTCAATAAGTACTTCCCTCGTATTCTCCAAACAAATATGGAGAAAGAGTTTCTTGAACTGAAGCAAAAGGATGATGAATCTATTGGTACCTATGAAGTGAATTTTACAAGAATTGCAAGGTACTCTTCTGGTATTATTATCCAACCTGAGAGTAAGATCGATCGATTCTTTAGTGGCTTAAAACCAAGTCTTCGAAGGGCCTTAGCCATAAGGGACTTCAATAGCTATGAGGAAATCGTTCGATGTGATCTCAAATTTGAGATGGATATTGGAGTAACCCATCAGTCATATGGGTTTGATAATAAGAGGAAAATGAAATTCAAAGGAAAATCTAAAGAGTACACTAAAAAGAAGATGAGCTTTCCCTTATGCTCAAAGTGTGGAAAGAAACATGGAGGGAGTTGTCTTAAAGGGACAAGTAAATTTTTCAAATGTGGAAAGGAAGGTCATCGGGAATTTGAATGCCGCAATTAGGGGAAGAAGATGTCTAATGATTCCAGTAAAGGAAGGGATACATAGAATGAACCTACTACACTTCAATGCTTCAAGTGAAAGGAGATGAGACATTATGCCAATAAATGCCCTAATCCAAGGGTTGATGATGATGGTCGACGTCAACAAACTCTTAAGGCTAAATACAAAGGAAAGTCGCATGAAATTTCTATCAGCGATGTGGGGTATGATAATGATGTGGTGAAAGGTACACTTACCATCCACTCTAAAGTAGAAAATGTTTTATTTGATTCTGGATCCACCCAATCCTTTATTTCTGAAGAATTTTCTAAGGGTATCACCATATTACCTCAACAATTAGATGTTGAGTTAGCTGTGACAACACCTAATGGCACAACAGTCGCATCAATAGTTTATAATTCTTCTCCAATTAAAGTTTGTGGGAAAGTGCTTCCTGCAAATCTTGTGATCCTTCCTATAGTGGAATTTGATGTGATTCTTGGCATGGATTTCCTTTCTCTACATGGAGCTCATATCAATTTCCAAATAAGGGAAGTCACATTTCATATTCCAGATCAATCTATGATCATCTATCGATGCAAGGATGAACATAACCTTGCAGTGGAAATTCCTTCCATCTTATGGGTCTTGATTCCACTAAATGAAGGTTATTTATCTCAAATGGTTGGTGAGAAACTCACAATTAAGAATATGCCCATTGTACGGGAGTTTGATGATGTCTTTCCGGATGAATTACCGGGTCTTCCACCGAATCATGAAGTTGAGTTTTCAATAGAACTCGTACCAGGTTCTTTTCCTATTTCAAAGACACCTTATAAAATGGCCCCAATTGAGTTTCAAGAATTGAAGAAGCAACTCCAAGAGAATATTGATAAGGGGTTCATACGACCTAGTGCGTCACCTTGGGGAGCACCTGTTCTGTTTGTTAAGAAGAAAGATGGATCAATGAGACTCTACATTGATTATCGAGAACTTAACAAGATCACTATCAAGAACAAGTATCCTCTCCCATGCATTGATGACCTATTTGACCAACTATGCGGAGCTCAATACTTTTCCAAGATTGATCTTCATTCAGGGTATCATCAATTAAGGGTCAAAAGGGAGGATATACCAAAGATGGCTTTCCGTACAAGGTATGGACACTATGAATTTATAGTGATGCCATTTGGTCTTACTAATGCCCCTTCTATCTTCATGGATCTAATGAATAGAGTCTTTAAAGACTATCTTGATCAATTTGTGGTAGTCTTTATAGACGATATTCTTGTATATTCAAAGTGCAAGGAAGAACATGAAGATCACTTGAGAATTATATTGAAGACCCTGAGAAAGGAGAAGATTTTTTCCAAATTTACCAAGTGTGAATTTTGGCTTCAAAAAGTTTCATTTTTGGGTCACATAATCTCAAAAGAGGGGATATCTTTGGATCCAGCAAAAACAGAGGTTATCGAAAGATGGTCGAGACTAACAACAGTAACCGAGATCCAAAGTTTTCTTGGTTTGGCTGGATATTATCGACGTTTTGTGAAATATTTTTCATGATTATCTAATCCACTAACTAAGTTGACTCGGAAAGGAGTTAAGTTTTTTTGGACGGAAGAATGTGAAGAGAATTTCAAGGAGTTGAAAAGAAGGTTATCCAGTGCACCTGTGCTCACATTGCCTTGTAGTGGAGAAAGATTTGTGATCTATAGTGATGCATCCAAGAAGGTATTGGGGTGTGTTCTTATGAAAAATGATATGGTGATAGCTTATGCCTCACGACAGTTAAAAATACATGATCAAAATTACCCAACTCATGATTTGGAGTTAGCTGCGGTAATCTTTGCATTAAAGATTTGGAGGCATTACCTTTATGGTGAAAGGTGTGATATTTATACTGATCATAAAAGTTTAAAGTATATTTTCACACAAAAGGAGCTGAATATGCGCCAAAGAAGATGGTTGGAGCTGATTAAGGATTACGACTGCTCAATCCATTACCACCCTGGGAAAGCAAACATGGTGGCAGATGCATTAAGTCAATAAGACCATGCTAGTTTATCCATGATGAGGATCACAAAAGATCCAATATTTATGGATTTACAAAGGATGGATCTTGGAATTATAAGGAAAGGGGAAAATCGTATATTTCTCAAATGAATGTTCAACCATCTATACATGTGAAGATTAAAGAGGCACAAAAAGAATATGTTGAGTTACCAAAGAAGGTGAGAAATGTTCCTAAATTCAACCTTGATTGTGATGGGATAATAAAGTTCAGGAATCGGGTTTGTGTTCCTCCCATCCCCGAATTAATGAAGGAGCTGCTGGATGAGGCTCATACTTCTTCATTCTCTATTCATCCTGGAAGCACGAAGATGTATAGGGACCTGAAAGAGTACTTCTGGTGGGATGGCATGAAAAGAGATGTTGTTAAATATGTCTCTCGATGCTTGGTTTGTCAGCCAGTTAAAGCTGAGAGACAGAAGTCTAAGAGGATGTTACAACCATTACCCATAACCGAATGGAAATGAGAAAACATCACAATGGACTTTGTCATAGGACTTCCTAAAACATCCAAAGGCAATAATTCTATCTGAGTCATAGTTGACCGTCTTACAAAGTCTGCACACTTCGTTGCTATTAGAGAGGATTTCTCTCTAGATAAGCTTGCCAGGATATATGTAAAGGAAGTGGTAAGATTTCATGGAGTACCACTTTCTATTATATCTGATCGGGATCCAAGATTTACCTCGATGTTCTGGCGAAGTCTTCAGCATACTTTGGATATAGAGTTGAGTTTCAGCACTACTTATCATCCTCAGACAGACGTTCAGTCTGAGAGAACAATTCAAAACCTAGAAGATATGTTGAGAGCTTTCTATATGGATTTCAAAGGTGGTTGGGATCAACACCTACCTTTGGTGGAATTTTCTTATAATAATAGCTTTCACTCCAGTATTCAGATGGCTCCTTATGAAGCTCTCTATGGAAAGAAATGCAGTACTCCAACTTGCTGGGATGAAGTCGGGGAAAGAAAGCTATTAGGACCTGATCTCGTTGATGAAATGGCAGAAAAGGTCAGATCTATTCAACAACACATAAGAGCAGCTCAGAGTCAACAGAAAAGTTATGCAGACAACCGAAGAAAATACCTAGAATTTGAAGTGGGTGATAAAGTGTTCTTACGAATATCTCCCTGGAAGAGGGTCATGAGATTTGGAAAGAAGGGGAAGTTGAGCCCTAGATATATCGGTCCTTTCGAAATACTGGATCGTGTTGGGAAGGTAGCTTACCGATTGGAACTTTCACCAAATATCTCTCAAGTTCACGATGTGTTCTATGTATCTCTCCTGAGAAAGTACATACCTGATCCTTCACATGTACTCAGCTCAGAAGTTGTACCGCTGGAGCAAGATCTTTCTTATGAAGAACAACCGATAGAGATTCTGGATCGTAGCGAAAAAGTCCTACGAAACAAGACCACTCAATTGGTGAAAGTTTTATGGAGGAACCACCAATTAGAATAAGCTACATGAGAGCTTGAGGATATGATGAGGGAGAGGTATCCTCATCTGTTTGTTACAAAGTGACGAATTTCGAGGGCGAAATTCATTTTAAGGGGGGTATAATGTAACACCCGAGACTTTTATGTTATAAAAATCATCAAAGGAATATTTTTCTACATACAACACTTTCTTGGCTTGCTTTACACGAAATCACGACCTTCCTCGATAGCTTGCGTCGTACGCAATACTGAGTTTCACTAAACAACAATATACTATTAAAATATTATTAAAACTAGCCGTTATGAATAGTAATAACCACTTTTTGAAATTTTATAAATTTTATTTTTCAAAATGGACTTCATTTTTGGATTCTTAATATCAAAATTAGCCTAGGGTGAAATTTTGGTATTTTTCTGAAAACTTTCAATTTTTGATGAATAGTGAAACCACTAAGTGGTAGTTAAAAAACTGAATTTTTCATAAAACATAATTTTACCACTTCTATGAGTAGAATTTCAAAAAATCCGAGAGACACGGTTGATGTTAGTAAGTAAAATGTGGTTCAATGAGATGAAAATAATTTTTTGGTGAATAGTAACTTTTTACTTTTTTTACCACGGTTAAAAGTAAATATGGTAATTAAGGGTAAAAATGATATTATTATTACCCTAACACATGTCCTAATTCTATTGGAAAAGCGTAATTCGACCAAAAACAACATTAGTAATAAAATATGACCATTTAGGCCCACTTGGATTAGATTAGGACATTTATTATTAATTTATTTAAAGAAGGGTTAAAATAGTTAAAATCAAAGTTTAATAACCAAATCATTTTTAATATGGGGTTATAAATAAGATAAATTCGACTATAAATATTAATTAGAAATATAAAAAGATTTCCTACATAACAGAATTTTATTTGTAATTTTTAGACCTTAAATAATTTAATTTATTTATGATACAAAGATGATGCATTAATTAACTTATTAATGAGATATTGACATAATTGATGTTATAAACACAAAAATAAATGTAATTTTACACTTTTAATGAATTCCAATAATTTTATAGATTAATATGGAATGTTAGTATTGATTTAATTAACTTTTATAGAACTAATCATTCTGTTATGATTTTCACAAAAATTAATTACTAAATAGTGTCAAAATTGACATAAAATAGTTTTTAAAACAAATATTATATTATTAATTGTTATTTTATTCCTAAAAATATAATATTCGGCCAAATGACTTAGATAAGGTTATATATATTAATAATAATCAACTTGGGGTTAGTTTGGCTGCTTATAGTAAGTTTATTAACCTTATAGTATAAGAACACAAGAAGACACGGTAAAAGTAAAATTATTTAACTTAATTTTAAATCTAAATGATAAGGTTAAAATAGGAACCTAAACTTGTCTAAATTATATTTTATGAGAGGATTTTGACCCATCCACACCTTAGCCTCGAAATAAATCAATTTGGAGCTATTTAAAACCGAACTTGACTTTATAATAAAATAATATTTTTAGTTATTCCAAAGGTACCCCTCTCCTCCCTTATAAATGGGCACCTCCTCCCTCTCTTCCTCACACCACTTTGAGCCTTCAAGCTCGGCCAACCCCTGCCACCTTCTCCTATACACTTCCCTAGAGACATCCTAGAGGTCCTGTTCTTTTTCAAAGACCAATTTTAGTGCCCTAAAAGAAGGTCTCAAAGAAGCACTTCAAAGAAGAGGTAATGTCCGTTACCGATTCTTTCATCTTTATTTCTTCTTCCACTTCTTCTTATTTAGTTGTTTCATTATGAAGTAATAACATCAGTATCAATAATATACTGATATGTTATTATAAGTATGAAACAACCATATTTCACCATCTATCCATCCTACGGAAAAAGAAATCACCGTGCGTGCGTGCGTACGGAATACCCTCTCCACGCCGTGGTGTAATCTATTTTCCACCACCACCTTACTTGGATGCGTATAATGGTGTAAATAATGACTATATATGACTATTATAAAGTGATACTAATTCTGAAATTGTATACATACACTCCAATACAATTCCACGATCATAGGAACGATATCATCACTCGTGCGTATGTACGGAATACCGTCTCCACGATGTGATGCGATTCGTTCTACATGATCTTCATTTCATAATGATTATATAAATAAATTGAATGAATGAATATGATATATATTACACTAATACCATTCTGGAAATGAGGTATTTATAACCTAAAGAGAAGAATAAGAATTTATTCGACAAAACACGCATAAGAACAAAAAGTTATAAACACCCGAATAACAAGTAGCAATGAAATATTTCTACTTAGAAGCTAAGAATATGACCAAATATGATATCATAAAAATAAGTATGATTCTGTAATAAGTCAATAACATTATTTAAATCATTATACATAAGGTTTGGACACGTACAAAGCACATCAGACCTAAGGTAAGGGAAAATATCACAATCTCTTTTTTATCCGAGATTATTAATACTTTGAAATTTATTGGGGTGTATTTTATCATCCACATCCATGTTTCCTCAATATGTAATATTATTTCCATCCACCTACAATTTTTTAATCCAAATTTACCCTTTGGTGAGTTTTTAGTAAAATATATGAAAGGAATATTTTTTCGTTTTTCATACAAGGTACTTTTTGACTTTTCCGAAAAAAGTACGAGAAGAATGTTTTTTTTAACTTATACGGCATGAATGGATTTTTAAAACATTATTTCCAAGAAGCTTCCTTTACAAGTTTTCAAGTTTATTTTTAATCAACTTCTTTTAGTTTATAATTGTACGACATGTTAGGAAAGGAAAAGTGTTTTTGAAGTAGAAAGGATATTTTCCTCAAGAATGGATTTCAAGTGTTTTATCAAAATTATTTTCCATCTAAGATAATAAAGGGTTCTGTTTCTATCCCTATTATTACATTGATTTTATTATGTTGTGATGGAAATATTTTTATTAATTCCTTTATCTTATATGAATTTTTTTATGATGTCACAATGTTTAAGATTCCCATTTTTATTACATGGGTTATGCTATGATGTATAGTTTATGATTTTGTGGAACACATAAGAATGGTATCATTATGAGATGGGTGGGACCTATATCTCCCTCCAATGCATTGGGTAAAGATTTTATATCTCATGAGATAGACATGGCTGGAACGGTAGGTTATACCGGTTTAGTGAAACAGGACTGAAACGAGGGTGACTCGGTTCAGAAATGGACTTTGTCCATTAAGATAGTCTTGGCAATTAGTCTTGACAAATAAGAAATGATTCTCTATGATTATGTGTGTATGACACAAAGTTTCATGTTTTGAGTTATGATTATTGGGATTACATTTCACTACTATGATTTATCCCATGCTATGATATTATGATCTCTTTTGCAGGTTAAGATTTCCAAAAGTTATGTTCTTATGTATATGATGTGATTTATATTTCTTTTGTTACCCTTACTGAGCATTTGACATCACCCTTTGTATGTTTTATTTCCCCAGGTCAGGAAGAAGGTTATTAAGTAGAATGTACCAAAAAGGGACTCTAGATATAATGAAATAAATGGGAGGAAAAGTAGATGCTTTATGAACCAGTTGTTTATGCTTTCCAGTTTCTAAAGACACTATACCTATACGGTCCTTTCATGGTTTTGTTATATGTTTTAATAAGTGTGCTTCAATTTTGAAGTAATAACAATGTATGTAAAGTATGGGTCGTTATACCCTTCGTCACTGACAAGGCTACATGCCCCGTGTACCTATTCCACACGACCAAAAATACACGACGTCTGGAAAAGTACACAGCGTCTAGTTCCAAAAATTATGATTTTCCCCCATTTTTCATATTTTCTAAAAAACACTTAAGGAAAAGAGGAAAGAAGAACACCGTACCTCAAAAATAAGAACCAGGTTCTTACATGATTGGTGTTGTGTATTATACATTCTATCGAATGAAATGTTCATACTTTAGATTTTAGGGGCCTTACATTCTCCCCACCTTAATTAAATTTCATTCTAAAAATTTAAAATTGATCTTAGTGATAGACTGTTTGAAATTTCTTATGTTCGAAATCCCACAACATGATAAGGGTTTATAAAATATTCTTGGGAAGTAAGAGAATGGGAATTACAAGGTTACATGAACTAACATGTAACTAGGTCTTTATGTTGGAGAACATTATTGGAAAGTAGAGATATGTACTTGGCGGAAAATTGTAAATATTTATAGGGAGTGATTGTGGAAATTAATCCTAAGGAAGTGAATGATCAATAGAAAGATAAAGGCCTTATATCCATAAATCTGCAATGATTTAGAATACCATTGATTCAATATAAATTTATGTATTAGGACATCATTTTTTAATATTATTTTCTTAATGTTGATAAGTCATTTTACTACATAAGTCTATAAGAAAATATAATTACTTGATATATTTCTATAAACATGAAGGACCCCAGAACACCATGAGATTGTAGGGGTGAATGGGGGTGTCAAATATTTCTTTTAAACTGATGGATCTTGTTCCCACATTTATAGGAACCTATTAAGCCTGTTTGAAGAAGACATGTAGAAAATAAAAATTCACATGGAAATAAATAACACAACAATTTTACTTGGTTCACCACTAAGGGACACTCCCAAGGAGCATACACCGACAGTGTGTCGGTCGTACCAAAAACCTTTAATCTTGAAAATTTGAAGATTACAAAGAGTTTAGCACAATCAATCTTTTCTAGGCACACTACCTTTAAAAGGTTTTTGTGATAGAACACTATGTACCTCATATCACTTCTACTAACTCCCCCTTTCTCACTGCATTGGAAGAATCTTCACTCAGTTTAATGAATTTAAAATCACTTCAATGGTCTGTAATTAATTAATTCATCCAAAAATATAAATGGAAGCTCTGTTGAATTCCCATAATCAGTCACATATGTATTTTGTTTTCCCATAAACTGATTTGTTATGGAAATTAATTTCACAAACTGATTTGGTAAATTTTTAGGCTTCCTTGAGTCTTATATATACTACTACAATTTCAATGTAGCACTGCTATTTCTTCATACCATCCTGCTCCTCCATGAACTACTCTAATCTGTGTACCTCCCAACTCCACATACTTCTCCACTCCTCTGCGAACCGTCCTACTCCGCGTATTGCCTTGATCTTCCATGTACTACGAGAGCTTCCTGCATGAACCACACTCTCTTCGACAGACTGTTTTCCTTACGCATATGATTCTCTTTGCATACTGTCTTTTAATACACGTACCACTTTAGATATCACCTAATTTCTTCCCAAAATTTTAATATCTAATCTCATATCTTAAAATATGGGATTACTGTTCCTTTAATAGGCACGTAACTCTGAAAATTTTTCTAATCCGATTTACCCAAATTTTCAATGTGGGAAAATCTTCAATGTATACTGGAATCTATCTACGTATGGTTAGCCTCCATTGCGTACCACTCATGTTTCAAGAACCGTGGAAATCCCTCCAACCTTCAGCACTTCGCGTTCCGCATGCCTTCACCACATACCATCACTGCGAACCACTTATAGTTTCAACCTTCAGTATTCTGTGTACCGCATGCATTCACCACACACCATTTCTGCGAATAGTTTTTGGTTCTATGCAATGCACTGCGTACCGCTCCACGTACATTCCCACTACCTAGAATGCAACCAAGAACCTTTCCCAGAACATGGTACGCAGTCCATGTTTTTAGGTATGCAGTTCCCTTATTTTTCCAATTTTCTTTGTCATTTCTCATACAATTCACTCATATTTGAAAAAAATTTGTTTGACAACACCAAACCCCCGATTTTGAGTCCTAGAAAATTGGCCAAAACTGGGAAACTGAGACACCTTCAATACTTCTTTCATCCTAAAACATATGAACTAATTCCTTACAAACTCCCTAGTTATCTATGTGCAGATTGAAAAAAAACACAAACCAAACTCCATTATTAGCAACAAACAACATTGGTTCCAAAAATCTCCCACTTTTGGTTTGTTGGAAATATTTAGATAAATTTACTAATGCACCCGCCATGAAAAAAACATGAACCTTAAAGAAACAAATCTACCATCACTCTATGTCTACCTAAGTAGTTCTCTATGTAGAAAAAAAGAGAGAGGACATGAATTATGTTCTCATCCTTTTATTTTCTCCCCTATAGTTTCATTTCTGGATATTTTTATTATCCATCTTTCCTATATCGAAAAAGAAAAAGATCACTCTCCATTGAATTTATCCATTCTCCCCCATTAGAAATAAACCCAAAAACCAGTTATTTAAACACTGTAGATCTCAGAACAAACTCCCCCTAGATTGTATCTCCCCTATAAACCTAAAACACTTCCACAAACAAATGAACACAGTTAAAATAGTTGGGGAGGGGGGAATCTTGTAACCTCTTTATGCACTGGGAGGTGGCTGAACACCGAGGTTCAACCGATGTTTCTCAAACACATCTGCTGACAGTTTCTTGGTCATAATGTTTTCCACTTGCTCATAAGTTCCCACATGGTTCATTTCGATCATGCCTTGTTAAAATTTTTCCTTGATGAAGTGATATCTGATCTCAATATGTTTTATACAAGAATGATGAACATTATTCTTCATAAGATCAATTGCTCTCTTGTTATCATAGTAAATCACCATTGGTTGTTTCACCTCATCACCTATGTCACTCAATTTCTACTTAATCCAATGTAACTGAGTGCACACCTTGGAAGCAGATATATATTCATCTTCAGCAGTACTAAGTGAATTACTTTTATTTTTATTTCTTTACCAGCCCACAAATTTCTTCCCAATATAGAATTATCCACCACTTTTAGACTTTCTTTCCACTACATATATAGCCTAGTCAGCATCAGAAAATGCTGATAGTTCACTATCTCTTATTATAGAAAAGTATAGCCCATTCTTACGTATACCTTGAATGTATCTCATGATTCTTTTTACTGCCTAAATATGTTCTTCCTTCGGATTTCTCTGAAAGCAGGCCGTAAGGAAAGTTGCTAAGAAAATATATAGTCTTGTCACCATAAAGTACAGTAGGCTTAAAATTATTCTTCTATACATGGTGGGATCCACAGAAGTCCCTTCCTCATGATTTTTGATCTTTGATCCAACTTCAATCAGAGTCGACATTGGTTTGGAATCATGCATATTGAATTTCTTTAGTATTACTCTTGCATACATTTCCTGAGAAATGAAAGTGTAATCCTTCTTCTGAAGTACCTATAACCCTAAAAAGTATGCGAGTTCACGAATCATGGAAATTTGAAATTCCAATTTCTTTTGACTAGAAAATTCATCCACTGATCCATGTATTCTTCCACCAAAAATAATATCATCCATGTATAGAAATACCATGAAATGATCCTACTGAGAGTTCTTTATATAGATTTTATGATCCACTCCTCCTCTTCTAAACTCAAGATTTCTCAGATAAGAGTCCAACTAAGAGTACCACACCCATGGTTCCCGTTTGAGGCCATAAAGAGATTTATTTAATTTAAAAACCTTCTATTCAACATTGCCAATCATGAACCCTATGGGTTGTTCAATGTATACTGTAACACCTGAGATTTTTATGAGAAATATTTTGTTTTTATGTTATATACATCATCAAAGGAATCTTTCACTACACACAACACTAGCTTGGATTTCTTTACACGCAATCAAAACCTTCTTCAATAGCTTGAGTTGTACTCAATACCAAGTTTCACTAAACAATGATATGCTATTAAAATATTATTAAAACTAGCCATTATGAATAGTAATACCCACTTTTTGAAATTTTATAAATTTTATCTTTCAAAATGGACTTCATTTTGGGATTCAGAATATTGAAATTATCCTAGGGTGATTTTTTGGTATTTTTCTGAAAACTTTCAATTTTTGATGAATAGTGAAAACACCGGGTTACTATTTAAAAACCGACTTTTTATTTAAATAATTTTTTATTTTATTTAAATTTATTTTAGGTAGAAATTTATATATAATAGCTATATATTTTCAATTTAATTCATTTGAGTCATTTTATAATAATTTCAGATATATAAAAATTTTATAGAACTTTTCACCGTATTTTACCCACCTGCTAGGAGAATTTACAAACTTACATAAAACTTAATTTTACCGCTTCTGTGAGTGGAATTTAAAAAATCTGAGAGACATGGTTAATATCAAGGAGTAAAATTTGGTTCAATAAGATAAAAATAATTTTTGGTGAATAGTAACTTTTTACTTTTATTTACCACGGTTAAAAGTAAATAGGGTAATTAAGGGTAAAAATGATAATATTATTACCCTAAAACATGTCCTAATTCTATTGTATAAGTTTAATTCGACCAAAAACAACCTTAGGAATAAAATATTACCCTTTAGGTCCACTTGGATTAGATTAGGACACTTATTATTATTTTATTTAAAGAAGGGTTAAAATAGTTAAAATCAATGTTTAATAACTAAAACATTTTTAATATAGGGTTATACATAAGATATATTCGACTATAAATATTCATTATAAAGATAAAAAGATTTCCTACATAATGGTATTTTATTTATAATTTTTAGACATTAAATAATTTAATTTATTTATGACACAATGATGACGCATTAATTACCTTATTAGTGAAATATTAACATAATTGATGTTATAAATACATAAAAAAAATCTAATTTTAGACTTTTTATGAATTACAATAATTTTCTAGGTAAATATGACATGTTATTATTGATTAAATTAACCCTTTTTGAACTAATCATGTAGTTATGATTTTCAAAAAAATAAATCACCAAATAGTGTCAAAATTGACATAAAATAGTTTTTAATAGAAATATTATATTATTAATTGTTATTATATTTCTAAAAATATAAGGTTCGTCAAAATTACTTATATAAGGTTATATATATTAATAATTAACCACTTGGGGTTCTTTTTTCCTGTTATAGTAATTTTATTAACCATATAGTGTAAGAAAACAAAAAGACATGGTAAAAGTTAAATTATTTAACTTAGAGTTAAATCTAAACGATAAGGTTAAAATAGTAACCTAAACTTGTCTAAAACCTATTGGTTGAGAGGATTTAGACCCATCCCCAATTTAGCTTAGAAATAAATCAATTTGGAGGTATTATAAACCAAATATGACTTTATTATAAAATAATATTTTAAATTTTTCCTAAGGTGCCCCTCTCCTCCCTTATAAAAGGGAACCTCCTCCATCTCCTCCTCACACCAATTTGAGCCTTCAAGATCGGCCATCACCTGAAAATTTCTCTTCTAAACTTACCTAGAAACATCCTATAGGTCCTGATATTCTTCAAAGACCATCTTTAGTGCCCTAAGAGGAGGTTAAGAAGAGGCGCTTCAAAGAAGAGGTAATGTTAGTTACTAATTGTTTCAAATTTATTTCTTCTTCTACTTCCTATTCTTTAGTTGTTTAATTATGAAGTAATAACATCATTATCAATCATTTACTTATATGATATTATAAATATGAAACAACCCTATTTCACCTTCTATCCATTCTACAGAAAATGAAATCACCGAGCGTGCGTACGTATGGAATACCGTCTCCACGCCGTGGTGTAATCTATTTTCCACCACCACCTTACTTGGATGGGTATAATGGTGTAAAGAATAACTATATATGATTATTTTAAAGTGATATTTATTCTGAAATATTATACATACACTTCAATACAATTCCACGATCATGGTAACGATATCATCGCTCGTGCGTACATACGGCCTACCGTCTCCACGATGTGATGCGACTCATTCTACATGATCTTCATTACATAATGATTATATAAATGAACTGAATGAATAAATATGATATATATTACACTAATACCATTCTGGAAATGAGGTATCTATAACCTGAAAATAAGAATAAGAATTTATTTGAAAAAACACGCATAAGAACAAAAAAGCAATAGACACCCGAATAACAAGTAACAATGAAATATTACTAATAAGAAGCTAAGATTGTGACCATATATGATATCATAACAATGAGTAAGATTCTGGAATAAATCAATAACATTATTTAAATCATTATACAGGAGGTTCGGACATGTACGAAACAAATTGGACCTAAGGTAAGGGAAAATCTCACAATCTCATTTTTAGCCGAGAATGTTTATACTTTGGTATTTACTGGGGTGTATTTATCATCCACATCCATGCTTCCTCAATATCCTACTAAATTTTTTTAAATCCAATATTACTCATTGGTGAGTTTTTAGTAAAATATATGAAAGTAATCTTTTGTCGTTTTTAGTACGAGGTACTTTTTGACTTTTCCGACCAAAGTATGAGAAGAATGTTTTTTAACTTATATGAAATGAATGAATTTTTATGATTCCATAAAACATTATTTCCCTGAATCTTACTTTAAAAAATTTCAAGTTTTTTTAATTAACTTCTTTTAGTTTGAAATTTTATGACATATTAAGAAAAGAAAAATGTTTTTGAAGTAGAAAGTATATTTTCCTCAAGAATGGAGCTCAAGCATTATATCAAAATTATTTTCCATCTAAGATAATATAAGGTTCTATTTCTATCCCTATTTTTACATTGATTGGATTATGTTATGATGGAATTATTTTTATGATGTCCTTTTATTTTATATGGATTATGTTATGATGGCATGACGTTTAAGAATCTCATTTTTATTACATGGGTTATGCTATGATGTATAATTTATGATTTTGTGGCACACATAAGAATGGTATCATTATGAGATGGGTGGGACCTATATATCCCTCCAATGCATTGGGTAATGATTTATATCTCATGAGATAGACATGGCTGGAAAGACCAGTTAAACCAGTTTAGTGATATAGGACTGGAACGAGGAGTGAACTCGGTTCAGAAATCGACTTTGTCCGCTAAGAGAGTCTTGGAAATGAGTATTGACTACTAAGAAATGATTATCTATTATTATGTGTGTATGCCACAAAGTTTCATGTTATGATTACATTTCACTACTATGATTTATCCCATGTTATGAAATTATGATCTCTTTTGCAGGTTAAGATTTCCAGAATGTTATGTTCTTATGAATATGATGTGATTGATATTTCTTTTTCTTACCCTTATTGAGCATTTGATCTCACCCTTTTGTATATTTTCTTTTCCCCAGGCCAGGAAGAAGGGTATTAAGTAGGATATGCCAAAAAGGGATTCTAGAGATGATGAAATAAATGGGAGACAATGTATATGCTTTATGAACCAGTTGTTTATGTTTCCAAGTTTCTAAAGACACTATACCTATATGGTCCTACTGTGGTTTTGTTAAATGTTGTAATAAGTGTGATTCAATTTTGATGTAATAAAAATATATGTAAAGTATGGGTTGTTATAGTTGGTATCAGAGTAAAGGTATAGTCATCCTTTGGAAACTAGGATGTGAAAGCCTTAGTAAGAACCATAAGGATATATATAAGAATAGAAAACAATCTTAGTGTTTTAGAAATAGCCATGAAGAACCTATGATAAGACATTAAGTGTGAAATTTTATTCTTTATTATGTGGTTTTCCTATTATAATTAGTGTTGCTCACACTATTATCCTTGGTTTTAGTCAATGGCTGGAACCCGAAGGAATCGTGTTAATGAGGAATGCGACGGGCAATGAAATGATTGTCCCCATGAGCAACCAAACATTATGGGAGATGGAATGAAAACTCTTTTAGCCATGATCACACAACTTTCTCAAGATATGAATCATGCAGGACTTCCAAACTAGCAAAGGAAGGAGAAACATTCTATTGAATCCTCATGAGGCGGTGTCTACCTTCATTCAGTGGGTCTACTGATCCATTAGTGGCTGAACAATGGATCAGTACCACTGAAAAGATATTTTCAGTTCTTCAATGTTCTGAAGATGATAAAGTCATCATAGTAGTATATAGTTTGAAAGGTGAAGCTGATCAATGGTGGAATATTATCAAGAATACGAGGCCAAGAGATGAAATTGAGTCCATGGAACGGGATGAGTTCAAGAACTTATTTTTCAATAGGTACTTCCATCGTATTCTTCAAACAAAGATGGAGAAGAAGTTTATTGAACTGGAGCTAAAGGATGATGAATCTGTTGGTACCTACGAAGAAAATTTTACAATAATTTCAAGGTACGCTTTTGGAATTATTATCCAACCTGAGAGTAAGATCAGTCGATTCTTTAGTGGCTTAAAACCAAGTCTTCTAAGGGTGTTAGCCATAAGGGATTTCAATAGCTACGAGGAAATCATTCGATGTGCTCTCAAGGTTGAGATGGAGATTGGAGTAACCCATCAGTCATATGCATTTGATAAGAAGAGTAAAATGGAATTCAAAGGGAAATCTAAAGACCACACTGAAAAGAAGACAAGTTTTCCCTTATGCTCAAAGTGTGGGAAGAAACATGAATGGAGTTGTCTTAAAGGGACAATTAAATGTCTCAAATGTGGAAAAGAAGGTCATCCGACATTTGAATACCGCAATGATGGGAAGAAGATTTCTAGTGATTCGAACAAAGAAAAGGCTACACATAGT
The DNA here is from genome assembly GCA_963277665.1 of Viscum album. NCBI lineage: Eukaryota > Viridiplantae > Streptophyta > Magnoliopsida > Santalales > Viscaceae > Viscum > Viscum album. Next base: position 2,097,471,521 of record OY728125.1, read on the forward strand.
GCACCTCCTACACTTCAATGTTACAAGTTCAAGGAAATGGGGAATTATGCTAATCAATGACCTAATCCAAGGGTTTTTGATGATGATCGACGTCAAAAAACTCTTAAGGCTAAATACAAAGGAAATTCACTTGCAATTTCTATCAGCGATGTGGATTATGATAACGAAGTGGTGAAAGGTACACTTACCATCCACTCTAAAGTATAAAATGTTTTATTTGATTCTTGATCCAACCAATCTTTTATTTCTGAAGAATTTTATAAGGGTATCACCATATTACCTCAACAATTAGATGTTGAGTTAGTTGTGACAACCCCTAATGGCACAACAGTCACATCAAAAGTTTATAATTCTTCACCGATTGAAGTTTGTGGGGAAGTGCTTCCTGAAAATATTGTGATCCTTCCTATAGTGGAATTTTATGTGATTCTTGGCATGGATTGGCTTTCTTTATATGAATATCATATAAATTTCCAAAGAAGGGAAGTCACATTTCATATTCCAGATCAATCTATGATCGTCTATCGATGCAAGGATGAACATAAACTTCCAGTGGAAATTTCTTCCATATTATGGGTCTTGATTCCACTAAATGAAGGTTATTTATCTCAAATGGTTGGAGATAAACTCATTATTAAGAATATGCCCATTGTACGGGATTTTGATGATGTATTTCTGGAGGAATTTCTAGGTCTTCTACCAAATCGTGAAGTTGAGTTTTCAATAGAACTCATACTGAGTGATATGCCTATTTCAAAGACACCTTATAGAATGGCCCCAATTGAGTTGCAGGAATTGAAGAAGAAACTCCAAGAGAATCTTGATAATGGATTCATACACCCTAGTGTGTCACCTTGGGGAGCACCTTTTCTATTTTTTAAGAAGAAAGATGGATTAATGAGACTCTACATTGATTATCGAGAACTTAACAAGATCATTATCAAGAACAAATATCCTCTTCCACGCATTGATGACTTATTTGATCAACTACGCAGAGCTCAATACTTTTCCAAGATTGATCTTCGTTTAGGGTATCATAAATTAAGGGTCAAAAGGGAGGATATACCAAAGACGGCTTTCCATACATGGTACGGACACTATGAATTTATAGTGATGCCATTTGGACTTACTAATTCCCATGCTATCTTCATGGAACTAATGGATAGAGTCTTTAGAGACTATATTGATCAGTTTGTGGTAGTCTTTGTAGATGATATTATTGCATATTCAAAGAGAAAGAAAGAACATGAAGATCACTTGAGAATTGTATTAAAGACCCTAAGAAAGGAGAAGATTTATGAAAAATTTACCAAGTGTGAATTTTGGCTTCAAAAAGTTTCATTTTCGGGTCACATAATCTCAAAAAAGGGGATATCTTTGGATCCAGCAAAATCAGAGGTTATCGAAAGATGGTCGAGACCAACAACAGTAACTAAGATCCAAAGTTTTCTTGGTCTGGACGGATATTATCGACGTTTTGTGAATGATTTTTCAAGTTTATCTAATACACTCACCAGGTTGACTCAAAAAGGAGTTAAGTTAATTTAGACAGAGGAATGTGAAGAGAATTTCAAGGAGTTACAAATAAGGTTATCCAGTGCACCTATGCTCACACTTCCTTGTAGTGTAGAAAGGTTTTTGATCTATAGTGATGCATCCAAGAAGGGATTGGGGTGTGTTCTCATGAAAAATGATATGGTGATAGATTATGCCTCACGATAGTTGAAAATCCATGAGAAAAATTACCCAACTCATGATTTGGAGTTAGCTGTGGTAATCTTTGCATTAAAAATATGGAAGAATTATCTTTATGGTGAAAGGTGTGATATTTATACTGATCATAAAAGTTTAAAGTATATTTTCACACAAAAGGAGCTGAATATGTGCCAAAGAAGATGGTTGGAAATGATTAAGGATTATGACTGCTCAATTCATTATCACCCTGGGAAACCAAACAATTTGGAAAATGCATTAAGTCGACAATACCATTAGAGTTTATCCATGACGAGGATCACAAAAGATCCAATATTTATGAATTTACAAAGGATGGATCTTGGAATTATAATGGAAGGGGAGAAATCTTATCTTCCTCAAATGAATGTTCAACCATCTATACATGTGAATATTAAAGAGGCACAAAAATAATATTTAGAGTTACAAAAGAAGGTGAGAAATGTTCCTGAATTCAACCTTGATTGTGATGAGATAATAAAGTTTAGGAATCGATTTTGTGTTCCTCCCATCCCAGAATTAAAGAAGGAGTTGCTAGATGAGGCTCATAGTTCTTCATTCTCTATTCATCCTAGAAGCACAAAGATGTATAGAGACCTGAAAGAGTACTTCTGGTGGGATGGAATGAAAAGAGATGTTGCTGAATATATCTCTCGATGCTTGGTTTGTCAGCAAGTTAAATCTGAGAGACAGAAGTCTAAGGGGGTGTCACAACCATTACCCATACCCGAATGGAAATGGGAAAACATCACTATGGACTTTTTCACCGGACTTCCTAAAACATCCAAAGGCAATAATTCTATCTGGGTCATAGTTGATCGTCTTACAAAGTTGGAACACTTAATTGCTATTAGATAGGATTTCTCTCTTGATCAGCTTTCCAGGATATATGTAAAGGAAGTGGTAAGATTTCATGGAGTACCACTTTCCATTATATCTGATCAGGATCCCAGTTTTACGTCAATGTTTTGGTGAAGTCTTCAGCATACTCTGGATACAGAGTTGATTTTCAGCACTGCTTCTCATCCTCAGACTGACGGTCAGTCTGAGAGAATAATTCAAACTCTAGAAGATATGTTAAGAGCTTTCTTTATGGATTTAAAAGGTGGTTTGGATCAAAACCTACCTTTGGTGTAATTTTCTTATAATAATAGCTTTCACTACAGTATTCAGATGACTCCTTATGAAGCTCTCAATGGAAATAAATGCAGGACTCCAACTTGTTGTGATGAAGTTGGGGAAAGAAAGCTATTAGGACCTGATCTTGTTGATGAGATGGCAGAAAAGGTCAGATCTATTCAACAACACATAAGAGCAGCTCAGAGTCGAAAAGAATTTATACTGATAATCGAAGAAAAGACCTAGAGATTGAAGTGGGTGATAATGTTTTCTTATGAATATCTCCTTGGAAGAGAGTAATGAGATTTGGAAAGAAGGGAAAGATGAGCCCTAGGTATATCAGTCCTTTTGAAATACTGGATTGTGTTGGGAAGGTATCTTACCAATAGGAGCTTCCACCGAATCTATCTTAAGTTCATGATGTGTTCCATGTATCTCTCCTGAGAAAGTACATACCCAATCCTTCACATGTACTCAGCTCATAAGTTGTACCGCTAGAGCAAGACCTTTCTTATAAAGAACAACAGATAGAGATTCCAGATCGTAGAGAAAAAGTCCTATGGAACAAGACCACTCTCTTGGTGAATGTTTTATGGAGGAACCACCAATTAGAATAAGCTACATGGGAGCTTGAGGATATGATGAGGGAGAGTTATCTTCATCTATTTGTTACAAAGTGATGAATTTCGAGGGTGAAATTAATTTTAAGGGGGGTAGAATGTAACACCTGAGATTTTTATGGGAAATATTTTGTTTTTATGTTATATACATCATCAAAGGAATCTTTCACTACACATAACACTAGCTTGGAATGCTTTACACGCAAGCACGGCCTTCCACGATAGCTTGCGTTGTACGCAATACCGAGTTTCACTAAACAACGATATGCTATTAAAATATTATTAAAACTAGCCGTACTGAATAGTAATACCCACTTTTTGAAATTTTATAAATTTTATCTTTAAAAATGGACTTCATTTTTGGATTTGGAATATTGAAATTATCCTATGGTGAATTTTTGGTATTTTTCTGAAAACTATCAATTTTTGATGAATAGTGAAAACACTGGGTTATAATTTAAAAACCGAATTTTTATTTCAATAATTTTTTATTTTATTTAAATTTATTTTAGGTAAAAATTTATACATAATACCTATATATGTTCAATGTAATTAATTTGAGTCATTTTATAATAATTTCAGATATATAAAAATTTTATAGAACTTTTCACTGTCTTTTACCCACCTCTTAGGAGAATTTGAAAATTGACATAAAACTTAATTTTACCGCCTCTGTGAGTGGAATTTAAAAAATCCGAGAGACATGGTTAATATCAAGGATTAAAATGTGGTTCAATAAGATAAAAATAATTATTGGTGAATAGTAACTTGTTACTTTTATTTACCACTGTTAAAAGTAAATAGGGTAATAAAGGGTAAAAATGATATTATTATTACCCTAAAACATATCCTAATTCTGTTGGATAAGTGTAATTTGACCAAAAACAACCTTAGTAATGAAATATTACCCTTTAGGTCCATTTGGATTAGATTAGGACACCTGATATTATTTTATTTAAAGAAGAGTTAAAATAGTTAAAATCGATGTTTAATAACTAAAAAATTATTAATATAGGGTTATACATAAGATAAATTTGACTATAAATATTCATTAGAAAGATAACAATATTTCATACATAATGGTATTTTATTTATAATTTTTAGACATTAAATAATTTAATTTATTTATGACACAATGATGATGCAGTAATTACCTTATTAATGAAATATTAACATAATTGATGTTATAAATACCCAAATAAATCTAATTTTATACTTTTTATGAATTACACTAATTTTCTAGGTCAATATGTCATGTTAGAATCGATTAAATTAACTTTTTTCTAACTAATCATTATGTTATTATTTTCACAAAAACCAATCACCAAATAGTGTCAAAATTGACATAAAATAGTTTTTAAAACAAATATTATATTATTAATTCTTATTATTTTCCTAAAAATCTGAGGATCAGCCAAATGAATTAGATAAGGTTATATATATTAATAATGAACCACATGGGGTTCGTTTTTCCTGTTATAGTAAGTTTATTAACCATATAGTGTAAGAAAACAGGAAGACACGGTAAAAGTTAAATTATTTAACTTAGAGTCAAATCTAAATGATAAGGTTAAAATAGTAACCTAAACTTGTCTAAAACCCATTGGTTGAGAGTATTTCGACCCATCACCACTTTATCTTATAAATAAATTAATTTGGATCTATTATAAACCAAATATGACTTTATTATAAAATAATATTTTAAGTTTTTGCTAAGGTGCTCCACTCCTCCCTTATAAAAGGGCACCTCCTCCCTCTCCTCCTCAAACCACTTTGAGCCTTAAATATCATCCAATCCCTTCCGATTTCTCTTCTCCACTTCCCTAGAAATATCCTAGAGGTCTTGGTATTCTTCAAAGACCATCTTTAGTGCCCTAATTGGAGGTTAAGAAGAGGTGCTTCAAAGAAGAGGTAATGTTCGTTACCGATTGTTTCAAATTTATTTCTTCTTATACTTCCTCTTCTTTAGTTGTTTAATTATGAAGTAATAACATAAGTATCACTCATATACTGATATTTTATTATAAATACGAAACAACCCTATTTCACCTTCTATCCATCCCACGGAAAACAAAATCACCGCGCGTGCGTACGTACGGAATACCGTCTCCACACCGTGGTGTAATCTGTTTTCCACCATCACCTTACATGGATGGGTATAATGGTGTAGAGAATAACTATATATGATTATTTTAAAGTGATATTTATTCTGAAATAGTATACATACACTTCAATACAATTCCACGATCATGGGAACGATATCATCGCTCGTGCGTACGTACGGCCTACCGTCTCCACGATGTGATGCGACACGTTCTACATGATCTTCATTATATAATGATTATATAAATAAATTGAATGAATAAATATGATATATATTACACTAATACCATTATATAAATGATGTTTCTATAAACTAAAAAGAAGAATAAGAATTTATTCAACAAAACATGCATAAGAACAAAAAAGAAATAAACGCCCGAATAACAAGTAACAATGAAATATTACTAATAAGAAGCTAAAAATATGTATAGCATCCCGCCTTTTTATCACATAAACTTTCATTACATTTTACAAAACCGAGGATCTTTAAGGTTTAGTGTCTTGGAAACCAGGAACATAATAAATGAAACAAAAAAAAACATTCTTCTTAAACACTTGAAAGGCTTCTCCTCAAGTTCATCCTAGGTTCATTACTGCATCTCATAACCTGGGGACATACATCAAAATAAAGGGTGATCAGAAGGCCCAGTAAGAGAAACCAGAGAAACATTTTACATGTGAACTTGAGATACTTCAATAAGGTCATGAAAATAACATTAAGGCATGAGAATGAAATCATGAGATACATCATAATAAAAATAACATTTTTTTATAACTTGAATATGTGGCTACAACATTTAATATTGAAAATCGTTTCATTTCACCAAGGTCCATCCCCATGGTGTCTTTAAAATTACCAAGGTTATTCACCAAGGCGTCGTTAAAATGGTCATCTCTAGAGATTAAGTATTTACCCAATGCATTGGAGTGCTATCAGGGCGCACCCTTAAATTTTCCTTTATTATCATGTGAGCCACATATATCATCATCAAACATTTCATAAATAACCCATATAGAATAAAATAAATGGGTTTCATTTCGTAATCATAACATTTTAAAAACCGCTTTAAAGACATGATCTTTACGTCACTTTAAACCCACGGAAAGGGAAAGAGGGTTTCATTTATGTAATTACTAGATTTTAAAATAGAACATTTTGATATATATGTGAATACCCCTGTAGAAATAATAGATTTGAGTATTCACTTTATAACATAAAATAATTTTTAGAAAAGAGAGAGAGACATTTTGAGACGAAAATTCTGCAGCATAACGGCTATGTTACAAGGTTTTAGAAAACATTGAGAAGAGAGGGGACATGGGTCAAACATTCATAAATGACCCATCAAACCATAGAGGGACAAAATATAAGGGATTTAAGAACATGGTAATGAAATTTGAAAATATACCATATGAAATGAAGAACATGAAAGGAAGAAAAAAAAGATTTCTCTTGTGAGAATTCGGCAGCCCAACGACGTCACTTAAACTTCAACAAAATTGAATTGACAAGGTCAAATAGGGTATATAATCATATGAATATAAGAGTCCAGTATGATAGATATAGAGGTCATACCCCAACATAATATAAAGGAACTTGAAAGAATTGACATGAGAGTAGAACTTCAAAATGAGAATGGTGAAGAACCACTTAAAAATTCGGCAGCCTAACAGCGCCACTTAAACTTCAAAAAAATACCGAATTGAAGAGATCAAATGGGGTATCTCATCATATAAACATAAGAGTCCAGTATGATAGATATAGAGATCATACCCCAACATAACAAAAAGGAACTTGAAAGAATTGACATGAAAGTAGAACTTCAAAACGAGAAGGGTGAAGAACCACTTAAAAATTCGGCAGCCTAACGGCGCCACTTAAACTTCAAAAAAATACTGAATTGAAGAGATCAAATGGGGTCTCTCATCATATGAACATAAGAGTCCAGTATGATAGATATAGAGATCATACCCCAACATAACAAAAAGGAACTTGAAATAATTGACATGAAAGTAGAACTTCAAAACGAGAAGGGTGAAGAACCACTTAAAAATTCGGCAGCCTAACGACGCCACTTAAAACTTCAAAATACTGAATTGAATCGATCAAATGGAGTATCTCATCATATGATCATAAAATATCAGTATGATAAATTTAGAGATCATACCCCAACATAATAAAAAAAGGAACATGAAATACTTTACATGAAAATAGATCTTGAAAAATGAGAAGGGAGAAAGAATCCGTTACAAAAATTCCGGCAGCCTAACGACACCACTTAAAACTTCATAAAATGAAATAATGAGAGTAAGAGGGGATCTCTCATTATATTAACATGAAAAGGGAAGTAAGAGGAGTATAAAAGAACATCCTCCAACATAAGAACATGGAGCATAAAATGAATGACATAAAAGAGATTACTTGAAATGAAAGAGAGAGGTCGGATCCCTTACCTTAAAATGTAACTCTTAAACCTCAATGGTTGGGACCTTGAGGGCTTGGGGGCACCTTGGGAGGACTCCTTGGGAGGTAATGAGACCAGAACTTTGTTGGGGAAGAGTGGGGAGTCTAATTAATGAGAGGAGGGCTTGGTATTTATAGGGAAAGTGAGGGGACAAGGCATTAATGGCCAAGGGACACCTCACATGTGCTTTTCTCAAACCCATGTGCTCTCCCTTGGCATTTACCATGGAGTTAGGCCACATGGGCCCCCCACAACAATAATTAATCACCCTTGGCCGGCCAACCCTTAAAATATCTCATGACATCATCATGACACAGCTATGATGTCATTAAACATACCGAAACCCTAAAACTGCATTTTTACTATTCACTGAAAAAATTCATCTTTCTCAGAAAAAACCCAAAATTTCACCTTAAATAAATATCAATGCTATGATTTCAAAAATGAACTCCATTTTATAAAAATAACTTTCTAAGTATTTTTAAATTTATTTTTAAATAAAAACACTATTCACCGAAAATTCATTTTTTCAGAAAAAACCCCAAAAATTACCATAACATAATATCGATGCTCTGAGTTCAAAAATAAAGTCCTTTTTATAAAAATAATTTTCTAATTATTTTTAATTAAATTTTTAATTAAAAAACACTATTCACCCGAAAAAAACTAATACTTGAATAATAATTTATGAAACCGTTATTTAACCATTTTATTGAATCACATTACTTAATCAAGGTGCCTAGATTATTTTAAAACTTTCTTTAAGTGAGATTACTAATCCATTTGGTCATATTACTAATCCTAATCATAAAATCACTATTCATAATTTACTATTCATCAAAAATCAAGTTGATCTTATTAGACTCTAAATTTCATACTGGACATAATTGTAGAAGACCATTTTTTGAGAATCATTACACATTTTAAATTATTTAAGGTTTACACAAACATTTTTTTTTAAAATATCCTTTTGAAAATTCATCAAAAATATGCATACTATTTTTATCCAGTCATTTGAAAATTCATAAACATCATCATAACAAGAAATCCCAATTTTTATTTAAAACAAGGATTACACAAGGCAGTTATGGTCTCATTACATAGCCCCTTATAATACCAGCATAGGACCTAAGAGTAAGGTGTGCTAGGGTGATAGAATCTTGGGGCGGCTCAGTCAACATTGCCCGAGTAGTAATTTCTATCAGTTTGAACTTCTCGCGAAGACGATTCCGTTCTAGCTTCACATGATGAAGTTCAGCTTGGATTTGGTGCAGAGCAAAGCCCAATGGTGCTACCTCCTTCCCAAGCTCTGTTAGATGGGCTTCGATCGGTCCAAGACTACTAGGTGAGGCCATCAAATCTTCGTTCTATAATAGTTAACCAAGATTACTTATATTTGGAGACAATAATCAAAACATTTTGTTCACAGTGGTCATACTGACCGATGGTCATATAACCGTCAAAACCCACTGGTCTCATTTTAATTATAATCATGTTTATCAAATAAAACATTTTTGTTGAGTATAAAAATAAAATAAAATAACACATGAAATTAGGGAACAAGATTTATTCAAAATTTCGGGCCGTTACAATCTTCCCCCCTTAAGAAATTGCGTCCTCGCAATTTTTAAAATTGGGTTTTGAAATTTCATTTAAAGTCCCACATCGGAAAAAGAGTCAGTAACACCATTACTTTAAAAGAAAGAAAAGGAAGTACAAAGGCCACCCGAGTTTACTCATACTAGGATTCCATGTAGGAAATATGGAAATGGAGGAGAAAACAAAGGGTAACGTTCTTAAAGGAGAGTGATAGAAAACATGATTAGGGGGAAGTTAACCACCAGAAAATCCAAAAATTATGATGTGTGTAAGCGGTCTTTGATTACCTAGTAGGAAACGTAAACCAACAACATTTTTGTTTTACGTTCCTTTTAATAACTTTGAGGAATTCATTTACAACATAGAACAAAAACATAAGGAAATATATCTACCTTCATGTAGAGTTTCATACATTAATAAGTTTCTACCAAAACTAATCTTTTCTCCAAACGATGAGCATTCAAAACTACTTGGTCTCATCAAAACACAAGAATCATCATCTAGAGAATCACATGATCCACAAAAGATCAACTATCTATTTCTTCTATCTTTAAACATTATCCCAAAAATAGAATGGGTAAGTTAAAACAAATCTTCAAAAAGAATCCCATAGAAATGGAAACTACTTTTAAATCTTCAAAGTTCCATGGTACTACCCAATGTTCATCATAGATCATTCCGTAAATAATGGTCCTTAAGATTCCTGAAAATAAACCAAACTAAGATTGAAACCCAAATACAAGAAGGACTTGATAACATAGTCTTCCAAAATAAACTTCATTGTTTATCTCCAAACAACATCAACCACTCCTAACATCTTATAACAAAAGTAGCTAACCTAAACATATTTTACCCAAGATAGGTTAATCATTCCCGTAAGTAACCTAAATTACTATAAGGCCACCTTAAATTCATTTATTCTTCAAAATATAAGTCAACCTTACTCCTCAATGAAGACACCGTAGTAATCTATTTACCTTGATCATATATGGTCCTCAAAATAGTGAACATCTTCCAAAATAATAATCATCTTTTAATCCCCTAATCATCTCTGTCGTATTAATACGGCAATCGTAGCATTTCCTATCACATTGGTTGTTGGGACATGTTCTTCCATTTCCCGCCATTAACTAAGAAAAGAAGCTATAGTTAGGGGATTAAATACTTAGCCAATAATCATGAAAAGAAACATAAAGCATCTAAGGATAACATGTAGAAGTAAAGTATACCCTAACTTGTGATCCCCTAGGTTCCCTTCTAGGTTATCCATGATCATATATTCTTATGTGAATCTCTATTTTATTTTATCTTTGTTCCTTTAACAATGGTTCATACTAAGCTTATGAATTTACCAAAGCATGTCCCCCGGGAGTGTCGTAACCAAGAGTGCAGCAAGGCCCGTTGTCGTGTACCAATTCCCGTTCGAGTCTAGCTCAAAGCGGTGTTTTCGGGTTTTACCCCTATGTACATCTGTGCTAGATCCACCTCTACCTGCTCGTATCCAGATAGGGATGTATTTTCTTAGAAACCCTTTACTCAATACTCACCAAAATACTAGGAAGATTTCCTATATTTAAACTTTTTTATAGGGTTCTTCCTAAAGTTTTCATATCCTAATTTCCACAAATAACTAAACCATCCTTTGATACCAACTATATCATCCCGCCTTTTTATCACATAAACTTTCATTACATTTTACAAAACCGAGGATCTTTAAGGTTTAGTGTCTTGGAAACCAGGAACATAATAAATGAAACAAAAAAAACATTCTTCTTAAACACTTGAAAGGATTCTCCTCAAGTTCATCCTAGGTTCATTACTGCATCTCATAACCTGGGGACATACATCAAAAGAAAGGGTGAGCAGAAGGCCCAGTAAGAGAAACCAGAGAAACAGTTTACATGTGAACTTTAGATACTTCAATAAGGTCATGAAAATAACATTAAGGCATGAGAATGAAATCATGAGATACATCATAATAAAAATAACATTTTTTATAACTTGAAGATGTGGCTACAACATTTAATATTGACAATCGTTTCGTTTCACCAAGGTCCATCCCCAAGGTGTCGTTAAAATTACCAAGGTTATTCACCAAGGCGTCGTTAAAATGGTCATCTCTAGAGATTAAGTCTTTACCTAATGCATTGGAGCGCTATCAGGGAGCACCCTTAAATTTGCCTTTATTATCATGTGAGCCACATATATCATCATCAAACATTTCATAAATAACCTATATAGCATAAAATAAATGGGTTTCATTTCATAATCATAACATTTTTAAAACTGCTTTAAAGACATGATCTTTACGTCACTTTAAACCCACAGAAAGGGAAAGAGGGTTTCATTTATGTAATTACCAGATTTTAAAATAGAACATTTTGATATATATGTGAATACCCCTGTAGAAATAAGAGCTTTGAGTATTCACTTTATAACATAAAATAATTTTTAGAAAAGAGAGAGAGACATTTTGAGACCAAAATTCTGCAGCATAACGACTATGTTACAAGGTTTTAGAAAACATTGAGAAGAGAGGGGACATGGGTCAAACATTCATAAATGACCCATAAAACCGTAGAGGGAAAAAATATAAGGTATTTAAGAACATGGAAATGAAATTTGAAAATATACCATATGAAATGAAGAACATGAAAGGAAGAAAAAAAAGATTTCTCTTGTGAGAATTCGGGAGCCTAACAGCGTCACTTAAACTTCAACAAAATTGATTTGACAAGGTCAAATAGGGTATCTCATCATATGAATATAAGAGTCCAGTATGATAGATATAGAGGTAATACCCCAAAATAATAGAAAGGAACTTGAAATAATTGACATGAGAGTAGAACTTCAAAATGAGAATGGTGAAGAACCACTTAAAAATTCGGCAGCCTAACGGCGCCACTTAAACTTCAACAAAATACTGAATTGAAGAGATCAAATGGGGTATCTCATCATATGAACATAAGAGTCCAGTATGATAGATATAGAGATCATACCCAAACATAACAAAAAGGAACTTGAAAGAATTGACATGAAAGTAGAACTTCAAAACGAGAAGGGTGAAGAACCACTTAAAAATTCGGCAGCCTAACGGCGCCACTTAAACTTCAACAAAATACTGAATTGAAGAGATCAAATGGGGTCTCTCATCATATGATCATAATAGTCCAGTATGATAGATATAGAGATCATACCCCAACATAACAAAAAGTAACTTGAAAGAATTGACATGAAAGTAGAACTTCAAAACGAGAAGGGTGAAGAACCACTTAAAAATTCGGTAGCCTAACGGCGCCACTTAAAACTTCAAAATACGGAATTGAAGCGATAAAATGGGGTCTCTCATCATATTATCATAAAAGATCAGTATGATAAATTTAGAGATCATACCCCAACATAATAAAAAAAGGAACATGAAATACTTTACATGAAAATAGATCTTGAAAAATGAGAAGGGAGAAAGAATCCGTTACAAAAATTTCGGCAGCCTAACGGCGCCACTTAAAACATCATAACATGAAATAATGAGAGTAAGAGGGGATATCTCATTATATTAACATGAAAAGGGCAGTAAGAGGAGTATAAAAGAACATCCTCCAACATAAGAACATGGATCATAAAAGGAATGACATAAAAGAGATTACTTGAAATGAAAGAGAGAGGTCGGATCCCTTACCTTAAAATGTAACTCTTAAACCTCAATGGTTGGGACCTTGAGGGCTTGGGGGCACCTTGGGAGGACTCCTTGGGAGGTAATGAGACCAGAACTTCGTTGGGGAAGAGTGGGGAGTCGAATTGATGAGAGGAGGGCTTGGTATTTATAGGGAAAGTGAGGGGATAAGGCATTAATGGCCAAAGGACACCTCACATGTGCTTTTCTCAAACCCATGTGCTCTCCCTTGGCATTTACCATGGAGTTAGGCCACATGGGGCCCCCACAACAATAATTCATCACCCTTGGCCGGACAACCCTTAAAATATCTCATGACATCATCATGACACAGCTATGATGTCATTAAACATACTGAAACCCTAAAACTGCATTTTTACTATTCACTGAAAAATTCATCTTTCTCAGAAAAAACCCAAAATTTCACCTTAACTAAATATCAATGCTCTGATTTCAAAAATGAACTCCATTTTATAAAAATAATTTTCTAAGTATTTTTAAATTTATTTTTCAATAAAAACACTATTCACTGAAAATTCATTTTTTCAGAAAAAACCCCAAAAATTACCATAACATAATATCGATGCTCTAAGTTCAAAACTAAAGTCCTTTTTATAAAAATAATTTTATAATTTTTTTTAATTAAATTTTTAATTAAAAAACACTATTCACCCGAAAAAAACTAATACTTGAATAATAATTTATGAAACCGTTATTTAACCATTTTATTGAATCACATTACTTAATCAAGGTGCTTAAGTTATTTTAAAACTTTCTTTAAGTGAGATTACTAATCCATTTGGTCATATTACTAATCCTAATCATAAAATCACTATTCATAATTTACTATTCATCAAAAATCAAGTTGATCTTATTAGACTCTAAATTTCGTACTGGACATAATTGTAGAAGACCATTTTTTGAGAATCATTACACATTTTAAATTATTTAAGGTTTACACAAACATTTTTTTTAAAATATCATTTTGAAAATTCATCAAAAATATGCATACTATTTATATCCAGTCATTTGAAAATTCATAAACATCGTCATAATAAGAAATATCAATTTTTATTTAAAACAAGGATTACACAAGGCAATTATGGTCTCATTACATAGCCCCTTATAATACCAGCATAGGACCTAAGAGTAAGGTGTGCTAGGGTGATAGAATCTTGGGGCGGCTCAGTCAACATTGCCCGAGTAGTAATTTCTATCAGTTTAAACTTCTCGCGAAGACGATTCCGTTCTAGATTCACATGATGAAGTTCAGCTTGTATTTGGTCCAGAGCAAAGCCCAATGGTGCTACCTCCTTCCCAAGCTCTGTTAGATGGGCTTCGATCGGTCCAAGACTACTAGGTGAGGCCATCAAATCTTCTTTCTATAATAGTTAACCAAGATTACTTATATTTGGAGACAACAATCAAAACATTTTGTTCACAGTGGTCATATTGACCGATGGTCATATAACAGTCAAAACCCACTGGTCTCATTTTAATTATAATCATGTTTATCAAATAAAACATTTTTGTTGAGTATAAAAATAAAATAAAATAACACATGAAATTAGGGAACAAGATTTATTCAAAATTTCGGGCCGTTACAATATGACCATATATGATATCATAACAATGAGTAAGATTTTGGAATAAGTCAATAACATTATTTGAATCATTATATAGGAGGTTCGAACACGTACGAAGCAAATCGGACCTAAGGTAAGGGAAAATCCCACAATCTCATTTTTAGCCGATATTGTTTATATTTTGGTATTTACTGGGGTGTATTTATCATCCACGTCCATGTTTCCTCAATAGGTAATATTATTTATATACTCCTAAAATTGTTTAAATCCAATATTACTCATTGGTGAGTTTTTAGTAAAATATATGAAAGGAATATTTTGTCGTTTTTAGTACGAGGTAGTTTTTGACTTTTCTGGACAAAGTACGAGAAGAATGTTTTTTTAACTTATACGGCATGAATGGATTTTTATGATTCCATAAAACCTTATTTCCATGAAGATTCATTTAAAAATTTTCAAGTTTATTTTTAATTAACTTCTTTTAGTTTAAAATTTTATGACATGTTAATAAAGGAAAAATGTTTTTGAAGTAGAAAGGATATTTTCCTCAAGCATGGAGTTCAAGCATTGTATCAAAATTATTTTCCATCGAAGATAATATAGGGTTATGTTTCTATCCCTATTTCTAAATTGATTGGATTATGTTATTATGGAATTATTTTTATGATTTCCTTTTATTTTATATGGATTATGTTATGATGGCATGAAATTTAAGAATCCCATTTTTATTACATGGGTTATGCTATGATGTATAATTTATGATCTTGTGGAACACATAAGAATTGTATCATTATGATATGGTTGAGACATATATCTCCCTCCAATGCATTGGGTAAAGATTTATATCTCATGAGATAGACATGGCTGGAATGACAAGTTAAACCGGTTCAGTGATATAGGACTGGAATGAGGAGTGAACTCAGTTACGAAATGGACTTTGTCTACTAAGAGAGTCTTGGAAATGAGTCTTGACTACTAAGAAATGATTCTATATGATTATGTGTGTATGTCACAAAGTTTCATGTTATTATTACATTTCACTACTATGATTTATCCCATGTTATGAAATTATGATCTCTTTTGCAGGTTAAGATTTCCAGAATGTTATGTTCTTATGAATATGATGTGATTAATATTTCTTTTGGTAACCCTTACTGAGCATTTGAGCTCACCCTTTTGTAAGTTTTCATTTCCCCAGGCCAGGAAGAAGCGTATTAAGTTGGATATTCCAAAAAGGGATTCTAGAGATGATGAAATAAATGAGAGACAATGTAGATGCTTTATGAATTAGTTGTTTTTTTTTCCAGTTTCTAAAGGACACTATAACTATACGGTCCTACTGTGGCTTTGTTATATGTTGTAATAAGTGTGCTTCAATTTTGAATTAATAATAATATATGTAAAGTATGGGTCGTTATATATACTTATTCTTCTAATAATCCATTTAAAAATACTATCTTTAAATCTATTTAATACACATTATAACCTCTTTGTATTTCTATCGCAAGAAATAGCCTGACTGACTCTAGTCTCACTGTAGGAGAAAATGTTTCCTCAACATCAACACCATCAGTTTGTGAATATCCATTACAGATTAAGAATGCCGTATTTCTGATAATATTTCCATGTTCCTAAATTTTTCTATTGAAAATACACTTCGTACCAATCACATTTTGATCTTTAGGTATTTTAACAAGATCTCATGTTCCTTTTTTGTCAATATGATCTAACTCTTCATTCATTGCATTCACCAATAACTCATCCTTTCTAACCTCTTCAAATGAAGATAGTTCCACAACTGATAGAAATGAATATTGTGCATTATTACTCATTCTCCTTATCTATGTAGGTGCATTTTGATCCCCAATAATGTTGGACTGATCAATCTCTACTCTCCTATTTCTCCTTTGGGGTTCAACCGAATTCTCTCCATCTATGACTTCCTCTTCTGATTCTTATTCAGATATGATGTGACTCCTGAGAGTTTTTCACACCTACCTGTACCTCTATATTAGCATTTGTTACATGTTCACATTATTCCTCATATTCTATCACATTAGCATAAGAATTCCTTACAGCATTCGGGATTTTCTCTTCAATGATCTTTACATCACTGTTTTCCACTATTCTTCCTAGGTGCTTATTGAAACACTTGTACACTTCCTTATTTGTTTAGGATAAAACATTTGCTTTCGAAAACACAAAAATATTTCAAATAGGGATTCCTTACATGACACAATTCATATAGTGTATTTGTTTCAACCTTATATAGATCTATTCGATTTTGAATATACACCACATCTTGTACTTCCAATTTCTAGTAATGTCGAGGAATACGACTCTCAATCAACATAGTTATGACCATGTGGTTTACCTATCGATTCCTATGATCAACAACACCATTTTTTCTGTGGAGTTTTTACAGCTTCCACCTCATGTTGTATCCCATGCTTCTCTAGGTAATTTTCATATTCAATGGATGTGTATTACCCTCCATGTTCTGACCATAGGATTTTGATCTTCTGTTCAGGATCATTCTCAGTGGTTCTTCGATAGGTTTTCATGAAATCAATAACTTTTAACTTCTTGTGTATAACGATCGCACATTCCATTCTACTGTAATCATCTATGAAAAGAACAAAGTACCTCTTTCTATATGTTCTAGAAAAATTTATCATGCCACATACATTTGTATGGATGAGGTCAAGAAGATTTTATGATTTTTTATTCTTTGGACGATAGGAATTGCAGACCAATTTCCCTCGCATTCAAGAATCATAGGTCTTTTCTCATTCACACTTCAGATTAGGGATATCCATAACTATCTTTACCTCAGATATCTTTTCCAAGTCTTTCTAATCGATGTGCACCAATATCTGATTCCATAAGTTTTTTCCTATTTAACTGTTAGGTATCAAATGTTCTCTTTGCTATCAACCTAATATAAGTTTCCTTCTATTCTATAGACTTTCATGATAGATTTCATATACTTTCCTATTATAGTACAACCATTCTAATTAAATGTCACAATAAGTCCCGGGTCACAGAGTTGACTCACACTAAGAAGATTGTGACACAGACTATCCATATACAGGAATTCAGTTTTCTTATGCTCTCTATTAGCTAGCTCAGTACTTATACTGCCTTTTATATTTAAAGAACCACTATTATTGAACCTCACTTTTCCATAGACCTTTTTATTGACATTCATTAATAGGTCTTCACTACCCGTCATGTGGGATGATCATATGCTATGAATAATGCATGTGTTGTTGTCATTTATAGATTTGATGGATACTTCTGCAAAATTGGACTTTTTAAATTTCTTCTTTTCTTTCTATGAGATATTGTATTGATTGTAGGGCACTGATGGACTTTCAATTCTCTATTTTGTGTACTTGGGTTCTTTATATTAAAATTATTCTCCAAATGAGTGAACCTATTTGAAATCATAACACCGTATGTTTGATGTGTATTGAATCGTCTCTGAAAATTGAAATAATTTCTCCTATCATACCTCAACCTGAAATACACAGCTTTATAGAAAAATGTAGAACAATGAAGACAATATCCATAGAAATTATTTATTCTATAAGAATTAGGATATGAATATGTTCTCCTTTTTTTGAACTCCTAACTCTTGTCAATTCATATCACTCCTTGCCACTTCACAGTACGATATGGTATGTCCCAAATAGCCCCAAAACTAACACTTCATGAAAGGAAATATCTTCTCACTTCTATTTCTATTCATGAATTATTCCATAGAAAAATTGTTTTACTGCCTATCATTTTTGGAAACTCGAGGATAATCTTCAATTATCCTTTTATTTATATTTTAGGGTTTCATTTTCATCACTTCTGGTGTCTTTTCAACATAATAAACATTTATCTTTCATTTATTCTGGCTCACTTTATTTAGAGCATTTGATTTTTCGGCATCAAAACCAATTCCAATATTTCACATGCTTGGGGGTCATTGATCCCTCAAGATCTTTTAAACTCCATCAGAGCCATGTTTTTCACTCTCTAGCAGCTCAGTATCCGAGAACCATCCAAATTGTACTTTATTCTTTTCACTTTTCAAATTGATTCACTTTCAAGTTTAATTCTCAGAGTAACAAATTATTCTTTGAGTCCCTCAATGGTTTTTGACTTCTACTCTTGTCTTAATGTATGATCATTAATGACCTTTAATTTTTTCTTCAATTATGAGTTTTAGTTCCACAACATCATCAGTGCTTTCAAGGATTGATGATTGTAATTTCACCAGTTCTTCCAGTGGTTGAATTTATATTTCCTTCTGATCAATATATTCTAATGATTCCTCCACCATTACTTTCCAATTATTTCATATATTACATTTAATATCATGCTTACCAAAATAATCCATAAGTTTCAACTTAGGATCAACATTTGTAATCATCTTATTATCTATAGATTTATTTGTCAATGGTTCTAACTTTTCAATGGTATCCGTCATGGTGGCATGGTTTCTAGTCTTATTTTTTTGTTCTTCTTCCTCACAGAATTCATTATCATCATCTTCATCCTCACAAAAAAACTATTATTCTGTACTTTCTTTGAAAATTTAATGTTTCCATTTTTTAAGAATTTTTTCCAAGGTTTTTCCATGTTTTTAACTTCACGCTCTTCATCATGAAATTTTCATGGGAAATCAGAGGAAATGTTACCAACTATTATATAGTGAAAACAATATAGAGGTATCTTACCTTCAAATTTCCTTATTCCCTTCTGTAGCTTCTTGTTAATGAGAGAAAGAGTTTCGTTTTACTCATCATCTTTATCACCATAATCTTCGGAAAATTTTAGGTTGTTAATGACATTGAATGCTATTTCCTTGCTCACATGAGTCATAGATTCTTCTCGTTTGATTCTCATTTCATAAGCTGATAGATTTCTCAGAAGATCATGCACTAAGAGTTTGGAGAGATCTCTTTACTCAAGGGCCGACACATTTTCATTGTAGAGGGGTGGAATTATTCTCAATATTTTTATTCACTTTGTCAATTTATTTGATTCCTTCACCTAGACCTTGGACTGATCCTATATCTTCAGTAATTTGACTAAAAAAAGAGTCTTTATTCTCATCAGGGTTCATCTTCTGACCATCAAACATGTTGTGTATTACTTGATTTTTTTCCTCTTACCTTTACTATCCCCTTCATAAATATTTTCTAGTTTATCCCACATTGACTTGGTAGATGTGAAACACATTTCCTTTAGATAAATATGATCATAAAGGGATATAGTTAGAGCATTCTATGCTTTTGCATCATCATCAAGAAATTTCCGGTCGGTATCTATCATCAGTAGTCCTATAGGATCGGTGACTTGTATTCCCTATGTAGTGGAAAATTAGACATCCATTATAAGAGATCTTAGGTGAGATCTTATCATATTTTTCCATATTTGAAAATTTCTTCCCTTGAAAAGGGGAACACCCCAAATGTTGACTGGATTCTCCATGAGAGACTGATTCAACACCAAGAGCCTCTCATTGACACCACTTGAAGGACCTCATAACACCCTGAGATGGAGGTGTGAATCAAGGTGTCAAATATATCTTTTAAATGGATGGATCTTGTTTCTACGTTGATAAGAAACTATTAAACCTATCTAAAGAGGAAGTGCAGAAAATAAACAATCACATGCAAAGCAATGACACAACAATTTTACTTTATTCACCACTAAGGGATATGTACAAGGATAATATAGTAAAACTCTGTCAGTCAAACAAGAAACCACTAATCTTCAAAATTTATAGATTACAATATTTTAGCGCAGTCACTCTATTCTAGATTCAATTCCTTTACAAGGTTTCAGGGATAACACACTGCATCCCTCGGATCACTTCCACTGACTCCCCCTTTCTAACTGCATTGGAAGAATCTCCATTAAGTTTAACGACTTGAAGCTCCCTTAAATGGGTTTTCATTAATTCATGCATCCTCAACTATAAATGTATGCTCTGTTGAAGTCTCGTGATCACCCAGATATGTAATTTTTTTTACTGTACACTGATTTGTTATTTAAATTAATTTTGCAAATTGATTTTGTTAATTTTTTGGCTTCCTTGAGTAATTCACGTACTACTGCAATTTCTGTGTACCACTACTATTTCTACATACTGTCCAGCTCCTCCGCGAAGTTCCCTGCTCCGCGTACCTCCTACTCCATATACTACTCCACTCCTCTGTGAACCATCGTACTCCGCGTACTTCCGTGCTTCGTCATGTACTGCAAGAGTTTCCTATGTGAACCACACTCTCTTTCGCAGAATGTTTTACTTATGCTAATGATTCTCTCTGTATACCGTATCCTCCTCCACGTACCACTTCAGACATCACCATATTTCTTCTCGAAATTTTAATCACCTATCTCAACTCTTGACAAAGTGGATTTCTATTCCTTAAATAGGCACGTAACTCCACAAATTTTTCCAATCTGATTTACTCAAAATTTCAATATGGGACAATCTCTACTATATAATGAACTCTATCTATATACGTTTAGCCTCCACCGCGTACCAATGATGTTTTGTGAATTGAACCAATCCCGTAAACCTTTAGCACTCCGCGTACCACATGCCTTCACCGTGTACCATTGCTGTGAACTGTTTTCGATTCCACGTACCGCTCCACATACCACTCCACATACTGTTCCCACTACCTGGAATGTAGCCATGAACCATTCCCAAAACATGGTATAGGGTCCATGTTCCAAGGTATGTGGTTCTTTTACTTTGCCGATTTTTTTTTGTCGTTTCACATACCATTCACTCCTATCTAAAAAACCTTGGGTTTTCAACAAAAAACTCCTGATTTTGAGGCCCAAAAAATTGGAAAACACTGGGAAACTATGCCAACTTCAATTTTTCTTTCATCCTCAAACATACTACATAATTCCCTGGAAACTCCCTAGATATCCATGTGAATATTGACAATAAACAAAAACTAAACTCCATTATTGGCAATGAAAAACCTTGGTTCCAAAAAAACACACTTTCATCCTTTGGTTTTCCATTAATAAATTTTTTATTCACATCTTACTTCATGAAATGAATATCTAAAAATTAACTTTGATTCTGGAATCACTAAATTTAGCTTTTAACGGATCGTAAAGCACATATAAGAGTGAAAAATATTACTATTTTTCTCTTATTATTCTCTAATGTAAATATGGTTAATATGTTAATCTCTAAACTGAAAAAGTTACTCTACTAGTTTATCATTAATATTAATTCATCAAATTGTTTAAATAAAAACAATAATATTTTAACAAGGACATTTCATTGGTTAGTGGTTATCATGAAACCCTTATCATCCTTCAGCCATGGGTTCAAGACCTAAGTCCTTATCGGACTTGATTGGTTGTCTCCTGACATATAGATTGTCCTTTTCATAAACTAAATTAATATAATTTCCAAAATAAATATTATGGACATCCTTTAAATAAGGTCAATAACTAAATTTCTTTTTAACTAAGGTTTTCAATACAACCCTAATATATGAATACTTCATCCAATTATTTTCTCATAGGTCATTACTTGGTATAGAGTTTATCCATAATATCATTTATAGTATTTCTAATTCATGAAACCTTATCTTCAACCTAAAATTCCTTAGGTTTATCATAAGTCATTCATTATCATTATCTTTTCAATTCCTACATAATGGTTTATAACAAAAAAAGTTAATTATCTTAAGCATATCCCCCGGGAGTGTTGAATGAGGTGAAAAGTAAGGATTGTTATTGTGTACCAAGTTACGCCAAGTCATGACTGATACACCTTGTCAGAGTTTTTACTCCTTGGTATATATGTTCCAGATCCTCATCCACTTGTAGTATCTAGACATGGATGTATTGATAGAAAGACCCACATAGTCTCTACCTCACCAAAATTCGAGGGTGTTCTTCTATAGTTATCATCGAATTATACCTTAGGGATATGCTCTCAAAACTATGTTTTACTAAATCTAGTTCACAAGGTTTCTACTTAACTTCCTTTGATACCAAATATACCAAACTAAATATAGAAATCCTAGAGTCAGTGTATATTACAATTACATTCGCATGATTACAAGGATACATATCCCGAAGGACTGATTTTTTAGTATTCTTAGTAAACCAAATACATAAATGGATCTTGTATTAAAAATTAATACACTAATTAAAACATACTCTTTTTAATAAATAAATAAAATTGTGGACAATAATTTTATTCCATCTAGAATATCCTTGCATATCATTCTTACTTCTTGGAATCATAAGGAAATGAAACATAATAAGGGTGAGCTCAAATACTATGTAATGGTAAAGTATATCAAAAGCAATAATGAATCACATAGAATAATAAAGTAGAAAGGTAAATAAATGGAAACATATGGCATTAAAATAAATAGATATGGAAAAATAAATATCTAAAGGAAATAAACAGAAACCCATACCATTTAATCAATGAACTTAAAATGAAATGTATCTGTAGATATGTTGATAAAAAATCTCATGGATGAATAATAACTAAGAATAAATGATAGAAATGATTAATTATCGGACACCATTTTTTCTAGGTATATGGAACCAGTTTTGTCAAGACCTTTCAAAAGACTGATTAGTATATTGTGTGGAAAACCAACTATTCTACATGGAATCATACTCAAAGTGTTTATCGCCAACTAATTTTTTCCCATGAGACTACCGATGCATCAGAGAGATATCTATAACTGGGCACCACCCATGTTGTTCCGGTCCAAAGAATTAATTATATCTAATACTGTATTTAATCAATAAACAATATTCCTTATCAAATATCTCTATTGAGTAAAATATATATATTTATCAATAATTCCCCAGCTAATCAAATAACTGTAAAAGCGAACACCATTTGTAAAAATGTTATACAGTTGGAAATAATAGTATTCACCACCCAATAATTTTATATTTAAATAAAGTGATTCTTTCAATAGAATTTTAATAATCACAGATAAAGATATATTATGAATATAACCATTAATTTTTTTGAGAAAAATAATCTTTAAACATTCAAAATCATCCCATACCGCTTTGAAACATTTGAAATCATATCCCCTATGAAGGAATAGAATTAAATTTAACTTAAAATGTCATTATAGTATGGGTATTCATGATATAATATTTCAAAGGTTAGTATATACACAATATATAAGTGAATTGGTTCATAATAACAAATAAGTATCAAAAGAGTGTAAATTGAGACAAAATCCCTTACATTGCATCCGATTTGTCATGTGTTTCTTTATATTTCTGAATAAAAAAATTAGGACAATTATTTAATTTCTTGAGAATGTTTTCAATTTTTATCATTAATTTTATTTCACTTTTTATAATGTTGTATAAATTTATTTAAACAATTAAATTTATTTTGGGTGTTTTGACCAATTTTATTTCATGTGTTAAAAAAATAACTTTGGTATGTCAACTATGGTCAAAGGATTCATTATATATAAAATATAAAATAATAATCATGAAATAATAATCATATTTATACATCAATTATACTTTTAATACAAATCATTTGATATGGTTATGAAAAATGAACCAATGTTACAACCATGGATACGGTTAGTCATACGTACGCATGGGTAATGTTCCCATTTTTCAATGATTGTTGTGGAAAGATGGAAAGTAACTTCAATATTTCCATAATGATAATTATATAATAAATACCATATTATTTAATCCTATATACTTATATAAATAATTATTTTTATGTAAAAGTAATCACATTGTGTCGAGGAGGCGGTAGTCCACACGTCCACGAATGACATTATAACTTCTTAAGTGTGTGGAAGTGTAATAAAGAAAATGATATGTATATACTATATTTAAATAAAGTTAATTGTGTACTGAATATTATATATATGTTTTTTATTTGAAATATTTTTAATTAAAACCATCCTTTATACATTTCATATATCGTGTGAATGAATCACATCGATTTTTGGAGGCGGTAGTCCACACTTCCCCAAATGATGTTATCATATTCCCAAAAAATAGAGTGCATAAATTTACGTGTTATAAAATAATTATAGAAGTATAAAGAAATTTAAATACCATATATACTATATATAAATATATTTTCCATCATAATGACCAACCATGAGAGGTGGTAAAGGAAAATGAACAATCATCATTTCGTGAGGTGGTAGTTCGCTGTACACATAAACAGTTTGTTCGTTACCCATTAGATGGAAGTGTGTATGAGTGTATGTAAGAGAATTATCATAAGAAAATCATATTATATTTATGATATATGTTTTTTTTATTTAAGGATGGAATGATAATATTTTATGGGGTAGAGAATGGAAAAAAAGAACAAAAGAGTCTTAGGAAAGATGTTACCTCTTATTTAGATAACTCCTTTTGGTTTTCAGTATGGGATTACTTGGATGATTTATGAAAAAGGAGAGGATTATATTTTTATGGGAGGGATTTTGAGGAGATATTTTGAAAAATATTTGTTGATCCAATGTGGTTTGAGAGGTGCGAGGAAGTGGGAGGAGAGGTGGCCTTTTTTAGTGGAGGAGGAATGGCACTCTTGTAAATTTTGGGAATGGGAAATCCACCCACATTCTTCCTATTTAAATTAGATCCTATAATAGAAAAATGTATAAAAAATATTATATATGGTAGAAATATGTGCATGAAATAGTTTTTTTACGATTATATATGTCATTTTGGCCCTTAATTTTAAGGTTTAGTCCCATATTAAGCTTAATTTCTCCTTAATCGTTGTAATTAATTTTAATTACTTTCACCAATAATATTTTTTAAAAACAAAGTTGAGATTATAAGAAATTATAAATTATTATGATTAAAAATAAGTAATAAATTTCTCCAAATTCAAATTATTTTTTTGAAGAAACTAATTTACATTTAATCCCACAGTTGGGATGATAATGTAGGGTTTTATTGTAAAATCATATACAAGTTTGCTATGTTTTAATAGTCAATTTCAAAGGGAAATTGATTAAAATGCCCAAAATTGGATTAAATGATAAAATTTTATCTAATTAAACTTTTAAACAAAATAAAAATATTATTTATCCTTATAAATAAATTATATGAAAAAGTAGTTTTGAAGTAAAATTCATTATTTTCATTATTCATTAAATAATGAAACATGATAAAAAAATAAAAACAATTCACTCTAACCTAATTTTTATTCTTCTATTTCAAATATTATTTCTATTACTAAATATAATATTTATAAAAGTCCCAAAAATTGTAATTAAAATAGGTTCTCCATTCAAAGGTGGTAAAAGTTCCTTAATAAAAATATAGCATTTTATACATAAAATTGGGTTTGTTCTTATCATATGTCTATCAAATATATTGGATGAAAATAAAAAATATTTTATTTAATATATAATATTTATAAATTGCATAAATATCACCCAATAATTATAATTAATTTAGTTTATTGGGATAAAAATTCTTTGTGAGCCTAAAAATTACATTAAAAAAAATTCCCTTTATATTCAACTGGTACTTATATTCATTTATAATTAATTTTTAACCAATGAATTCATTTAATATTGGTATAAAACATATATTTTTATCATTTATCTAATTCTATCTATAATGGTTAGTTTATATCTTATTATACTATATAATAATTTTTTAATATTATATTATTGTTCAGTAAAACCCGATCTTGCGTGTAATGCAATTCATCAAAGAAACTCATTGTTGCGTGCGACGTAAGCTGACTCAGTGCTGCATTAATTGAAATATATAAAATATATAAAATCTATTTAAAATAGTAAACATATTTTAAATTATTGAGATATTTTATTCCCTTACATGCTTGGTGTTGCGTGTCATACACTATTGAATACAATGTTCTTACATTAGATTTATAGGGCATTATAAGGACCCTGTAGTGTAGTGATGGTGTTTGGGTGATAGTTGACTGGGTGATGAAAATGTCTTATTTCTTGCTAATTTCAGATTCCATTTCTAAGGATGATTTGAAAAGGCTATATATAACAGATATTGCACACCATCATGGTGTTATGTTGAGCATTGTGTTAGGAAGGTACCCATGTTTTACCTTGTTGTTTTTAAAGGATTATACAAGGATTTGTGTACCCAAAAAAAACAAATTACCAAGAATATCTGAAGACCAATGGACAATTAGAGAGGATGATCAAGATATTAAAGAATATGACACATGTATGCATTATAGACTTTAGGGGAAAATGGGATGATCATGTAACCTTGGTTGATTTTACATACATAAAATAAATCCATGCATCAATTCAGATAGATCCTTTATTGATCTTTATGGGTTGACATGTCGCTCACTACTATATTGATATGATCCATGTGAGGAAATAATTGTTTGAATGATTTTTTTGAGGATACCTCCAATAGAGAGTAGTTTATCCAATAGTGGCTAATCATCACCCATAGAAGACAATGGTCTAATGTTAATAAAAGAATGAGACTTTTGGAGTTCTTTATGGGTGATTAACTTTTCATATGGATGGATCCTTAAATGGGAAGTAAATATTTGGGATGAAAAGTAAGATAACACTAATATTTTTTGGAAACTTTTATATTTCCTATCATATTAGGATAGTACCACAAAACATTAACTAGTTGAGTTGTATTGTTTTTAAGAAAGTTCTTTATACAATCCAGAATCCACATCAACTGATCTAAATAAGAATGATAATTATCTAGTGGTATGACCTATGATATTAATACATGTGAAGGTTTAATAATGTAATTAATCTAGAGAGATAAATAGAATATATAATGACCTTTAGAGGGGACTGCTGGAATCACCAGTTGATAAACTACCATCCTAATTTGATCAAGAATTTTAAATGGTTTAATATATCTTGAAAATAGTTTTACATTATATTTAAATATAGTTACCATATTCAACAGAAATATTAATATAAAAACCTTGTCACCAACTTCAAGTTCGAAATCATTCTATTGATTATCAGAATGAATTATTTCCATCTTTGTGCATCCCTTATATGTTGTTTAGTGGTTATAACATTCTCTACCATTTCATTTTATATATCTTTCCAAATATAATTATTTCTATAAGTTCATCCTATTATATTGTATTTCTTTAAATATTTCTATAAGAATATTCACAATGATCCATTTGAAATCTCATATAAAAGATATTTTTATAAGAAAACTAAACTAGTGCAAGGTGTTGATCCTAGTCATATTTTAAATACATAAAACAAGATAATAGAATATCCTATAGTGCTTGAATTTTTCAATCATAATGAATATATGTATGAGGATGATACAAAATGATGAAACATAGATCCCTATCCCAGACATTCTAATTACATCACAGGAAAATGGAGGTAAACCTTTATTCCTAATGATATAAAATAGAATATTGTACTCCATGAATCCATAACACTTCCTTGATGTATATCCTGGAAATTTGACCCCCAGAAAAATATTCCCTAATAGAAATGATATGTCATGTCATTGTATGGTGATCATCTACATCCCATACATTGTTATTCCCTTTATCTATTTTTGGGAGTCCTGTGACAAAATGCACGGTGATATATTCCCATTTACATTCTTGTAAGGGTAATGGTTTCAAGATCCAAAAATTGTGATAAACCATAATTATCTAAATATTAAAGAAAAAAAACCAAAAAGGTTATCATTAAAATTAATTTATTTTCTACAAATATAATTGAATTCCTTAGGAAATAACAATTTCACTAAAACATTTACAAAACTAAAGAGTTTTAATGCCATAAATGTTCCCCAAAATATATATAATCTTGAAAACCCCCACAAAAAAACCACAAAGGGGTGTCTTTGATGTTGAAATTATGATCAATATTAAAATCATAAACACAAGATGGTATCCAAAACCCTTAAGTTAATCATACATGAAAAAATATACACTTTTAAAATATAATTAATCAATTAAACCTTAAATAAGATATTATCTTATAAAAAAAATTATCAAAGGAATCTCGGGTTCGTCCTTGCACCAATAGAATATCATGTGTGATTCCATCATTCCCGAATACATTTATAGATAGATAATAAATTCTAATATTCACACCAAATTTAACTAATGGATGCACAATAATATTTTAATATGGCTCATTAATCCAAAATGAAATAAGAAATTACCAAATAAAGAGTAGGGGATAAGTATGCCCCAATCCTCATGAGTAATTTAAAACATTGTGATTCTATAAGAATTAAATTTTTTAATTTATCTTTAGAGGTTATTGTGAAATATCATAATCGTTAACCCTTGTATTGGGACATTGATTCACACAATTCCTCAAACACTTATATTTCAAACAATAGAGTGTGGGTGCTGAATTCTATGGATATTGTTCATAATTTACATAATTAGATATCTTAATCCCATCACTTTGGAAACTGATTTCATGATGAAATTACCTTAACCCAATAAAACATTTACCATTTCCATTTTGGAAATTTCTACCGTGTTTCCTCCCACACTTCTAGCTTGAAGGAAATCTCATCTTCTTATCTTCTTGGTTTTTAGAGATTCTACTGAATTATATATTTATTTTCTTATCAAAAACATGAGACTGATTGGAAACTCGAATGTCTAATTCTACATAAATATCACAAAAAATTATTTATTCATATATAATAATGTTCCACATGGAAAACTACCTTTGGGGAATTATTTTTATTCCACTAATGAGTCGATGGACCATACATTCAGATAAGATGATAATACATAAAACACAAAAAAATTCATGTAAAATTCACCTCATAGGTACCAACAAATTAATTATCCTTATAATTTATCTCAAGGAGTTCCTAAACCATTTTTATTAAAATAATGTAAGTAATTTTTTTATTGAAAAATAAGTTATGAACTCATCCCATTCCATGGAATCAACTTGATATTGTTGACTCATATTCTTGACTAGAGTCCACCATTGATCCACTTCTCCTTCAAAATGATATATAGCCAAAATGAATTTTTCCTACTCAAAACACTAGAGAACAATAAATATATTTTCAATGGTCACAATCCATTTATTTGTAAAAAATTGGATATAATAACCACTTAAATAATGTGTATGTTTCCACATAAAGGAATCAATAGAACATTATTCCCCCATTTTCTTGTTTGGAAGTTCAGTATGATTTATATCCTAAGAAAGCTGTATGAGAATATCAATAATATTTCTCTTTCCTCTTTCAAAAATATTTGGTTTATCAAGAGTGAAAATTTTTCATTGTTCATTTAACTTATAATTATCATAGTTAATTTTGGTTTTAACCTTTTACTAAATCTAAAAATAATAATTTTTTAATCAATGATCATAGTGAAAAATACTTAGTCATTGAAAATAACTTATAGGATTTCTAAATTAAGACTCCGCCTTCTTAATAAATAATACTGTATGTTTAACCTAGTTCATCTGTGGTCATAATATATTCAAATCCTTAACCTCAGTTGATATTGAAATTGTGAATTATCCAAATAATATCCCCTTGGTGCTTCAAACCAGGTGCACAATAAGGATCATTGTCGTATAACAAGAAACAACTGAGTAATGATAAACAAATATTTTTCAATGTTATAACACCATGGTATATCTATATAAAAACCACACCCACTTATAGAATCCATACAATATTTTTTTAGGCAACCCACATATTCTCTTCCTTACCAAAACATTAGAATTTTACCCTATATTTAGTGTTATCCAAAGGGTTTTCACTAATGTTTTCTTATCCTCATTTCCAAAGAGTTAACTAAACATTTCCCTTACAATAAATGTAAAGACCCGAAATTATCATACATAGATTTTAAATCTAAATATATCAATATTAATTTCATAACATAGTGATACAATTAAGAATCATTTTGGTGTAATGCCTTTAGAAACATGGAAACTGGAAGGACTGGTTTATAAGTGTTAAAAATCATCTCCCACTTAGTTCTTCCTAAATATAATTCATTTAGAAATATGATACATAGTGTAATTATTCATAAATTGAGAAAAAAATATTGAAAAGGATGAGATCATATGCCCAGTAATTTAAAAAAATAAAGATATCAAAATAACATGAGCCTAAGGTTGTCAGATATTGAGAATAACATTTGAAAACCATAACCAGCATATCATAAATCATAAAATTAATTCATGGAATAAGTCATGCCATCTCATAAGACATGGATCATAATTGAATAAAAAAATAAACCCCGATAACTCAACATTAAAATATGATATAGAATTTTTTTCATACACATATTCATAGAAAATAATTTCCTTAGTAGTCGAGGCCCATTTCCAATGATATAATAGTGAAATAGGTCTACCCCGTAAACCAACATAGTTGTCAAATTTCACTCCATGACTATCATATTAGAAAGAGTTACTTAATGAATTGGGTTTACCCCATATTCCATTCTGGTATATCTCATGATATAACGATCTATACCTATTTAATTTGGGGGAGATATGTTTCACACCCTTTCTAAGTAATAACATGACCAACATAATGGGTTATAACGTAACAAAAATCCTTGATTATAACATTTCCACCATCCATGGTGAAAACCTAACCACAAACACTTTATAAAAACCGTATATAAGTGTTTCATAAGATCATAAAACATTCATCATATCATATCCCATGAAAATAAAATGATCTTATAATCATTTCATCATAAAATAACCTATGTAAAAGAAATAAGTTTTATAATAATTTCTTTAGTTCATCATAGCATAACCCAGAAAAATAATAATGGGTTTCCTAAGAATTTTATCATGTTATAACCCTTGGAATAGAAACAGTTTTAATAAACATATTTTCTTTCTAAAAATAAACAATTAAATTATAGAATAATAATGGTATCCTTGGATAAAATCCTTAGTAAATCATAATTATCATCAGAGGTTGTCATTATAAATGGAAATTGATTTTTAAATATTGGTTGGAACAATTCACGAGGAATATAATCTTTCCACTTTAAAGATCATTTTTCAAACAAAAAAAAAATTAAAAATAATTTTTATTAAAAATAAAATAGGAAACTTATAGAAGAATATTTAAAGGTATTTTAAATCATTTAATTAGGAAAATGAACTTTCTATATTGAAAAACAATTTTAGAATATAAAAATAAATTTCAGAATAAATTTCTTTTAAAAAAACCATAGAAATATATAAAGGGATATTTAAAGATCATTTAAATATTTCTTGAGTAAAATAAACTTTTATGTTTGAAAAAGACCTTTTTTAAAACAAAATGGTCACAAAACTTTTTCTAAATCTATTTATTTGAAAATAATACTTTTTTAACATTTAATAGAATATTTAAAACATTGAGTGTCAAGATATAATGGAACATTTTTCATTACATACATTTTAAAACAAGTATACCTTTAAAATATATAGTAAACACAAGTTGGTTCTTGTTTGAAAACTGTGTGAGGATTAATTTTAAAAGACATTGTAAATAGTTAAAAATGGTTAATAATTTCATTAATAAATCCTTTATAGAGTTTTAATTTTTTTTATAAATCATGGATACGGGAAAAAAAGTTTTTTTAACCAATGATAGATTAAAATATATTACCTTAAAACATGATGTTACATATAAAACAGTCTATATATACACCTTATAAAAAAATAGTTGCATAACATAATATATGTCATAGAGAAGAAAAATTAAGTTAAAATTACCTTACCTTAAGTCTTGAATTTTTTCATAAATAATAAAACCTCTTATATAATAATTATTGTTTTATTATACTTCTATTATAGAACAATAATCATATATATCATACCATATATGATTTCTTTATGATATTTTATAACCAATTTATTTATAATTCCCTATTTAAATATTATTTTGAGAAATAAATTCTTTGTTTTTCATGTATGTTTTGTTTTTCATTTTTTTTTACTTTTACATTAATTATTTTTCCATCATATCAATAATTTTAACCATGATATATGAATTATAAATATTATGTATATATGTATTTATAGTAATTCGTAAATGTTAGAGACTAAAAATTAAGTACACCATTCATGGAGAAAGTAGGACATAGGTATACATGAACACTATTTCCATTTTCTTGATGGATTTAATGGAAGGAAGGTGAAAAATATATCATGTTTCTAATGTAATTATTATTTCATATATACAACATATATTCATTAAATTTATCATTTCGACCTTCCATGTATAGAGTAAGAGAAAAATGAATCTCATCACTTTGAAAGGTGGTATTACACCATACATATGAGTGAAATTATAATATAAAAACATTAAATCCGTATTTATATCTATTCATGAAAGGTGGTGATGGAAAGTGAATAACATCTATTTTCAAGGTGGTAGTTCACCATACGCACGATCGACAATTTCATTTCCAATTTGATGGAGGTGGAGATGGATATAGGTTATGAAAATAATTAAATGAAATCTCACTATATGTAAGACATTGGTGTTATTATATCATAATTGTTTAATAATATTAGAAATAAGTGGAGGATAAAACAAATCAAGATAAAAAGTTATGAATTTTACCTTTTATTTAGAGAAACATTTTAAGGTTTATTGTAAATAATTTTAAGGAGGGTTTCCTAACAAAACCAAGTCTTATAAGGTGTGGATTTGGAATTAAGGATGATTTTTAAGCTATTGGATGAACCAGATGTATTGTGAAGTGTGAATTGGGTAGGATAGGTGGTGTCCTTTTATTATTGGGGTACAGGACACATTTGGAATTAATGAAGAGAATAATGTGTACCCATGTATTTCACATGAAATAAGTATATAAAAAAGGATATTTTAGAAAATTATAGGATATAAGGATTAAAAATCTCTAGAAAATTGGAATTGGATAAGTTTATAGGTTATTTTAACCCTTATATTTTTATTTTAACCCTTCATAACTCATTTTAACCTTAACTACAGTAATTAGATATTACTATTTTAACTATTTTTTATGGTAACAAATTAATTTTAACTTTTTATATAAAATTAATTATTATTATTAAAAATATGGAATTGATTTTTCTAAATACTATTTATATAAGTGGAAAATTATAATTTAAAATTAACCCCAAAAATACGATGAGGAAGCTGTTTTGTAATGAGAAAATGTTCAAAACTTTAAAAAGTTTTTATTTCCAAATTAAATATGAAATTAGTTATAGTGATCTAAATTGCATCAATAATAATCTAATTTATCTAATTTTTATTTTAAAACATTTCTAAACATGTTTTAAAATTTTAAATTCCTTAAAAAATGATTGATTTTAAAAAAAGTTAATAATTTTTTTACAATTTATAAAAAAATCAATTATTTCATAAAATTAATAGAAACTCACCAAAAGAACATATTGAAATGTGGATTTCAAATATTATGTTTATTTTGTAAATTTTTTTATAAAACTAGGACTTTTTTTTCACAAAATTAAACAAAAACAATTTTTGGGAATATATTATTTTTGAAACATATATATAGATATTACTAAAAAATAATTATTTTTTTCCATATGTATTTATTACATAAATCCATTAAACATAATAATTTGAAACTTTTATTACTATTCGTACCACGAAATTTATATTCTAGGTTGTAAATATCATGTTCTTATTAATAATACTAATATTATATCATGGTTTGTTAAAACTCAGTGTTGCGTGTATGGTAAGATATCAAAAAAAGTAAAATTTATATAAAAAATATATTTCATACAATATCAGGCTTTTAAAAATTTGATATATATACTAAACATAAAAGTATAAAGTATTAAAAAACATATTTTTTATACTCTAGATGATATGTATGGAGATATTTAAAGATTATGACTTCTTGATACATTACAACAATGGAAAAGTATACAAGGTGGATGATGCTTTGAGTTGAGAGGATCTTACTAGATGATCCATGATGAGGATCATAAAAGGTGATTTTTTTTAGAAATTTAAAGGATTTAATTATAAATAATTAAGGTATGGGAGAAATATTTTCTTCCTCAAATGGGTGATTAGTAATATATACATGTGAGGATTAATAAGGAAGATAGGAAGATGTGGAATTTTAGATGAAGGTAAAAGAAGTTCTTAAATTCGAAATTTATGTTGATATAATGGTAACGTTCAGGAATCATGTATGTGTATCATCCATACCATATATAAATAATGATTAATTTGGGTATGTTCACAATTTTCATTCTATATTCATCCTACAATTAAGAATATATATATAAATATAAAATATAATTTGTAGTGGAAAAAATGAAATGAGATATTGCAGAATATGTATCTTTGTGATTGGTATTTGTAGAGACCCTGACCCTAATAGCTCAGAGCTTGTTTCTTCATTGTTAAATTGTAATAATATATTAGGAATCACATCCTTAAGGACAAAATATTTTATTAGTCTTGGAAAACTATACACATACATGAAATTCACATTACATTTTAAAACATAAAATATAGAAATAATTTAATTTTATAATTATATTACCCCCCTTAGAGTATACTAATATATGAATCAAAAGAATAACTCTACGTAACATGGAGAAAATATAAAAGAAGAAATGGGGGATCTTAGAAGCTCAGTAAGGGTATGGATATAGTGTAAGCTATGAATAAATTATGTATAATCAGTATGTCAAGGTAAATAACTTAAACACATTTCATTTAATCAATAACATGAACATGATATGGGATGAATTAAATATTATCAAATAATTCTATATAAATAATCAACTGAATTTGAAACATGACCATGGATATTATAACTAATAGAATAATCACATGGAATATCAATAATTTAATTCATAATGATAGAATTCATAATACTGGACACCTAAGACATACAATATTCTTATTCCATGAAATCTAATACTGTTGTGGCATGTTTGGAAATATCTATATAATTGGGTGAGGGCTTAACCCAACCAATATCTAGTTTATCTCAGTCGACCTACCGATTCATCCTGGAGATATAGTGGGTCCTTCCCATCACTTACAAATTATAATGCATTATTTATATAAAAAGGGTGTCATAAAATCAATATAAAAATATGTATTTAAAATAGCATGCATAATGTAAATTCTTTACCAATAAATAAACACTATCATATACTATATTGAAAAATAATAAGGATTTTATCATTGGATTATATATCCAAAAAACTATATGTAACATTAAATAATGTTTACTTAGATGTAAATTATTTTGAATGATCACATGGAAAATTTCATTAGGAAAACAACCTTTCTTTGAAAATAATCCCTTTTTATTTTGAAACTATAAATTTCGTAATTTATTTTCAAAATAAATTTTTTTGAAAATCTGTTTTAAAAATTAATATTTTATAGAATATTAGGGAAACGTTTCTTAAAAAATAACCTTATAAACTTGAAAATTAATCTTCTAAGAAATGATATTCATAATAGTTTGTAATTATATACATGTCGTATAAGATAAAAATGACATTCCTATTTCATTGTAAAAAGTTTAGGAAAGTGAATCATTCTGAAAACAACATTAATATTCCTTAAAATCCATGTTTAAAAAGAAAAATGGTTGAAAATTTAATTATTAAATATTTTTTATAATTATAAATCATTTGGGAAAACATTTAAAAAAAATAAGTTTATTGAACAAAAATTATTTTCAATTAAAGAGAGATGAAATCATATTATCTTAATACCATTTTCTTAATAATTTTAAGTACCAATGGGGGGGAAAATGGTATCATTACCTGAAAATTTTCATTAAAAACCACGGTAGATGAAAATAATTTTTTTAAAATCTAAATTTCATGTAATTCCAACAAGTGATACATAAACCCAAACAATCCCGAATAATGATGAGATTATGAAATAAACCCTTACAACTTTGGTGAATTTTGTGTCATAAGACCCATGAAAGAAATAGTTTAAAATTTAATGTTAAATAAAATTAATAAAATTAATTCATTATATAACAAATAAAAATAGTATTATATACACAACATAAATGAAATAAGTGTTGAATATGGCGTATGTATCACAGAAGTTAAAGTGATACATGAAACCCTAACCTCATGATTCATTATGGTTTGAAATAATTTATCCTCCAATATAGTGGTTTCAAAAATGTTATAAACTTATTCTTGAACCATATTAATAGTTAAAATGTCATATAGTTAAGTATTAATTTATCTTTCTAGAAATATAAAAGTATAATATGTACCATATTATTTCTTTTTGTATTCACATCATCCATGTGGTGTGGGGATTAATTAGAGTCACACCACTTCGTGAAGGCGGTAGTCCATACATACCTGAACGATGTTATCATTTTTTAGTATAAAAAAACAAAATTATATATTTTAATTTAAGAATGATAAAATTTTCATGAATATAATAATAATTTCAATTATATAATATATATTTACAATCATTTTACTTATTAAATTCCATGTAATGTGTGAGTCAAAAAATAATCACATCGATTCGTGAGGTGGTAGTCCACCATACACACGAGCGACATTATCATATACCCTACGAAATAGAGTTAATATATATATATATATATATATATGATATAATGACTATATATGTATAATTATTTTAGAAATATAATATATATACATTATATACATCATCATACTGAACAATAAGAGGTTGTAATGGAAAAATCAATGACATCAGTTCACAAGGTGGTAGTCATCCATACACATGAATGATGATTTATTAACCCATTTTGGTGGAAGTGGGGATTTTTATAGGCCATGAACATATTATAAAAACATATCATCATATGTAATATACTTATTTAATTATAACATCATGTTTTTATAAAAATTTATGTATGTGCAGGAAGAAATTAAATAAAAATTCCCATTGAAGAATGTTACCTATTCTTTTGGTAACCTCTATAGGATTGCAACAATGACTTCCAATGTTAGTTTTATGACCCAAATATGGATTCTATTATTAAGGAATGTAATTTGGGGAGTAATTTGGGTCATTCTTTGATGAAGTAAAATGGTTTGAATTGTGAAGTAGAGTGGATGGTTGGTGGCCTTTTTTAAGTGAGGTGAGTGGAACACTTGTTATTTTTGGAAAGTAAAAGTTATACTCACATTTTTTACATTCGATAAGGGTAAAAAAATAGTATATTGTAGAAAATTATACATTATAGGTTTGAAATATTACCATAAAATAGATTTTATACAATATTTTATGTCGATTGAAACTTTATCTTATTTTTGAACCCCCAGTTAAATCAATTAATACCTTAACTCTGGTAATTAATTTTTATCATTATTCATTTTGGTAGAAAATTTATTTTAACATGTTATAAAATATAAATTATTTTTATTAAAAATATGGAATCCATTTTCCAAAATTCTATTTATTGAATTTAAAATTGTCAATTTAAAACTTATCCTATAGATGTGACGAGAAATTGGATTTTCAAAGAGAAAATGGTCAGAAGTTTACAATACTATTTTATCAAAATTAAATATGAAAATGATTCAAATAAACTAAATTTTATTTAAATACATATAATTAAACTAAATTAACATAAAAAATGAAAATATAATATTAATTTGTAAATAATTTAATCGAAAAGGCAGTTTTGTTTTAAAATTCTGTAAAGTTCACTATTCTTCAAAAAATGAAGCTTTTCAAAAAATCACAAAGATTCATCCGAAGATATTTTTGATATTTTTATTTCACAAAAAAAAATTATTTTTCAAAAAAAAATTAATTTTTTAAAAATAAAATTTAAAGCATGTGCACAATATTCGTCTAAAATGACTTTATGAAAAAATCAGCTTTTCAGAAAATACTTCTTTTTATTTTAAATTATTATTATTATTATTTATAATAAATATATAACCACAATATTTATAATTTATTTATTAATATTAATAATTTATAACTTAATGTATAGGTTATAATGACAAATAATATTATTGTACATTTTGACTCAGGTTTGCGTGATCTGTACGCCATCAAAGAGATTAAATTGATTTTAAAAGTAATATTTCATAATGTATCAGG
Organism: Viscum album; assembly: GCA_963277665.1. Taxonomy (NCBI): domain Eukaryota; kingdom Viridiplantae; phylum Streptophyta; class Magnoliopsida; order Santalales; family Viscaceae; genus Viscum; species Viscum album. The sequence goes on from OY728125.1 coordinate 2,097,510,525, forward strand.
TGTTATATTTTCTTATAAGTTTGGTATTATATTAAATAAGTTCTATATAAATAAATTTTATTATATAAAAATCTTTTGGTGTGTTACATTATCCCCACAATAAATAAATTTAATCCTCACAATTAAATCATGATATCATTAATCAAGGTTTTTACATTTGGAAAGACCATTTTGGAAAACCCCATGTTATTATTGTTCTAGTAAAGAATCATCTTAACAAGAGAGAAAGGGAATTATGGAGGTCATATTGAATAAAAAATTATAAGGTTTCCAATTAGGATAACACATAAGGGAAATGAAAATATTCTAATTGAAGAAAAGTGTAAATAAATATATATTTGGATATCAGTGCTTGATCACAAGAAAGTGAATGACAAATGGAATTTTAAGGAACCAAATACCATAAATATATTATGATTTTAAAGATAAAATTACTGATAAGATATGAAGGTAATACTATAACAATTTTGTTTCAAGATCTTTTTGGAAGGGTGATGAATTTTTTCCGGTTTATGATTTTAAGTTAGTATGACTACTGGATATGTTTCTGTTTCATAATCACAAGTTCAACCTCTATTTGTGCTTAAATAAATATTTAATTCATGAATTACCCTATAAAATGAATTTTAAAAAATATTTTTTTCCCAAATCACTAAAATTAACTTTTAATTGATTATAATATCTCTAATTGAATGATAAGTCATTCCTTCGATCTCTAGTTGTTATTATGAATTTTTTTGGCACACGTTATCAAATATAGATGAATATCTATATGGTGATGTAATAATTTAATATATAAAACTACATTGAAATTTCAACATAAACCATTTTATATATGGTTTACCATAGGGACCTTCCCAAATATATAAGTCATTAACTTTAGAAAAAAAGGATAATGAATTTCCAAAATCAACTCATCATTAACCAGTTAAAAGGTAGTTAGTACTAACAAATTTACTTTATCCATATCAATAATCTCTTTATCCAAAAATCATTATCTCAGAATTAGGAATATTTTTATGATATATATCTCCCAATCATGTGTGTTCCATGAATGTGGAATTTACACTGAATCATTTTTCTTGGTCATTAGTACTGTTCAACATATGCTTTCAAATCCTTAATGAAAAATTTATATTATACAAAACTTATTTTTTATATAATTTAATTAATAAAATTAATCCACAACATATTCCTTGTATCCTAATACAGAAGGATGGTAATCAATTCAATTTTTCTATAATAATTTCATAAGTTTGACGTTGACCCTTTAGCTCATTTTTAGGTATTTTCTATTTCCTCTTGGGGAATTTATTTATGTAGTACCCCATGTCCTTTTGTGTGGAATAATTTCACACTGGAATTTTTTTCACACCCTTCCAATCATGGTCATGGTGACCATTTTATACACTCTTGAATAAAAATCCATTTCTTTTTAGGCATGTACCAGTGTTTTTCCTTCAACAAGTATTAAATGAGGGAAAACATTTCATTACATTCTTACCTTGATCCATTTTTTTGCTTTTCCATCATCTTGTTCTCTTAATTATATTGGAATGCATAAGACTTGTTGAATTAATTATGTATATTGAGAACACATGATACTATGTACTTGTATAATGATAATGTTTGGGAGACTTATAATTTTCAATGTATTTCATTAATCCCATTAAATAAATGGTCAATATATATATTTGAACTACATTCATAGTCCTAAACATTCCATTCTAACCTTGTAAATTTGTATTCATACGTAGAAACATTTTCCACTTCTTTCTATCATTGACTCAAGAACTTTATTTCCATATCTGTAATTTTCTCTCAAGGAATTTTTTTATATGAAGAGTAACATAAAGTCCTTTAATTTCATATTTAATTTTTCTTCTTCATGGTTAGTCTTTTTAATCAATGACCAAAATTTATTTTCCTCTCCTGAGAGATGATAAACATCCATGACAACTTTCTCCATTTCACTACTTCCCTGAGTGAGAAATATAATATCTAAAGAACTTATCCATTGATCAGATAAAAATGGATTTGTATTACCATTGAATAATGGACGTAAATGATTCATGAAGTGTCCTAATATTGTTATACCATGTTGTGGATCAGCATTTTACTCCATTTAGGGAAGTTTATTACTCATTTGTTGAGTTTTCTACTATAATGGCCCATACATTTCATACATAGATATTAATTCTAAATAAAAGAATATTCATTACACAATATAAAAAAACAACACCAATACCATATTGGATTAATTTATTTTGAATATCGGTAACATAAACAATTGGTTCATAAAATATCTTTATTTCCCCCCCACTTATTCTATTATATATAGAACCCTTTTTGACACATCTTAATTAATACCCTTCCTCATATCCTAGGGAAAGGAAATATAAGCAATGGTAAGGTTATATGCTCAGTAAGGGTAAAAAGGGAGATATCAATAATATCATATTCATAATTCGTAATGACATAAACATAAAATTTGAAAATTAAATCCTTCATATCAAATATCATGATATCTTATAATGGGATAAATCACAGAAGTTAATCAAAGAACATTTTCCTAGACAAAATTATATTAATCATGGAATTTGTGGAATACACATAAGTATAGAAAATAATTTCCATATGAGTCATGTCTAATTACCAGTACCATCATAATGGAAAAATTCCTTTAAGAAAGTAGGTTCACTCCCCATTCTAGCATTGTAACACTAAACTGAGATCATTTCCCATTGTATCCATGAATTACTGATCTGAGGTCATTTATCATTCTAGCCTTATCCATCTCATGGGATACAAACCCTTAACAAATAATTGGATAGAGATATAGGTCCCAAACATCACATAATTAAAACCACAAACATGTTTTCCACAAGATCATTAATCCTTCACCACAACATAACCCATAAAAATAAATGGATTTCTTAGACATCATTCAATCACAACATAACACATAGATAATAAATGTATTTCATAGTTATCATTACATAATAAAAATAAACTAAAGATAGGAATAATACATATAATATCTTTGAAAAATGTTCCCACTAAATCCTAATTAATCTCAAATAATGTTTTCATAAATGAAAAATAATTTTGAGAGATCACTTAAAAATAATTCAAATAAAAAATATCCTTTATTTTCTTGAAAATGTTTCGTTTTCCTAAAACAATGAAAAACATTAAAAAAATTAATTTTAAAATAAACTTGTAATATTGTAAGGTAGCCTTTAAATTATTAAGACTTCATTAAAACATAAAAATGTGTTCTTCTGGATAAGTTAAAAAAATATTTTCTTCATACATTTTCTAAATAAGTAAAAGAATACCTCATTAGGAAAAATACCAAAAGATTCCTTTCAAATAATTTAGTTGAAATTAACAAATGGGTAAAAATAACTTTAAACAATTATATAAGAATAATGAGAATTTTTTGGAATACATTTTTAAGAAACACACACATGGAAGAAAAATACACTCTAGTAAATACTTATGTATAACAAATGTATGATAATAATGAGATTGTGAAATTAACCCTTACTGGTAAAGACCCAGATATTTCAAGGAATTTTTTTTTCTTAATTTCTTTTGAATTTTACGAGTATGAGGTTTCTGACAACACCTGATTCCAAGGCCCGGTGTGCCCAGAATCAATTTCCGAAGTTTGGATCGGGTACATTCAGTGAACGAACGAGTGGGTTTTTCTATCTTTTTAACCGGTGATCAGAATTGAAATCTGAGGGCACTGATGAACTGGCAGCGCTGATATTTTCCTATGAGGACTTTTACCGTAGGTGCGTTTTCATGGGCGATGAAGTTAAATTTTGGGGTTTAAGGAAGAAATAAATAAAATTGTGAACAATTTTATTTTTGATATTTAATGAAGTTAAAATCTACCATGGGAAGTTGTAGGTGGGGTCCACAACCACCCAACTTCCCATGTGTGAATATGTGGGAGGTGGGTCCCACAACCACCTAACCTCCCATGGGAGAGTTTAGTGGGATGGGGCCCACACGAGACCATAACCCCTTGAACTTGTTACAACTCCCTTAAACTACCTTGCACTTAATGTGCCAACTCCTCTTTAATCTCTGCCTCCTTTAAGTTTGTATAACTCTTCACATTTTCCTTCCACCATTAATTCATCCCAACATGCCTTAATTAATGAGATGATCCTCTTCATTTAATTAATTATGTAGTTTGGTTTGAATTTTAAAATCTTTGAGGTGTGAATAAAAATAATATCATGGGATATTATTTTGGAGCTTTTGGTGTGTGAGAAAACCTTAACAACGTTCTGGAGGTTTTGGGAGAACTTTGGTGTGAAGAAGAATAGAACTTCCCTCTGATGAAGAACAATGCATCTTCAACGAATAACGGTTATTCTTCGACGAAGAAAACTTTCCCTTCAACATAGAACGTTCTCGATGAAGAACGGTCAACAACTCTTCTCTTCCTCCGCGTCAAGGGAGAATTCGTTGGCCGCAGTGATCATCGCCAACAAAAACGTTCTTCTTCTTCTTCCGACATCGATGGAATCGATTCCATTCTTCCATGACACCCGATTACCGTGGCGTTTGACTTCCATGACTCGATGACGTGCGACGTCAATTTCTAGGTAGGGGTTTAATCTTCGCTCAGGTTTTATTTAATGAACTTCATTGATAATTGTTGGCCGCTTGCTATCATTATAACGGGAGGAGTTTGGACCGCACAAACACGGCTGACCCTCCTCCCCCCTTGCTGTCATACTCGTTGCGGCACGAACGAAGGTGACGCGGTGCCATCGCACCGCGCGGAAACAAAGAAGAAAGGGCGAAGAAGCACGACGCCATCGCGCCGTGGAGGCCGAACAAAGTCGCGGCGCCACGCCGGAAAACCACGAAGATTCTGCGGTTGTTTATTTGACATACGGATCAACGGTCCAAGGACAAACGGGGCCGCATAGTCATTTTGAAGCCTCTGCAATGAAGGTCGAGTCCCGGGAGGACCGCTGGCGAAGACCGTATGCAAAACGGACCATCAGAGCGCGTCTGGTGGTCCGCGGAAGATCATACCGGCGCGCCCCGCCAGCACGGCGGTGCCGGCACCCGGCACGCCACCAAAAGGGTCCGCCGCGGCTGAAGCCGCAGCGGCAGGCCGCGGTCCCACGACTGCGCGAGACCAGGGGGGAGGCTGGGGGTCGTAACCCCCAGCGATCAAAGGGAGCGGCCCCCACGTGGGGGGCTGCGACTTCAATCAGGGGGGCAGCGCCCCCCCCCCCCTTTCGCAAGATCTCGGATGAGCTGAGCTGTCGGGACATGCGGGCCGAACCCGGACCCAGGTCGGGTCGACCCGGTTCGGGCCGACCCAGGGGGTCTCGGGCCAGGTTGGACCGGGCCCGAACCCCCTATTTCTAGGCACTTTCCATTCAAATGCCAATAACATGGGCTACGAACCTTTGATCGATGTACCGTCAGTTGTGATACGATCCTCAGATCGAGAAGGTCGTTTCGGTATATTACACTCAAGGTTTCAGAGAACTTTGAGTACGACCGGGTTGGTTCGAACCCGAAACCAACCGGGGCTTCGGAGCAGAAACGCTTATAAATTGAGCTCCCGAAGTCCGATTGACGTGGTGTCGACTTTTTTGGATTCTTTTTAGTGAGATGGACTTTTTGGCTTACTCCGCTCGAGGTTTGGACGCAGTCGGAGTGCGGTCGGGTTGGTTTTGACTTAAAAACCAACCGGGCCCCTGGAACAAAAAGGCCAACAACTCTCAGACCGGGCGTCCGATTGATGCGCCGTCTATCACGTTGAGTTCCTCTTGTCGAGAAGGAAATTTTGGAATACTTCTCTTGAGTTTTGGACGCAGTTGGATAGTGGCCGGGTTGGATTGAAATCGAAATCCAACCGGGCCCCTAGAACGGAAAAGCTGTTCACTTTCAGACCGAACGTCTGTTTGACGAACCATCAGCGGTGTTGGTGATCACGTTGAGAAACGGTCCCTATGAGTATACCCTATGAGTATACCCTATGAGAGTTTGAGTTACAGTTGAGATACAACCAAGTTGGTTCGCACACGAAACCAACCGGGCCCCTGGGATGAAAAGGCTAATAACTCACAAAACGGGTGTTCGATTGACGCGTCGTCTGTTTCTTGAGACCCCTATGACGAGGTGGTCCTTTGAGATACTTCTTCATGGGACTTTGTGATACTTGGAGTATCAACCTGTAGCTCGTGGATCGGACCCTTCTGGAGATGAGCGTGCGGAGTACGGAGACCATGTAGCTGGCTGAGACCTGACGACTGTTTGACCGACTCGACTTGGAGTGAGTCGACTAGCCCGATGGAAGGATCACTACTGTGTTTGGGTGCAGACCCACGGAGGACGGAGCGCCTGGTAGTAGGCAGAAGACTCGCGGTACTTGACAGGAGTACCTCTGTAGGCTATGAGGGGGAGCACTATTGTGTGAGGTGGAAGACCCATGGCGGAGGAGCACTACTTTGTGAGGTGGCAGACCTGCGATACTCGACAGGAGGAGTATCTTAGCAGTCTTAGGTTAGTGAGCAGTACCTCGGAGTCGTGAAAGTATCCCTGTACTTGTCAGAGATGGGGCTCTTTAGCAGTTACGGTTTCGATAAATGAAAATGTTGGTTTGAGCTGAGTCTATGACCTTTGTGTTTACCTCATGATTGAGATGGGTCACTTTATAACTTAGGCATATGTATGGGCATATACCTAGGTAGTGTTTATTCGTTGATATCGTAACCTTTGTGTTTCCTCATGATTGAGATGGGTTACTTGATAACTTAGGTATAAGTATGAGCTTATACCTAAGTAAGGGTTATCCGTTGAGATACTTCTTTGTGGTTATCCTTGTTGGATTTAGTGACACCTTGAGGGTCTCGGGGTCCCTACTGAGTATCGTATACTCACCCCTGCACAGGATATGCCCGCACCATGTTGTGTTGGTTGCAGACGACGGGAAGCACTGACATAGGCCGAGTGGTCGCGGACTGGACGGTACTCGGAGTTGGATCTCACGACGATCCAGTATCCGGAGGTGGACTTCATGACGAGACGATACTCGGAGGAGGTTGAAGGGAAAGAGTGTTGTGGAGGCTATCTGTACCTACCCTTCAGGTATGATCCGAGGTGGACGACCCAGGAGCTTCTTCTTTTCCTCTTCCAGTTGTTTGTCTTTCCTGTTGTACATTCATTCAGTTGTAGTTGTACTTCAGTTGGGTTTGTATTCTGGCCCACTTACTTTTCAGCACTTCCTTTTGTACATAGTGTATTACTTCTGCTTGTACTCTATGGTGTTTGTTTACTTTTATAAAGGCAATGCCTTTCCAGTTATCAGGATTTATGCCTTTGGTGCTAGTCGCCAGCCCCTGGCCTATGGAAGGCGGGCTTGGGGTAGTCACGGCACGGGCCCCGTGGATGGGTCGTGACAAATTGGTATCAGAGGAATCAGTTCTACCCCAGAACTCAGAACTCTGATCATTCCGTTATGTGAAGTAACAGTTTTAAGGGTACCGAGTGTGGTATTCTATTCAGGGAGTCCAGTGTTGGTGAGGCGGCCGACGTATCCATACACCAGGACCCTGACTACTGATTTCCGACTTAGTGCACAAAAACACTGATTTCGTGTGTGTTTCCAAAAAGTTTTTTTAAGTCAGATCAAACCAGGTCAGCTCATCAGGTATAAATCTTTTGACCATGTCACATCTGTTCAGGATGTCTCCACGCAGACAGTCATTTGGAGTTCCGAGAGAGTACTCGATGACGGGCCACCGAGCGGGGAGGCTTCGGTGCGGGGCCATTTTTACTATATTGGCACCCTCAGGTGGTGTACCAGCAGCACCACCACCTGTTGGGAAGCAGATTCCACCATCCATACTAGCGAAATGTGCATGATGGAAGAGCACATTGCACAAGTTCCAACAGTAGTGGCCTCTAAGGTTACGAGGCGAGGAAGATTCCCAGACAGCAGAGCACTGGCTTGAGGCGATTTCTAGAGTTTTCTGCCTAGCTGAGACATCAGTAGAGTGGATGGTGGACTTGGCTACTAGTTTTTTCTAGGGAATGACCATGAGGATGGTCTGCATAGTTATTAGGCTTCGGTATGTGGACCGATGCCTGAGATAGTGCCTTCGGGTAGTGTGCCAGCTATAAATCACTACCTGTTGGTTAGCAGTTACAACTGTAGATACCGGTATGTGACACATGTAGACTTACTTCCTTATATGTGTTCCAACATCATATACCCTCAAGTTTCTAGGTGAGACCGACTCACAGGAAACTGAGGACTGGCTTGAGAATGTGGCTGAGAGTTTTCTAGAGCTTATACAGCTTCGGCAGGATGACATGTCGGTGGCTGAGAATTCATCGGGGCGTACCAAACCATTCCTGGTACTCGATGAATGTAATTCGATCAGTGCTATAGAGCTCGGACCTCTGAGCATGGTGTGTTTAAGGACATCTGAGCCAACACCTTTTCTCTATGAATTACTACATATTCTAGGGTTCTAGAAAGAACCTTTGTGGTTGAGAATTCTTTTACTGAATGGATGCAGTCAGTGAAGGTTAGCAGTGGGAAAGCTGGAAACTGGCGCCAGTCACAGAGACTTGGGAGTGTAAAATGTTTCATATAGAGGAAGTAAAAAAGGACAGATGAATCTACAAGGCGGCAGACATAGAAGCAGAGATATGAGAGAATCATGAGGTGGTGTACTTTTCGACATGTTACAATCACCCGCCTTTGTAGTCCCCGCCAGGCTCAGGGAGCTGGAGGGCAGGGGAAGAGAGTAGCTGCATGCGGTCAAGAAGTGTGACCCAATGGCTCTAAGAATGGTTCAAGGGACCGTCTTTGTCCACTACTTGCTGCTATAGTAACAGATGTTGATATGAATCATTCTTTCCTTCCACGAATCTTGTCCCAGACCTAGAGTTTCCGGTAAGCTGTAGACTTGACCCCCACGTCTGTAGATACCTTGGGAGGAGACTCGATAATCACACTTACGCCGACAGTGTGGTCTGACCCACGAGGCTAGAGTTTCAGTTGGAATCTCTTGGTGGAAGCATCAAGGCCTAACGACATTGGTATTGGTATGGATTGGATTCACAGTTCATGCTCAGATTGACTGTATTAGGAAAAAAGGTTGTGGTTTATCTACAATGTTGGGATGAGTTTTCCTTGGTCGGTGAAAAGGAAACCCCAGGCAGCACAGGAAAAACTCATGCACAAGAGGGTTTGGTCGATCACTCTTGAGTCGGTCAACCTCACCCACGTGGCAACAGGAGTTTTGGGTTTCAGTTCTAATTAGGAAAGGGAGACCTCTAGAGTTCAAGGATGACGATCACGTCTTTATACGGGTCTCACCTCGACGAGGTTTATGGAGATGTGGATGAGGTGGAAAGTTCTCTCCGAGGTTCAACGGACCTTTCTGGGTTCTCAGCAAGGTAGGCGAGGTAGTTTACCGACTGACCTTTCCACCTCAGTTGCACCAGGTTCATAATATCATCCACGTACCTCAGCTAAGGAGATACGTGCATGACCCTTCACACATCATCGACCTTAGGGAGTTGGACGTCGATGACAGGGTGACATGCACGGAGGTTCCAGTGGAGATCAAGGATCGACAGGAGCATGTCCTACGTGAATGATCGATTCCTCAGGTGCGCTTTCACTTGTAGCTCTAGAACCTCTAGGAGAGCACATGGGAGCAGAAGGCTTAGATGCGTGCTCAGTACCACTTTTGTATCCCTAGTTTGTTTTAATGCTTTACAGGGACGTAAATCCCTGAGGTGGGAGTAATGTAAAGACCTAGAAATTTCAAGGAATTTTTTTCTTAATTTATTTGGAATTTTATGAGTATGCGGTTTTTGACAGAACCTGATTCCGAGGCCTGGTGTGCCCGGAATCAATTTCTGAAATTTAGCTCGGGTACGTTCAGTGAACGAACGAGCGGGTTTTTCTATCTTTTTAACCGGTGCTCGTAATTGAAATTAGAGGGCACTGATGAACTCATAGCACCAGTATTTTCTTAATAGGACTTTTACCGTAGGTGCGTTTTCATGGGAGAAGAAGTTAAATTTTGGGGTTTAAGGAAGAAATAACTAAAATTGTGAACAATTTTATTTTTGATATTCAAGGAAGTTAAAATCTACCATGGGTAGTTGTTGGTGGGGTCCAAAACCACCCAACTTCCCATGTGTGAATATGTGGGAGGTGGGGCCCACACACACCTAACCTCCCATGGGAGAGTTTAGTGTGGTGGGGCCCACATGAGACCATAACCCCTTGAGCTTCTTATAACTCCCTTAAACTCCCTTGCACTTAATGTGCCAACTCCTCTTTAATCTCCTCCTCCTTTAAGTTGGTAATACTCTTCACCTTTTCCTTCCACCATTAATTCATCCCAACATGCCTTAATTAATGAGATGAGCCTCTTCATTTAATTAATTATGTGGCTTGGTTTGAATTTTAAAATCTTTGAGGTGTGAATAAAAATAATATCATGGGATATTATTTTGGTGCTTTTGGTGTGTGAGAAAACCGTAACAATGTTCTGGAGTTTTTGGGAGAACTTTGGTGTGAAGAAGAAGAGAACTTCCCTACAACGAAGAACGACGCATCTTCAATGAATAACGGTTCTTATTTGACAAAGAACACTTTCCCTTCAACATAGAATGTTCTCGATGAAGAACGGCCAACAACACTTCTCTTCCTCCGCGTCAAGGGAGAAGTCGCCAACCGCGGTGATCATCACCAACAACAACGTTCTTCTTCTTCTTCGGATGTCGACGGAATCGATACCATTCTTTCGTGACACCCGACTACCGCGACGTTCAACTTCCACGACTCGATGACGTGCGACGTCAATTTCGTGGTAGGGGTTTAATCTTCACTCAGGTTTTATTTAACAAACTTCGTTGATAATTATTGGCCGCTTGCTATCATTATAACGGGAGGAGGTCGGACTGCACAAACATGATCGACCCTCCTCCCCCCTTGCTGTCATACTCGTTGCGGCTCGAACGAAGGTGACGTGGTGCCATCACACCGCGCAGAAACAACGAAGAATGGGTGAAGAAGCACGGCGCCATCGCGCCACGCCGTGGAGGCCAAACAAAGCCACGGCGCCGTCGCTCCGCGTCAGAAAACCACGAAGAAGCCGCTGTTGTATATTTGACGTATGGATCAACGGGCGATGAAAAACGGGGCCACAGAGTCATTTTGAAGCCTCTACAATGAAGGTCGGGTCCCGGGAGGACCGCTGGTGATGATCGTAGGCAAAACGGACCACCGAAGCGCGTTCGGTGGTATGCGGAAGATGCTATCAGTGCGCCACCGGGAGGGTCCGCCACTGCTGAAGTCGCGGCGGCAGGCCGCGGTCCTGCGGCAGCGCGGGACCAGGGGGAGACCTAGGGTCGTAACCCCTAGCGTCCAAAGGGAGCGGCCTCCACGTGGGGGGCCACGACTTCAATCAGGGGGGCAGCCCCCCCCCTTTCGCGACAGCTCGGCCTAGCCGAGCTGTCTGGCCACGCGGGCTGTGCTGGCCAGGCCAAGCCGTGCCAGCCGAGCCGAGCCATGCCCTAGTTGGCCGGAACCGGACCCAGGTCGGGTCGACCCGGTTCCTGCCGACCCAGGGGGTATTGGGCCGGGTCGGACCATGCCCGAACCCCCTATTTCCGGGCAGTTTCCATTCAAACGCCAATAACTTGGGCTACTGACCTCTGATCGATGCACCGTCAGTTGAGATATGCTCCTCGGATCGAGACGGTCACTTCAGTATATTAGACTCAAGGTTTTGGAGAACTTTGAGTACGGCCGGGTTGGTTCGAACCCGAAACTAATCGGGACCTCGGAGCGGAAACGCTTATAACTTGAGATCCGGACGTCCTATTGACGTGCCGTCGACTTTTTTGGATTCCTCTTAGTGAGACGGAATTTTTGGCTTACTCTTCTCGTGGTTTGGACACAGTCGGAGTGCGGTCGGGTTGGTTTTGACTTAAAAACCAACCAGACCCCTGGAACAAAAAAGCCAATAACTCTCAGACTGGGCGTCTGAATCACACGACGTCTATCAAATTGAGTTCCTCTTGTCGAGACAAAACTTTTGGTATACTTCGTCTGAGTTTTGGACGCAGTCGGATAGTGGCCTGGTTGGATTGAACCCGAAATCCAACCGGGCCCCTAGAACGGAAAAGCTGTTAACTTTCAGACTGGACGTCCATTTGACGAACCATCAGCGGCGTTGGTGATCACATTGAGAAACGGTCCCTGTGAGTATAACCTATGAGATTTCGGGGTACAGTTGAGATACGTCCAGGTTGGTTCGCACACGAAACCAACCGGGCCCCTGGGACGAAAAGGCTAATAACTCATAGAACAGGCGTCTGATTGACGCGCCGTCTGTTGCGTTGAGACCCTTATGATGAGGCAGTCCTTTGAGATACTTCTTCGTGGGACTTTTTGATACTTGGAGTATCAACCTATAGATCATGGAGCAGACCCTCCCGGAGACGAGTGTGCGGAGTACGAAGACCGTGTAGCTGGATGAGACCTGACGACTGCTTGACCGAATCGACTTGGAGTGAGTCGACTAGCCCAGTGGATAGAGCACTACTGTGTTTGGGTGCAGACCCACGGCGGACAGAGCGCCTGGTAGCAGGCAGCAGACCCGCGGTACTCGATAGGAGGAGTACCTCTGTAGGCTATAAGGGGGTGCACTACTGGGTGAGGTGGCAGACCCATGGCGGAGGAGCACTACTTTGTGTGGTGGAAGACCCGCGATACTCGACAGGAGGAGTATCTCAGTAGTCTTAGGTTAGTGAGAAGTACCTCAGAGTCTTGATAGGATTACTGTACTCATCAGAGATGGGGCTCGTTAGGAGTTATGGTTTCGATAAATGAAAATCCTGGTTTGAGCTGAGTCTATGACCTTTGTGTTTACCTCATGATTGAGATGATTCACTTGATAACTTAGGTATATGTATGGGAACATACCTAGGTAGTGGTTATCCATTGATATCATAACCTTTGTGTTTCCTCATGATTGAGATGGGTTACTTGATAACTTAGGTATAAGTATGGTCTTATACCTAAGTAGGGGTTATTCGTTGAGATTCTTCTTTGTGGTTATCCTTGTTGGATTTAGTGAGACCTTGAGGGTCTCGAGGTCCCTACTGAGTATCGTATACTCACCCCTGCACGGGCTATGCTCGCACCTCGTTGTGTTAGTTGCAGACAATGGGTAGCACTGACATAGGTCGAGTGTTCGATGACTGGACGGTACCCGGAGGTGGACCTCATAACGAGTCAGTATCCGGAGGTGGACTTCACGACGACACGATAATAGGAGGAGGTTGACGGTCAAGAGCATTGTGGAGGCTATCTGTACCTACCCTTCAGGTAGGATCCGAGGTGGACGACCCATGAGCTGCTTCTTTTTTCTCTTCTAGTTGTTTGTCTTTCCTATTGTACTTTCGTTCAGTTGTAGTTGTACTTCAGTTGGGTTTGTATTCTGGCCCACTTACTTTTCAGCACTTCCTTTTGTACATAGTGTATTACTTCCACTTGTACTCTGTGGTGTTTGTTTACTTTTATAAAGGCAATGCCTTCCCAGTTTTTAGGATTTACACCTTTGGTGCTAGTTGCTAGCGCGTGGCCTATGGAAGGCGGGCTCTGGGTAGTCACGGCACGGGCCCCGAGGATGGGTCCTAAAATTACTTTTGGTATAATTTTCTCCATACATATCTAAAATTAATATATAATGGAATATTGAATTTTCTTAAATTATTCTAGAACCATATTCAGATTAATGATATCATATATGGTCATTTTATTACCCATTTGTTAATAATATTTCATTATTACTCATCTTTTGGGTGTTAACTGCATTATTTTCTTATGCATATTTTTTTTGTATAAGTACCATTTGTGGTTTATGGGATATAGTTCCACCATTTCTAGAATGATATTAGGATAATATATATATATATCATATTTATTCATTATATACATTTATATAATCCTTTTATAATGGTGATCATGTAGAATGAATCACATCTTGTCATGAAGACGATAAGTTGTACGTACACACGAGCTACAATGTCATTCCATTAATGTTGGAATGGTATGGAAATGTATGGTGTATATATTTTTTCAAAATAAATATCATGTTATGATCATAATACATAGTTATTATATCCCTTATTATAACCATCCAAGTAATGTGGTGATGAAAAACAGATTACACCACGACGTGGATATGGTAGGCCATACGTATGCATACGTGGTGATTTGATTTTTCACAGGATGTATACAAGGTGAAATATTGTTTTTCCATTATAATAATAACATATAAGAATATAGGTGATACTATATTTATTAATTTATAATGGAAACATCATATAAATAGGAAGTAGAAGAAGAAATACAATGGAGAGAGTTAGTAGTAGAGCTTACCTGATCTTCAATGATCTCCCTCTAGATATCCTCTTAGGGATTCTAGAGATGGTATTTTTAGAAGACCATAACCTCCAGAAGGTGAATATGGAATTTTATATTGGAAATGTATTGGGGATGGAGGATCTTGAGTGGTTAATGTGATTTGAAGAAGTGAGCAAGGATGTGCCCTTTTATAATAGAGGGGAGGGGCAATTTTGGAATTTCAAAAAATATTTATTTATAATAAACTCAATATCAATAAAGATACATCAAAAAAAAGATTTTTTTAAATATAATATGATATAATTTTGTAATATCATCAAAAAATATATTTTTGTAAAGTTTTTCATCATTTTAAACATTAACATATTGATTAACCATCAGTTAAAATATTATTAATTGTAACTAAGGTAAAAAAATTTTCAATATTAAAAGATTGTAAATTTTATGTATTTGATGTCAGTTAGAAAATAAATGAACAATTTAGTTAATTTTACAAAATAATATAATTATTTAGTATTTTTAAAAATAATTTATTACTTTTAGATAATTTAATAAATAATTATTTTTATAAAATATCAATAGTGTTAATTTTGAAAATATTAAATTCTTGATTTGTTTAAAATATCAGTTTAACAAGTTAAATTCATTTTTTTATTATATCTCAATTAGGAAAAGGTTATATATCAAATTTGTTGATCCCATTAATTATCTAAAATTAAATTTATTTTAATATTTTAATAACATTTGTTTGGTATTTCAATTAATAAAATAATTACTACATGTTAATTGTATAAGACATTAAATTAGTTATTTATTTTCTAAATATTAAAAATAAAATTCCATGATAATCAAAAACATTTTATATTTTAAATTACTGTCTATAGTCTAATTTATATTCCTATCACCTTATTAAAAATGATATATTTATTAAAAATATGAGTATGACATCTTCAACTTTTCTTTAAATAAATTATAATAAATTTCATACTCTCACCCAAGTAGTATCCAAAGGATAATATTTTTTTCAAAGGATTATCTGGTTCAAATGAAACTCATCGTTTGAAATTAGGAAAAGTTTTAGGGAAATTTTATAATATTTATAGTGTAAAGACATGAAGCTTGACGTACATGGACATTACATTACTTTTGTGGAATAATTAATACATAACAAAAACCAACACTTAAGGACAGTAATAGTTTAGTGTCTTTGGAAACTCAGAACATAATCTTCTAATCGTGGTGAAAGATCTTCAACATCTCCCATAAAGATCTTCCCCCTTTGTTTTTCTTACCTAAAACCTTTCTTTATATCCTGGGGAAAATAAAACATAAAAAAGGGTGAGCTCAAATTCTCAGTAAGGGTAAACATAGATAAAATTGAACAATCTATAATCATTTGAATGAAAAAACATGAACATGAAATTTAAATATCAAAATCTTGAGCAAAGACATAAATCGTGGAAGTACGTAAGACATATATCATAATAGAACATCAACCATGATAAAATATAATGGGAATGAAACATGTAATTGTGGAAACCATTCAGCACATGTTATGATTTCCAAAGTAGCCAAAGCATTGCTACTAATACCATCTTAGTGGATAAATTCCCTTTCTGAATCGAGTTCACTCCTCGTTTCAGTCCTATAACACTGAACCAGATTAACTTACCATTCCATCCATGTCTATCTCATGAGATATAAATCTTTACCCAATGCATTGGAGGGAGATATAGGTCCCACCCATCTCATAATGAAATCATTCTTTCGTGTGCCACAAAATCATAAATAATACATCATATCATAACCCATATAATAGAATGAGATTCTTAAACATCATGCCAGCATAACATAATCCATATAGAAATGGATATATTTTCATCACAAGAATAATCAAACCATGTAAATAATGGATACATTATACTTGAAACATAAACATATTAAATAATTTCATTTTAGATGGAAAAAAGTTTTGATAAAAACACTTGAAATGAAATATTGAGGAAAATATCCTTTCTTCTTCAAAATCATTTTTTTCACAAAATGTCATGCAATTTTAAAAGAAAAGAGTTTTGTTGAAAATAATCATGCAATCTTGTAGATGAATTTTCATGAAAATTAGGCATTATGAAACTGTAAAAATTCATTCACGCCGTATAAGTTAAAAATAACATTCTCCTTGTACTTTTGTCGGAAAAGTCAAAAAGTTCCTTGTATGGTAAACAAAAGAATGATCCCTTCCATAACTCATGGTAAAAGTAAAAAAAGGGTAAAAAGGACTTTAAACATACATGAAAACATGTTTATAAAACTTGTACATGGATGATAAATATAACCCCAGTAAGTACTTATGAATAAGAAATCTCAGATAAAAATGAGGTTTGCAAAATTATCCCTTACCTTAGGTCCGATATGCTTCGTACGTTTCCGAACCTCCTGTATAATGATTTAAATAATGTCATTGACTTATTACAGAATCATATTCATTGTTATGATATCATATATGGTTCACTTATGACTTTATATTACCCGTTCTTTTATAAGTTCCATGTTAAAGCAACGTTTTGTGTTAAATCGTTTTATTAATCGTACATGTTTGGACTTGTTGTTCTTGATATTATTACTTATATCATGATTTACTTAATTATAGAATGTAAAAAATTATTTACATATAATATATATTTTAGTATATACATATATATATTATAGATCGATTAAATGAAATGAAATACACCGTTCATGGAGACGGTAGGCCGTACGTACGCATGAACGTTATTTTCGTTTCCCTATTGAATTGAATGAAATTAAGTAGATGAAATATATATATATACATAAATCTAGTATAATTATTATTTCATATATTTCATGATTACTTATTATATATACTTTGTAATAATTCATGAATGGTTAACATGGAGAATGAATCTCATCGCGTCGTGGAAACAGTAGTCCGTACGTACGCACGAGCGATGATATCATTCCCATGATTATGGAATTTTATTGGAGTGTATGTATACTATTTCAGAATCAATATCACTTTACAATAATCATATATAGTTATTATTTACACCATTATACCCATCCGAGTAAGGTGGTGGTGGAAAATAGATTACACCACGGCGTGGAGACGGTATTCCGTACGTACGCACGCATGGTGATTTCGTTTTCCATAGAATGGATAGATGGTGAAATAGGGTTGTTTCATACTTATAATAACATATCATTATATGATTGATATTGATGTTATTACTTCATAATGAAACAACTAAAGAAGAAGAAGTGGAAGACGAAATAAAGTTGAAAGAATCAGTAACGGACATTACCTCTTCTTTGAAGCGCCTCTTTGAGACCTCCTCTTAGGGCACTAAAATTGGTCTTTAAAGATGACCAGGACCTCTAGGATGTTTATATGGAAGTGGAGAAGAGAATTTGGCTGGGTTTGTCCGAGCTTTAAGGCTCAAAGTGGTGTGAGGAAGAGAGGGAGGAGGTTCCCTTTTATAAGGGAGAAGAGGGGAACCTTTGGAATAACTAAAAATATTATTTTATTATAAAGTCATATTCAGTTTTTAATAGATCCAAATTGAGTTATTTCGAAGATAAGGTGGTTATGGATCTAAATACTCTCATCAAATATAATTTATACAAGTTTAGTTTTTTATTTTAACCTTATCATTTAGATTTAACTTTAAGTTAGATAATTTAACTTTTACCGTGTCTTCTTGTTTTTTTACACTATAAGGTTAATAAACTTACTATAACAAGCCAAAAGAACCCCAAATTGTTTATTATTAATATATATAACCTTATCTAACTCATTTTGCAGAACCTTAGATTTTTAGGAATAAAATAACAATTAATAATATAATATTTGTTTTAAAAACTATTTTATGTCAATTTTGACACTATTTGGTAATTGATTTTTTTGAAAATCATAAAAGAAATATTAGTTAGAAAAAGTTAATTAAATCAATACTAACATGTCATATTAACATTGAAAATTATTGTAATTCATAAAAAGTCTCAAATTACATTTATTTGGGTATTTATAACATCAATTATGTCAATATTTCGTTAATAAGATAATTACTGCATCATTATTGTGTGAGAAATAAATTAAATTATTTAATGTCTAAAAATTATAAATAAAACACAATTATGTAGGAAATATTTTTATCTTTCTAATTAATATTTATAGTCTAATTTATCTAATGTATAACCCTATATTAAAAATGATTTAGTTATTAAACTTTGATTTTAACTATTTTAACCCTTCTTTAAATAAATTAATATTAAATGTCCTAATCTAATCCAAGTGGGCCTAAATGGTCATATTTTATTCCAAAGGTTGTTTTTGGTCGAATTAAATTTATCCAATAGAATTGGGACATGTGTTAGGGTAATAATAATAACATTTTACCCTTAATTACCCTATTTACTTTTAACCATGGTAAATAAAATTAAAAAGTTACTATTCACCAAAAATTATTTTCATCTCATTGAACCACATTATACTTTCTGAAATCAACCGTGTCTCTTGAATTTTTGAAATTCCATTCACAAAAGGGGTAAAATTATGTTTTATGTAAATTTGTAAATTCTCATAGGAGGTTGGTAAAAGACGGTCAAAAGTTCAATAAAATTTTTATATATCTAAAATAATTATAAAATGACTCCAATGAATTAAATTGAACTTATATAGGTATTATGTATCAATTTTTTACCTAAAATAAATTTAAATAAAATAAATAATTATTTAAATAAAAAGTCGGTTTTTAAATAGTAACCCAGTGTTTTCACTATTCATCAAAAATTGAATGTTTTCAGAAAAATACCAAAAATTCACCCTAGGATAACTTCTATATTCTGAATCCAAAAATGAAGTCCATTTTGAAAGATAAAATTTATAAAATTTCAAAAAGTGGGTATTACTATTCATAATGGCTAGTTCATACAACATATCGTTGTTTAGAGAAACTCGGTATTACGTGTAACACATGCTATCGTGGAAGGTCGCGATTGCGTGTAATTCAAGCCAATTCAGGGATGAGTGTTGTGAAATATCCTTTTGGAGTAGCATAAAACACAATATATTAATGAAATTAAAAAGAATATTTTTCATAAAATCTCGGGGTGTTACATTCTACCCCCCTTAAAATGAATTTTGCCCTCGAAATTCTTCGGGGTTATAAATGGTTTATCCTCGAAAGTTTCTTTAATAGAAACCCACATCGTAAAAAGGAATACGAAAACCAATCTTTAAAAACTAAAGTATGAAACATAAAAGTTACCCAAATTAACTAATCACTGGGTTTTCCACATAGAAGAACATAGGTGAAAATATTGACATGGAAGAGAAACTTAACCATCATGTTCTAATGGAGAGTGGTAGAGAACATGGCTATGAAAAAAAATCCAACAATCACAAAGCCATAGATTTGTGATGATCTAAGGTACCATCTAATTTATCGGATATAAGGGAACTAGGAAAACATTTTTGGTTTTCAAGATCATTTCTCTAAAGTTGGTGAATTAAAAGAAATACATACAAGATTTTCATACAATTTCACTGTTGTTCGTGAATTGAACCATTTCTACTTCATCCCTTAAAGAAATGAAGTTGAATTTGTTATTCGTGATGTGTTATCAGATCATGTGATAGAATTATGGGTCATTCCATCTGTTTCAAACAAAAGGTTAGCAAAATTTATAAGTCCATCTTATGGTTAGATTAATCGTATATGGTTCCAAAAATGAACTTATACTTCATATATCATATCTCTTAATAAAATAAAACTAGTTTCTACTAACCAGGGACTTACTGTAGGCCAATGGTAGGCGATAAAGGCCAGTCGCATTTCAGTTGTGGGTTCGATTCCCGCAGCCTTGTCTGACGCGATGAGTTGTTGCCCATCCTGCAGGTTGTCCTTTTTCTAAAACTAAATTACTATAAGATCCCATCAATAATATTGAAAAAAATTCTATCCTTAAACAATACTAACTTATGTCTAACATAATCCATTCCAATCTTTAGGCTTATCCATAATTCTACAGTCCACTCTCATAATATAGTGAAAACGATTACCAGAGATTTTATATAACAAGAATGTTAATACCATCGTTTATCCCCATATATCATAAGAGATGTTTTGTTGGTCACATTCCAAACATTCGAAGGCCTTAATCATGTATTCTCTTGAAAAATGAATACCCATTGAACCTTAATGAAAACATGAGTGCTGTCAAAAGTTAACTCTTTCCACATACCAAAATCCCAAAATTCTGTATACTGAAACCATGATATCACTTAGTTCTTATAAAAATCATGAGCTCATGAATACTGTCAAACATTTCATTTTATCCTTATCCCTTCATTATGCACATATCATCTGCTTTCCAAAATATTTGAATCACTTTTCATGGTTACCGGTACCATAAAATTATTGAAAACCACAATAGACTAATACAAAAATATTCTAATACACCATAAAAGTACCTCAAAAACATTATTCTTGAATACCTATACATAAACACTTCAATACAACCTCTTCAATGATTGTCCTGGAATAAGTCCTTCCTTGATTTAGAAGTAACTTTTTTGGTCCGAGCATTGAGTTGGGTAATGCCCATGTTCTCCACAAATAAGACATTGAACTCCACAATAGTCTATCACTCTATGACCCTTTTCTCCACAAAGATAACATATGTCCCTCCATTTGAGGTATTCCTCAAGGTTCTTCTTCCCTTCTTTATAAATCTCAATCTTCCTTTATTTATGCTCCTCAACATGCGAACATGCATAAAAGCCTATCTTCCTCTTATTTGATGAATTATGCATACCACTAAATTTCACCTTGTTAATCATATATCGTGATGACTGATTCAGCATAATCACAATATATTTATCTCTAGGAATTACGCAATTTTGTTGCTCATAGTCACCAATTTTTCCATTGGATTCAATGTTAAGCGAATTCCTTTTGGTTCCCTCCATTTACTAAAACACAAAAAGAATTATGTGAGAGGCAAAAATCATACAAGGAAAATAACATAATGAAGGGGGAGTACCTTCGACATCTAACATCTTAGGGTTAATTCTAATACTGTTACTGTAATTCTAGGACTATAACCAATACATATACTTATCCTTAGGGACATCTCTAGACATACCTTAGAAATATCTCTAGGGATATCACTAATGTTTTCCATCCTAGTTTCCAAAGGTTGACTAAACCTTTCCTCTGATACCAACTATAAAGACCCGAAGCTTGACATACATGGACATTTCATTAATTTTTCAGAATAATTAATACATAACAAAAAACAACACTCAAGGACTGTAATAGTTTAGTGTCTTTGGAAACTCGGAACAAAATCTTCTAATCGTGGTGAAAGATCTTCAACATCTCCCATAAAGATCTTTCCCCTTTGTTTTTCTTACCTAAAACCTTTCTTTATATCATGGGGAAAAGAAAACATAAAAAAGGGTGAGCTCAAATGATCATTAAGGGTAATCATAGATAACATTGAACAATATATAATCATTTGAATGAAAAAACTTGAACATGAAATTTAAACATCAAAATTTTGAGCAAAGACATAAATCATGGAAGTACGTAAGGAATATATCATAATAGAACATCAACCATGATAAA
The DNA here is from genome assembly GCA_963277665.1 of Viscum album. Classification (NCBI taxonomy): domain Eukaryota; kingdom Viridiplantae; phylum Streptophyta; class Magnoliopsida; order Santalales; family Viscaceae; genus Viscum; species Viscum album. The sequence continues at coordinate 2,097,532,635 of OY728125.1, forward strand.
ATATAAATGGAATAAAACATGTAATTGTGGCAACCATTCATCACATGTTATGATTTCCATAGTATCCAAAGAATTGCTACCAAGACCATCTTAGTGGACAAAGTCCCTTTCTGAATTGAGTTCACTCCTCGTTTCAGTCTTGTAACACTGAACCAGATTAACTTATCATTCCAGCCATGTATATCTCATGAGATATAAATCTTTACCCAATGCATTGGAGGGAGATATAGGTCCCACCCATATCATAATTAAATCATTCTTTCATGTGCCACAAAATCATAAATAATACATCATAGAATAACCCATGTAATAGAATGAGATTCTTAAACATCATGCCATCATAACATAATCCATATAAAAAATGGACATCTTTTCATCATAAGAATAATCAAACCATGTAAATAATGGAGACATTATACTTGAAACATAAACATATTAAATAATATCATTTTAGATGGAAAATAGTTTTGATAAAAACACTTGAAATGAATTCTTGAGGAAAATATCCTTTCTTCTTCAAAATCATTTTTTTTCACAAAATGTCATGAAATTTTAAAAGAAAAGGGTTTTTTTGAAAATAATCATTCAATATTGTAGAGTAAGTTTCATGAAAATGAGGCGTTATGAAACTGTAAAAATCCGTTCACGCCGTATAAGTTAAAAATAACATTCTCCTCGTACTTTTGTTGGAAAAGTCAAAAAGTTCCTTGTATGGTAAACAAAAGAATGATTCCTTCCATAACACATGGTAAAAGTAAAAAAGGGTAAAAAGGAATTTAAACATACATGAAAACATTTTTATAAAACTTGGACATGGATGATAAATATAACCCCAGTAAATACTTAGGAATAAGCAATCTCAGATAAAAATGAGATTTTCAAAATTATCCCTTACTTTAGGTCCGATATGCTTCGTACATTTCCGAAACTCCTGTATAATTATTTAAATAATGTCATGGACTTATTACAGAATCATATTCATTGTTATGATATCATATATGGTTCACTTATGACTTTATATTACCCGTTCTTTTGTAAGTTCCATGTTAAAGCAGCATTTTGGGTTAAATTGTTTTATTTATCGTACGTGTTTGGACTTGTTGTTCGTGATATTATTACTTATATCCTGATTTACATAATTCCAGAATGTAAAACATGATTTACATATAATATATATTTTATTATATACATATATATATATGATAGATCGATTAAATGAAATGAAATACACCGTTCATGGAGATGGTAGGTCGTACATACGCATGAACGTTGTTTTCGTTTCCCTATTGAATTGAATGAAATTAAGTAGATGACATACATATATATACACATAAATCCAGTATCATTATTATTTCATATATTTCATGATTAATTATTATATATACTTATTAATCATTCATGAATGGTTAACATGGAGAATGAATCTCATCGCGTCGTGGAGACGGTAGTCCGTACGTACGCACGAGCGATGATATCATTCCCATGATCGTGGAATTGTATTGGAGTGTATGTATACTATTTCATAATCAATATCACTTTACAATAATTATATATAGTTATTATTTACACCATTATACCCATCCGAGTAAGGTGGTGGTGGAAAATAGATTACACCACGGCGTGGAGACGGTATTCTGTACGTACCAACGCGTGGTGATTTTGTTTTCCATAGGATGGATAGATGGTTAAATAGGGTTGTTTCATAATTATAATAACATATCATTATATTAGTGATACTTATGTTATTACTTCATAATGAAACAACTAAATTACAAGAAGTGGAAGATGAAATAAAGTTGAAAGAATCGGTAACAGACATTACCTCTTCTTTGAAGTGCCTCTTTGAGACCTCCTCTTAGGGCACTAAAATTGGTTTTTGAAGAAGACCAGGACCTATAGTATGTTTCTATGGAAGTGGAGAACGGAATTTGGAAGGGGTTGTCCGATCTTGAAGGCTCAAAGTGGTTTGAGGAAGAGAGGGAGGAGGTGCCCTTTTATAAGGGAGGAGAGGGGCACCTTTGGAATAACTAAAAATATTATTTTATTATAAAGTCATATTCGGTTTTTAATAGCTCAAAATTGAGTTATTTACAAGATAAGTTGGGGATGGGTCGAAAGCCTCTCATCCAATAGAATTTAGACAATTTTAGGTTTCTATTTTAACCTTATCATTTAGATTTAACTTTAAGTTAGATAATTGAACTTTTACCGTGTCTTCTTGTTTTCTTACACTATAAGGTTAATAAACTTACTATAACAAACCAAAAGAACCCCAAGTTGTTTAATATTAATATATATAACCTTATCTAAGTCATTTGGATGAACCATATATTTTTAGGAATAAAATAACAATTAATAATATAATATTTGTTTTAAAAACTATTTTATGTCAATTTTGACACTATTTGGTAATTGTTTTTTGTGAAAATCATAACAGAACTATTAGTTAGAAAACAGTTAATTAAATCAATAATAACATGTCATATTAACATATAAAATTATTTTAATTCATAAAAAGTCTCAAATTACATTTATTTGGGTATTTATAACATCAATTATGTCAATATTTCATTAATAAGATAATTACTGCATCATCATTGTGTCATAAATAATTAAATAATTTAATGTCTGAAAATTATAAATAAAACACCATTATATAGGAAATATTTTTATCTTTCTAATGAATATTTATAGTCGAATTTATCTAATGTCTAACCCTATATTAAAAATGATTTAGTTATTAAACTTTGATTTTAACTATTTTAACCCTTCTTTAAATAAATTAATATTAAATGTCCTAATCTAATACAAGTGGGCCTAAATGGTCATATTTTATTCCTAAGGTTGATTTTGGTCGAATTAAATTTATCCAATAGAATTAGGACATGTGTTAGGGTAATAATAATATCATTTTACCCTTAATTACCCTGTTTACTTTTAACCGTGGTAAATAAAAGTAAAAAGTTACGATTCACCAAAAATTATTTTCATCTCATTGAACCACAATTTACTTACTGACATCAACTGTGTCTCTTGGATTTTTGAAATTCCATTCAAAAAAGCGTTAAAATTAAGTTTTATGTAAATTTGCAAATTCTCCAAGGAGGTGGGTAAAAGACGGTCAAAAGTTCAATAAACTTTTTATGTATCTAAAATTATTATAAAATGAATCCAATGAATTACATTGAACTTATATAGATATTATGTATCAATTTTGACCTAAAATAAATTTAAATAAAATAAATATTTATTTAAATAAAAATTCTGTTTTTGAATAGTAACCAAGTGTTTTCACTATTCATCAAAAATTGAAAGTTTTTAGAAAAATACCAAAACTTCACCCTACGATAATTTCAATATTCTGAATCCAAAAATGAAGTCCATTTTGAAAGATAAAATTTATAAAATTTCAAAAAGTGGGTATTACTATTCATAATGGCTAGTTTATACAACATATCATTGTTTAGCGAAACTCGGTATTGCGTGTAACACACGCTATCATGGAAGGTCGTGATTGCGTGTATTGCAAGGCAAGTCAGAAATGCGTGTTGTGCAAGCTCCTTTTGGTGTAGCATACAACACAAGATATTAATGAAATTAAAAAGAATATTTTTCATAAAATCTCAGGGTGTTACATTCTACCCCCCATAAAATGAATTTCGCCCTCGAAATTTGTTGGGGTTATAAATGGTTTACTACTCGAAAGTAAACCATCTGATTCATCGGATATAAGGGAACTATGACAACATTTTTGGTTTTCAAGATCATTTCACTAAATTTGACGAATTAAAAGAAATAATTACATGATTTTGGTACAATTTCATTGTTGTTCGCGAATTGAACCATTTCCACTTCATACCTTAAAGAAATAAAGTTGAATTTTTTATTCGTGATGTGTTAGCAGATCATGTGATAGAATGATGGGTCATTCCATCTGTTTCAAACAAAAGGTTAGAAAAAGTTATAAGTCCATATTATCGTTAGATTAATCGTATATGGTTCCAAAAATGAACTTATACTTCATATATCATACCGCTTAATAAAATAAAACTAGTTTCTACTAACCAGGGACTTACTGTAGGCCAGTGGTAGGCGATAAAGGCCGGTCGCATTTCGGTTGTGGGTTCGATTCCCACAGCCTTGTCCGATGCGATGGGCTGTCGCCCATCCTGCAGGATGTCCTTTTTCTAAAACTACATTACTATAAGATCCCATAAATAATATCGAAAAAACATCTATCTTTAAAAAATACTAACTTATGTCCAACATAATCCATTCCAATCTTTAGGCTTATCCATAATACTGCAGTCCACTCTCATAATATAGTGAAAATGATTACCATAGATTTCATATAAAAAGCATGTTAATACCATCATTGATCCCCATATATCATAAGATATGTCTTGTTGGTCACATTCCAAACATTCGAAGGCCTTAATCATGTATTCTCTTGAAAACTGAATACCCATTGAACCTTAGTGAAAACATGAGTGCTGTAAAAAGTTAAATCTTTCCACATACCAAAATCCCAAAATTTTGTATACTCAAACCATGATATCACATAATCCTTATAACAATCATGAGCTCATGAATACTGTAAAACGTTTCATTTTCTACTTATCCCTTCATTATGCGCATATCATCTGCTTTCTAAAATATTTTAATCAATTTTCATGGCTACCGGTACCTTAAAATTATTGAAAACCACAATAGACTAATACAAAAATATTCTAATACACCATAAAAGTACCTCAACAACATTATTCTTGAATACCAATACATAACCACTTCAATACATCCTCTTTAATGATTGTCCTGGAATAAGTCCTTCCTTGATTTAGAATTAACTTTTTAGGTCCGTGCATTGAGTTTGGTAGTGCCCATGTTCTCCACAAATAAGACATTGAACTCCATAACGGTCTATCACTCTATGACCCTTTTCTCCACACAGATAACATTTGTCCCTCCATTTGAGGTATTCCTCAAGGTTCTTCTTCCATTGTTTAGAAATCTCAATCTTCTTTTCTTTATGTTCCTCAACATGCGAATATGCATAAAAGTCTATCTTCCTCTTCTTTGATGAATTAGCCATACCACTAAATTTTACCTTGTTAATCATATATCGCGATGACTGATTCGACATAATCACAATATCTTTCTCTCTAGGAATTATGCAATTTTGTTGCTCATATTCACCAATTTTTCCATTGGATTCAATGTTATCCGAATTCCTTCTGGTTCCCTCCATTGACTAAAACACAAAAAGAATTATGTGAGAGGCAAAAATCATACAAGGAAAATAACATAATCAAGGGGGAGTACCTTCGACATCTAACATTTTAGGGTTAATTATAATATCTTTACTGTAATTCTAGGACTATAAACTATACATATACTTATCCTTAGGGACATCCCTAGACATACCTTATAAATATCTCTAGGGATCTCACTAACGTTTTCACATCCTAGTTTCCAAAGGTTGACTAAACCTTTCCTCTGATACCAACTGTAAAGATCCGAAGCTTGACGTACATGGACATTACATAAGTTTTGAGGAATAATTAATACATCCAACACTCAAGTACTGTAATAGTTTAGTGTCTTTTGAAACTCGGAACATAATCTTCTAATCGTGGTGAAAGATCTTCAACATCTCCCATAAAGATCTTACCCCTTTTTTTCTTACCTAAAACCTTTCTTTATATCCTCGAGAAAAGAAAACATAAAAAAGGGTGAGATTAAATGCCCAGTAAGGGTAAACATAGATAACATTGAACAATCTATAATCATTTGAATGAAAAAACATGAACATGAAATTTAAACATCAAAATCTTGATCAAAGACATAAATCGTGGAAGTACGTAAGGCATATATCATAATAGAACATCAACCATGATAAAATATAATGGGAATAAAACATGTAATTGTGGAAACCATTCAGCATATGTTATGATTTCCATAGTAGCCAAAACATAGCTTCCAAGACCATCTTAGTGGACAAAGTCCCCTTCTGAATCGAGTTCACTCCTCGTTTCAGTCCTGTAACACTGAACCGGATTAACTTACCGTTCCAGCCATGTCTATCTCATGAGATATAAATCTTTACCCAATGCATTGGAGGGAGATATAGGTCCCACCCATCTCATAATGAAATCATTATTTCGTGTGCCACAAAATCATAAATCATACATCATAACATAACCCAAGTAATAGAATGAGATTCTTAAACATCATGCCATTATAACATAATCCATATAAAAAATGGATATATTTTCATCATAAGAAGAATGAAACCATGTAAATAATGGAGACATTATACTTGAAACATAAACATATTAAATAATTTCATTTTAGATGGAAAATAGTTTTGATAAAAACACTTGAAATGAATTCTTCTGGAAAATATCCTTTCTTCTTCAAAATCATTTTTTTCACAAAATGTCATGAAATTTTAAAAGAAAAGGGGTTTGTTGAAAATAATCATTCAATCTTGTAGATGAAGTTTCATGAAAATGATGCGTTATGAAACTGTAAAAATCCGTTCACACCGTATATCTAATATATTTAATTTAATTCAATTTAAACGAATGAGTTGATCCTAGGTTATCACTCAGGGTGGATTGGATGAATTACTTTTTTAATGATTTCAATTTCTTATAATTGAGATGGATTCATTTAAGAAGATCAAATGAAATCATCACTTACTGGTTTAATTCCTACACACCCTAATACTAATAACCTATAAACTTTAAGGATCAAAGTTTTGAGCACTTCAAGGTAAAGGTTCTTATTAGCACTTGAAGTGTGTGGCCTTAAATTCAACAAGGACGATGGAGTTTAAAAACCATCAAATAAAAATCTAAATTAAAGAAGTGATTATACATTAATGAGGTGATAAATAACATCCAATACAGCCCCTTGATACTCCCTTGGATAAACCCATAATTGGGTTAGCCCTCCATTGATGACATGTCTTCAACGGAAGCGGAAAGTAGACTTACAAGGGTGGAATTGAAGAAGTAAAAACAACAACAACAAAAGATCACTCCTCCATTGTGTGATAAATATCACAAAGTATGGTGTGAATAAATTCACACCTTGAACCAACGACATCAAAGTGATAAGTAGAAAAACAGAATAAGAGTAAAAAAAGAACTTTTATTAAGAAACTAAGTTGAATTAAACAACTTACATGAGAAAGAAATGTGATTACAAACACAAAGTGACAACATATCACTACAATGAAACCAAGCACCAAAGATTATCAATTCCTCTACCACCACTGCCTTAAATAGGCATTTTTGAGCCCTTGGGTCGAGCCTCCAACAGTACAAGTCATCCCACTTGATTATGGTAGGTCTAGGGTGGTGGAAAGTTTGTGGAAAGAAGACTTTCCACACTTGACCTGAAAAGGCATCCATCTTTCATGCACCGAACAGACGCACTTAAAACACCTTCTAGATGGCAGAATTTGGGTGGTCCATAGAAGACATAGATTAAGCTCCGGATGTTCCCTAAAATACGGTAAAATCTCAGACCAAAAGTAGTTATGGTTTCTTAGATATGGTTTAATTGGTGGGCTGTTTTTCTGGGCCGCAGAATCTGGCCCAGAATTTTATCACTAACTTGGTCCGCCTAAATGGACACCATGTAGGCCGAATTAGCATTTGATACTGAAGAGTTATTTGTTCCTATAAATGTCTTCTAGCATCCCACTAAATATGGGATTCATTGGGCTTGTATTAGTGTCTCCAATGTCTCATCAATGGGATGGTGTCCAATCTGCCTTCTCCAGAATTGCTTCCTTTCACATATCTCCATCATCCTTCATGAATTCTCCATTGATCCCTGAATGAAACATGTTCATATTGGAGTTTAGATCAGTTATAAAATTGAAATATGTATAATCAGATGAATAATTTGGTACTTTAAATGATGTTCAAAAATTTACCACATAATAGTGCATTTTAAGAAGGTATTACAATCATAATGTGAAATGATGTTCAAAGTGTAAAATGCACTAAAATGGTGTTTATGAATAATAAAGAACATGAATATTATATATATTAACAATTAATATTAGCCTCATTTAGTGGATAATCAATATTAATGAAATAAAAAAGAATATTTTTCAAAAAATCTTAGGGTGTTACATATAGTATTATTTTACCCTTAATTACCTGATTTACCTTTTACCTTGTTAATAAGAATTACTAATTTTACTATTCATAATTAATAAAATTAAATGAAAAATATTTAAATAATTTGTACCCACTGATTATAAATATTAAAAACATTTTTAAATCTAAAAAATATATAAGTTACTGTAATAAATTTGAAATTAATTTCATTGATGGAACGAGAAAATATATTTTAAATGAGAAAAGTTTCAATAGATTGAAACATTTTTATATCAAAATTTCTGTAGAAATTAATTCCAATGACCTAAATTTGATTAAATGATAAAAATTTACTCATATTATACTTTAAAATCAATTAAAAATATAGTTTAAGACTATAAATTATATAGATGAAAAATTTAATTTCAATTAAAATGTAATATTTTTTTACTATTCATAAAAACACAAAACTTGTCAAAAAAATACTATAAATTGAACCAAATAAATTTTTTATATTCATATTTAAAATAAGAAGTTTTTTTTTCATTAAAAACTATTAAAGTGTAAATTTTTTGATTTAAAATGGGTTTTCCATTAAAAGGATTTAAAATTACCCTTCTGAAAAATATAGGTTTTTATGCATAAAATTGTGTTTATTCTTATCCAATGACTATAAAATATATTAGAAAAATATCAAAGATATTTTAATGAATAAATAAAATATATATTTTATTAATATCAATCACTAATTCTAATTAATTTAATTTTCTAAGACAAAATTTGTTTGGGAGCAAAAAAAATAGAAATATTTCCTTTACATTAAATTGGTTTATATTTTTCTTTCTAATTAATTGGAAACCAATTAATTTACCATATATATTCACAATTTAGTTATTCATATTTATTCCTACAATTTTAAAGGCTATGAGATAATGGTAATTTTATTGTAATAGCATCTCATAGTTTCGTTTAAACTCACCGTTGCGTGCAATGCTAGTTATTTGAAGAATTAAAATAATTTAATGATAAATATTTCATAAAATATAGGGTGTTACATTAAACTACAATTAAACTAACTTATTCCCTTTAAATTGTTTACTTGGATTCAAATAGACAAGGATACCTCTTATTCATCATATTTTCTTGTTTCCGTGCAGCTTCCTCAAATTGGTAGTTCCGCCATAAAACGTTAACTGTGTGAGTCATGATTTTTATACTATTTTCACTAAAATATAGAATATCATTTAGTAATTATTTGTAAGAAATATCTTTCTACAGTATGTATGAATTATATTTTTAGTTCATGTTAAGGATATGTTATGTACTATTTCAGGAGATATATAAATAATACATCCTGAACTTGAAAGATATTTGATGGATGCACTAATTGATATGATACCTTCCCAATAGGATCTATACTTTCAAAAGGACTAATATACATAGTTATTATCTTTAAATTATCTCTAAATCTCACCAATATCTTACGGGGAGATATTCATATAAATACCTTGTCACCCACTTCATACTCTTGGTCTTTTTTTTGATTGTTAGAATAACTTTTTTGTTGAATCTGAGATGATCTTATGTGATACTAAATAGATCTAACCTTCACTACCATTTCCTCAACAAGATCAGGTCCCAAGAGTTTCCTTTCACCAACTTTATCCTAGAATGTTGTAGTTTTGTACATCTTATAATTTAGGGCTTCATAAGAAGCCACCAGGATACTAGAGTGAAAGATTTTATTGAAAAAAATTATACCAAAGGTAGTTGTTTATACCAACAACCTTTGAGATCCATAAAAAACATCTCAACATGTCTTTTAGAGTTTGAATTTTCCTTTCAGACTAACCATATTTCTGAGGATGATAATAAGTGCTAAAACTTCACTATGTATCCATTTCCTCCTGAAGACTTCTCTAAAATATCTAGGTAAACCTTGGGTCCTAATCATATATAATGGAAATTGGTATACCATGAAATCTTACAAAATAGTTTATATATATCTTGGAGAGATAAACAATGGAGAAATATTCTCTAATAGTTATAATGTGTGATGTATTCATAATGCGATCAACTATAACCCATATATCATTATGTCCCTTAAATTTTTTTGAAAGTCTAACAACAATTTACATGGTGATGGTTTCCCATTTCCATTCTGGTATGGGTAATGGTGATAAAATCACTTAAGAGTTTTTCCTACCATCCTTAACTTTCTGTCAAACCAAGTACCGAGAAATATATTCTGCAATATCTCTCTTCATGCCAGCCCACCCAAAATAAACTTTCAGTTCTCTATTAATCTTTTTTTTACTTCAAGTATAAAAATAGACTGTTGAACTATGAGCCTTATCCAATAGCTCCTTCATTAATTCTAGTATGGGAGGTCTAAAAACCTATTTCATGAACCTTATTTTTAAATCATAATGAAATTTAAACTAAGAAACAATTTTCACTTTTTTTGTAGCTCAACATATTCCTTGTGTTCCTCCAAAATCATCACTTGTATAGATGGTTGGACATTCAATTGAAAAATATATAATTTCACCCCTTGATTTTTGATTTCTAGGTCCATACTTTACAAATCCATAAACACTGGATTGATTTTTATCCTCACCATAGATAATATAGAATGGTTGTTTCGACTTAAATCATATACCACCTTGTTTTCTTTCCCTGGGTGGTAATTTATTTATAAGTCAAAATTGTTAATCAATTTCAATGATATTATTTGTGTAATATTAAGATTCTTTTGAGTGAAAATATATTATAAACTTTTATGACTAGTATATATATCACACTTTTCTCTGTAAATATAATTCCTCTATATCTTTAATTCAAATATTACCCCAACTAACTCTGAATCACGAGTTGGGTAATTTTGGTATTGGATTTTCAATTGTCCTAAGGAATAAGTTATCACCATGTCATTTTTCATCAGAAATCATCCCAAAAACTTCTTAAATTCATTATAATAGATCACAAACATCCATCTACTATAGAGTAGTGTGAGAAAAGGTGCACTTACTAGCCTTATTTTCAGCTATTTGAAATTTTCTTCACATTCCTCCATCCATAGGAACTTAAATCCTTTCTGATTCAACATTGTGTGTGCATTATATAATCATGAAAAATATTTCTCAAAAACATTTATAAAATCCAGAAAAACAAAGAAAAATTTAGATCCCAGTTTCCGTTGTTTTTCTAGGCTAATGTTCAGTAACATCCACCTTTAATAGATCTAAAAATGTCCCATCTCTTGGCATTACTTGATCCAAAAATGAATTATTATGATTCCAAAATTCACAATTGGTAAATTTTTGACAATGCCTATATTTTCTCAGGGTATTTAGGACAATCCTCAAGTGATCTTCTTATTATTCCTCTCTCTTTGAATATACTAGAATATAATCTTTAAATACTACCAGAAACCGATGAAGATAGGATCTAAAGATTCTATTCATTAAATCCACGAATATATAGGGGGAATTAGTAAGACCAAAATGCATCACTATAAACTCATAGTGTCGATAACTTTTATAGAATGAAATCTTCTCTATATATTCCTTCTTGAACTATAATTTATGACATCAAAAAAGAAGTTTAATGTTGGAAAAGTTAGTAGCTTCATGTAGTTGGTCTAATATGTCCTCAATACAAGGTAGATGATATTTTTTCTTGATAGTGATCATGTTAAGTTCTCTATCATAAATTCTGAGTCTCATTGATCCAAATTTATTCTTAAAAAACAAAATTGGTGCTACTTAAGGAGATGAAATATGTCTTATGAATCCTTTTTCATGATTCTATTGGAGTTTCTCTATAAATTCTTACAACTCAATTGGGACTATTCTATAATGAGACTTTGAAAAAGGATAACACCCGATATGAGTTCTTTTGAAACCCAACTTCATGATTCGGCGGATGACCTAAAAATTATTATTGAAAAAAACCAAAAAAACTCCCAAACAATAGGTATATCTTTAATGATGAGTTTCTATCCAACCATCTGAGGTAGACGACCTTCAATTATAGAAATCAAGACCCATAAGATGGAAGAAATTCCATTGGATGTTCATATTCAACCGTTCATTGAAATATGATCATAGATTCATTCAGAATTTGAAATTTTACTTCCCTCCTTTTAAATTGATATGATATCCATATATAGAAAGAAAATCCATGCTAATAATCACATCCAATTCCACTACAGGAATGGTCACAATATATGAAGGAAACACTTTCCCACAAACTTTAACTAGAGAATAATTATAAACATGTGATGTGACCGTTATTCCATTATGAGTTTTCATAGAAAAATAAACACATAAGTTTTTAGGTAATATAAAAATACCATTATAAAATTCAATAGAAACAAAATATTGGGTGTATTTAGAATAAAATATAACATTTTCTACATTAGAGTTGATGGTAAATGTTCCTTTCATCACTTCATTATCTTACTCAAAATCACCAAGAGTGATCGCATGTGATTTTACTATTTCTTTTTCCTTAAGAGATTACTGACATCGATAATCATTGACAATCATTGGATTATGGAATTTTTTAGCATAATTCCCCACTCGTTTTACTTGTAACAATGATGTGTGTGTGGTGTATTCTGTGTTTCTGTTTCTCTATTCTCATAATCAGTTTTCTTTTTTCCAATCAATTCAATAGTAAATTGGTTAATATACTTATTTCCCACACATAAAAAATTTATTAAAACCTTTATGATAGTTTCCTCAATGTTTCTTTTAGATATTGATCATAAAGGAAATATTATATTATTTTCACTATGGTTTTTAGATTTTACTAGGAATTCCATTTTTGAATTTTTATTAAACCTGTATGATTGATTGGTGACTCCAACATCCATCTCAACATTGAGATCACATCTAACTATTTATTGAAATATGTTGAAGTCCCTTATGGATAATTCCCTTTAGAAATTTATTTTTAAGACATTGAAGAATCAATCAACCTTACTCCCAGGTTGTATGATAATTCTAGAAGCATACAATGAAATTCATGTAAAATTTTATTCATATGTACCAGTAGATTTAACATCCTTTTTTAAGATCAGGGAATTACTTACCATTACTGTTGGAAGAATTTGAAGAATGTTCGTATTGAATAATACGTTCTTGATATATTCCCTTTCCATGGATTTATTTTCAACTTTTTCCTTGTATTCATGATGATATTCCACTATTGATCGACTTCACCTTCCAGATGAGGACTGCAAAGATGACATTATCATGGTCTGAACATTATAGAACAAAAAATATCTTTTCAGTGGTATTGATCCATTATTTGGCCACTAGTGGGTCAGAACACCTACCGAAAGAATTTGGGCATTAACTCTTGAAGGTCTCAACGGAATGTTTCCCCACATTGGTTATTTGAATGTCCTACATTATTGATAGTTTTAAAAAGTTGTATGAGAATAGAAACAAGATTATTCATTCCATATCTCATAACATTTGGTTAATCAGGAGGAAAATCAATGCATTTACAGTTGTATTTAGCATTATAGAGGTTCCTTTAGGTAGCCTTGCAAAAAATATGGTTTCTTAAGGTTCAATCCATTGACTAAAACCAAGAAGCATAGTGAGAGTGACACTAATAATAATAGGAAACAACATAATTAAGAGAGATAAATTTTTTTATTATGGACACTTTAGGTTTTATCCTAGGTTGCTCATGATCTTCACAAAAACACTTTGATTGTAACCTATACATAGACATATCCTTAGGGTTGTTACTATGTTTTTCCCATATTATTTTCTAAAGGTTAACTAAAAATTTTCTCTAATACCATCCATAACATCCCATAAATTTAATACAAAGATATTAATTCTAAATAGAATACTATTCATTACACGACATAACAAAAACACACCATGATTGAACAGGTTTAGTTTCTTTAGAAATTGAGAAATATAAAAAACTTGTTCATAAAACATCTACATCATCTCCCACATATTCCTTCTTATTTATAACTCCTTTTGATGAATTATAGATAATACCCTTATTCATATCATGGGTAAAAGAAACCTAAGAAATAGAGTTATCAAATGTTTACTATAGGTAAATAAGGTAGATATCAATCATATCATAATCATAAGAAATAAGAACATAAACATAATATTTGAAAATTAAATCCTTTATATCAAAGATCATTAGATCACATCATGGGATAAATCATAGATGTTCATCAGAGAACATATTCATATAGGAAATAAGATAAGGAAGGGAATTTGTGGCATACACATGATTATAGATTATAATATTCATATTAGTCATGGATAATTACTAAGATCACCATAGTGAAAAAATTCCTTTACTAAATTAGTTTCACTCCCCATTCTAATCATGTATTACTAAACTGAGATCATTTCACGGTCCAGTCCTATGTTACATAACCGAGATCATTTCTCATTCAATTCATGTCTATCTCATGAGATATAAATATTCATCCAATGAATTGGAAAGAGATATAGTCCCCACTACTCACATAATGAATAATATACATACATGTTCCATAAGAACATAAATTATTCATCATATAATAACACATGAAAATAAATGGGTTTCTTAAAAATCATTCAATCATAACCTAACCCATGTAAAAGAAATGGGTTTCATAGTTGCCACTCCATCAAAAACATAAACTTACGGTTGAAATAATAGGGATTATATCCATGAAAAATATTTCCATTAAAACATAAATTACATCAAATAATTTTTTCATATATAGAAAATTATTTTAAGTGATCACTTGAGAATAATTCTTGGGTAAAATATCCTTTATTTTTTTTGAAAACATGTCCTTTTCTCAAAATAACGCACACATTTAGAGGGAATTTTTTTATTTATAAATACACTTGTTATATTTTTTGGGAATCATCGAAGCATTAAGGAATCATGAAAGTGTAAAAATTAATTCATGTTGTATAAGTTAAAAATATATTCTCCTCATACTTTTTAATGATAAGTCAAAAAGTACCTCGTTAGGAAAATGACAAAAATATTCCTTTAAAACCATTTACAAAAATTCAAAAATGGTAAAAAGTGACTTTAATTTTTTAAAGAGAATAGTAAGTACATTTGGGAATATATTTTTAATAAAAATCAGTATGGAAGATAAATATACCATAGTAAATAATTATATATAAACAATCTTAGATAATAATGAGATCGTAAAATTAACCCTTTCCTCATGTATGATTTTCTTTGTACGTATATGAAACTACTATATAATGGATTATATAATTTTATTAAATTATTAAAGAAACATATTAATATTTATGATATCATATATAATAAGATTATCGCATGTTTGTTAATAATATTTCATTATTACTCTTCTTTCAGGTGTTAACTGTTTCATTTTTCCTATGCATGTTTTGTCATATAAGTCTCAATTCTTGTGCTTAAGATATAGTTCCATAACTTCCAAAAAATATATTAGGGTAATATATATATATATATATATCATATTTATCCATTTTATAAATTTATATAACCATTCTTTAAAGGTGATCATGGAGAATGAATCACATCATGTTGTGGAGACAGTAGGTCATACATACACATGAGCGACGTTATCATTCCATTAATGGTGGAATGGTACGGAATTGGGTGGTTTATATATTTTTATAGAATCGATATTATGTATAATAATCATATATACATATCATTATACCCATCCCAGTAAATATGTTATGAAAATAGATTAAACCACGATGTAGAGACAGTAGGTCGTACATATTCACCTGTGGTAATATCATTTCTCATAGGATTTATAAAACTTGGAATATTATAATTACATAATCATAATCACATAAAAAAATATAGGTGATACTATATTTATTTCTTTATAAAAGAAAAAAACACATAATGAGGAAGTATAAGATGAAATAATCTTCAGAGAGTCAGTAAATGAGATTACATCTTCTTCAGTGAGCTCCCTCTAGATCTCCTCTAAGGGACACTGGAGTTAGTATTTTGAGAATACCAAAACCTATATAATATTACTAGGTAAGTTGATAAAGAAAACTAGTAGTGTTTGTTAGAGAATTATGGATCAATGTGATGTGAGGAAGTGAGGGAGGGTGTTCTCTTTTATAATTGAGGTGAGGGAAACTTTTAGAATTTCTAAAATGATTAATTTACAATAAATTCAATCTCAATGAAAATACCTCTAAAAGGCCATGGATTCTAATCTAAGACGGGATAATATTTTAATATAATCAACCAATATTTTTTTTTACAATTTTTGTTATTTTTTTAAACCACATAATTTAGATTAACCCTCAGTTAACATATTTTAATTTTAACAAAGGTGATAACTTTTTCAATATTAAAAGGTTATAAATTTTACATATAATTTTTTAATTATACCATAAATGAAACATTTAGAACATTTTATACAATAAAATAATTATTTTATATTCTTAAAATTGTTTTATTAGTATTAAATAATTTAATAAAACATTTTTTTGATTAAATTTCAATAGTGAAAACTTTGAAACTAATAATTTATAGAATTTTTTAAAATATACAGATAAAAAGTTACCTTAGAAAACAATATTCTATTATATCAAAAATAGGTCAACGTAATCTTGAAATTATTTTATCACATTAATTATCTAAAATTGAATTTATTTAAATATTTTTAATACCATTTATTTGATATTTACATGAAAAAAATAATTACTACATCATCATTATTTATGCCTTTAAGGTAATTATTTACTTCCGAAAAATTAAAAATAAATCTCCAGGATAAATAAAAATATTTAATATTTGAAATGAATATTTATAGTCATATTTATCTCATTTATAACATTTTAAAAATAATATATTAATTAAAAATATGAGTATTAAATCTTTATATTTTCTTTAAATAAAAAATAAAAATGGTCATACTCTCACCAAAGTATATTAAAAAGAATATAATTTTACCCTAAGGAAGCTTTTTGGTTGAATCAAACCCATCCAATTAAATTAAGGAAAGTATTAAAGTAATTTTTTATGATTTATAGTATTATTTTTACCCTTAATTATCTAATTCACCTTTGACCATGTAAATAAGAATTACTAAAGTTACTAATCATAATAACTTAAAATAAAATAATGCTATTTAATTTTTTTTAACAAATTATTAAAAATATTTAAACCATCTTTTAAAATTAAAAACATCGATGTTCTAGTGATTATTTTAAAATTAATCTCGTTGAAGGAATGATAAAATAGATTTTAAAAGTAAAAACGTAGAAAAGATTGAAAATTTTTTATATCAAAATTCAATGAGAAATTAATTCAAATAAATTACATTGAATTAAATGATTATTAATTGATATAATTATAGTTTAAACCAATAAAAAATATATTTTAACACAAATTTTTTTTAGATGAAAACCCATTTTCAATTAAAATTCAATATTTTTTTAACTATTCATCAAAACATGAAACTTATCAAAAATATAAAAAAAATTAAACCAAAATAAATTTTATATTCTGAATTAAAATAATATGTTTTTTTTCTTATAAAAACTATAAAATTGTTACATTTGATTAAAAATGGGTTCTCCATTAAAAGATGTTAAAAGTACTCATTTGAAAAATACAGGCTTAAGTATAAAATTGGGTTTGTTTTTATCCTATGTCTATAAAACCAATTATATGAATATAAAAATTATTTTAATGAATATATAAAATATATATTTTATTAATAACATTCACTAATTGTAATTAATTTAATTTAGTAAGACAAAATTATTTTGGGAGCATAAAAAAATAAATATTTCTAGTACATTCAATTGGTTTTTATTTTTTTTTCTAATTAATTGGTAAAGAATTAATTCACCATATATTTTCAAAATTTAGTTATAAATATTTATTCATTTCAATTTAACGACTGGGTTATAATGGTCATTTTATAGTAATATTGTCTCACTGTTTTTTTAGACTCACGGTTGCATGTAAGAACTATTATATGGAGAATTAAAATTATTCATAGAGAAATATTTGATAAAATATTGGTATATTAATTCTTCCCCAATACGGTTGTTATTTTATTAGTTCTAGCTACACCTCTATCTCAATATTAATTATATTGCTGAGGTGGGAAATCCCTACATGGAGTATGTTCATTGATGCAGTTTCCATTCCTTCTATTTAGTTACATTTCTAAATAAAAATATATACTATATTAAAACACAAAATTAAGAAACATAATGTATAATTGAAAAACTAGAGAGATACTTAATATGGATAATCACATAATCATAAAAATGTTTTCTTTGGGAATATATTTATTTTTAAATTCTTCATATTGGTTTATAAAGAAAATGTGATTTATCCAAAGTATATCCCCTTAGAGTGTCAAACCAAGCATGTAGTTAGTCCAGTATTATTACACAAAGTGTTGATCAGGTTAATCCAAATTACCCTTTTCAATGTTATTAAACCTAGGCACATCTATTCCAAAACCACGCACACTAGTAGTATCCATACATTGATGAATTTTATGAAAACTAACCTAAACTATTACTTACCAATACTTTAGGATATTCTTCTGTACATATCCTCAAAGTCTATAATTGGGTTATATTCTATAATATATGTTTTCCTAAATCTAGTTCCCAACATTTTTACAAAAATTACACCAATAAAAACTATAGATACCATAATCCAAGTATCCCACAACCGATTTGTTTTTTATTTCAATAAAATAATATAAACGTAATTGGAACCCGAAGGGACAATAAATTCAGTAGTCATGGTAAACTAGATAAATAATTGAACTTAATATTACATTTTAAACCATAAAATAAAAAATAATATTATTTTATAATTCCACTATTCACCTTAGGGTATCCTTGCATATCAATCCAAAAATACTTCCCAGTGTCTTGGAGAAAAAAGGCATAAAAGTGGTGAGCCTAAATGCTCAGTAAGAGTTTGCATATAGAGGATGCTATGAATTAATTATTAATAATAAATATGAAAATGTAAATCGTTGAAACACATACCATTTAATCCATAACATGATCATAATATGATAGGAATAAAATATGATACTATAATTGTTGGACTCACCAAATGAAGTTTCTATTATATGATAATCGTGTTTCATTACTATTCTTAGTTTCTATCAAGTAATAACTATGTACTATTAATCTCACAGCTCTCTTGTTTAAGATTACAGTGAAAAAATTCTCTAATTATGAAAGGTCACTGATGCAATGGTCATGGATGCAATGGTCACTGATGCAAAGTTCATCAACACAAAGGTCACTGATGCAAAGGTCACCGATTCAAAGGTCACTGATGCAAAGGTCAGTGATGCAAAGGTCACTGTTGCAAAGGTCATCGATGCAAAGGTCACCGATAGAATGGTCACTGATGAATGTTCAATGATGAAAAGGTCACTAATGAAAGGCCACTAATTAAAGGTCACCAATAGAAAGGTCACAGATGAAGGTCACCGATGAAAGGCTTCTGTTAAAATGGTTGCCGCTGAAGGCTACCATTGAAGGTTATAGTTTAAGGCTACCGTTGAAGGCTACTAAAGAAGGCTACCGATGCACACCTACTGTTAAAGCCTAATATTGATAAGGCCACCGTTACCAGTCTAACGATGCTCACTCTTCTACTCCATACTTTGACAAATTCTTAAGATTATTCTAAGAGTCATATTTGGTAAATTTAATACTTCTAAAAATAATTAATGCTGATTGTTGTCATATCAAGAGACCGTATCAAGGGATAATATGAGGTATGAGGAGGACACACATGGATTAACTATTCCTGTTGTTGGAACTCCAATATAAAATAGAATACTGATAAATAAAATAGATGCATGGAAAAGAAAAGATATGAGAAAGATCTTACTCGCTAGATCAAAGAGAACAAGGAAGAACCATCTACTACTTACACTAATAACCCAAGAGCTTCAAGATGATCATTTTGGGAGAAACAAATTCTAAGATGCCTTATATGATTAATCAAATCTCTATCAACAACAACAAGAAGAACAATATGTTCCTTAAAGCTAGAACCTGGAGTTGCAACCATCTGTTTTGAGGACAACTTCCAAAGAAAGAATCGAAATGAAATTTCTTCATTCCAAGGAGTCAAGAGCGGAACTACAAACACATAGAGCTCTCTAAACGCAATCTTATAATATTATATCTATTTTTTTCATTTATTTTACATTTCAAATAAGTGTGTGGGTATTTCTATTACACACACTTTCTCTTATACTTGATTTGGAGGATACTGGAAATCCTCACATCAAACTTCACTTACACCTTGTTTCCCACATATTACTATGGAAGAGGTCATGTGTGGTCTGGATTGTTTATTGTTCCCATGAAGAACTATGGTAGAGGGTGTGATCCCTGGACAATTTGTGAAAAACTATTATAAATCCCGATACAGGATGTGTATCAATTTTATCATTTATATAAACTGCTTGATGGCATGTGATCACCAAGTGGAGAGGATTAATTCTCAGCTTGAGGTTGAACCTCTTGTTTAACTATAATGTGTACTATATTTAGCAATACCCTTTTTTTCTATTTTCTATTTCTTATAATTTCAAAAATAGAAAACTCTTTTTTTATTGACTTTGATATTTAGTTTTTGTTAGTGTGTGTATGTGCTTAATTTAGTAAACTTGTTTCAAAAGTTGAAGAAGTGTTTACATTGATTCAACTGAGGACTAATCACCCTTTGAGAATCTTGTTGACCTCCAAAACATTAATGTCTCTACTAACTTAATTAACTGGGCCATTTCAAAATTGGGGGATCTTTAACATAAAATTTTTAACATAAATTTTATATTGGAACTCAATTCACCCCCCTTTTGAGATTCCATTATGGCCAACATTTTGTATCAAAGGATCAAATTTTTATTGCTACCATCTAAACTGTTGGGAAAATTGTCAAAAAAATTTGAACTGTGATTTTGGTTGTATCTTAAATATCTTAAAATTTCTGTTATATCTAAATTTTCAGTTCTTTAAAATTCTAATTAACTATGGATAACAGAGTTGAGGGTGCTCCTACTAACAAACCACCTTTCTTTAATGGTAATAACAATGCTCAGTGGTGATTAAAAATGAAAATGTATTTAGAGAGCATGTGTCCTGAAATCTGGGACACAATTGAAGTATAACATGCTTTGCCTACTACTATCAGGGACACATGGTCTCAGTTGGAAGAAGCTACATATAAAAATAACTGTAAAGTAATGAACGCATTGTAATATTCTCTAAGTGATGAATAATTCAATTGAATTTCTTCCTATAAAACTGCATATGAAATTTGGGATACTTTGGCTATTTCTCATGAGGAAACAACCAATGTTAATGAAATGTGATTAAATACTTATGATATTAAATATGATAATTTTAAAATGAAGCCTGATGAATTTATATATGAAATGTGTATTAGGTTCAATGAAATAGTAAATACCATGAGTCTTCTTGGGAAACCAGTAGACAATAAGGATCAGATTATGAGATTGCTTGAATTCCTACCAGACATATGGAGAGGAACTTTTGTTTCTATCCGAGAATCCTGTGTATTAGGAAAGCTAACAATGAAGGAACTAATTGAAAATCTTATGATGTATGAAGAAGAGATTAAGGTAAATCAAGAATAAAATGAAGAACCAAGAAATACATCTGTAGCCTTCAAGACTTCTATCTCAAAGAGAATAGATAAATAAAAAGTTCAATCTCTGGTAGACACTTCCACCAGTGAAGACTCTGAATCTGATAGTGATGATGCGATGGGTCATCTTACTAGGAGATTCAATAAGTTTTCCCATTAGAATAATTTCTTTAGAAAATAAAACTATAAAGGGAGGTGTGATAGTAAAGGACAATGGAAAAAGGACAGAAATTGGATTGACAACACAAATGATATATTCTGTTATGAGTGTAAATGAAAAGGCCATGCGAAGGCTGATTTCCCCATCTGAAATTTAAGAAGAAATACGAAGACATGGGAAAGGGACAAAAAATGTATATGAAAGCTACTTGGAGTGTTTCATAAGATATATCGAGTGCATCTGAAACTTTTGACATTGAAAAGAAAAATCATACAAACTTGTGTTTCATGACAGAAACATCTCAGGTAATACACAATTCTCCTATACATAATGCTTATTATTCTAGGAATGAGAGTGAATCAAATAATGATGAGAATATGTCTAAAGATGAACTATTTGAATCTTGTGTAATTCTTTAGGATACCTTTAATAAACTCAAGGATAAATATAAATTATTGAAAGAACAATATAATTTAAATGCTAATTAAAAGTCTGATCTAGATATTGAGAAAGAAAATTTTCTCAGATATTAAAAGAAAATACTGAACTTAAATTATCGAATGATCAATTAAAAAGAGATCTTGAGAAGTTTACTGCAGGTAGAGACACCTTGACTCAGTTTCTAGGGAACCAAATTGCTCCAAAATACACCACTGGTCGATGATATCGACCAGGACAGAGAGGGATTATTAAAAATAATTTTTCCCAAAATCTAGGTAGTTCACTACTAGTTCATGTTCTGGACCAACTTTTGAAAAAAATTATCTAAAGGATCTAAAAACCTATTCATGTCTCAAAACATATCTGTTGATTATAAGAAAACAGTGAGACAAGTATGGGTTCTCAAATCATTACTTGCTAACCTCTCTGGACCCAAGAAAATATAGTTACCAAAGTTACCCTGCACTAAATCTTTTTTGTAGGAAAATTGTCTAAAGAGCTCCTATAAAAATATATGGTACTTGGATAGTGTATTTTTAAGACATATGATAGGAGACTATTCATTATTTAAGATCCTAATTAAAGTTGATGGTGGATATGTCACATTCGGTGATAATTCCAAAGGGAAGATCGTCAACTTAGGCCAAATTGGTAACCCTAATACTGTATTAATTTCAAAAGTACTTTTTGTTTATGGATTAAAATATAATATTCTTAGTATCTATCTGTTGTGTGATGATGGTTTCAATGTTAAGTTTGAAAATGATTCATTAAAGGTTTTAAATTCTAAAAATAATTTAATATTCACTGCTCTTAGAAATGAAAATGTATATGCTGTTGATTTAAATTATTTAGATAAGAAAAATGTTTCTTGTTTAAATTATTTTCATAACTAATCCTGGTTATGTGAAAAAAGATTAGGACACTGAAATGTGCACTCACTTGTGAAACTAACTAGGAATGGTTTAGTTAGAGACTTTGATAAATCAGAATTCCCACAGAAAAAAGTTTGTAATCCTTGTCAAAAAGTAAAACAACACAAAGTTTCGTTCAAACCAAAAAAAGAAGTTTCTACTTCTCAATCGCTTGAGTTGGTTCACATGGATTTTTTTAGACCATCTAGAGTTTCAATTTTAAATGGAAGTCACTATGTGTATGTTCATGGTGATGGATTTTCTAGATATACTTGGCTATACTTTATAGATAAGAAAATTGAAGAATGTTATTACTTCATTAAATATTCCATGTATGTAGAAAATCTTATTGGACTTAGAATTAAGACCTTGAGAAGTGATCATGGTTGTGAGTTTGAAAATTAGGAGTTTGAATGTTTTTTCCCACAAAAGAGATATAAGCACAATTTCTCTTCTCACAGAACACCTTAACAAAATAGAGTTGTAGAAAGAAGATATAAGACACATCAAGAGATTACTTAGACTATGCTAAATGAGTATAACCTACATATCTATTTTTGGGAAGAAGCTGTTAATACATCTTGTTACTTCATCAATAGAGTCTCAATTAGGCATGTTTTTAAGAAAACCCCTTACGAGCTGTAAGAACCCAGTTCTTATTTTTGAGGTACAAGTTTATTATTTTCTATTTTCCTTAAGTGTTTTTGAGAAAATAAGGAAAATGGGGAAAATCCAAAAATTTGGAACTACACACCATGTACTATTCCACACACCGTGTACTTTGGCCATGTCGGATGAGTACACAGGGTGTGTAACCTTGTCGGCGAAGAAGGGTGTAAAAACTGACTACACGCTATGTAGTGGTCCTTTACATGCCATGTAGTCAGTCAGCAGGTGAAACAGTAAGGCAGTGGAAGCAGCCTCCAGCTGGGTGATAGTATACATCGTGTAGTCGGAAATACACGCCGTGTACTCATGTCGACGGATGAACAGTTTGGCATTGCCGCCAGGGGAACAGTTAAATGATGGAAGTACACGCCGTGGTATCAGAGGGTTTCTTTTCTTTGACTTACTATTTGGAGCCTTAGTCAAGGATAGGACATGAACGGCAGTTGGTAATAAGATGTGCTCGAGCATAGCTAACCCATGTATTGGGAAAAGCCAGTCTACCTCATATTTTTTCAATTTTTCTGATTGTTCAAATTTTACAGTTAATTTGATTTTCACCATTGGGTGACGCACTTGTGATTGTGCTGTTTATATTTTATCCATGGGTTCTATTTAGTTGCAACCTGATGAGATGATGGTATGCCATCTCATGCATCATTTAGACACATTCTAGGAATCACATGCCATGTATAGTTTCCATGCCATGTTGGGGAATTAGCAATTTCATGATGTTGTGATAGAAAAAACATGCTGTTGTGATAGCTGCTTTGATAAATACCTGCTATGTGATAGGGTATTTTTGTGTGATCCGTTTTATAGAATGAACTCCAAACTTTGGTTTTTGGGGAGTATGGGCCCTCATTGATCGGAATTTGGTGGATCATTGACTAATATTTGTATAACATAGATAAGATGAAAAACTTTGATTTGCGGGAGTATGGGCCCTCACTGATCGAAAATTGGCACTTAGGTGTTGTTTTTCAGTATTTTCTGGGTTCCAGAATAGTATTGGAGCCTTAATGTCCGGAAAACCCAGGATAAACTCCATGTAGTTCCTCGGAAACACGTCATGTGTTCTTCTGTTCGGGAAGAAAAATAAAATTTTTTAAGTACGCGCCGTGTACCCTAATTACATGCTGTGTAGTCTCCTCCCGTGTCATGGACTATGTGGATAGGGACATGGGGAAGGGAAAAGGCTTGGGTAAAACACGCCGTGTAGTGTTGACCCAGAGACCCGACCGTGTACCTAACAAACATGGGCTGATGTAATCTTTTCTAGAACACACCGTGTCAATGAAGAAAACGCCATGCAGTGAGACCTGGGGACCCGACCCTGTAACTAACAACATGGGTCGGGGTAATCCTTCGTGTACACACCATGTGTATATGGAACATCCCATGTAGTTTGAGCCGTGTATCCAGCCGTGTAACTAACAACATGGGTTAGAGGAGCTCATCTAGTACACGTTGTATACCTGTGGGACACGCCGTGTAGTCTTGTCTGAGGACAGACCATGTGGTGTTAGCAGTGTGGCTAGGGAAATGGGGTGGTGTGCACACCGTGTGCGGGTGTAACACACCGTGTAGTATCAAGCCGAGTAGTCGGCCATGTCACAAACGACACGGGTAGTTGGAAATTTACACCACACACGCCCTATAGATTATATACACGCCATGTAGTTTTGTTCAATGGAAGCCATGTGGCTTAGCCATGTAGAAGGACCCGGGCAGGGGAAGAGAAGTCAGGTACACACCGTGTAGTAAGTATGCAGACCATGTAGTCTTGTTTTTCAAATCTTGAATGACTTCTTCCTCCTGTTCCCATTTTTGGTCCCTTCATTTTCATTCTTTGATAATCTTGATCAAAGGTGTGCGTTTGACCTTGTAGAGTCATGCAACTGAGACGACCACGTGTTGTTCGCCAGGAGAGTGGCAATGATTATACTGTAGAGATGGTGGGACATGGGCTACCAGTGGATCTTCCAGCAGAGCCAGATGCATTGCTCGTGGTTATACCGGACACAGGTGCGGAGACGCTGTTCCGTGAAGGCTTTGTGGGATTCATGCAGACCTTTTAGGGAGCACAGCTGGCTGCCACATCTATGGCTGAGCTGACTCGTATCTTCCAGCAGCAGCATCCGCCTACATTTATAGGGGATGGCGGACGACAGCCTGCAGAGTCTTGGCTGGGGTCTATGAAGACTATTTTCGAGAATCTTGGGATGCTTATAGGTCAGAGGGTCAAGCTCGCGACTTATATGTTGTGTGATTCCACATAGAGGTGGTGGGATGTTACCACTCAGTATGAGCATCACAGAAACATGGCGTGGGAAGATTTTCAGACAGTCTTATATGATCTCTTCTTCCTAGAGACACTGAGGAATGATAGAGCTCGATATTTCATGAACTTGCAGCAGGGTGCTATGTCGGTGTGGATTATTCTGCTCGTTTCACCGAGCTTCAGCTTTTTTCACTCGTTGTGGTGGGGGATGAGATGTTTAGGGCCAGACGCTTCAAGGATGGTCTTCAGTATGACATCTGAGAGCTGGTGAATGTTTTCAGGTTTCCTTCAGTAAATGCTATTGTGAATGAGGAGCTGATTATAGAGAGGAACCTGTGGGAATCTAGTGGTGTGGGCCAGGGCGGTTCAACACCGGTTTCTGGTACTATTTATATCTGGAAGAGGAAGCGACAGATGAGTTTCTCTCACGATGGCAGTACTAGCCAGGCAGTTTCTTCAGGTGGCCCGATCTTTTGCTACCGGTGTGGTAGAGAGGGGCACAAGAGACCGTAGTGTCCACGTGATCTAGTGGAGTGCCGAGCTTGCGGCAAGATGGGTCATCTGCAGTGCTTTTGTAGGGATTTTCCACCATTGGCTAGTGAGAGGGGTTCTGTGCAGACTCCACATGCGGGAGCAGGACCAGTAGCTTCTTACAAGTCGAGGAACTAGAATACGTTAGGGCATGCATGCCGAGATGGTGGTCATGGCCGTGGTAGCTAGACACCAGGATCTCAGAGGCAGTAGGTCGGGACAACTTAGGGTAGCTAGAATTTGTCGTAGGGCCGCGACATTGGGCAGGCATATGCAGTGCAACAGACCTAGTAGGAGCAGGATCCCAGACCTTCGACTATTAGAGGTACTATTCTCATAGCTTCTGTCTTATCTTTAGTACTGTTTGATACAGGTGCTACACATAGTTTCATTTCTGTGCCCGTTGTGGAGAGCCTTGGGCTCTGTGTTTCTTTTTATTCTTCTGCTGTTATGAAGCTAGACACTCTGTTGGGAACTAGAATGGCTGGTGTGCGTCATTGTAAGGAGTGCCGCCTTGAGGTTGATGGGTGTCACTTCCTTTGGGACCTCTATGTCTTGGAGATGACGAATTATGATGTCATTATTGGGATGGACGGGTTGGTTCCCTTCTGAGCCTTTGTAGACTACTATCGTCGCAAGGTGAGTTTCTCATCACTAGAGGGCGGAGAGTTTCGATACAAGGATGAGTGGGATGTTCAGGCGAGTTGAGCTGGACCAGTGAATCGTGGGCGAGGTAGAGTTACAACCCAGATTACGAGTTTATATCTGGATGATCAGGGGACTTGTCAGATGGATTTCCCTCCAGTGGTTGATCGTTTTAGGGATGTATTCTCGGACGACTTCTCAGGTCTACCTCCAGAGCGAGAGGTGGATTTCTCTATTTATCTTGTTCCAGGAGCAACACCAGTGTCCATTCCTCCTTATAGGATGGCTACACCAGAGTTGCAGGAGCTCAAGAGGCAGTTAGAGGAGTTACTGGCAAATGGTTTCATCTGAACTAGTACTTCTCCTTGAGGTACGCCGGTCCTTTTTGCGGAAAAGGAAGACGGTACCCTCAGACTCTGTGTTGATTATCAGAATCTAAACCAGTTGGCGGTTATGAACCAATATCCCTTGCCGAGGATTGATGATATTTTTGATCAACTTAGTAGAGCAAGAGTGTTCTCAATGATTGACCTTAGATCAGGATATCATCAGTTGCGCATGAGACCATCGAACATACCACTTATAGCATTTCGGAGCACATATGGTTTATACAAGTACTTGGTTATGCCATTCGGACTCACGAACGCGCCAACAGCTTTCATGGATCTGATGAATTGTGTGTTCCATCTATATCTTGATTCTTTTGTGGTAGTATTCGTGGATGAAATTTTGGTGTACTCTCACACTCGACACGACCATTCCATCCATCTTGAGATCGTGTTGAGTACACTGAGATAGCATAAGCTATATGCTAAGCTCTCAAAGTGACACTTTTGGATGGACTAGATTCACTTCCTGGGTCATATCATCTCAGAGGCAGGAGTTGTAGTAGACCCAGAGAAGGTGAGATCAGTAGTTTCCTGGGAGCAGCCTAAGAACATGTTTGAGATATGGAGTTTCATAGGACTGGATGGTTACTACAGACACTTCATATAGGACTTCTCCCTCTTAGAAGCACCGTTGACGGGTCTGACTAAGAAGGGTGTGAAGTTTGTTTGGTCAGAAGCCTGCGAGATATCCTTTCAGGACCTGAAAGGAAGGTTGACATCAGTGCCAGTCCTGATACTTTGAGAGCAAGGGAATATCTATACAGTTTACTGTGATGCATCAGGTATTGGGCTGGGATCAGTGTTAATGCAGGGAAATCGAGTTGTTGCATATGGGTCTCAGTAGTTGAGGCCACATGAGAGGAATTACCCGACGCATGATCTTGAGTTGGCTACAATTGTTCATGTGTTGCACTGTTGGAGACATTATCTCTTGGGGGAAAATTTTGTGGTTTTCACTGACCACAAAAGTCTCAAGTATATCTTTACTCAGCGTGACTTGAATCTGAGGCAGCGAAGGTGGGTCGAATACCTACAGTACTTCGATTTTGATCTTGCCTATACACCTGGTAAAGGTAATGCAGTAGATGATGTACTAAGCAGGAGGACATAGATACATGCTATGCCGGAGGCCAGTGATGAGTGGAAGCTTATGATGTTTTTCTTTGAGATTCATTTGGAGGTGCACAACAGTCAGGGGAAAACTTATCTTTCATCTTTAGCTGTGACTTCTACCGTCCTGGACTGAGTAAGGATGAGACAACAATCTGATTCAGAAGGCCTAGTTCTATTGGAGTCGGTGTAAAGTGAGGACCCTCCTCATGGTTAGACGATAGGCTATGATGAAATTCTACGTTTCCATGGATGAGTATGGGTTACAGGGGATATATGTGAGGAGATGATGTGGGAGTTTCATGCTTCAGCTTGGGAAGTTCATCCCACGGTTACCAAGATGTACCGTTACTTGAGACGTCAGTGTTGGTGGCCGGGTATGAACAGAGGGATAACTAGTTTTGTTACGAGGTGTTCCACCTGTCACCAGGTGAAGCCGGAGTATCAGAGGCCAGCCAGACTGTTACATCAGTTACCCATCCCGAAGTGAAAATGGGATGATGTTGCCATGGATTTCATGACTGGGTTGCCGAGGTCACCTAGAGGCAATGATGCCGTGTGGGTTGTTGTGGACAGACTCACGAAGGTAGATCACCTTTTTCCGATCAAGGAGACCTTCGGTGTTGATGATCTCGGGAATTTGTATATCCTAGAGATCATATGTCTTCATGGGGTCCCTTATTCTATTGTTTTAGATAGGGACGCCCATTTTACATCTCGTTTCTAGAAGAGTTTTCAGAGGGCACTGGGTACACAGGTGGTTTTGAGCATAGCTTACCACCCTCAGACCGCTGGCCAGTCAGAGCATACGATTCAGGTGCTTGAGGACATGCTGCAAGCATGCATCCTGGACTTTGGGGGATCTTGGTAGAAGCACATACCCCTTGTCGAGTTTTCCTATAATAACAGTTTTCAAGAGACGATTGAGATGGAACCATATGAGGCTTTATATGGTAGGTCATGTCGTTCACCATTGTGCTGGTCAGAGGCAGGTGAGGCAGCTTTACTAGGACCACAGCTCGTGTAGGAGTCTTCTGAGCAGGTCCAGTTGATTCGGAAGCAGATGGCTACCGCACAGTCTCGTCAGAAATATTATGCTGATTGCCGCAGACGACCCTTGGAGTTTGTGGTCAGAGATCAGGTTTTCTTGCGTGTTTCGCTGAGGTTGGGACACAAGCGGATCATGAGATAGGGTAAACTTTCACCGAGGTATGTGGGGTCATTTGAGATTCTGGAGATAGTCGGGCCGGTTTCCTATCAGTTGTAGTTACCACAAGGGTACCGGGCCATGCATGAAGTCTTCTAGGTATCTCAGTTGCACTGCTATCATTCAGACCCATCTCACGTTTTTCATCCCAAGGAGGTTGAGCATCAGATCGATGCGTCCTTTGAGGACCATCTGATTCTTATTGTTGATAGGAGCATGAATGTTCTCCGAGGCTGGTAATTTCCTCTCATACGAGTGCTATGGGAGCATGGCCGAGTGTAGGACAAAACCTGGGATCGGGAGACCGATGTATGTGCTCGGTGGACAGAGCTGTTCTGAGCTTTATCTTCTCCACCCTTGGAAGGGAAATTCGCGGAAAAATTTCTTTAAGGGGGGAAGTTTGTAAGAACCTTGTTCGTATTTTTGAGGTATGAGTTTATTATTTTCTATTTTCCTTAAGTGTTTTGAGAAAATAACGAAAATGGGGAAAATCCAAAAAATTTGGAACTACACGCCGTGTACTATTCCACACACCGTGTACTTTGGCCGTGTGGGATGAGTACACAGGGTGTGTAGCCATGTTGATGAAGAAGGGTGTAAAAACTGACTACACGCCGTGTAGTGGTCCTTTACACACCGTGTAGTTAGTCGGTAGGTGAAACAGTAAGGTGGTGGAAGCATCCGCCAGCTGGGCGACAGTACAAGCCATGTACTCATGTGGACGGATGAACAGTTTGGTGGTGCCGCCAGGGGAACAATTAAATGAGGGAAGTACACGCCATGTATTCAAACGTACACACCATGTACTTTGTTTTTTTCTCTTATAATGGGAAGTATCCAACCCTATTCATAGGATTGGTTTAGAATCGGACGAGAGATGGGACAGGAGGCCGAACCTTCGAGGATCTCCAGATCGAGCGTCGGGAACCTGTTTTTTCCTCTGATGATCTCGTTGGAACCACATGGGTACGATATTCCTTCTACTTGCGTAGTTATTTCCAATTATTCCTCTAAGGGATGTTATTTGAGTTTGAGCGTAGTTTTATTTCACCTCAGATCTACCTCGTTCAAGGACTATTCGTGGATCGTCGTTCGAGTATACTGATCAGGGGCATTTAAGGTTGGTGGCTTGGTGTTTAATTTCCAATTGTTGTGTGCTTTTGTGTATTTTTTTGTGCTATGAACCCATGTTGGGTATCGTGTGGCTAAGGCCTTGGCTGTTTAAATACCTAGAATTGTATAAGTAATTAAATGTGATAATAACATGTTGTTTGGTATCGCTGCTTGGATCCAGCACCACCCCGGTGGTGCGTTCCTTTGTTTATCCATTTGGCCAGGATACCTGAGGGTATTCCATTTTAATAATGTTGTTAAATTGCCTTGAGAGGAATTGTATCTTAATTTCTTATTTACATGTTGAGCATGGCTCGGTTACTTGCGCCTGAGGGCAATGTTCTTTTTAGCCCGAGGGAATTGTTTGTTTTGCCTGAGGGTAAGGTACTGTATTAGCCTGGGGGAAACATTCTATTTTGCCTAAAGGAAACTTTTGTATGCCTGGGGGTGGTGACTTCTGTGCCTGAGGGCGGAAATTCGTACACCTGGGGGAAATTTCTTGTTATTCCTGAGGGTAATGCCTGAGGGCAAGATTCTGGTAACATGAGGTTAAGGGTTTGCGCGTCTGAGGACACTGACTGGTTACTTAGAAACTCACTATGGTGATTTATTTATATTAAATTGTTAAAATGAATATGAAAATGGCAATATAACTGGTAAAAGTTAGTTCCTTTGTGTACTAATTAGTTTATTGCATTTACTTTTGAGCACTGTTGTTGCATGGTTACACACAGTTGGGCACGAGCCTTTGGTGGGTGTCTACTGAGATTATTTCTCACACCCTATTTGGATCTTACTTTTCGTCCCAAAAATATTACATTTCTTCATGTGTTGATAAGGGAAAGGGTCCCTATACATGTACTTGATTGCTGATGATGATTAGGGGAGAATGGGACCAGGCTTAGGCTCACGATGCTACTGTCTGTTTTGTTTTGCTTTGTTTTACCCTGCATTCTATTGTACTACTATGTAACATGTTCTGGTTGTTTTCTTATAACTTGAGACATGTTGCACCATATCTATATAACTGGTTGGTTATCTTTTACTATTGTTATTATATTAAATGTGTATGGTTTATTTCTTATG
Source organism: Viscum album (assembly GCA_963277665.1). Classification (NCBI taxonomy): domain Eukaryota; kingdom Viridiplantae; phylum Streptophyta; class Magnoliopsida; order Santalales; family Viscaceae; genus Viscum; species Viscum album. Next base: position 2,097,564,999 of record OY728125.1, read on the forward strand.
CTTATGTTGTATGTTTTTATTTATTTTTGCTGTGCTACACTTTGACAAATGAGGGCATAGTTTCCCCACTATCAGACCTAGGCCCTCGCTGCTAGTCGGCAGCCTCTGGCATTTGGGGAAATGCGCTTGAGGTCACATGGCGAACTGGGTTCGGGGCACCCATTTAGTGGTACCTGGAACCGGGACGTTACACGAGCTCTAGAATAACATGAAGCCTAAGGTTAATTACTTTAGAGTTGTTGGTTGCAATGTCTTTATTCATAACACTAAGGATAATCTTGACAAGTTTTCTTATAAAATTTATGAAGGAATTTTCCTAGGTTACTCAATCTTTAGAAATGATTATAGAGTATTCAATAAGAGAACCAAATGTGTTGAAGAATTATTTAATGTAAAATTTGATGAGACTGATCCACATGAACCGAAAACCTCCATTGAACATCTTAATGAATATATGTCAATTCTAGAACTTAATGATAAAGACAGTGAACCCTTAGTAAAAACTACTAGTTCTCGAATTTTTTCTGAATCTAAGCATGATGAATCTGAACCTATAGAAAACCAAGAGGTGTCTAGTGAAACTCTTTCTAGAGGCATTAGAACTCTCAAGAATGATCATTTAGATGCTGTAGTATGTGATCTAAAGAGAGTAACATAAACTAGAGCTTCTTTGAGAAACCAGGTTGAACATCAAGCCTTTCATTCACAGCTTGAACCTAAAAATATCGATGATACAATCAATAATTAATTTTTGGTGATATATATACAAGAAGTATTAAATCAGTTTGAAGGAAAAAAGTATGGGAATTAGTTGAAAGACCTAAAGACACTTTGACCATAGGCACAAAATACGTGTTTAGAAATAAAGTTGATGAATCTGGAAACATAGTTAGAAATAAGTCTATATTAGTTGCACAAGGATATAGTAAAGAAGAAGGAATAGAATATGAGGAAACCTTTGTAGTTGTAGCTAGAGTAGAAGCCATTAGGATACTACTTTCCTATATAGCTCCTACGAATTACCAAATTTATCAAATTGATGTCAAAAGTGCATTTCTAAATGGGTACATAGTTGAGGATGCATTTGTTGAACAACCCCACAGTTTTACAAATCCCCATTTTTTAAATCATGTCTTTAAACTTTCAAAATCCCTAAATGGTCTAAAACATGCTCCAAGAGCTTGGTATGATAGACTTAGTTCTTTTTATATTTCAAAAGGTTTTACTAAAGGAATAAATGATCCTATTATTTTTATTAAAAGGATTTATAAAGATGTTTTAATAGTAAAAATTTATGTAGATGACATTATTTTTGGATCCTTTGAAAAATCTCTATGTACTGATTTCTCTAAAATGATGCAAGATGAATTTGGAATGAGTGTAATGGGAAAACTTATAATTTTCCTTGGATTTCAATATTTTCAAAATAAAAATAGTATTATTTTACATAAAAGTAAATATACTAAATATCTTTTGAAACAATTTGGTTTGGAGAGTAATAAATGTAGTGATACACCTATGAGTACCACCTGTAAGTTGGATGCTGATGAAACAGGTAAATCAGTGGATCAAACCAATTACATTGGTATTATTGGGAGTCTACTCTACCTTACCTCTATCTAGACTAATATTATGTTTAGTGTATGCATGTGTGCTCATTTTCAAGCCAATCCCAAATAGTCTCATTTAACTACTGTTAAAAGGATTTTTAAATATCTCATGTATACTACAAAATTAAGACTATTTTATCAAAGAGGATAATACTTTGATTTAATAAGTTATTTGGATGATGAATTTACTAGTTGCAATCTAGATAGAAAGAGAACCTATGGAACATGTCACATTTTTGGAAAGTCACTATATCATGGTGTAGTAAGAAACAGAATTCTGTTTCATTATTAATTGTTGAAGCTGAATATATAGATGCTGGTAGTTGTTGTGCTCAAATTCTTTGGATGATACAAACTTTACTAGACTATGGATATCAATTCAAACATGTCTCTATAAACTATGATAATACAAGTGATATTAAAATTTCTAAAAATCCAGTATCTAATGCTAGGATAGAGCACATTGATGTGAGACATCACTTATAGAAAGATCATTATCAAAGAGGTAATATCACTCTTGAATTAATTGGCGCTGAACACATGTTAGATGATATATTCACAAAGACTTTGATTTCGGAGATGTTAAATTACATCAAACATGAGTTAGGTATGATAAACTACTAAGTTTGAACCTCACCGTTAGGAACCTCACTGTTGGAACTCACAATTATGAACCTCACAATTAGGAACCTCACCGTTATACCTCACCATTAGGAACCTCACCATTAGAAAACTCACTGTTGGACCTCACCGTTAGGAACCTCACCGTTGGACCTCACCGTTAGACCTCACCGTTGGACTTCACTAGTGGACCTCACCGTTGGCACATTACCGATAGTCGACTTCCCTGTGACTTTGCATTTTTCAGCTGGAATCTGAAACATTTTTAGTATTAATTATTTCTTTTACATGATTTATTTTTTGATCCCTAAATGATAAAAATAAAAAACACACCCCATTTCAATCCACTTCAAACCTCTCTCGAACCACTTGATCCGTAATCTTAGAACCTCACCTCCTGCTGAAACTCTCGAACTGATCCAGATTGAAATAAAAAGATTGAAGAGACCAATGGTCAGTGATGAAGGAGATTCACAGAATCCTAAGAGGCCTCGAGATGAGTCTAGTAGTGGAATTAGGGTAGTGGAAAGGCTGACCAATACACATTTGTTGAAGAGGGAAATAATGGTTGAGAAGGAATTATGTTTTTAATGGCTCCTATAGAGCATGTATTTAATTCTGAAGGCACTTGAAGCTTATGAATGGGTAGAATGCTTTGAAAATAACAATGGAACCTATTACCCGAAGTTAGTGAATGAAGTTTTTTTGTCTCTAAGATTAGAGTAGTATGAGAATGAGAACCGAATGTCCCCAAAGGTAAATGGAGTAAGTATAAGCTTCTCCTCTGTTGAATGGGATGAATGTTTAAGAGAACCACATGAAGGGATTTTTTATTACTACTCATGAGTGGTGCCTCCCACTAGTGAGTACTTCTACTATGAAGATGATTTGGCTGAACCGACAAGGAATGGGATCCCTAGGATAGTGATTGATGCTGAAATGGAAGGAGAAGACAAGTTGTTGTTTAAGTTTGTTTAGCATGTTTTGAGTCCCAGGAGAGGGCAATTTTCTACCTTGATGTTTCAGGATATGTTTCTTTTGTATTTGTTGAAGCATGGAGAGAAGATAAATCTGTGTAGGTTGCTGATGATTCAATTGGAGGATATGACAATGCCTAGTTCCAAGTCTAATGCATTGTTTCAGGACAGATTTATATCACTAATGTTGAACGTAAAAGGAGTTGCTGGAAATAAGGAGGAAACAATAGCTTTAAGGGAAAAAATCTGCATTACTAATATGATTTGAAAGTTTATGAAGATAAGCTAGAACCCTTGGAAAAGAAAATGGGTGAATGATGAGGCTAAGTTGTATGTGGAATTCAACCCTGTCACTCATCCTACTAGGCCTAAGAATAAGAGAGATTCAGGTCTAAATCCCGATGAAGTGGAGCCAGTATACTCAGATGAAGAAAAATATTCTACTGTTGTGCAAGAAAAAGAGGAATCTTTTATAGATGACAGGGGTGATCTTGACCTTCCCTCTAGTCCTCATGCCAATACATTATTCTTTGGTGAGCCTATCCCACACACAATATTTCCTAGAAGGGAGACTATCCTAAGGGACAATGAATATGAGTAAACCAGTGTAGAAGAAAGAGATAAAAATGTATTAAGAGACACTAGTGAGACCTCAGAGGAGGAAGATGAAACTAAGTCTAGTCATGATGTTTTTGAGACAGCTGCTAAAGAAATTGAAGGAGAATTTCGAAGTCTCAGTCCTCTGATAGGACATACAGAAATGGTAGAATGTGTATATGAAGAGGTTGCTAAATCGGATGAAAATAGAATTGAAATGGCAGTAGCTGAAGATTATATAGAAGAATTGTAAATGGACTCTTCTGTTGATGCAGTAGATCAAAGAGGAATATCAGAGATGAATGTAATTGATATGGAGAATTCTCCAAGTGAGGAGGAGGAACTTGTTTCAACAAGATCAATTGTTGTTTCTCATGGATTAAAATATTGGTCAGAAGACCCTGGATTCGTGGTCTTGGTCTTATATTATGGAGACTTTGATGATGAAAATCCTATCAGAAGTCCTTCAATTCCTTCTGTTTTAAAAACCACCATTATAAAGCCAGTGGTACTTTTACCTCAAGACTATGTGGAGAAGGATTATTTGGAATCATAGAAATAAGATTTCAAAAGACACTTTGATGAAAGATCTATTGAGATAGAGAGAACTATGGCCCTAAATCAAAAGTTGTATCTTCTTTCTTAGAAAGAGTCATTTCTACCTCTCACTCAAATTTTCTACATGAAGTGAAGGAATGTAAGAATCAATTATGTACCTTGGAGGAGTCTATGGAATTTATAAATCTATCAATTACTAGTTTATACTCCTATATGGATTCAATGGTTCAAGTGGACAAAGACCTTAAGTATTTAAAAAGTGTGGTTCAGTAGATGGTCACTGTGTTTGAGGACTTTTAGAAGTCTATAGAGACACATGTGAGTGGCCAGGATGATGATGTGAAGCAGTTTATCAGTGGTCTGACTAAATATTTTAAGGAGATAGTGTCGTTCACTATGGAACCTATGTGTGTATCTACTTCCTCTTCATCCTCTCCTCCTATTGATCTATAAGATTTCAGATTGGTGGTTAGAGAAGAAGTGTAGGAGTTACCTGGTGCCAGTACCTCTGACCCTCAGTCTATGATTCAGTTTATTTATACAACTAGAGAAATTCATAAACTTGTGGGAGACTATTTATGGGAATATGATCAAGATCATAAGTCCATCAAAGAAGAAGTTGATTTCTACTACAAATGGGTGTACAATAAGCATCAGATGGATGGTCACTTTAAGCTGCTATTGGAAAACTTGAGGATACCACCTGTCAATCAGGAATTTATGGATCAAGTTAGCATGCTTAGAGAGTTGGCTCCTACCTTAGATAAATTCATTTAGAATAAGGATGATTTTATTTTAGCTATAGAAAGAGGAGGAAGTATTATTATTGATTTCAGAAATATTCTTTTACCCTCATCCATGTGGACTGTACCCCCTAATTGATCCTCTTGCCTTACCTTTTTCCTTAGCTACCTCACGCTCTACCAGTGCTGCCCCATTGATGACTCCTGCACAGGCCATCAGAAGCATGGAACCTATGATTTCTCATAGTTCTACTCATTATAGGTCTACTGATGCCTCATTAGATACTCCTCCTACCCTACTTACTGCCATACCTAGGCCTATCACTTCTTCTTCAGAACCTAACTCCCTAGCTTCCAAATACAATGTTCCATTGGACATATCTAATTTGGATTTAATGTGGGATGTATTAGTTGATAAGGATCTTTGTAAACTTTTTTTATATTGTACTATTAATTCATTAATACAAAAATCCTATTTTGTATCTTTTTTTTAATCACAAAGGGGGAGAAGTTTTCAATCAGTTTCTAGTTTCCTAAAAGGGGGGAGAAGTTTTTAAGTTGACTGGAGTCTTTGCATATTATTTTCGACAATAAACATGGTTAAAATTTTACCTACACACACCTATGAGGAAATTAGAAAATGTGCTTAACCCTGATTCAATTATACTTAAAAATAAATTTTTACTGACATAATTTGTGATTATCCAAAAGGGGGATATTGTTGGACTCACCTATTTTGGTAATCCCAATTCATGTTCACTTATGTGATAGTCATTTTTCTGTTATATGATAATCGTGTTTCATTAATATTCTTAGTTTCCATCAAGTAATAACTATGTACCTTTAATCTCACTTCTCTCCTGTTTAAACTCATAGTGAAGAATTTATCAAAGTATGAAAGGTCACCGATAGAAAGGTCACTGATAAAAAGGTCACCAATGTAAAGGTAAGCGATGCCATGGTCACCGATGCAAAGGTCACTGATAAAAAGGTCACCGATGCAAAGGTCACTGATGCAAAGGTCAGAGATGCAAAGGTCACCGATGCAAAGGTCACCGATGAAAAGGTCACCTATAGAAAGGTCACTAATGAAAGGTCACCGATAGAATGGTCACTGATGAAAGGTCACCGATGAAAGGTCACTAATAGAAAGGTCACCAATGAAGGTCACCAATGAAAGGATAATGTTGAGAAGGTTACCGCTAAAGTCTACCATTGAAGGTTACCACTGAAGGCTACCGTTGAAGGCTACCAATGAAAGATACTAATTCACACCTACTATTGAATCCTACTATTGAGAAGGCTATTGTTACCAGTATACTAATGCTCACTCTTTTACTCTATAATTTGTAAAATTCTTAAGATTATTCTAATGGTCATATTTGGTAAATTTAATTCTTCAAACATTAATTAATGCTGATTGTAGACATATTAAGAGACTATATTTTGGGACAGTACAAGGTATGAGGACGACCACACATGGTTTACTTATTCCTATTGTTGGACCTCAAATTTAAAATAGAAGTCTGAGAAAGAAAATAAATTCATGGAAAAGAAAATATATGAGAAAGAGCTTACTCTCTAGATCCAAGAGAACAAGAAAGAACCATCCAACAATTACATTGAGAACCAAAGAGCTTCAAGAAGATCATTTCGGGAGAACAAATTCAATGCTACCTTATATGATTCATTAACTCTCTATCAAAAACCAGAAGCAGAACACTAAGTTCCTGAAATCTAGAACCTAGAGTTGCGATACATTGTTTTGAGGACAACTTTTAGAGAAAGACTCAAACTTCAATTTCTTCACTCCAAGGAGTCAAGAACTGAAATGAAAACACATAGAGCTTTCTAAACTCAATATTATAATATTATCTCTAATATTATACATTTTGAGGAGCTTTCATTTATTATACATTAATGAGAAGTGTGTGGGTCTGTCTATTACACACACTGCCTCATGTTCTTGAACTGGAGGATACTAAAAATCCTCACATCAAACTTCACTTACACTTTGTTTCCCACATATAACTGTGGATGAGACCAAGTGTGGTCTAGATTTTTTATTGTTCCCACGAATAACTATGGTAGAGGGTGTGATCCCTAGATAGTTTGTGAAAAACTATTGTAAATCCTGTTACAAGATTTGTATCAAATTTAACATTTATATAAACTGCTTGGTGGAAGGTGATCAACAAGTGGAGAGGATTAAGTTCCGGATTGAGACTAAACCTCTTTTTTAACTCTACTATGTAGAATATTTAGTAATAATATATTTTTCTATTTTCTTCTCCTTATAATTTCCAAAATAGAATACTGTTTTTTCATTGACTCTGATTGTTAGTTCTGGTGAGTGTGTGTATGTGTTTAATTCAGTAAACCTATTTCAAAAGTTGAAGAAGTGTTTTACACTGATTTGACTGAGGACTAATCACCCATTGAGAAAACTATTGACCTATTATACATTTATATATATATTGACTTAATTAACCAGGCTGCTTCAAAATTGGGTGATCTTAATCATAATGTTTTTAATAGGAATTTTAAGTAGGAACTCAATTCACCCCTATTGATATTCCACTCCAACCTACAATAATGGAATATAAATGAACACTTGATCTTGAAACATTACTATGGATATTCTAGCTAATCGAATAATCATGTTGAATATCAATTACTGAATTCATAATGATGGAATAAATAATAATGAACATCTAAATCATAGTTTCAAACCCTTTTCCCTACAATCTAATACTATCAAGGCTTGGGCCTAAAAATATTATATCGTTAATCCTTGTGTAAATAAATATATATAATTTTTTAAGGCCTTAGACAAAACCATATCAATTGTTTCTCATGAGACCTATAGATTCATCATGGGGATATTATTGGCCCTTCATGAGGCATAAAATGTTCAATGTATTCATCATATAAAAGGGGTGAAACATAATCAATATAATTTTTTTTATTTTAAATAAAATATGAAAAGTTAATTAGTTCCCCAAAAAATAAACAGAGACATATAACATGTAGAGAAATAGAAAAGAAGGTATAATTGGAGTATATTTCCATTAAATAATAATTAACTTCAAATAATTTATTCTTGTATGGAAAATGATTTTGAAATACCACTTAGAACATTTTGTTTGGAAGAAAACATTTCTTTAAAAATCCTGTTTTTATTTTAAAATTTGAAAATTAGAAAGAGATAATTTAAATCATTTTATTTGAAAATGAATTTTTAAAAATAATAATTTATAGAATATTATGAAATTTTTTTATTTAAATTTAACCTGGTTAAATTTGAAATGAATCTTTACTGAAATGATTTTCATGATAGTGTGAAATTTATATATATACTGAATAAATTAAAAATAAATTCCTCTTTCACTATTAAAATATTATAAAAGTTTATTATTCAAAAAAATACAAGAATGTTCCTTCCAAAATGTATTTTCAAAATTCATAAATTGGTATATGATTTTTAATTTTCTTAGGAAACTTGGTTTTGGAAGAAAAAGTATTTTTGACGAAAGAGAAAAATAAATCAAGATTATCTTAAAAAGAAATTTCTTAATAATTCTAAGTATCGCGGAGAGAAACAATTGTACCATTACTTAAAAATTTTCAGGATTAATAATAGGATAAGAAAATATTTTTATTTTTAAATATAAATATAATGTAATTTCCCCAATGTAGACTTAAATATAAACAAACCCAAATAATGATGATATTGTGAAATAAACTCTTACCACTTTGGTAACATTTGTATCATAAGCCCCATGAAATAAATTAAATTAAATTAAAAATTATATACCCTGAATAAAAATTAATTCATTATATAAAATAAAAAATGTAATTATATGCACCACAAAAAATAAATAAGTAGTGAATATGATGTTTGCTTCACAGAAGTAGAAGTGAAATGAGAAACTCCTACCTCATGCTTTATTTTGGTTGGATGTAAATTAAACCCATTAATAGTGGTTTTAAATATGTTTCTACCTTATTAAAGAACCATATTAATGTTTATAATATCATATATGATCCTTTTATAACATTTTATCACCCATTCGTTAATATTTATTCATTTTTTTCACTGTACTCGGTGTAAATTATCTTGATTTATCATGCATTTTTTGTCATGAAAGATCAGATTCATTCACATATTATATAGTTCCAAGTTATAAAGAATAATAATCAAGTCATAATTATAATTTTTATTGATACAATTTAATATTTAAACAAATCCTGAACGATGGTTATGAAAAATGAACTATGTTACAATCATAGAGACGGCAGGTCATTAGTACACATAGTAACGTTTACATTTCTAATGATTATTTTGGGAAGAATTTATGTAACTTTTTATTTTTAAAGAATGATAATATTATCATATATACTATATTATATATTTTAATATACTTATATATATCATCTATTTGGTGTGCTGATGAATGATAGTCATATCACTTCGTGAAAGTGGTAGTCCAAACATTCAAGATTGATGTTGTCAAATTGTAGTATGCAAAAGGATATATTATATTTTCATAATGATAAATATTTCATTAATGTCATAATAGTTTCAATTATATCACATTTATTCAATAAAATTTTCCATTATTACCTTCCATGTAAAGTGTTAGTAAAAAGAGAATCACATCACTTCGTGAGGCGATAATCCTCCATATACATAAGCGATGTTATCCTATCCCCAAAATATGGAATGTAAAAAACATATAAGATATAATGACTCCATAGTTATATTTATATTATATATATATGCATTATATTCTTCATCATATCCAACCATGAGAGGTGATAATGAAAAAATGAATGACATTAGTTTGTGTGACGGTATTCTTCCATACACATGAATAATGATATCATAACACATTTGATAAAATTGGAGATGGGGTTAGGTGAGTAGCACACTTGTAATGTTTGTAATAAAAATATTCTATCCACCTTTTTTGGTAGTCAAAAGGGTTCAAAATGGAGTTTTATAATTAATTATATATTATATTGTAGAAATATAAAAATAAAATAGATTTTATAAAAGTCTATAGGTCAATTTAAACCACATATTTTTAGTCTAACCATGATTAATCTATTTTTTACTTTAATCGCATTAATTATTTTTCACTATTTTCACCATTAATATTTTAGAAAAATTAAGATGAGCCTATTAGATGATATAAAATATTTTAAATAAAAATAATTAAACATTTTCCAAATTATATTCATAGAAGTGTAACATTTTAATGAAGAATTTATCTCACAAACATGATGAGGAAGCCGGTTTTCAAAGAGAAAATGTTCAATATTTTAAAAGTTTTTATAAAAAAACTTCATTATTAAAATGATTCAACTGATATAAATTGGATTAATTGATATATAGTTAAACTAATGTTACTTTAAAAACAATTCTAAATGAATGATAAAATGATGGGGTGAAAATAATTTAAAATGAGGTAGAATGTAACACCCCATGATTTTATAATATTATCCATTTTATACAAATTTAATGTCTTTGGCACGCAACCCTCTATCTAAATGAATGATAATATAGTATACCACTATAAACTAAAATTAAATTTTTTGGGTATGAATATGAATAACTAAATAAAGAAAATTATATGTTATAAACATGTATAAAACAAATTCATTTGATATCAATAGGCTAGAAATAAAATTAAAAATCATTTGAAGTTAAAAGAAATTTTTTTTTCTGAAAAACTGTTTTTAGGAATACAAAATTTATTATCATAATAAGTTTATGTAATAACTATTGGTGAAATATTTTAAAGATAATTTTATATAATAGATTCAATAATTTTTTTATCATTTATCTCATATTGTTTTCTAGGAATGTGATTAGAATAAATAAACTTTTACGCATAAGAACTATATTTTCCTAAAAATGTTTTCATCGTGTTTTGCACACTTATTTTATTACTAATTATTTCCTATTTTAGAAAATTCATTTCAAAAAATTAAATTAATTTTTAAATAAAAATTTCAACATTATCATCGAGTTATTTTTTTTAATTTTTTTAAAATATTTAGTTTTTGATGAATAAATGAAGATATTGATTTTTATTAAAAAAGTTCCTTTCATATATAGATTTTTGAAATTTCGTTTTTTTAAAATAGGTTATATTTTTAAAATTGGTTGAAATATATTTTTATTAATCCTATTTAGGTCATTGTATTTATTTTAAAATTAATTTTTTTTATAAAAAAATTCTATACTGAAGAAAAAAATTTCCTTGGAAAACTACTGTTAATTTTTCTATGGGGATAATTTCTAATTAAATTATTCAAATTATATGAATTTAATATCATGAAATGTATTTTATATTTTTTATTAGGAAATTTTTTATTTTTTAATAAGGTAAACTTAATTTTTTGTTATAATAAATAGTAAACACAATATAAAATTCTTACAACGGTTAAGGGTAAAGCAAGCCTACCGGAGGATTAAAAGAAATTTTTAAGTATTAAAATTACATAAAAACATTTTTTAACTTCATTGATTGATGAAAAATATGGAATTGCATTAAAAATTCATAATATGAACTATTTTTTAGCTGTGTGTCCAAGAATATGACATGCATCTTTTTAAAATGATGAAAAATTACATTAGTTCCACTCACCTCTATAATATAAGTGCACCGAATATAATTTCTTCTCAAAAATTAAATAGATATTTAAATTGGACCAGACTTACCTTAATCGCTTAATCACATCCCTCCCCATGATCTAGAGTCCTTGTGTACGGAGGACTATTGCCTAACAAACCAACATAATTTATATTCCATCAAAACATACCATGGAAGGATATAATGATATATTTAATGTATATATGTGATATTTATGACATAATTAAACTTCTATAACTATTATATTACATATATCATATTACTTAACAATATTTTTGAAAAAAAATAATGTTTCTCATTCGTACATATGGACAACCACCTCTTTGAAGTGATGAGATTAATTTTTCCATTCTGTTTATCATGGATGGTAATAAATATGAAATGGATTAGTATATTTGATTTATATTATATAATAAATTTTCTTGATATGTTAATGGTTTTTACCTATATTTTTTCATCTTTTGAAAAATAAAAACTACATTTATGCATATGTACGTCCTACCGTCTTAGTGAACGATGTTATTAATTTTTCTGTATATTTCATTTATTGATGAATATAAATATGTATATAATGAATATATATGATATTTATTTAATTATTAAAATTTTGAGTAAGATGAAACTAGGATCAATGTATAAGAACTATAACTTCTAAACCCATACACATATAAAAATTAAGTGATTATCACCTGAAAGAGTGATTTTTTTGAATAATTGTTTATAAAGGTGAGATAAAAGGTTATAATTAAATTCTATGTGATACTAAATAAATTATTATGGTTCTATAATATATTTTTTATAAAAATATATTTATTATATAATCTTTATGCACACATATGAAAGAAGTCCAACATGAGGTAGGGGTTTATTGTCTCAAATTGTCTTATTTGGGACATTTGTTATTTTATTAACCTATATAAATTCATGATATGTATATATAAAAAATTCTAAATGTTAAATAATGAATATATTTTTTTTCATGCTACTTAATTTTTATTTTATGTTATTCATTCTTAGGGGTTATGATTCAAATTTTAAGAATACGGTAAGGGTTTTATTTTACAATCTCATTATTTATAAAGATATTTAATAACTATTGTTTCAAAGATGAAATTTAATGACCTATCTATTAATAGTTTCAATAATTTTATTCTATATTTTTATTTATTGATAATATTTTCTTTCATTTTATTTTCATATCTTTAGGTACTCAAGTGACCAAAATATTGTTTTCAAGGAAAATCGAATTTTTTTTATCTCTTCAGTCCAAAATTCGTTCTCTTCCATGTATTGATTTTATATAAATATCTTCAAAAACATTTTATTACTATAAAATTATTTTTTAAAATTATTTTTTATCCATTATTGAGTTTTTAAAAAGTGGTTTCAAAAAGAATATCCTTTTCATTTTCTAAAAATTTCACTTTTTACTTTTTCTAAAAATGTGGAAGGAATAATTGTTTTAACACATATGAGATGAATGAAATTATATAACCCATGAAAAATCATTTATTTAAATATTTATTTATAATTTTCCAAGTTTATTATCAACTAAAATGTTAAATATAATATATATGGATTTTTTTAGAACAAATATAATTAAATTCAAGGTGGATTTTTTATTTTCCTCAATAAATTTTCCAAATGATATTTAAAGGAAATTTTTATCTATGATGAAATCCTTGGATGGTAATTATGTTATACTAGGGATATGATCTAATGATACTATCCTTATTAATTATATGTATTTTTTTTTCTTATTGTGAATATATTTTTATAAAACTCCCTTCTTTTCCTTTGGTAATGATTTGATTAATTGATAAATTTTTATGAAACTCTTTTCATTTCCACAGGATATGCCATTATGAAATTCTTATAAATCCCATTTATTTATCATGAGTTATTATATGACTAATTTTTTATGATATTTTTTTAGAAGCATGTATTTTTTTCATTATGTGATGCTTAGGACCAGAATTATATATCCCACCAATGCAGTGGGTAATTATTGACATATCATGATATTAGAAGGAATAGAATAGGAATTTAACCTCATTTACTAATAGAATATGTACACTATGATAGTATTAAGAGTGAACCATGACTACTATAATGGTTTTAGAGTGAATAAAATCCACTATTACTGTCTTGTAAGTGATTCGTGACTTATAAGTAAATTATTTTCTATGGTACATTTTATTCCCAAAATATGTTTTTAACCCCAATTTTATTCTCTAATAGATTATGTTACTTAATTAATTTAAGATTAAATTCATATAATGTGTAAAAAACTATCCATTAACTTAATATTATTATCTATGATATAAAATGTTTTATTTTTAAAATTTATTAGGATGTTATCAGAACCATATGCTCATGTTTTGTTTAAGTGATCGTTGGTATCTTTCTTGTTTACCCTTAATGATCATCTGATAACAACCGTGTAATGTTTTCATCTACCAGGTTATGAAGAAAGTAATTATGAATTATATGTCTATAAGTGTTCTAGATATTAAGAACTTTTTGAGAGTGGATGTACTTCAATAATGAACTAGTTGTTCATATGCGTAGGTTTACAAAGGCACTAGACCTATAAAATTATAGTTTGAATTATTATGATATATAATGAACACTGATATACTAAGATGTAATATCTATGTATGAAAATTATGTTTCTCAATACACATTAAGGAAAAAAGAGTATATAAGTTTTACATATGGTATGTAATTTTCTCCAACAAATGTGATGTCATCAAACATTATATTTTAGCATGGATTAATCTCCAGAATTAAAAAAAAAAAAAGATATACTTAGGTAAGAGGATGTAAATATGGTTCTTCTATACACCAAAAATAAGAATATAAAATCAAACTAATTGAACAATGTTTCAAAAATCTTTAATAAATGAGTTATGGACTTCTTAGACATTAGGTAGATATAAAAATTCAATAAAGAATGGTTATGACATTTTTAAAAAGATTAAATGGCATTCTGGTTCGTAGTATTGAGAACAAAAAATTTAAAATAACCATTTATTTTTTTCTAAAGTGATTCATGAATTCATATTTTTTAAAAGCATCCATAGAAAGAGTTAAAAACATTGAAAAATTAAAAAAAATTAATTCGCAAGATTTTATACTTTTAAAACCATCCAACCACATTTTTGGTTCATGTTGGGGAAGATGAAAAGAAATAAATATTTAAATTATATTTACTAGAAAATATTACTGTGTAAGGTTAACATGGTTTTACCCACACTTATCCCACAACTATTTCATACAAGTAATGTGTATTTCCATTAAGTATCTAATAAAACTAAAGAATACTTTAAATGGTTCTGGATTACCCTTACATGGATTTTGGGAATTATGAGTTACTATTACACTACTTAGACCAAACATTACACAATGGGGGTTTTCTCCTATGAAACATTTGAAAATAATGGGTTACCATTTCTTTAATGATTTAAACATCATCTTAATCATACACAGTGGCTAGTTACCTTTTGTAACAATTGAAATTTTCATGTTACCCTTACAAATGTCCCTAAATAAATCCAATGTAATGTTAGATTGTATATTCCTTTACATGGGCCCAATATTTTACATATGGGTAAAAGATTACTATTTTTCAAATTTTACCATTAAATATATATAATAAAAACCTAATTTTTTTTATAAAACAACGGTTTTTAAATATGAAATATTTTAAGGACTTATTATCCTCAAGAAGTATATCTAGAGTTCTAAATCAAATAGATCTGGAGATTGAGATTGTACATCTAACCCCCACTACTAAGAGACATGATGAATGAATTCATGTTTCTATAATACTATAATAAGTGGAACCATATTCCCTCACCATACATTCAAACAGCGGTCTATGATCTGTACTGGTGGCTCCACAAATGATGTGTCAGCCTCCAGCTCAACGTCCTTATAATCAGTCACATTTACATGATCATGCTTGTACATTTGAAGATGAGACACGTGATATGATTTTTTCATTCCATGTTAACATGATTTTAGTTCCAAATAGTAATATATAGATCCAATACAGTCAGTAATCGTGAACCGTTAGACCAACCATGGCACCAGATTCCCTTGCATTCATAACTGTCAATGTCGTAGCCAAGGAGTCACCATCAAGAAAACTCATTCACCAATATATAAATCCAAATTTAATATCCTCTCGATTGATTAAGTTTCTATTTTCTTTTATTGGTGTTCAACCTAATTCTAACAAGCTATGGTGTCTAAATTGTCTCATGTTCCACAATTGGCCCCAATTCAGCTTCCATACCCGATCTATGGAATCAAACTAATGAATAGAATTTCTAACAATAGAGTGCCTAAAAAGGGTTCATATTAATTAATTCCTAAAAAATTATTTAATGTGAATTCAACCAATTATAGGTGATAATCCTAGGCTCCAATTAAATTAAAGATTCATTCACGAATCATATCCCCATGGATCTGAATCATACTCTTAGTATTTCCATTTCAATGTGGATGATAACGTTTCCCCTGAGTACCCAAAATAGTATAAATGATATTCCAAAATGGTGACATTAAATGATCAACTATATTAGTTAAAATTATTAATGGAACTCCATGTAGGCATAAAATATTCCAAACAAAAGTTTTTATCTCTTCTATTGAATGAGTATCACAAAGTTAAAATAAATGAGAAACTTTTATCATAATATTGACTATCACCCAAACCAATTCAAAAATACTATTTTTTTTAGAAAAACCATGACTGTTTCCATAATCACATCATCCTCATTGGCACTATAAGTGTCTGAACAAACCACCATGATGTTGAAGCTTAGAAATTACCCTCTGGCACATAAGGCATTATGAAAAAACGAACGATGTTTCTCTTCATACCAGGACACAATAACTAACATTGGATTTCATCTTACATGATTATCTTCCCTAGGTTCACTTCATATTTTGAATAATTAGAGCCCCTCCCCAGATCATATATCAATGATGACAGTACTACCAACATCCCAAGTACATTTATCTCATCATCATCATTATTAACCATCTTGGAATTGGGTTACTTCTAGCTAGTCATTGTTACATCACCACACTCTCAGTATCTGGCTATTGTCTAGTCTTCACCTAATCCTCAAATGAAGAAATGGTGAATAACTGAATAGATCTCAAGAATCCATTATCCTCATATTAATTCACAAAAAATTCCTCCATCAAAACTTATAAGGAACTATTACTTCTATAATGGGCACACACTATGCTCCCACGTCTCCTGTATTCCTTTTGTATAGAGAATAAAAAAGTAAAGTACCATTTGGTAAGGAATATACCATTTGGGTGTCGATTTATTTTTAAAAAGTACAAAATATCTACTCCTAAAAGTATGAATTTGGTTAGAGAAGATATATCAGAGGCTCACATTTTCCAGGTAAAAAAATAAATCCCTCACCAAAGGGATAATATGACAACTAATTCTGGGGATAAACTATAATTAACCACTATATTTCATGAGTTAGGAAGTTTACCTCATGTGTTCATAGGTGATGTTATCCATAAGAAACTTTATGATACATATGAATGTACAAATATCCCAACCAAACTCTTGTGGCATCACAATACACTACATAAAATATCCTATGTTGTTGGAGAATCAAAACAAGAGTTGTCATCAATATACTCTTCTTCTCAATAAAGGACCCCTCACAATGATATATTAAAATAATATTATCCTCCTTATTTATAATCCTAACCATTAGTGTTTCTAAATGGTATAAATAAAAATGAAATTGTGAATAGTATCTAGAAAACCTGGTGAAACTCTGGTTCACATAAACATTCAGAGGGTGAACCTGAGACATCAAAAAATCCACTTTTTCTAGGTTCACAGATGTTCATGAATCGGTGGTCATATGGATTTGAAAACACACCTATAAGATCTAGAAGCTTATCTATGAGAGCATGAAATTAATTAGATATGTTTAGGGAGTACTCAATATGTTATCAATGTGTCTTTAATTTAACTCATAATTCCATGAATACAAAATAATATCCTCAACAATGACCATGATGAAATAGTTGAGATATGGTTGGAAGATATTATTCATGAGATCCATGAACAAAATAGGGTTATTAATCAAATTAGAAGGAATAAATATGTGATTATACATGCTATATCTACACATAAATTTCATCTTAAGTATATCATCTCTGATAACCCTCAATTGATGGCATCCCAAATGAAGATAAATCTTGGACAATCACCAGGAACTCCATAATTGGTCAAAGAGATAGCCAATCCTTGGTAAAGGATACCAATTTTTCACCATAAACTAGTTCATGTTTTTATAGTACACATATATTTATGAAATATCATCTTTATCATAGTAATAAACATAATATCACTCTAAGGGGACATGATCAACATGACAAAACCCTTCGACTCAAGGTCATCAAGATGATCCATGATATTCGCAAACTCGTTCGTTTACATAAAATAAGTAGGAATTGATATGGGGAACACTCATAACAATATTTATATATCTTTGTATACACCTCTATCTAGAGGAATACTTATTATTTAATTGGGAAATACATACTGATAGAGATTTATAATAGGATGAGGATAAGAGGACCCCATATTTGGTCCCGTTGTAAAAAAGACAAGCCTTCTACTTGAATTATGTTGTCTCTAATATAGCTCAAATATAATCCTATTTTATTAGCTTTGAAATTCCACTAACCATTTAGCACAATGTTTTCTACCTTAGTTAAGTTTGAGGATACCTACCTTTGATAACATGCATTTTGATCATGATAGTTGGTCAACCAATATATTCTATGGATCATGTTACTTCTAGTCATCTCAAGGAACATGAAACGACAAAAATATCCATTGATGGAAACAACTATAGAAAAAAGTGTACATTTAAAGAGATATAAAACTTTTTCTATAGGGGGTTTTTAAGATAAATAAACTTAGAAGATTACTTAATCTACAAGTCAATAGAAACAAAAAATTGTTTAGATAAAAAATAATTAAAAACACTACTATTGAAAATATTGGTAAAAATTGAATAGGTGATCAAGACCAAAACTCATATGGTCAATGGTACCTCTCTATAGTCATATAAAACTAGCATATTACCGAAATATGAAATGCCTCATCTGTTTCTCCCAAGTAGGATCGAGACCACTCAGATTGAGGGGGGGGGGGGGGTTAATCATTGGTTCCTTTTTCATTTATTAAATTTTTTCTTAACTTATTTACTAAACATTCTTAATCTGTGAAACATGTTAAAGTTATGATCCCCTCATATATATATTCCAATCCTTTGAATAAAATCTTAATAGGTTTTTTAGTATACTTTTCTCGGTAACAAAAAATGAGTTTCTTATAAGTGATATTTGTAAGAGAAGAATGTATTTAATTTCACCCATCATGGAAATATCGACCAATGTTTTGATATTTTTAGAAAATATTTAATAATTTCTTTCATAATTATCATAAAAGTCAATTTTATCAAAATAAAAAATTATAATGAAGTAAAACTATAAAATTTATTCATTTTATATTTTTCTATCAAATATTTATTTAAAAAATAAAAAAATTATTAACTAGGTATCTAATTTATAATATCATTTCCTCATAGATTTTTTAAAACATACCTGAATTTCTGGTCTAAGTTCATCTATATGAGATTACTGAAGGCATATTTTTTTAAAGGATAAGAAGATTTATTAAAACTTTAAAAAATAATGATGTTGGTTTTAAGTTAGTCCTATAAGACACAATAAAAAAATTTTCAATAAAAGAAGCATATGTATATCATAATCAGAATAATAAAGAAAGCTAAAGTTGAAACTACCCAAACTGGTCCATCAGATGTTGTGTGCCATCGATAATTGGAGGCATAATTGTTTTTATTGGGGGAGACTAATTCAAAATCTAATTAGAGATCAATCTAACATTTAATCAAGCATTTTTCTATCAAGATGAATTTATGGTCATTTTTCAAAAGGGTAATGATAAATAAGAACTATGATTTCATTAAATATTGGTTCAAGAGTCCTCACACTAGAGTTTTGATCTGTTATCGAAGGGAATCAAAGACTGCTCCATCAAATGCATGCCAACACCGATATTTTCATTGAATAATTACCTTCATCAGACAATGGATCATTGTACTAAGGAATTGAAGAAAATGATAAATGCGTTGAAGATATATTTTATGGGATCTTGTATCCAATATATTGTGAAATAATGTTTTGTAGTGCTACAAAATTCTCTCTATGTTTTATCAAGTGTTTTTCAGTTGATACGCAAAATATATATGAGAGGACTTTCAGTGTATATAAGAGGCCATCATAATGATCCATCTTCAGTTTTACGTATGTTCTCATCATAATAAAGAATTGGAATAAAGAATAATAATGAAGTGAAGGATTGAAGAATTATTTCATAAACTTGAAGATGTTTGAAGATTTGAGAATCTTTGAAAATAACCAGAAGGATTGAGAAGAGTTGAAGAAGTGAAATATGAATACATAAATAATCTATAAATCAATTAATTGTAAATTTTATTGAGTGGGAATTGAAATTAGTTTTCTTAATTTTTCTATTCTATAATTCCTAAAAAAGGAGATATCAGTATATTATTACTTAACTAACTTGAACTATCAATGTGTTCTATGGCATCTAAAATTGTTGAATAGGTATTGAGATTTTGATCAAATTGTATGTTTTTCTAGTTGTTAATTATGAATTTCCATTAGATTGAGATCCATCAAATTGATTTTAAAACCTATAAACTAAAAAAGTACCAATGGATGCTGTTCTATAAGAAAAAGTCAATCAGAGTGAGCCCATATGAGAAACATCAATTGGGGAAAGGTTCATCATACTGAGTTTCATCGAGCAGAGGAATTTGGAGATGTTGACTATGTTACTACTCAGTTGAATAAGGAAGAGAATAAAGATAATCAAACCAAGTCCAATCGATTGGATACCATCATAAAGAGGTTACTGGACTGAGGATGATCAGGCCGACTTTTGATAAAGATGTTTTTAACTGATTTTTTAGATAATGTTACAAGAAAAAAAAGTTCCTCATAGAATTGTTTAAGTTCATAAAGATTGTACACTAGTAATTTTTGATTCATCTTACTTGTGGTGGGAGTGAAGACTTTATGATGTGGATCAAAAAAGAAAATGTAAATATGAATATTCTAACTATGGATACTTACCATTTGTTAAAAAAGGATTTATCGTGTTGTTGGGGTGTATAACCATAAGTATTAGGGAATTTTCTACTAGGATTATAGACTTTTTCACTTTCTCTTCCTTTGTATCATGGGAAAAAGATAGTGAAAGAATCCATGATGATGGGGCTATCAAACATGGAAAGGAGAAGGTCATTATACTGAACCTTGTAAATATCACATGATTACTTCTCTTTATATTTGTTTCTTTGACTCAATATGATTGTAATATTTTGTGGATGAAGAATCAATTAACTGACTTACTTGTTAAGGTGAAGTTAACCTTGCTCTTGGGTTGTGATAATAAAAGTGAAATCAATATCACAATAGACATAGTAAAATATTATAGTACAAAACGTATTTATATAAAATATCATTTCATCAAAGATCACATGTAAAAGAATGAATTGAAGATGAAGTATATTCCTACATCAGAATAAGTTGCTTAAAATTTCGAAAAACTTTTATGAAGGTACATTTTTATATGCTATGGTTGAACATGGTATTCCAACATACTTCTCACCATAGTTGAGGTATCTGTTCTTTCCCCTATCCCATATTTTTTTATATAGTTTTTTGATGATGAAGAATTATTTCATAAATCTATGTCTTGATATGTCTAGATCCTTTTAAGGAATAATTAATGGAGGGTGGATTTGGTTAAGCTGTGATTTTATCATGTAATTGGGTGAAAATTACTAATTTTTTTTTGGAGTGGTTGTTGGAGATTTTTATTATTGGGAGGTGGAAGAAGAAATGAAAGAGCAGAAGAAAGATGTGAATAAACAATGAGGATGTTTTCATGTGTCACTACTTTCAAAAAACATGGTTTTTCTGTCAACGATCCTTATTTCCTATAATGAGTTAGCTCACATAGGCTTATAATATTTTATAAGTAATCCCAAGCATGAGGTTACAAATTTAAGTGATTTATGAATATTGGATAATAAAAAAATCCAATTGTGGAGATTTTTGGGACCAAGTTGAATGGAGAGGGTTTTTGGATTATAGATGATGTTTATTATGATAATTGTCTTTTTTGGTTAAAGATGAAAGAAGAAACAAAACTTAATACTTGTTGGTGACCAGAATAACCATCATATTTCTGACATCAGAATCACATTTCTTAAGAAATTCCATCGTATTGAAATGAATGTTTCTAGAAAAAAAGGTCCATCAAACTCACCTTGGCTCCGGAATGAATTGGTGACCATAATAAAGAATATTATCATAGTTTTAATGTCTCAAATATGAATCTAACAATGATTTTCTATTTTTTATTTAACAAAATTCATATGTTTTTTGAGAACTTATGATGTAATCCTTGTGAAGGAAATGTGGAGAATAGGTGTTTCCAATCATATTGAGGTTTATTGGAAATAAATAACTCACTAGATAGATGAGGAGTAAACATAATTCCAAATGAAATTTAGAAAATGTTATTCCAATCTAAAATTCTTTTAAATTCACGAGGTAATCATGAAACAAGTTGATGTTTATGGAGGAAGAAATTCATGGATTTCCAGTATCAGTTCATCAGTATGAGATTACTTGTGGAAAATTTGTTTAAATAATGGGAAGATTTATTGGAATGTGTGAAAATAAAGATGATGGTTTTCAGTCATACCTATAAGACATAAGAAATAAATATTCAAAGAAAGAAGATGATGGAATTGTAATCAGAAAAAAGAAGAATTTGTTGAAGTTGAAACTCATTGAACTATTCCTTATAACATGGTGTGCGACTAATCATTGGAGGAAAAATATTTTTTATTTGGGGTTATTGAGACCAACAAAAAAATCATATCATAGATCAATAAATAAAATTAGTCAACCATTTTTTCATGAAGATGATTTTTTTGTTTTATAAAGTTGGAAAATATAAAGAAAAATGTTGATTTTCTTAAAAATTGGGTCATGAGTCATTAGACTAGAGTTGAAACTATTCATCATAGGAAATCAGACACAAATCCATTATATGTATGTTGATACTGATAATGTCATCGGATGCTGAACTTCATCAGAAAAAGGATCATCGGTCTAATGAATTTAAGAAAATGAGAAATACCTATAAGATATTTCTTATGTGAGCTTTCTACTATAGTATTGATGAAGGATGTTTTTAAACTCTATAGAAGGCTCTCAATTTTTTTAAAAACGTTATTCAATTTATATAAAGAATCTATATGATAATACATTCAGTGTTTACAAGTTTTCATTGTAATGACCCGTATTTAGTATTTCATATGTTTTTATCATAATTATGTATCATAATGATGTATAACATTGATAAATAATAAAAAATAATTATTCTAAACAAATGTTTTGTAAACTAGAGGATGTATGAATATTTGAGTAGATTCGAATAGATTCAAGAAGTACCCAAAATAATTGAGAAGAATTGATGAAGTAAAGGATAAATACCTAAATGATAGAGAAATATGAGAATTATTAATTTCATTTAGTGAAAAGTGAAACTAGTTTTTATTCTTTTACTAATCTTGGATTCCTTTAAATGGATATCTCAGTAAATTTTTACTTTTATAACATAAACTATTCATTTACACAAGAGCTTCGACAATTTTCGAAAATGTATTGAGATTTTGGTCAAACTATTTTATTTTTAGGTTGAAAGTGATGAAGTTACATCATAATTAGATCTATAAAATTGAGGTTCGACCTGATGAATGTAGAATGTTCCAACTGAATATATTCTATTATAAGAGTTCACCAAAGTGAGACGATCAGAGTGACATCCATCAAATAAAGTTCAATCAGATTGAGTTCCATAAGATGGATTAATTGCGAGCTACTGACTGATTTCATACTTAGTTTAATAAGGAAGAGAAAAGGGAGAATCAGACCAAGGAAAATCAGATAGAGACCATCAAATAGAGGTTACTAGACCGAGGATGATCAAATTAATTTTGTTATGGAATTTTTCTAAAGAGAAATTCTAGAGAATGTTTCAAGACCAATAATTTCCTTAGAGAATTATTGATGTTCTTGAAGATTGTACATAGGTAAAGTTTAATTCGACTTACATTTTGAGGATGGGAATAATTTTGGATGTGGATCAAAAAATAAAAGTGAAAATTTAATATTATAACTGTTGATACTTACCTGTTAATGAGAAGGATTTATTGTCCTACTGCGGTGTATAACTAGTTGTGGAAAAGAGGATGCTAAATATGATATTTAGGGTGTATAACCAACTATATGATGTAATTTTCTAATCAAAATTGACGACTTTTTAACTTCTTGTGCCTTTGTATCCCGAAAAGAATATAGTTTTAATAATCCATGTTAGTTGTAATATCCAACATGAAAATGAGTGGGGCTTTGTACTAAAAATTGTAAATATGGCTTTCTTCCATATCTTTATAATTGTTGCTTATGAAAGGTGAGGTTAAGAATAGATACATGAGTGGATCATAACTTTAATTAGTTTTAGTGGTTAAGAATGTTTATTAAATATGTTAAGAAAAAATTTTATAAAAGAAAAATAAACCACTTATTCACTTCTAGTGGACTCGATCCTAATTGGGAAAAACATCATCTCAGTAACCCTGACCATGATGTGCACGACATTGACGTGTAAATGTCCTCAAAGGAGTATGAACCTACTTCTAAGGACTCCAACAAAATCATTGAGTTAGAGATATCATATTTCTTATTAACCTAAGAAATAATATCAAAAAATCTCTTGAATATAACTATTTGAGATTCTCCATCATTCCACACTACTGACACAAGCTATGAGGTATTGTGTTCAAACTATTGTATTGGTTGAACATCCCATAGTTCAAGAGGAGTGGAATAAAACGTGAGGTGGATGAAGAATCCATATTCTAATCTACATATATACAAATAACCACTAAATTTCCTTGACGTTCCACTTTCAACTACTAGTGTATAACATCATCGTAGTACTAAGAGGTCCACAAGACTATGAATAAGTGAAAGAAAGAATAATAACTTCTAGAAAATCCTCAAGAACCTTTTCAATAGTTAGTGAGTTTTGTTGAAACCATGTGTATTATTTTATCTAAAATATTATATCCCTCCGTCGGATATATAAAAAATAATGATCTAAAACATCAAAGATTTCAGTGCTTCATTTCCAATAATTCATGGATAAAAAAATTGTTTGGTTATTCAAGTTTAGTAAATAATTGTTATAAGGTACCAGCCTTAAAACATTACATAATCTTGAATTTTAAACAAGAACATATATTATTACACATTTAGGATATTTTTGGGTTTGGAGTTAAAATAATTAGGATAACTTACAAACATAACATACCACATTCATACAAAGATGAAACCATTAAAAACAATATACATTTCTTTCAATATATAAAACAATAAAACATAAAGCATGATTTCTTTGAAAACACTCCATATAAAACAACATGAATCCCTTATTTACCTTACCCATCCTTATATCATGTGAAAAACATTTTGGAAACTTGGTATGAGTATAAAACTTAGTAATGGATATAAAGAAAGAGAATGTTAGTCAAGTGATAACACAAAAACTAATTAAACACATATTATAAAAACAAAAATGCATAGAATACTCATATTGTTTACTTAGGAATCATTTAAAATATCTGTCTTACATTCACCCTTACATTTGGAATAACCTTTTGGTCAACTTCCATCTCTTGAGTACCCAATGCATTAGAGAGCTTTAATGGGGCTCACTCTTCATATCTTGAGCTATAATGGGATCGACCCACAATATCTTGAGATATAATCTTCTCAACCCAACATAAATACCTTAAAAGTAACATAACATGGTAATTAAGTATCTAGAGATAATGATAAATTACTAATTCTCTATATATATATAGAACAATCATTTTGAAATTTTTTAAAGAGAGTTTTAAATGGATTTTTAAAGTAAATTCCCTTAAAATATAAATGGAGTGAGAATTAATAGAATGGAATAGATATGTGAATAAACTGTAAATATACATAGTGAAACATAATATAAACAAAAAAATCATCACACCAATAATCATAATTCCACGTAATGAAAAAAAGAAGAAGGTTAACCCAAAGAATGAAAATTGGGTTAAGAATTCCCTTATCCCGGGTTCTTCTTACTTAAAATGTGTTTATACCTACTTTATAATGGTTAAAGAGGGTTATTAATATCTTAAATAAATATATTCAGGTTTATAACACCTTATGTGATCATTTCATAACATCATTTCACCCTTTAATTATTATTAATTTGTTCCCTCCATTGTTTTTGGGTGCTTTCTTTACATGTTTTCCATGATTGGTTCATGATGGATGTTCTGGTCGATTGAAAGTGAAACTCTAGAATTGGAATGTAATGGTAGTTAAATATTTCCAAAACCATAAATTATTCCATTTATCATTTTTAATTATTAATTGATTATGATTCAAAAGTTAAAACATTAATAATGTTCTTTTAGATCATTTTAGTGGTTCTTTGATAATAATGACCTCAGTTTGTTTTATAAATTAAAACCATGTGTTCAAACGAATTTTTGAACCATGGATGAGACATAATACATATATTATAAAAATTTTCAACCATAAAATTTTTTTCATTAATATAATTGAAATAATTAAAGCAAAATGAAATCACATCTTCCACATTGTCAGTAATTCAACACCTCACAGAAAATGTTTTTATTCCTTGAATAAGTGGGAGAAGATATAAATAATGATGATTAATTTTCCATGAACATGAGAAAATCCATAATATAAAATATATATGGGGCTTTCATGCATCTTGGATAATATGAGATGAGGAAATAATAAGAAAAAAAGGAACTTAAAATAAAAGAATAGTTGATAAATCCCTTACAAAAATTCGGCTACCTAACGACTATCCAACATAATTTTAGAAAGCCTTAAAAAGGAGGAGACAAGGTTAAACCATTAAAAAATGAATCATAATACATAATATGTAAAGAATTAGAATGAAGATAAGAAAATGGTATGGAAACATGATTTTTATACCACATAAAAGAGAACTTGAATGGAAAAAAGAAAGAAGTTGCGAATTCTATTACCTTGTTGAGTAACTCCTAGAACTTGACGTTTGGGACCTTGGGGGATTGAGGACACCTTGGGAGGACTAATAGGGAGTTAAGGAGGCTAGATATTCATTTATTAGAAATTTTTAGTGAATGTAATGAAGGAGTGGGTTGGTATTTATAGAAATAGCGAGGGAATATTTTAGTAATTTCCAAGCGACACAACATTAGTGGTATTTAAAAAACCATGGGCTTTCCCATGATATTTTCCCATGGTATAAGCCAAATGGGTCACCTCATAACTTATTTTACTATACCTAAGTATACCGGAATTATTAAATCATTATTACATGATTAATAATGTCATTGAACACAACGAAACTCAAAACTATATTTTTACTATTCACTAAAAAATCAACCGTTTTAGAAAAATCCCAAAAATTTACCCTTACCATTTTTCGAAATGTAGAATTAAAAAATGATGTCCATTTTTTGAAAGTAATTTGGTAAATATTATTAATTTAATTTTTAAATAAAATCATACTTAATTCTAAAATTAACATATTTAATTCTATAACTGCATTTATATCACATTTAAAAATTAACCAAGATGTTATTATCTTAAATACTTAAGAAAATTAATAATACAATTTACTATTTATTAGGTTTATTTTACTATTCATATTACTATTAATAAGGGTATGTTACTATTCCCCAAAAGAAAAGTTGGTTCCATTAGACTCCAAATAACTCGATGAACACAATTATAGATGACTATTATTCGGAATTCAAAATATAGAAGCAGTAGAATTATGTTTAAAGGATAATTATAAATATCTACATAAAAAAAGTTTCATGCATTTAAATTTATTTTTAAAAACCTCGGGGTGTTACATTATACCCACCTTCTGGAAATTACATCCTCGTAATTTTATTTACTCATTAAACAAGTGAGGGTACTTTCCCACGTATAAATTTTAGATTCCCATGTTGATTCTTCAAACATGTGGTTTCTCCAAAAAACATTTACCTAGTGGATTAACTTTTTCCAAAATACTTGTTCCCTACGATCAAGAATCTGAACTGGTTACTCTTCATAAGAAAAGTTCTCTTCCAGCTGAATTTCTTATGGACTCAAGACATGAGATGAATCTGGCACATACATTCTCCACATCAAAACATGAAAAAAATTATATACTTGAGATAAAATAGAAGGAAAAACTACTCAGTATGAAACTGGTCCAACTTTCTCTAGAATTTCAAATGGACTGATGAATCGCGGACTTAACTTTCATTTCTCACCAAAACACAACACACTTTTCCTAAGAGTGATTTTAAGGAAAACATGGTCACCAACCTCAAAAGAGAAGTCTTTCCTTCTGTTATCTTCACAACTTTTCTATATGCTCTAAGCTGTCCTTATGTGCAGCTGGATCATCTTCACTTTATCTTCCACTTCCTCAACTAATTCTGGTTCCATCAACTTCCTTTTCTCGACTTCATCCCAAAAAGATTGAGGTCAACACCGCTTTCCATACAATGCCTCAAAAGGTGCAATCTATATACTGTAAAAAAAACTGTTATTATTAGAAACCTCAACTAAAGAAATAGGATTATCCAAACTTCCCTAGTATTCCATTGAACAAGCTCAAAGAATATCCTCCAAAGTCTAAATCGTTTGTTCTACCTACCCATATGATTGAGGATGAAAATATGTACTGAAATTTAATTCTGTGACCAACAACTTCTGAAGGCCCCTCCAAAAATTAGATGTGAAAATGTGATCCCAATCAGATATAATGGAAAGAGGAACACCATGTAACCTGACAATCTCTTTGAGGTAAAATCGAGAAAGCTAACCCAACAACATTGTATCTCGAACAGAAAGGAAGTGTGTAGATTTTTTCATCCGATCAATAATAATATAAATCACATTGTTACCTGAAGAAGTATTAGGTAGTCCCACCATGATGTCAATGGATATATTCTCCCAATTCCACTCTAGCACTAGAAAATGCTGCAACACACCCTTTGGTAACTGCCTCTTTGATTTAACCTGTTGACATGTCAAACATATCATTGTAAATTCTAAAATATCCCATTTCATTCCATCCCACGAGTAATACTACCGAAGGTATATGTACATTTTAGTACTTCAAGGATGAACTAAAAATGAAGAACTATGAGCTTCAGACAACAAATATTTCTTTAACAAGGAATCAAAAGGCACACACAACCTTTTTCCAAATCTTAAAACAAAATTTTATCAAGGTTAAATTCTGGTAACTTACCCATTTTAACAAATTCTACATTTTTCTATAGTTCATAGTCTTCCTTCAATACTTTCTTAATTCTGTCTAATAATGATGACTGCATTAAAAACTGATACAAAATAGATGTATTCCCTTCACTGACAACTTATAAGACAAAATTCATCAAATCATTAACCATGTGATCATGTTCCAAACGTAACATGGTTAATGATACATGATGTTTTCATATCAAAGCATCCACCACTTTATTTTCTTTTCCTGGATGGTAATTGGTCATGAAATCATAATCCTTTATCAGTTCAATTCATATTCTCTACCTCATGTTTAATTACTTCTAAGTGAATATATTCTTCAGACTTTTATGGTCAGTATATATTTGACATTTGGCTCCGTATAAATGGTGCCTCCAAATTTTCAAAGCAAAAAACCACAGCTGCCAATTCCAAATCATGTGTGGGATAACTTTAATCAAGAGTTTTTAGTTGTATTGAACCATAAGCAATTACCTGATCATTCTACATCTGAACACAACTAAGTCCCTTCAATGAAGCATCACTGTAGATGAAAAAAAATCACCATCTCGGTAAGACAAGGCCAAAATTGAAGAATTCACCAATCACTTCATCGGTACCTGAAAATAAACTTCACATTCTTCTATCCAAAAAAATTTAACTCATTTTAATATTAACATAGTTAGAGATATAAATAACCATGAAATTTTTTTAACAAACTATTGGTTATAACCTACTAATCTAAGAAAACTATGAAAATCTGTAACATTAGTAGGCCTTGGTCATTCATCAGCCACATTTGTTTTGGCAGGATGAACCGTTATTCCATACTTATTTACAATGTTCCCAAGAAAAGAAATCTGTTGAAACCAAAAATCACACTTGCTGAATTTTCAATACAATTTATTATCTTTTAATGTTTGAAAAACAACCCGGAGATGTTTTTCATGCTCTTCTTCACTTCTAGAATATACCAAAATGTCATCAATAAATAAAACCAAAAACATATCCAAGAACTCATGAAATATTCTATTCATAAGATCAATGAATACAACAGATTCATTAGTGAACCCAAAAGGCATAACTACAAATTCATAATGGCCATATCTAGTACAGAACACAGTCTTCGAGGGGTATTTATCATATAATTTCGACTGATGGTACCCCGACCTCAGGTAAAACATTGAAAAATTCTGTGATCCCTAGATCTGATCAAACGAATCATCAATATGAGGAAAATGATACTAGTTTTTAAGAATAATATTATTCAAGGGTCTATAATCAATGAAAAGTCTAATTGACCCATATTTTTTCTTAATAAACAAGACAGGAGGACTCCATGGTGAAGTGATCGGTCGAATGAAGCCTTTATCTAATAATTCCTGCAATTGATTTTTTAATTCTAGAAGCTCCATTTTGGCCATTCAATAAGGAAGTTTAGAAATTGGATAAGCATCGGGAACTAAGTCAATAGAAAACTCAACCTATCGATTAGGAATAACACTAGGAAAATCATCTTAAAAAACATCCAAGTATTTATTTACCACCGGTAAATCATTAATCTAGATAGTTCCCTTATCTTCAAAAATCTAATCAATATAACTTTCATTTCCATCCATTTTCAGTTTCACAGATTCCTAATATTTTATTAATGGAATTGGTTCATTATTGTACACAATATGAAATTTTTTCAGAAAAAAACTTTTTTTTCTCTGCAATCTATCTTAGCATGATAAAAAGAAAGCCAATCCACACCCAGAATAACATGAAACTCTACTAGAGGCAAAAAAAAAAGGTTTTCGGGTAAACACTTTCCACAAACAAGGATACACAGATTCTTATAATTTTCTTTTTTCCACAACTTTTCCTATTTGTGTTTTTACCATAAGATCTGGTTTTATTTACTAAGGTTAAATTCCCATTTTTTTGAAAATTTTTCAGAAATGAAGGAATGTGTATACCCTAAATCAAAAAACACATTTGAGAAATCTCAAAAAACAATAAATTTACCTGATACCACTTCATTTTATGTATCAACATATACTGAAGTGGTTTCAAATTCCAAACCCTTCTTCTTCCTATCTTGCTGATTACCTTGTTGAGTAACTAGCTTTAGACAAGCATTAGTAAAATGACCCAATTCCTTATACTTAAGGCATCTCAACATCAGCTTCTCATTAATTTTCGGATCATTTTCATTTCACTCATGATAGATGTTTCCAAATTTTCTACATCGGTATCATTTCCCATAATTTACAAGACATTCACCAGGATTCCTTTTACGACACTTTTTACAAGAAGGAAAATTCAATTATTTACCTCCAAACTTCTTTAAATAGTTCATCCCTATTGACTATCAACTTGACCGCTTCTTATTCTTATCATCATGAGGCACCTATGTATCAGAAAACTCTATCTCAAATTTTTTATCACAACCAACAAGATTCTCCTAGATTTTAAACTCTTGTGAAGTTAAATCTCTTCGTAAAAACAGTTTCAAACCAGTGTAAAATCTATTAATTTTACAGCCAAAATCCCAAGTAAAATCTGATACACACCTGGCCAGTCTTGTAAAATTTGCTTCATATGATGCCACAAAATCACCATTCTTCTACTTCCGTTCCAATAATGGTTTTTCCATTCTGAGTCGAATAGTTTTGAGAAAATATTTAAAAAAAAGACTCTTAAAATCATCCCATTATAGACTGTTAAGATCATATCTTTCTCTTGTATTCTTTACTAGAGACCACCATTGATCGGCTTCAAATTCCAAATGAGAAATGGATAATATTACCTTTTGACGTTATGAACATCCCATGACATCAAATATCTTTTCTATAGAATTGATCTATCCTTCTGCTATCACTAGATCAGTGGTTCCACTGAATGCTAGAGGATGTTGCCTCATAAAATGATCTACAAAAGACATGTTTTTTCTTTGTTGATCATGTTAATCTATAGAATAGATACCACCCCCATTTATTTATTGAGTAAAATAAGCCATTTCTATAAAAAAACTGCTCAGTTCCGATTCCCACCATTTCGGGCTGCTGATTCAGACAGAATTCAGCCACTTGGTGCCTTCCTACTTCAGCTTCCCTGTTTCTTCTGCAGAAAAACATTTTGAACAAACTTATCTTAGATGAATCGACATGGTAATCATTAAATGACATAAAATTTCAAATTACCAGGGAGAAAGAAAATCAGATATGGTATTCTTTAAATATCCTCCTAACCCCTAAAGTTATCTAAACCGTCCTTTGATACCAATTATAAGGACCCGACCTTAAAAAGTTACTTAATCTTGAATTTTAAAAAAGAACATACATTATTTAAAATTGAGTATCTTTTTTGGTTTAGAGTTTTAGATAATTAGGATAACCTACATACATAACATACCACATTTATAGAAAGTTGAAACTATTAAAAACAATATCCATTTTTTCAAAATATAAAACATTAAACCATAAAGCCTGATTTCTTTAACAACACTCCACATAAAACATCACAAATCCCATATTTCTCTTACCCATCATTATATCCTATGATTTTTTTGAAATATTGGGATGATTATAAAACCCAATAAGAGTTACAAAGAAAGAAAGCATTAGTCATGTTGTAACACCCTGAGATTTTATGAAAAATATTCTTTTAATTTCATTAATGTCTTGTGTTGTATGCTACACCAAGATTACCTTGCGCTATACGCAACACCGTATTAGCTTGCAGTATACGCAACACTATTCTTGGATCGTGTTACACACAGTTTTGATAATAGTTATTCTACGCAACATTGAGTATATATATATATATATTCAATGTATAAATGAAAAATGGTTGGATTCTGTTATACGAAACAATGAAGGATTCTTTCACAACACGCAACCTTGACTTGTCTTGCATTACACACAATCGTGACCTTCCTCGATAGCGTGTGTTGTACGCAATACCGAGTTTTACTAAACAATGATATATTATTATAATATTATTATGAACTAGACATTATGAATAGTATTAACTAAATTTTGAGTTTTATAACATTATTATTTATCTTAAACATTTTCTAGAATATGGTATAAGAAAAAAATAAATTTTTTAGGTAAAATAAGTATTTTTCAAAAAAATGCAGTTTTGCCGCCTTTTGATGTGCACCCACTTTAAATCTAGTTTTTGACATGTTTATAAGTTCAATTTGACAAAATAAAATTCTTCTTTGGAATCAAGAAATAAAAGTTTACTTTGGATAAATTTTTCATATTATTCTGGTAACTTTCATATTTTGATGAATAGTAAAAACACGCAATATTTTAATTAAAAATAACTTTTTTCATCACAATAATTTATATGGTTAAATTATAATATTTAATGGTTTTAAAGTATAAATATAATATATTTTTACCATTTAATATAATGTATGTCATTAGAATTGATTTTACATTAAATTCGTAGGCTAAATCAATTCAATCTTTTGCAATGTTTTAAAGAAAAACCTGTTTTCTTTCAACAACAGGGATTAATTTTAATTTAATTTTTGCAACTTTTTTGTATTGAATTTGGAAAAATGGATTCCATATTTGGAATCAGTGGGTCCAAATTATGTTAATATGCTACTTTTTATTTTTGGGAATTATGAATAGTAACTATGGTAAATTTTATTTACCATAGTTAAAGGTCAATCGGGTAATTAAGGGTAAATATAATATTATAAAATTACCTTAACACATGTCAAAATTCTATTGGATGGCTAAAATTAGACCCATATAACCTAAGGATCGGATTAGATTCATTTTATGGACTTTTGACAATGAAAATAATTTAATTATTATTAAAACCAAAGAAAGTGACAACATGTCACTCTCTTAAATCTTATAAGTATAATAATTTTAATTTAGTGATAAAAATCATAAAACTTCGAAAATTAATAGTCTCCAGAAATCTAATAAAATTATCTACATCATGATAATTTATTTAGAATTTTTAGGGATTAAATAAGTGTCATTAATGGGGATACATTAATGATAAAGAAATTATTTATTAAGTGGAAAATAAGTAATATAGTTTTTATTGAAATAATAATACCCATTAAAAGGCCCACAAACCTGACCAAAACTTATTGGTAGTGTATATATACACCTTAATCATCCAATCTCCTAATATATAACCGTTTGGAGCCTTATAAAAGTGATTATGACACTTATATTATTTTATTTTAAATGATGCCAAAGTTGACACCTTCATAATTTAATAAATATAACAATTTAACTATTGTGATTTTAAGATGATAAATTAGAGTTAAAGTATTATTGTGAAAGGTACTAGATTTATATTCATCATAGTATTTTATTTTTAATTTTTATGAAACAAACAAGTATATTAAATAATTATAAAAAAATGTTGTTGTAATTATTTTATTAAGAGATAAACCAAATAAATGGTTTTAAAAATAATAAAATAAATATTATATGAACTATTTAATGTGATAAACTAATTTTTTAGATAAATATGACCTTTTATGAATCTATTAAAGCTTTTATTTAGAAAATATATTCTGTATATATTTTATTTAAATTCAAATAAATTAATAGTGTCAAAATTGACACTGTTGTTATTTTATAAAAATAACATATTATAAAATTGTTTAAAAATCCCAAAAATATTTAGAAAATTATAAATTTAAATTTATATGGTCTATAATGTTATAAAGTAACAAATTATGGAAAATTCACAACAAATAAGTAATTATTTGTTATAATTTTAAATTTATAAGTTTATTACCACAAATAAACTTAAATAGATTAAATAAGGATAAATCAAAATGATAAGGTCTAAAATAAGATCCAAAAATGTCTAAATTTTATTGGATGATGATAGTAAAACCCTATCTCATATAATATTCTAATATGAGTGATTTTTGGAGGTTTTTAAGTGGGGTTAGATTTATTATAAATTAATATTTTTAAGAATTCCAAAGGTGCCCCTCTCCTCCCTTATAAAAGGGAACCTCCTCCCTCTCTTCCTCACACCACTTTGAAACTTCAAGATCGGCCAACCCCTGCCCAATTGTCTTCTCAAATTCCCTAGAAACATCCTAGAGGTCCTCGTTTTCTTCAAAGACCAATGTTAGTGCCCTAAGAGGAGGTCTCAAAGAGGCGCTTCAAAGAAGAGGTAATTTCCGTTACCGATTATTTCACCTTTATTTATTCTTCCACTTATTCTTCTTAGGTTGTTTCATTATAAAGTAATAACATCAGTATCACTCATATACTGATATGTTATTATAATTATGAAACAACCCTATTTCACCATCTATCCATCCTATGGAAAACGAAATCACCGCGCGTGCGTACGTATGGAATACCGTCTCCACGCTGTGGTGTAATCTATTTTCCACCACCACACTACTTGGATGGGTATAATGGTGTAAATAATAACTATATATTATTATTTTAAAGTGATATTGATTCTATAATAGTATACATACACTCCAATAAAATTACACAATCATGGGAATGATATCATCGCTCGTGCGTACGTACGGAATACCGTCTCCACGACGCGATGAGATTCATTCTCAATGATTAACCATTCATAAATTATTATAAAGTATATATAATAAGTAATCATGAAATATATGAAATAATAATGATACTGTATTTATGTATATATATATATGAATGTCATCCAATTAATTCCATTCAATTCAATGAGGAAACGAAAACAACGTTCATGCGTACGTACGGCCTACCGTCTCCATGAACAGTGTATTTCTTTCCATTTATTGATCTATTATATATATGTATATTCTGAATATATATTATATATAAATCATTTTTTACATTATGTATGTAAGTAATCATGATCTAAGTAATCATAGGAATAATTACAAGTCAAAACACGGACGACAAATGAAACGATTTTACCCAAAACGCTCTTTAACATGGAATTTACAAAAGAACGTGTAATATAAAGTCATAAGTGAACCATATATGATATCATAACAATTAATATGATTCTGTAATAAGTCAATAACATTATTTAAATAATTATTCAGGAGGTTCGGATACGTACGAAGCATATCAGACCTAAGGTAAGGGATAATTTTGCAAATCTCATTTTTATCCGAGATTGGATATTTGTAAGTATTTACTGGGGTTATTTCTATCATACATTTACATGCTTTATAAAAGTGTTTTCATGTATGTCTAAAGTCATTTTTACCCATTTTTGACTTTTACTATATGGTATGTAAGGAATCTTTCTTTTGTTTACGTTACGAGGTACTTTTTGACTTTTCCGGCAAAAGTACGAAAAGAATGTTTTTTTAACTTATACGGTACGAATGGATTTTTACAGTTTTATAAAGCCTTATTTTCATGAAGCTTACTCCAAAATATTTCACGAATATTTTCAAAAAAATACATTTCTTTTAAAATTGAATGACATTTTGTAAAAAGAGAATGATTTTGAAGAAGAAAGGATATTTTCCTCAGGAATTAATTTCAAGTGTTTTATCAAAACCATTTTCCATCTAATATGACATTATTTCATATGTGTATGTTTCAAGTATAATGTCTCTATGATTTACATGGTTTCAATTTTCTTATTATGAAATCCATTTCTTTTATATGGATTGTGTGATGATAGGATGATGTTTATGAAACCCATTTTATATATTGGGTTATTATGAATGATGTATGTTTATTTTGTGGCACAAGTAAGAATGATTTCATTATGAGATGGGTGTGACCTATATCTCCCTAAAATGCATTGGGTAAAGATTTATATCTCATGAGATAGACATGGCTGTAACGTCAAGTTAAACCGGTTCAGTAATACAGGACTGGAATGAGGAGTGAACTCAATTCAGAAAGGGTCTTTGTCCACTAAGATGGTATTGGAAGCAATGCCTTGGCTACTATGGAAATCATATCATGTACTTAATGGTTGCCACAATTAAATGTTTTATTCCCATGCTATTTTATCATCTTAATGCTTCTTTATGATCTATGCCTTACGTACTTCCATGTTTTATGTCATTTTTCAAGATTTTGATGTTTAAACATTATGTTCATGTTTTTAAGTTCAAATGTATATGGTGTGTTTTATTTTATCCATGCATACCCTTACTGAGCATTTGAGCTCACCCTTTTATGTTTTCTTTTCCCCAGGATATAAAGAAATGTTTTAGGTAAAAAAAAGGAAGATATTTATGGTAGATGTTGAAGATCTTTCACCACGATTAGAAGATTATATTCCGAGTTTCCAAAGACACTAAACTGTTACGGACCTTATGTGTGTGTTTTTTTTATGTAATAAGTATTCTGCAAAAGTAATGTAATGTCCATGTACATTAAGCTTCGGGTCTATACAGTTGGTATTAGAGGAAAGGTTTAGTCAACCTTTGTAAACTAGGATGCGAAAACGTTAGTGAGATCCCTAGAGATATTTCTAAGGTATGTCTAGGGATGTCCCTAAGGATAAGTATACATATAGGATACAGTCCTAGAACTATGGTAATGATCATAGAATTTAACCAAAGATGTTAGATATTGAGGATACTCCCCCTTTACTATGTTTTTTTCACTAGCATGATTTTTTCCTCTCACACTATTCTTTTTGGGTTTTAGAAAATGGCTGGAAACAGGAAGATTCACGATAATAGAGGATATGATAGACAATGGAATGATTTTATTCATGAGAAACCAAATGAAACTGGATCTAGAAGTCTAAACATCGTTATTATTTCTAATCAGAAATCTCATAATATGATCAATAATCTCAACTTTGGTAAGTCTCGCAACTCAGATAATAAGAGAAAGATGGAGTTTCATGATGATCATAGAGGAAAGAAAGTTCAATTTCCCTCATGTAAATAATGTGGGAAGAGGAATCAGGGAGATGTTTTCAAAGGAATAGGAAGATGCTTTGGGTGTGGAAAAGAAGGACACAAAACTAGTAAGTGCAAAGTAAAAGGTTCAGTTAACACCATGGACAAGGATAATGGTATTGCTACAACATCAACAATGATTAGATGTTTTAAATGTGGAATGTACGGGCATTATACAAACCAATACCCTAATGAAAAATCTCATGAAGAGAATCATCATGGTCATATGGGTAGTATTTATGTGGATGATGATGAGGAGACTACAAATGATATATGAGCTGAAAGAAGTGTTGAAGCTCAGTCGGTTGTTTTAGATGGTAGTGGAATGATTGTATGTTTATCGAGAGTTATGTTGTATAGTTAATGGTACAATGGAATAAAGAATCATCTAAGGATTGTTACACTATTGTTTTTCCTAAAAGTATTTGAAAGTATATGTTGAATGGTACCAGTAACCATGGAAGGTTATTCAGATATTTTTGTAAAGTAGATGATATGCGCATAATGAAGGAATAAGAAGATAATGAGATGTTAGATTGTATTCATGAGCTAATGATTGATATAAGGACTAAGTGATATCATGGTTTGAGTATATAGAATTTTGAGGATTTTGGTATGTGGAAAGTGTTAACTTTTAACTGTATTCATGTTTTCAAAAAGGTTCAATGGGTATTCATTTTTCAAGAGAATACATGATTAAGGCCTTGGAATGTTTGGAATATGACCAACAAGACATATCTTATGATATATGGGGATCAACGATGGTATTAAATCTATGGTAATCGTTTTCACTATATTATGAGAGTGGACTTCAGTATTATGGATAAGCCTAAAGATTGGAATGGATTATGTTAGACATAAGTTAGTATTGTTTAAGGATAGAAGTTTTTTCGATATTATTGATGGGATGTTATAGTAATATAGTTTTAGAAAAAGGACAACCTGCAGGACGGGCGACAGCCCATCACGTCGGACAAGGCTGTGGGAATCGAACCCACAACTGAAGTTCGACTGGCCTTTATCACCTACCACTGGCCTACAAGAAGTCCCTGGTTAGTAGAAACTAGTTTTATTTTATTAAGCGGTATGATATATGAAGTATAAATACATTTTTGGAACCATATACGATTAATCTAACCATAAGATGGACTTATAACTTTTTCTAACATTTTGTTTGAAAGAGATGGAATGACCCATCATTCTATCACATGATCTGCTAACACATCACGACTAACAAATTAAACTTCATTTCTTTAAGGGATGAATTGGAAATTTTTCAATTCACGAACAATAGTGAGATTGTACCAAAATCATGTAAGTATTTCTTTTAATTCATCAACTTTAGGGAAATGATCTTGAAAACCAAAAATGTTGTCCTAGTTCCCTTATATCCGATGAATCATATGGTACCTTAGATCATCACAAATTTATAGCTTTGTGATTGTTGGCTTTTTCATAGCCATGTTCTCTACCACTCTCCATCAGAACATTATGGTTAGATTTCTCTTCCATATCCATATTTTCACCTATGGGTAAACCCAATGATTAGTTTATTTGGGTAACTGTTACATTTCATACTTTTGTTTTTAAAGATTGGTTTAGGTATTCCTTTTTACGATGTGGGTTTCTATTAAAAAACTTTCGAGTAGTAAACCATTTATAACCCCGAAGAATTTCGAGGGCGAAATTCATTTTAATGGGGGTAGAATGTAACACCTCGAGATTTTATGAAAAATATTCTTTTAATTTCATTAATGTCTTGTGTTGTATGCTACAACAATATTACCTTGCACTATACGCAACACCGTATTAGCTTGTAGTATATGCAACACTATTCTTAGATCATGTTACACACAATTTTGATAATAGTTATTCTATGCAACATTGAGTATATATATATATATTCAATGTATAAATGAAATATTTTTGGATTATGTTATAAGAAACAATGAAGGATTATTTCAGAACACAAAACCCTGACTTGGCTTGCATTACATGTAATCGCGACCTTCCTCGATAGCGTGTGTTGTACGCAATACCGGGTTTTACTAAACAACGATATATTATTATAATATTATTATGAACTAGCCGTTATGAATAGTATTAACTAATTTTTGTATTTTATAACATTATTATTCATCTTGAACATTTTCTAGAACATGGTATAAGAACAAAATAATTTTTTCGGGTAAAATAAGTATTTTTAAAAAAATGCAGTTTTGCTGCCTTTTGATGGCGCACCCACATTAAATATAGTTTTTGA
Organism: Viscum album; assembly: GCA_963277665.1. Taxonomy (NCBI): domain Eukaryota; kingdom Viridiplantae; phylum Streptophyta; class Magnoliopsida; order Santalales; family Viscaceae; genus Viscum; species Viscum album. The sequence continues at coordinate 2,097,605,491 of OY728125.1, forward strand.
CATGTATATAAGTTAAATTTTTCAAAATAAAATTCTTAATTGGAATAAATAAATAAAAATTTACTTTCTATAAATTTTTCATATTATTCTGGTAACTTTTATATTTTGATGAATAGTAAAAACACGCTACATTTTAATTAAAAACAACTTTTTTCATCGCAAACATTTATATTGTTAAATTATAATATTGAATGGTTTTAAAGTATAAATATAATATATTTTTACCATTTAATATAATTTATGTCATTAGCATTGATTTTACATTAAATTCGTAGGTTAAATCAATTCAATCTTTTGCAATGTTTTAAAGAAAAACCCGTTTTATTTCGACAACAGGATTAATTTTAATTTAATTTCTGCAACTTTTGTGTATTGAATTTGGAAAAATGGATTCCATATTTGGAATCATTGGTTCCAAATTATGTTAAAAAGCTACTTTTTATTTTTGGGAATTATGAATAGTAACTACAGTAACTTTTATTTACCATAGTTAAAGGTAAATCAGGTAATTAAGGGTAAATATAATATTATAAAATTACCCTAACACATGCCAAAATTCTATTTTATGGATAAAAGTAGACCCATATAACCTAAGGGCCGGATTAGATTCATTTTATGGACTTTTGAACATGAAAATAATTTAATTATTATTAAAACCAAAGAAATTGACAACATGTCACTCTCTTAAATCTTATAAGTATAATAATTTTAATTTAGTGATAAAAATCATAAAACTTAGAACATGAATAGTCAACAGAAATATAATAAAATTATCTACATCATGATAATTTATTTTTAATTTTTAGGGATTAAATAAGTTTCATTAATGGGGATACATTAATGATACAGAAATTATTTATTAAGTGGAAAATAAGTAATATAGTTTTTATTGAAATAATAATACCCATTAAAAGGCCCACAAACCTGACCAAAACTTATTTTTAGTGTATATATACACCTTAATCATCCAAATACCTAATATATAACCGTTTGGAGCCTTATAAAAGTGATTATGACACTTATATTATTTTATTTTAAATGATGCCAAATTTGTCACCTTCATAATTAAATAAATCTAACGATTTAACTATTGTGATTTTAAGATGGTAAATTCGAGTAAAAGTATTATTGGGAAAGGTAATAGATTTATCTTCATCATAGAATTTTATTTTTAATTTTTATGCAACAAATCAGTATATTAAATAATTATACAAAAATGTTGTAGTAAATGTTTTATTAAGAGATAAACCAAATAAATGGTTTTAAAAATAATAAAATAAATATTATATGAACTATTTAATGTGATACACTACTTTTTTAGATACATATGACCTTTTATTAATCTATTAAAGCTTTTATTTTGAACATATCTTCTGTATATATTTTATTTAAATTCAAATAAATTAATAGTGTCAAAATTGACACTATTGTTATTTTATAAAAATAACATATTATAAAATTGTTTAAAAATCAAAAAAATATTTAGAAAATTATAAATTTAAATTTATATGGTCTATAAAGTTATAGAGTAACCAATTATGGAAAATTCACAACAAATAAGTAATTATTTGTTATAATTTAAAATTTAGAATTTTATTACCACAAATAAACTTAAATAGATTAAATAAGGATAAATCAAAATGATAAGGTTTAAAATAAGATCCAAACATGTCTAAATTTGATTGGATGATGCGATTATGAACCTATATTATCTAATATTCGAATATGAGTCATTTTTGGAGGTTTTTAAGTTGGTTTAGATTTATTATAAATTAATATATTTAAGAATTCCAAAGGTGCCCCTCTTCTCCCTTATAAAAGGGCACCTCATACCTCTCTTCATCACACCACTTTGAACCTTCAAGCTCGGCCAAAACCTGACCAATTCTCTTCTACACTTCCCTAGAAACATCCTATAGGTCCTGGTCTTCTTCAAAGACCAATATTTGTGCCCTAAGAGGAGGTCTCAAAGAGGCGCTTCAAAGAAGAGGTAATTTCCGTTACCGATTCTTTCACTTTTATTTCATCTTCCACTTCTTCTTCTTAGGTTGTTTCATTATAAAGTAATAACATTAGTATCACTAATATACCGATATGTTATTATAATTATTAAACAACCCTATTTCACCATCTATCCATCCTATGGAAAACGAAATCACCGCGCGTGCGTACGTACGGAATACCGTCTCCACGCCGTGGTGTAATCTATTTTCCACCACCACCTTAGTTGGATGGGTATAATGGTTTAAATAATAACTATATATGATTATTGTAAAGTGATATTTACTCTTTAATAGTATACATACACTCCAATAAAATTCCCCGATCATGGGAACGATATCATCGCTCGTGCGTACGTACGGAATACCGTCTCCACGACGCGATGAGATTCATTATCAATGATTAACCATTCATAAATGATTATAAAGTATATATAATAAGTAATCATGAAATATATTACATAATAATGATACTTGATTTATGTATATATATATATGTATGTCATCCAATTAATTCCATTCAATTCAATGAGGAAACGGAAACACCGTTCATGCGTACGTACGACCTACCGTCTCCATGAACGGTGTATTTATTTCCAATTATAAATCTATTATATATATGTATATTCTGAATATATATTATATATAAATCATGTTTTACATTCTGGATGTAAGTAATCATGATCTAAGTAATCATATGAATAATTACAAGTCAAAACACGGACGACAAATGAAACGATTTTACCCAAAACGCTCTTTAACATGGAATTTACAAAAGAACGGGTAATATAAAGTCATAAGTGAACCATATATGATATCATACCAATTAATATGATTCTGTAATAAGTAAATAACATTATTTAAATCATTATACAGGAGTTTCGGATACGTACGAACCATATCAGACCTAAGGTAATGGATAATTTTGCAAATCTCATTTTTATCCGAGATTGCTTATTCATAAGTATTTACTAGGGTTATTTCTATCATCCATGTACATGTTTTATAAAAGTATTTTCATGTATGTTTAAAGTCTTTTTTAACCATTTTTGACTTTTACTACATGGTATGTAAGGAATATTTCTTTTGTTTACCTTACGAGGTACTTTTTGACTTTTCCGGCAAAAGTATGAAAAAAATGTTTTTTAACTTATACGGCATGAATGGATTTTTACGGTTTTATAAAGCCTTATTTTCATGAAGCTTACTCCAAAATATTTCATGAATATTTTCAACAAAATCCTTTTATTTTAAAATTGCATGACATTTTGTAAAAAGATAATGATTTTGAAGAAGAAATGATATTTTCCTCAAGAATTCATTTCAAGTGTTTTATCAAAACCATTTTCCATCTAAGATGACATTATTTCATATGTGTATGTTTCAAGTATAATGTCTCTATGATTTACATGGTTTCACTTTTCTTATTATTAAATCCATTTCTTTTATATGGATTGTGTGATGATGGGATGATGTTTATGAAACCCATTTTATTTATTGGGTTATTATGAATGATGTATGTTTATTTTGTAGCACAAGTAAGAATGATTTCATTATGAGCTGGGTGGGACCTATATCTCCCTCAAATGCATTGGTTAATGATTTATATCTCATGATATAGACATGGCTGGAACGGAAAGTTAAACCGGTTCAGTAATACAGGACTGGAACGAGGAGTGAACTCGATTCAGAAAGGGACTTTTTCCACTAAGATGGTCTTGGCAGCAATGCCTTGGCTACTATGGAAATCATATCATGTGCTTAATGGTTGCCACAATTACATGTTTTATTCCCATGCTATTTTATCATTCATAATGTTTCTTTATGATCTATGCCTTACATACTTCCATGTTTTATGTCATTTTTCAAGCTTTTGATGTTTAAACGTTATGTTCATGTTTTTAAGTTCAAATGTATATGGTATGTTTTATTTTATCCATGATTACCCTTACTGAGCATTTGAGCTCACCCTTTTATGTTTTCTTTTCCCTAGGATATAAAGAAAGGTTTTAGGTAAAAAAAGGAAGATCTTTATGGGAGATTTTGATGCTCTTTCACCACGATTAGAAGATTATATTCCGAGTTTCCAAAGACACTAAACTATTACGGTCCTTGTGTGTGTGTTTTTGTTATGTACTATGTATTCTGCAAAAGTAATGTAATGTCCATGTATGTTAAGCTTCGGGTCTCTACACATGTTATAACATAAAACCCAATTAAACTAATATCATAAAAACTCAAATACATAGAATACTATTTCCCTCAGAATCCGGGGATGACTGCCTTAATGGGAGGTTTAAATGTTCCGATCGGTTTCTAATGGGTTTGTTCGTAGAACTGGAAACATCCAATGATTCCACATCCATTCGGACCTACTTTCCAAAGGTAGGTGCTCATTAGTTTGTGGACTGATGAGGCTTAGGAATTGGCATTGTTCAAGAGGATGGGAGTTTGGACTCATCATACCTTTTTGAGGGGAATTATTGTCTACTCTAGGACTCTATTTATAGATTTAAGTTATGTTCGTGAATCCTTATTACATTACCGAGTATAAAATGAGCTTTCCTTCAGATCTAACAATCAATGATTAAATATGTAGGAAATTTAGAGAATCTTTTGTATGTATTCGAGGTTCTTCATTGATAGAGAATCATCTGTATTTGTTATAGATTCTTGGTCAATGGTACCCTTCGACACATTTATACAGAAGTCTCTTGGTCATTATGATGACCATGCTGGTTTTAAAGCCACTCAGTAGGGCACTTGAAGTTTATTGTCATTCAGAAGGACATGGATTATTTTAGAGTTGGGATCGAACCCGTAGACAGGCTACCTACGTATCCTTTGTTTAGAAAAGGAATCATAACCCACGTAGTTCGAGTAAGGGAGTATGTTGTTTCTGATTGATGGCTCAAAGAAGGATGTCACAATTACTTTTAAACTCTAATCTCACGTGAGTCATGATCAGTGTGAGAAACAAGAGGTATTGGTAAAAAAAATAGACAATTGTGCCATGGAAGATGCAATCATAAGAAATAATGTGGGTCTTATGTATGTATGACTGCCCAGATAAATGAAGGTTAGGATTTACTTTAGGGAAGAAATCCAAGAACAGGGTCCATGAAGGTATATGTGATTCATATAGATTTTGAATACTCTAACATGGGGCTTATTCCTGAAAAGGAGGCCCATGTTAAGGGATTATGACTGGGACTTACTCCTGAAAAGGAGGCCCAGGTTAAGGATTAAGGTTTGGGGCTTACTCCTGAGGAGAATGCCCAAATTAGGGAACTGGGGATTACTACTGAAAAGGAAGCCCAGGTTAGGGTATCTGGGGCTTACTCCTAAGAGGATGCCCAAAAAATTAAGGGACTTGGGGCTTACTCCTAAATAGGATGCCCAGATTTGAAGACTTATGACTAGGGATTATTCCTAAAAAGGAGACCCAGGTTAAAGATTCTCTCATCTTAAAGGATGGGGTTGAATGAATGAACTCTCAATCTTTAGTGACATTAAGATATGTAAATCACTAGGTTTTGAGAGATTTTCCACAGAATTCCTTTCAGATAAGGAATTAAAATCAATAAATCATTCCATAAATGGCTTTGAAGAGTGTCTTGAAGACTGAATCTTGAATAGTAAAGGTGTAATAGATTAAGAGGGGTGAAATAGGCAAGCAAGGCACCCAAAAAGGTAGGGGCGTTCAAGTCCTGGAAGGCGCGTAGGTACTGCAAGGGCGTGCAAGTCCTAGTCACGCAGGTCCAGGTCGCGCAGGTATTCTTGCGCGACACATGGTTTACTTGCATGATAGTTAACCAGAAGGGTAATACTTGAGCGACTCTTCATTAAAGCCTTTATAATCCTCTTGAGGTTTTTTTTTTCAGAAGAAGGGCGCACAAGATCTAATGAAGGAGTAAGGCGGCACGCAAGTGTGCCCCTTTTCCCTTAAGGTCTGTCCACTCAGGCACGCAAGTGTTGATGAGTTTCAACACTTAGGCCTTCCTCCCCATCTTTATATCTTCCGTTCTATGTAAGAAATTACCTTAGAAGTGTTCCGGAAGCTTTGAGAAGAGACTAGGGCGCGGGAGATCAAATATGGGTTTCTGGAAAAATCATCTCGAATGGGGGTCCCACAGGGTCTATTTATAGCCAGGAGAAGACCCCGGGCGGTTACTGAGCGGTTATCACTTAGGTCGCGCAAGTCACTTGCGTGACCATAAGGCGTCACGCAAGTGGACTTGCGCGACAGTGATATAACTTGCGCGACACAGGTGCTTTTGATCTCTTGTTCATGCCTTTGTCGATTTTTGATATTTTCTTCAATGGTTGAATCACTTTGACCTCAGATATTCCCCTTTTCCGATATTTAGATTCTGTGACGAAAGGAGCGTCAAAAAAAGTCCCCCCTCAGAGTTGGATCAGAAAGAAAATGAAGATTTGACTCTGAGGAAATCGAAGACATCCAAAGGAAAGGTGGCGCGCAAGTCTTGATGGCGCAGAGGGCAGCACGCAAGTGCGCATCGCGCAGGGATACAACCCTTGATCGTACAGGGTATGGCGCGCAGGGTCCCGTCTGTGTCTATAAATAGAGGGCCTCACTTCCGTACAAGCATCCGGATTTCCGGACTTCATACCTTCGAGCTCTCGCCGCGCAGGTTGCTCTGTTTTCTAGTATTTTACTTGATGTCGCGCTACTGTAAAGATATTTGTACTTGAGCGGTTTATACTTGGGTGTCAAAAACTAGCATGACACACGAATACTTTCACGTCATGTTTAGACTTCCGCGCCTTAATGACTTAGCCATTTTTTTTGAATTCTTTCAGAAATTTTATGAAAAATAAACCCATTTAAGAGTTTAATTTATTCAACTTTTTTGTATATTCAATGGCTCCTAAGGGAATTAAAACGTCTGATGAACTATCTAGAAAGGATATTGATGACATGATGAACATCATTGTCCATGACTACTATGATATCTTTGATAACACTCTCCCAGATTTGGCTAAGTACTTGAAGAAATATCATCTTAATTTCCTACAAAGCATCTACCTGCCTCTATATGGTCATGGTCATCTGCAAGGAGTCAATGTTCTAGATGCAAAGAACTATACACCTGAAATGCAGCTGCACTGCTACTCCTTCATTTCGGTTATGTTGTGCATTAAGGGAAACAACAATGGTGTGAACTTTCAAATTGTTCCTCCATGTCATTTCCTTGCAGATATGAAAATGAAAACCCATGGGCTGAAATGTTTTCCACTGCCGATTGGTAGAGAGAAGACAAACATGGTATTAGAGAAATATATGAAAAGAGTACTCTCTCCAAATGGCTCTTTACTTCCGATGCTCCATTCTAAAATCCATGTATCCATCTTCCGAGTCTCTTGGACAGAAACAGAGTCACTGTTTGATCAGCAGAAAATTTTCTCAAACCGCACTCAAGAACATCCTTCTAAAATTGTTCCAAGAAGAGCTGGTATCACTGCATATTTTATTGTATCTAGTTGAATGAATGAATTCCAGGAGGTTGCTGATGAAGCTCAGGATGTCGTAAATCAAATGAAGTGTTATGTTGAAAGCCTCTTGTAATTCTTGAAAAAGAGAAGAGACTCCAGTCTTTGGATGTCCTTCTAACTCTTATGTATCAATGAAAAACACTTTCACCTTCACTCATTTGTACATGCATTCTCTTTTACTACATGTTTTAGATTTTACCTAATCCAATGGGCCTAGTAAGCATAGTTTTATTTTTACTAGGTTTAAATGTAAATAACCTTACAATCTTCAAACCTTTTAATTGCTCAATGTTACCTAAATCATACAAAAATGTATGTTTTGTGAGCTGGGAACTTGACTTTTATTCAGAGTTCCCCTGTATTTTGTGGGAAGTTTAATGTCATGCATGTCGAACATACAAAGGCTAATGTTTAAGGTCGAAATAGATTTGACCGAAATAGATTATAATTGAATCAATTCCTTGACAACTCATCTAAAAACATAGTACTATACTCAAGTATGAGGGAAAATATGTATGCTACGACTTCAAAAGATTTGAATATGAGGAATGATATGAAAAAGAGCTAAAAGGCATTAGAAGAAGTAGTTCCCAAGAATGAAGTTACCATTATTTAACAAACCCGTTAGGGGGTTGAATTATGCAGGGCCACCTAAGGGCATTGGCTGCATAGTTATATAAAATAGTATCTTTTAGATATCAAGTCTGTTATGTAGACTGTTTATGCAAGGACACCTATGGGCACATGCTTCATAGTCAGGAAAAAGAACTCTCAGAAATTTACTTTTTTAGTGCTAAAAGCCAGTGAAAGTTTATGGAGATTCAAATCTTCTAAAGTATAGAGTTTTCTGTATGGAAGGAGGTACTTGAATATGGAGAAGATATTTCAAAACAAGATTATCAAAGAACTGGATGAATATCACTCCTATGAAGGTCTAACCCAAACGGAGGGAAGGAGAATATAAACCATAGAGTTGAATACTTTGAGATCATGAAAAAAAGATATGTGACAAATATGTTAAGGATGACTATTTTTGGAGATCCCTACATACTGTTATTTAATACAAATAAGAAAAAAAGAGGAATCCTTCCCAAGAATGAAGTTACCACTATCCGACAAACCCGTTAGGGGGTTTAATTATGCAGGGCCACCTAAGGGCATTGGATGTATAGTCAAATAATAGTATCTTTTGGCTAATAAGTTTGTTATGTAGACTGTTTATGCAAGGCCACCTATGGGCACGTGCTACATAGTCAAGAAAAAGAACTCTCATAAGTTTGACATTTTTGTGACTAGAAGTCATGAAAAGGGTTATGAGGATCTGTAAATATTTAAGGTTAGGATTATGACACATAAAGATGGGTATTGTTCAATGTATATAGAGATACACAGATCAATGCTAACCATAATCATTTTGTGGCTGGGTCCTGAATTGAAATGTTGGACTTCACTACATCTCCCATAAGGATGAGAATCAAGCCATACGTAGTTCTTAAACTACAGTTTAACATCGTGTGGGACAAAAGGATTAGAGATCTTAGTTTAGGGTCATAGATCTTGGACCATTTTAAGAAATACACAGTGTGTGTTTTCATGGGGACCTATCAGCCAAGGGACTGAAAGTGGAATTTGGGGTTAGGCCCAAAGGCTTGGGGCTAGATTCGAGGGACACTCGAACGTTCCTACGTATCCCATAAGTATGGGAATCAAGCCCACATAGTACTAGAAATACACTTTTTACAAATTTGGTTCGTACATATGAAGCTTGAAAGGGGAATTTAGTACAATGATGGTTTAACCCAAGATAAAAGTTTTGGGCATTGCCATGTATGCATGTAGTCTTTGAGATGTAACATGATTGAAAAATAAATGTAAATAATTGTTCCCTCTCAGGTGAGGGTATCAAAGAATATTGTAGTTTATTGTCATACTGGAGTTCTGAGAACTAATACCAATTCTCCCTGAGTGAATGAACGAAGACGAACTTTTTTGTTAAAAGCTCGTGCTATTCGATTCTGATAGACTTCCAAGTGGTGCAAAGTGCACAATCTTTTCTCATCTAACCATTCCAATTCATTCAATCACTTTTGAGATTGTACATCTGTAGTTGATTGATCACAAATGGCAACTCTTAGCGAGGGTAGTTAAACTTCAATGGGCAAGACAACTTCCGTTCCATATACCAATGAATATGGAGTTGACCGAGTTGCAGTGCGGGTGGTAGTCTGATAAGCCCATAAAGCATGAAAGAGTTTATCAGGCCATGAACTCTTATCTTTATCCACCATCTTTTGCAGTATATTTGAAAGAGTCTTGTTAAAGGGTTATATCTGGCCGTTGTCCGCTTCATGATACTGAGATGAATGGTTGGATTTGATGTTGTATTCTTGATACAATTTATTCACCTCGGATGAACAGAATTGGTGCCATTGTCCATCAATATGGTATGAGGGACACCAAATCTGGTAATGATGTTAGACTTGATGAAGCTAACAATGAATTTAGAACTGACTTCCTTGAGAGGTATTGCCTCTGCCCATTTGGAAAACAAGTCAGTAGCAGTAAGAATATACTTAAACTGCTTAGCCGTAGCCGAAGGGTAAGGTCCCACCACATCCATTCCCCATGTGGCAAATGGCCATGATTATTTAGCTATATGAAGTAACTCTGGAGGCTGATGAATGAAGTTGGAATGTACTTGGCATGAATGACAATTCTTTGTTAAATTGACACAATCTCGTATCGTTGAAGGCCAAAAGTATCCAAGCCTTAGAACCTAATCAGATAGTCTATGTCCAGACTGGTGGGCACCACAGACTCTTGCGTGCACTTCTTTCATGACAGCCATTGTCTCTTCACCATCAATGCATCTGAAGAGAACTCCATCAAAACTACGTTTGTAGAGAATTTTCTCTAGGTTATCTGGGCTATCATAAAGAGTAAAATTGACCACACGTCGCCGAGTTTGTTCTTTCTCGGCTCTATCAGGTGGAAGTGTTCCATTTTGAAGGTATTACCTGATAGGTGACCTCCATCTTGTAGTATGACCATACGGTTCAGGAATGGGACTAATTTCATTAATTTCCTCTGTTCTAATTTGAACATAAGGTGAAATTGCACGACGGTGGGAAATACTGATGGTTGTCTCGTCCCGATTTGGATCTGCCAGAGCTGTGGCTATATTAGCCAATGCATCATCTTGAGAATTTTGTGATCTTGGGACATAAGAAAATGTCGGTTCCAAAGGGAATTCTGCCATTAATTCTCTGAAGTAATCATACAAAGGGATTAGTTCTTCTTTTATGATGGAATAATCCCCAATGACTTGTTTGATTACCAGGTCAGAATCACCCTTCAACTTTAAGTGATTCACTTGTGCTTGAAGCACTAATTTCAAGCCTGTGATAATAGCTTGGTATTTGGCTTCATTATTGGTACCACCTTCCCACAATAAGAAGGAATAAGGTAACACTGCCTTTTCTGGAGAAATGAGTACAATTCCTAAGCCAACTTTGTTGAATTTAGGATTTTCCATTTTATTCCCTGTTTGACTTCTGGAAGCACCATCAAAATACATTTCCAATGCTTGAGGACATTCTTGAATAGAGAAGACTTCATCATTAGGGAGTTCAATATCTGAAGATGTGTCTTCCACTGAAGGGTGTTCAGCCAGGAAATCAGCCAAAGCTTGGCCCTTTATCGCCTTTTGAGACACATACTGAATGTCAAATTGCTGCAAAATAACTGCCCACCTTGCTAGACGTCCTGTAAGAATTGGACAACTAAGGATGAATTTGAGTGGATTATTGTGAGATACCAATTGGACCTCGTGATGTTACAGGTAATGTCTCAATTTCTGAACTGCAAAGATTAATGCCATGAAGCACTTCTCAATACTTGAATACCGGGTTTCTACTTCAGTCATAGTTCGACTAAGATAGTAGAGGCTGTTTTCATTCCCAGCATCATTCTTTTGAGTAAGAAAGGCACCCAATGATCGCTCTAGAGCTGTCACGTAGAGGATAAGTGGTCTTTCTTCAACAGGTGGCATGAGTACCGGTGGACTCAAGAGGTATTTCTTGAGAATATCGAATGCTTCTTGACATTCTTCAGTCCACTAGTAAGTGACTCCCTTCTTCATCAATTTGGTAAAGGGTAAACTTCTTCCTGCCAAATTGGCGATGAAACGCCGAATATATGCTAAGTGTCCTTGAAGTCCTCTTAATTATTTCAAATTTTGAGGAGGTGACATACCAAGGATTGAATTGGTATTATCAGGATCGACTTCAATACCACGATGGCGTACAACAAAGCCAAGAAATTTTCCTGAGGTTACCACAAAATCACATTTTAAGGGGTTCATCTTCAAATTATGTTGTCGATGCTTGAAGAATATGACTTCGAAATCAGCCAAGTGATTAGAACGTTGTTTGGATTTGACCACCAAATTGTCTACATAGCATTCAACAAATTTTCCTAAGAAGGGTTTGAAGATAGATGCATGGTTCGATGATATGTTGCACCTGCATTCTTTAAGCCAAAGGGCATTACCCGGTAACAAAACACACCCTGAGGGGCTCTGAAGGCTGTGAATTCCCCATCTTCTGGGGCCATTCAGATCTGATTATATCCAGAATATCCATCCATGAAGGAAAGTTCTTCATAGCCAGTTGTTGCACCAATTAGAAGTTCTGTATTCGGAACTGGGAAATCATCCTTAGGACAATGCCGATTAAGATCTCTGAAATCGATGCAAACTCTAATTTGTCCGTTATGCTTCTTTATAGGGACAATATTAGCCAACCACTTGGGATACTGAACTTCTGTGACGAATTTATCTTTGATAAGCTTATCCACTTGAGCTTCAATTTTAGAAGCATAAGTTGGGTGTGTTCTTCTCGCAGCTTGCTTCAATCTTCAATGTTCTTCTGGTAAACCCAAATGATGAGTAACAATATCAGGATCAAGCCCGGGCATTTCTGTATAGTTCCAAGCAAAAATATCTCTATTTCTCTTTAGAAAAGAAATATACATCTCTTTCTCTTCAAGGGTCATGGCCGCACTGATTAAAGTGGGGCGTGGATCTTCCTTTGTACCCAGATTTATTTCTCTGAGTTCATCCACAGTGGTAGAGATACCCTCTTCAAATGATGGTGGAGCATCTCTGAGATCTTCCTCTTCTTCTTCATCATGTGTTATTTCTTCTGTTTCTACTTGCATAGTAGATGACAAAGCAATATTTTCATGATCCGAAGAGATGTCAAAATTTGCATAATAAGAAGCTTCCATTTCCAACACAATTGATGATGAAGGATCTTCTTTGGGTAATAAAGAGGAAATGATGGATTGATAATCGGCATCATTGTTCACCTTTGATGTTGCTATAACTTATTCTAGCCTAATTGGAGAAGCATAGACTTATTGGATTTCAGCAGATGAAATGAAGATGTCACTATTTGTGCTTTCATCACTACTTGGTAGATTACCAATTTCTCCCATGTTGTCTGGCTCAATTGCCGTAATTGACATTATGGATATTTCCATAAGAGTATTTTGATTTGGGTCTATCTTGTCAATTTGACTTATCAGCAACACATAATCTGTACTCACATGTGTAAATGGATTTACTGGAATTTTTTCCAAACCATATGGAGCATTAACTTTGGTAATCTCCTTTGTTATGGATTTCTCCCTTTGCTACATGTGATAGAATTCTGCCTTAATGTATTGAGACTCACATGTCTTGAACGGTGCCTTATCACCATACAACGTCCCAACCTGACCATCGAAACAATATTTGAGACATTGATGGTATGAAGAAGGGCTAGACGCATGTTGATGTAACCAGGGTCTTCCAAGAAAAATGTTGAAGGCTGAGTCTTGATCAACAACCATGAAATATGAATTGGATACAAGATCTCCAAACTGAGTTCTGAGTGTAACTTCACTCAGTGGTTCTTGTTTATTTTTGTCATATCCCTGTAGCATCATAGTGGAGGGAGATAAATCAGATTCCATGAGGCCTAATCGACGAAGTGTACGAATGGGCATGAGGTTGACTCCTGAACCATTGTCAATGAAAACTCTTCCAACATCCACGCCATTGACTTTTCCAGAAAAGTACAATGGTCTAATATGTCCATGCACAACATCATCTTCATCTTCATCAGTAAAGGATATTATTGCATGGCATTCTACCGAATTATTCTCTATGTGATAGACTTCAGCTGCAGCAATTTCAGTTTCAAACTCCTGAGGACTTGACAAAGCCTCGATGAGTGCTTCCCGAAGATCTTTTGACAGATTCAAAGCATCCAGAATTGATAACTTGGATGGTACTTGGGACAAGTGTTTCAATATATCATACTTTTTATCCAGAGGTCTCTGTTTCCCAATAGGAATATTTGGTTTAGTAGGTACCTTGGAAGGAGATGCTTTGGAAGTTGATGCATCTTGTATAGGAGTTGGCAATATTCCTCGTTTTGGAAGATTAGACCGATTAGATCCATTTACTTGCTGAGAGGAAGAAGATGGAAACTTCAACCGGTCTTCCAAAATAACTATGCCAGGACTGAGTTTTCTATTGGTAGAAGAACTTTCTTGTTCTTGCTGAGCTCGCTGAAGGGCTCTACCACGAGTTTCTGCTGCGTACACAGTTCTAGCAGGGGTAGAATTGGAATAGTGGCTTCTAAAAGATCCACGTCTTCCCCTATATCCTGAGCCCCTGGAACTTCCTATGATTCCTCTGTTTGATACAGGGAATTTAGGCTCATTAAAATCGAAACAGCGACTGGCATATGGATCTGTTAATTGAATCATATTAACAGAACCAAAGATTAACTCTTCGTCTGATGAAGAATTTTCCTGATTAACCTATTTAGGATGTGCCGTTTGGTGGAGCGGTTCCTGTGGCTTTGAAGTAGATGACATGAAGTCTGCCAAAGTCAAAGACAACTTAGGCTTTGACACATACTCATCTTCTTCTGATTCTTTTTCTTTCTTTGAATCATGCCGTTTCTTTGAGTACTTTCCCTCTGACGAAGAGGGTTTTGCCGCAACATTCATGGCAGAAGACACAATTGGTTTCCTTAATTGTGTTTGCAAAATTGCAAGAGTTTGATTGATTGTCTTTCTGACCATCCAATCATCATAATTTTGTGCATTTTTTCTTTTGACTTCCTGCCATTCATCTTCCTCCTATGGAACTGTAGTAGTGACACATGCTACCTGGGCCGAAGAGCCTTTCAATGTGACCTATCCCGATTCAACCATCTTTTCCAGGAGGTATTTGAAGACAAAACACTCCTGGATGGGATGCCCCAACATTTGATGAAAAGGGAAATAATTAGGAAAATCTTCATCTCCTTTCTTGTTTAACCTCTTGGGTATTTGAAATTGAACCAAATTGTTTTCCAGAGCCAAAATGAAATAACCAGGAACTTGTTCATTTCAGAAAGAGTATGTTTTTCTCTTCAAATCCTCAAATTGTTTTCGTATTTGATATTTTTGATCGTCTAGATGAAAAGGCCTTTGTTGTTGGTTCTCAGAAGGTGGAGACCTTCGAGAAGATGAAGGTTTTGAGGTTGAAATAGGTACAAGATCTTGTTTAAGCATAACTGTAGTTGTTTCTTCTTTACCCATTCTCCTTCCTGGAGCTGATGGAATTACACGAGATTTATCCTTAGCCTATATAAGGGAATCTTCAATCTGCTGAGCGATTGAAGTAAGGTCCCGAAACCCTCCTGTGTATTTCACAGGGATTAATAGCGTGTGTAATTCTTCACGTAGATTTTCCACAAAGATTGGCAAGAATTCTTCTTGAGGGAGTGCTAAACTCAAGGAATATGTTAATCCCTTCCATCTAGCAATGAAATCAGAGACCCTTTCATTCTCCCTTTGCTTACAGTTTGTAAGATAGAAAACTGTTGTCTTTGAAAAGTTGAGCTAAACTGAAGGAGGAATTTTTGGCGAAGATCCTCCCATCCAGTAATTGACCGTGATTGCAAGCTTGTATACCAAACAAAAGCTGGTCCTTTCAAGGTTCGCACGAAGCATCTGATTTTCACTGCTTCTTGCTACTCCGAAGTTCCCATCATTGGATCGCAACAAGACACGTAATGCGTCAAATGCTGTTCTGGATCGCTTGATCCATTGAAAATAGGGAATACAGGGTTCCCAAAACTAGATGAAGGAGAAATTGAATCTACCCATTCAGGGTAAACTTTCTTTTCTGGTTGAACTTGCACACACTTACCTTCCATAGTTTCTAACCGAGCTGTTAATGACTCAATAATAGTTATTAACTTTTGAGAAACATTTGGTTGAACTTGGACTTGGGTAGGTGAAATGAATGGAGCTTGGACAGATGTGGCGATTAGCGCTGAAACTGATGGTAGCAATGTCAAATGTTGTTGCACTTGACCCATATGATTAGACCTGTGAGGGTGTACTGATAGAGGAGGATATTCTTGATCCATCTCAGTAGCTGGAACAAATTTCTTTGGCTGACTGACTCCAACATGCTTAAGAAGAAGACTACTCTGAAGTAGTTCTGCATTCAACCTTCTTTATTCCTTCATTTCTTCCTCTTGTTGTGCAAACCTCTACTCTAGTGAGAGCAATTGATCTTCTCCAAAGGAAGGATATGTAACCTGGTTCTTTCCCTTTCCTTTGTTGGATCCTTTTCGTAGAGGGGGAAGTGGGTTATTCGAAGGATTGCTTAAGTTCTAAGTAATCCTTTGACTTCGTGTACGCACACCTTCTTCATTTGTGTTGGTGCGTACATCTTCTTGAGCAGGAACCTCTTCATCTGATTCCCCTGAGTGAGCCTCATCTGGTGGATCAGCAACAACAGAATTGATGACATTAATCGATGCATAACTCATTACATCCCTTATATCATAATTTCTGTGATATTTTCTTCTTCCATGTCTTTGATGAGACATTGACTTTTGTTGATTCAATCCCTCAGGAACTTCTTGATGAACCGTAATTTGAATGGAATATCCTGATAATTTGGATCTTCATTCCTCTTGAGGTTTATTCCCCAATAAAGAAAAGGCCGACTTTCCCTAAGGAGGGGATTGATGATTTGAAAAAGTCCCCAGTCCAGTGGACTGGGGCTATTCCTGCTGTTCTCGCTCAACTCCTTGGGACCTATTTGTTGATTCCGAGGGTTGGTTTAAAAGAGTCCCCAGTCTGGCGAGCTGGGGTGGTTCTTGACATGCTATGTCTGATAATTTCTTTAAATTCCTCCTGATCTTGTGAACCTTAGTCCAGAAATTAGCTGGATTCATTAATATGTATCTTCTTTTTTCACTTGTTTCAAAAGACCATTGGATGATTTCCGACACTTCTGTCATTTGGTGACGTGCTTGCTCCAAACAAGAGGCCCATTCAACATTCTTGTTTTCTTGATGTAAGAGTAATTCCACAAATTGTTCTCTGTATTCTTTATTTTGAGAGGAACTAGTTGAAGCCTATTCTTGGTCAAGCTTTTGATTACAAACAAAGCCCATTGACTGTGGCCGGCCATGGGCAATAACATTGCATGAGACCATTTCGGCGGGATTTGCTGACTAGAGAGCACCGTGAAATGCAGTGCTCCATGAATACCCCATCCTCTGATACGAATACCAGATAGGGCATTGGAAATTAACTGACGCAATCTTCTTAGTGCGTGAAAGCATGAACGTTGAAGGGCTCTCTGCTGCTTTTCAGCCTTCGGATATCGAGAGACTGATAGAGACGCCAAATCAATCTGACGTTGTAACCCTTCTATTATCTTAAGATGATTTTCAAATTCATAATAAGATAATAGTTTCTTTTTCAACTGACAAAGAGTTTTCCATATGTTGAGAAGAATATCATGAATTTCATCTTCCATCAATATTTCTGGAATATTAAACTGAGAGTCAGCCAGAGGCCAAAACATAACTGGCACCTCACCTTTCACCAGTTGTTTTCTCATGTTCAACATTTCCTCTTTATCATTAGATGAAGATTCTTCTACCTGATTTGACCAGAGTTGGTGTTTCCTTATTGCTTCATTGGATTCAACTGGATTGGTAGATAAAGCATTATTCAAACAAAAAGATGCATGACTTAGGGGTGGTTCGGAAAATGACCTACACCCTGGGCTATCATCTGATTGAGAAAGTATTTCACCTGCTAGTGATGAAGCTTTAGACATGACTTGTTTCTCATTTGAAGGTTCCTCAAGATAAGAGGGCTTTCTCGGCACTACATTGTCCACTAGAGCATTTTCCGGGCAATGTGCATCACTACTACGGAGAGGACTTTCGCAGAAAAATTCATCATCATGGGGAGGACCACCATAATGGGTTACAACAAAAGATGAGATCTCTTGCTCCTTGGTATTCTGACCACATAGAAGGGTCTTGTGGCTCTCATGTGAAGATGAAACTTCGAGATCGACTGAATTGTCGTGAAGCAAGACTTCATGAGGAAGTGTCTGTTGAAGACCTTCGAGATTAATGTTCCTACTATTGGGAACTAAGGGAGTAGAATCTTGAATTCCAACAGATAATTTGCTGAGGGTTTCAAGAACTCCAGCATCGAGCAAGGCCTTGTTATAGATTGGAACTTGATCTCTTGACTGTACTGGGCGAGTCTTTTTCTTAGATGCCTTCTTACTCACCTTGGAAACCACTTGTTGACAAAAGTGGCTACTCTGAGCAGGTGTATGTGAATGATCAGGAAAGATGGTCAGGTTAGGCTGACGATCTCCTATGAAATCAAGTGTATGTGCCTGACTTGGTCGTCCATATAGTATGAGGGAGTATGCCCCATAAACCTCTTGGACTGGAACAGATGTGTGTGTCTGTTCCGGAGTGAATTGTTGATGTATCACTCCACTAGTAGGGATAGATTTATATGTCTTTCCCTGAGATGCCGCTGAAGTTGTTATAATATCCTGGCAGGCATCCAGAATATGAGCAGGGATTTGCTTCTGCTCTTTCACCATTGATAGAATACGCTTGGTGACTTCAACTGCCGGAACGGGAATATACATCCATTCCGGGCTTGGAGCAGGTGTATATACCTACTCATGTCCTCCTTTTCCTATCAGTGAATCTTGAAAGTACTCAAGTGTGGGGGCAGAGAGTTGAGTCTGCCTCCTATTTGTTGTCAGGTCTTTCCGACTAACTTCTCCGAATGCTACTAAGCGAGACTGTTGGTAGGCTTGATTAATACTAGCAGGTGTATGTGACTGCTGATTACACTTCACCAAACGTGGTTGAAGAGATCCATCATATGTAGTCAGACGAGCCTACTGACTAGCTGATGGTGTATAAACAGGTGTATGTTCCTGCCTATAGTACTCCGCCGGAATTGCCTAGTGGGATTGGCGTGATGCTGCCAGACGAGTCTGCTGGATAGCGGAATTAAAACAGGAAGGTGTATGTGCCTGCTCATTACTTGACACCAAGTTAGGTTGGTGGACTTTTCTGGAGATGGTATAAATGAGAACCTGCTCACTGTTGACCGGATTTCGCCTCTGGTGGTTCGTCTTGCTTGCTCGGGTTCGAGGAACCTAAGCCGAACGCCTGGAGTCGGTACCCTCATCATGTTGAGGGCACACTGCCGCACGAGTCTAGTGGCGATTATTGGTGGGATCCCTCAGGAAGGACTCCTGTCTGTTTAAATTAAGGTCCTGAGGGACCTGGTCATTCACCTCCCTAGAATAAGGGAGTGAATGGTGATTGTGTTCCGGGGATAATGACCCGAAACAGTTTGAGACGGTAGTCAGCACCGCCTGCTTCTTGATCACTGGTCGTCGTTGTCCAGAGGACTGATGTGAGTTGTTTACATGGAGGGTTTGTCGGGCAGCCTCCAGAGTTGGGATGGTACCGTGTTGATGATACTCCTTAACTAGTGCATTTGATACCCAGCGTTGAAGATGCTGAGTAGGTGATATCGTCATAAGAGTGGAAGGCGATCCAGCAGGAGTAGTAGTAGTGACATTTCCAGCAGCAATATTCACAGGTGTGAATTTGAGAGCAGCCATTATGGAAATGCAGAAGATCTTGGAAAATACTGCCTGTTTGATATAACAGACGTAATCAAGATAAATTCAGCTACTACATCTCTTAGATGAGAACATATGTTATTTACTGTCTTGTTGGTCCTCTCATTGAGTTTAAATAGGGTCCTAACAAATAGGTAAAACATCATGTTTAATTTGGTTAAGGATTTATGTCAGGTTCACCATTTTTTTCCCTCAGAATCCAAGGATGACCGCCTTGATGGGAGGTTCAAACGTTCCGATCGGTTTCTAATGGGTTTGTTCGTAGAACCGGAAACATCCAATGATTCCACATCCATTCAGACCTACTTTCCAAAGGTAGGTGCTCATTAGTTTGTGGACTGATGAGGCTTAGGAATTTGCATTGGTCGAGAGGATGGGAGGTCGGACTCATCATACCTTTTTGAGGGGAATTATTGTCTACTCCGGGACTATCTTTATAGATTTAAGTTATGTTCGTGAATCCTTATTACATTACCAAGTGTAAAATGAGATTTCTTTCAGATCTAACAATCAATGATTAAATATGTAGGAAATTTAGAGAATCTTATGTATGTATTCTAGGTTCTTCATCGATAGAAAATCATATGTATTTGTTAGAGATTCTTGGTCAATGGTACCCTTCGACACATTTATATAGAAGTCTCTTGGTCATTATGATGACCATGATGGTTTTAAATCCACTCAGTGGGGCACTTGATGTTTATTGTCATTCAGAAGGATGTGGATTATTTTAGAGTTGGGATCGAACCCGTAGACGGGCTACCTATGTATCCTTTGTTTAGAAAAGGAATCAGAACCCACGTAGTTTGATTAAGGGTGTATGATGTTTATGATTGATGGATCAAAGAAGGATGTCACAATTACTTTTACACTCTAAGCTCACGTGAGTCATTCTCGGTGTGAGAAACAAGAGGTATTGGTAAAAAAATAGACAATTGTGCAATGAAAGATGCAGTCATAAGAAATAATGTGGGGCTTATGTATGTATGACTTCCCAGATAAATGAAGGTTAGGATTTACTTTAGGGAAGAAATCTAGGAACAGGGTCCATAAAGGTATATGTGCTTCACGGAGATTTTGAATACTGTAACTTGGGGCTTATTCCAGAAAAGGAGGCCCAGGTTAAGGGATTATGACTGGGACTTACTCTTGAAAAGGAGGCCCAGGTTAAGGATTTAGGTTTGGGGCTTACTCCTGAAGAGAACTCCCAAATTAGGGAACTGGGGATTACTCCTGAAAAGGAAGCCCAGGTTAGGAGATTTGGGGCTTACTCCTAAGAGGATGCCCAAACAATTAAGGGACTTGGGGCTTACTCCTAAAGAGGATGCCCAGATTTGAAGACTTATGACTGGGGATTATTCCTAAAAAGGAGACCCAGGTTAAAGATTCTCTCATCTTAAAGGATGAGGTTGAATGAATGAACTCTCAATCATTAGTGACATAAAAATATGTAAATCACTAGGTTTTGAGAGATATTCCACAAGATTCCTTTCAGATAAGGAAGTCAAATCAAGAAATAATTCCATAAATGGCTTTGAAGAGTGTCTTGAAGACTGAATCTTGAATAGGAAAGGTGTAATGGATTAAGAGGGGTGAAATGGGAAAGCAAGGCACCCAAAAAGGCAGGGGCGTGCAAGTCCTGGCAGGCGCGCAGGTACTACGTGGGCGCGCATGTCCTGGTCGTGCAAGTCCTGGTCGCGCAGGTATGCCTGTGCGACACATGGTGTACTTGCACGATAGTTAACCAGAAGGGAAATACTTGAGCGACTCTTCATTAAAGCCTTTAGAATCCTCTTGAGGTTTTTTTCAGAAAAACGGCATGCAAGATCTAATGAAGGAGTAAGGCGACGCACAAATGTGGCCCTTTTCCCTTAAGGGCTAGCCACTCAGGCGTGCAAGTGTTGATGAGTTTCAACACTTAGGCCTTCCTACCCCTCTTTTGATCTTCCGTTCTAGTTAAGAAATTACCTTAGAAGTGTTCCAGAAGCTTTGAGAAGAGACTAGGGCGTCAGGAGCTCAAATATGGGTTTCTAGAAAAAATTCTCTCGAATGGGGGGCCCACAGGGTCTATTTATAGGCAGGAGAAGACCATAGGCGGTTACCGGGCGGTTATCACTTAGGTCGCGCAAGTCACTTGCGCGACCATAAGGTGTCGTGCAAGTGGACTTGCACAACAGTGATATAACTTGCGTGGCACAGGTGATTTTGATCTCTTGTTCAAGCATTTGTCGATTTTTGATATTTTCTTCAAAGGTTGAATCACTTTGAGCTCAGATATTCCCCTTTTCCGATCTTTAGATTCTGTGACGAAAGGAGCGTCAACAAATACTCATGTTGTTGCCTTGGGAAATATTTAACATATCACTCTTAAATTAACCCTTAAGTATAGAATAACCTTTTGTTCAACTTCCTTCTCTAGAGTACCCAATGAATTGGAGAGATATAATGGGGCTCACCCATTATAACTTGAGCTATTATGGGCTCTACCCAACATATCTTGAGCTATAATGGGATCTACCCAACATATCTTGAGATATAATGGGATCTACCCAACATATCTTGAGCTATAATGGGATTAACCCAACATAAATAATGTCCAAGGAACATATCATGGTTAAAAAAAATTCTTTAAATTATTAGAAACTAGTAATTTTATATATAAATAATACACAATCCTTTGGAAATTTTTTAAATAGAGTTTCAAAAAGAATTTTTAAAGTAATGTCCCTTAAAATATAAATGGAGTGAGAATTGAATGAATGGAATGGACATGTGTATACACTGTAAATATACATAGTGAAACATAATATAAACAAAAATTTATCTCTCTAATGATCTTAATTCCACATAATGAATAAAGAAGAAGGATAACCCGAAGAATGAAAATTGGGTTAAGAATCCACTTACCTCGGGTTCTTTATTACTTAAAATGTGTTTAAACCTCCTGTATAATGGTTAAAATAGTGTTATTAATGTCTTAAAGAAACATATTCATGTTTATAACACCTTATATGATCATTTAATAACATCATTTCACCCTTTAATTATTAGTATTTTGTTCCTTCCATTGTTTTTGGGCGCTTTCTTTAGAGGTTCTTCATGAATGGTTCATGATGGATGTTCTTATCGCTTGGAAGAGAAACTCTAGAATTGGAATGGAATTGTTGTTAAATATTTTCAAAACCATAAATTATTCCATTTATCATTTTGAATTTGTAAATGAGGGTGATTCATTATTTAAAACATTAATGATGTTCGTTTAGATCATTTTAGTGGTTCTTTGATAATAACGACCTCATTTGGTTTTATAAATTAAAACCATGTGAAAAAAATAATTCCAGAACCATGGATGATACATAATACATATATTATAACCTGGTTAAACCATAAAAATGGTTTCATTACTATACTTGAGATAATTAAAGAAAAATGATATCACATCGTCCACGATGTTTTTAATTCAACACATCACGGACAATGTTTTTATTCCTTGAATAAGTGGGAGAGGAGAAGAATAATGATGATTAATTTTCCATGAACATGAAAAAATAAAGAATATAAAATATTTCTGGAGATTTCATGCCTCTTGAATAAGATGATATGAGGAAAGAATAAGAAAATAAAGAAACTTAAAATAAAAGAATAGTTGAGAAATCCCTTACAAAAATTCAGCAGACTAATGACTATGCAACATGATTTTAGAAAACATTAAAAAATAGGGGACACCTTGGGAGGACTAATAGGGAGTTAAAGAGTCTAGATATTAATTTAAGAGAAATTTGGAATGAATGGAATGAAGTAATGGGTTGGTATGTATTGCAAAAGTGAGGGAATATTTTAATAATTTCCAAGGGACACCTCATTAGTGGTATTTGAAAAACCATGGGCATGACTTTGGTATTTGACCACGGTGTTAGACACATGGGACACCTCATAAATTATTTTACTTTACATATTTCGACCAGAATTTTTACTTTATTATCAATCATTAATGATGTCATTAAACACACCGGAACTCAAAACTATATTTTTACTATTCACTGAAAAATCAACAGTTTCAGAAAAATCCCAAACATTTACCCTTACCATTTATCGACATGTAGAATTAAAAAATGAACTCCATGTTTGGAAAATAATTTTCTACATATTATTAATTTAATTTTTAAATAAAATCATACTTATTTCAAAAATTATCAAATTTTAATTCTATAACTATTTTTAAATCACATTGAAAAATTAACCAAGATATCATTTTCTTAAATCCTTAAGAAAAAAAATAAATATAATACAATTTACTATTCATTAGGTTCATTTTTCAATTAATTTTACTATTCATAAGGGCATCTTACTATTCACCAAAAAACAAGTTTGTTCTGTCAAACTCCAAATAACTCACTGAACACAAATCTGGATGACTGTTTTTCAAAATTCAAAACATAGAAGGAGAAAAATTATGTTTAAAGAATTGTTAAAAATATCTACTTAAAATAAAGTTTCATGGAATTCAATTTTTTTAAAAACCTTGGGGTGTTACATTTGTTTTCATAGATCCTTACTAAATGTCCATGAATTTCTTGGATATATACAGCTTTAATGTTTCAGGAATTAATTCCTCAAATACTAGTTTCTTGAAGGCCTCCCAAGAAAGATCCTCAAATTTTCTTTCTTTTTCCATGACACCCTACCAACTCCCAGTGGGTCTTGATAGTAGAAACAATTCAAACATGACCTATATGTCCTCTAGTGTTTCGAAAAAATCGAATATTCAATCAATGATATCTATATAACATTTATCATCCTATGACCCTCTAGTTCCCTAAATAGATTACAGATGTTGGGGATAAAAGTTAAAATCATAGTCAACTATGGTCCTTTGCGCTAACCACTAGGGGTTGGTACAATTATGAAGACTCGTGTATATAGTGTCTCAAATGAATTAACTAATGGGGTAGGATTATGAGTATTATAAAGTGAATCATCATATATATTAGTTCATGGAACTAAAAATTCCACCCTACTGGGATCATTCAAGCACCATCAACGTGACATTTTTTATTCTTAAAAAATGAAATAAATGTTTTGAGGATCTATAAAAACATTGTTCTAAAGAAAACTTAGGTTATTATAAGTCACACATAAGGGATATCTAAGGAGACCAATCATTGGTGGTCACCCTCAATAAGAAGGAAAAAACCACACAATAATATTCAAGGATATTTTTACCTTCATTGTATCCATAATAACATATATACAAAACATAATGACATATTCACATTCAACTAATTGGTTCTTTAAATGATATATCACACCAAAAAAAAAACATATTCCACTAAAAAATAGGTATTAACAAAATAGATAAAAAAATCATGGTTTCTAACTAATGTCCTATTACATAGATCACAATATATATATATATATATATGATATGTAATCCTATGTTCCTACTCATCATGCATGAAAACAAAAAAAAACTGATAAACCTGTAACAAAAATCCAATCAATGGTAACATGGTGGTCCATATCACTTCATCTATCCATGAAAATAGAAACTCCCCCACTCAAGTTCCGCACTAAAACTATCCTTGGAACTACATTTCAGAGTAACCATAATGGAATGAAACAATATAGGTATAAACAAAAATTTTTAATGCAACGTCCCAAACCACCAGGTCTGAGCCAGAGAGGCATATAACCTAATGCATGCCTCCACATTTCAAAGAGGATATTGAATAGTGGTATGGGCCATCAGGTGATGTGGGGAGACTATACCCTTAGTAATCATACCCAAACACCAGAAAACATAAATTAATATGAAAATATAGGTATCATGTTGAAGATTATAGTAACATATTGTAACAAAAAATGTCACCCATGTTATATATACAGTAAATCAATGACTGACAATGTGTTAGGTCATCCAAGTAATAATCAACAACATGTAAATAATAGAATACACTATAGAATCTATCAAGTGTCTATAAAAACACTATTTATATCACCATGAACCATACTATCACTATCTTAATGTTGGTCTCTTTTTATTCCATGGTTCCCTAATAATAAATTTTGAATGTTCATTGAGATTCCCCTAATGTGTGTGAGTAATATAACATAGAATGATTCCTCCAAATCATCATTAATATTTGTTCATTCCTAAAATAGGTGTATTAAATTATAAGAGTTAATGGAAAAGCAATAATAATAAATAATATCTTGAGGATTCATGTACTATAGAATCCATCACGAGCTATAACTATGAATTATTTTGATACATCCCAAAAGGAAAATAAAAAATGATATTAGTAGTGACTAGGAAATAGTCGCAGTGATGGTGATCATGTATCTCTATAGTTGTAAAGAATCCAGTCACATTAGGCCATCACATTTCACCACCATCACTTTTTTTCCCTCAAGACTATCAAATACCTTTTGGGTCATATTATGAAATCAAGTCCATTTTATCCTTCCCATGACCTAGTTTATCCCACACATTTGTAATATCCTTGATGCCACAATCATGGGTCTAGTCATAATGCCATCATTCCTCTACTATATTTTTTAATCCCTCATCATTATCATCATTACATTTCTTGCATACTCCACTTCTATGTGATAGTCATATATTGATGGTACACCTACTTTGAGTTAGAGATAATACACATCCAAATTCATGATTTTTTATAAAAAAGGGTTGATAAAATAACGACATAAAATTGAATGTCAACATAACTACTAGTAGAATCAAACAAGTACATGAGATCAACATAAAATATAGTCAGAGATGTTACACCAGAATACTATTGGATTCAAACATCATATTTGGGTCCCACATGATATACACATGCACAAATTTATGATCACTATCAATCATTGTCAAACAAATATTTGAAAAACTTGTATTAAATCAAGGGAACAAGAGTATACAAGAGAAAAAATATGGTAGAGAGCTTCAAACTTATAATGACCCAAAATTTATTAAATTTTATCTATCCCTTATTATGATTATGTTATATAGTATAAATCAAACACATGGAATAAATATCCAAATAAAAACTTTATTCTCATAAATGATGAATCAAATTAGTGATATTCATTGAAATTAAAGATCCTATACCGATGAGATAATAACATGACCCTTGGAATCATAACATGGCCATTATGGATAGTAATCCAACCAATAGAAAAGTGACCTCATATATGAATGTATAAAGAAAATTTATCCATCTTATAAATGAAAATGTGACATAATTATATCATAGTATAAGTAAATAAATGTTTTAAAAATGATAAATTAGGTGTTAGTATTTTTATAAAACATAAAGTTTATTTAAAATTTCACTATTTATATAATTATTCAAAATAAAATTTATTTTCATAAAATATATTCATAAAGTAATATGTTTTTTTCTTATAAGATAATTTTATGAGACTTTAATTAAAATTTTAAAGTGCCACAAAATCATTTATAATATAAAAATAGGTAGTTTTTGAATAAAAGTTTTTTAATTAAAAAGAAAATTTAGAAAATTATTTTATTAAAATGGATTCTGTTTTTTAATTATAAACATCAAGAAATGGTTAGGGTTATTTTTCAAGATTTTTATATAATAGATCAATTTTTTTGAATAGCGAAATATGGTAATTTACGTTATTTATCAAATACATTAATTATTGAGTCATGGATGATGTATGGATGATGTGAGACCATAATCTCAAAATATTATTCATTATTTAATATATTTAGTGATAAGGATCCAAACTATTGATATTGTTGAGCCAAAATATAAATAATAATGAATATCATAATCATAAATACCCCTCTCCTCACCATATAAATACCACCCTCACCACCTCTTCTCCTCACACCTTCCAAGCATTTAATCTTGCCCAATTTCTTCCCAATTCTCATCCCAAGTCTATCTAACACATCCATTAGACATTTGTCTCAAAAAAAGACAAAACCAAATTTCCCTATGGAGGTTCTCAAGGAGAAGAAGTTCAAGAGATAAAATCCTCTTTCATTATCATTTAATTTATTTTAAATTTTATTTCTTTTCATATCCTCTCATAACCTATATATCCTAAAGTGGAATGATTAATTTAATATAATTTATAAAATATAATATAATTTTCTTAATGGAATAATCCATCAACAAAATCTCTTCCCTCTTCCTTTTATTCTAAAAATTAAAACATCGTTCCTGAAGTGTCAATTTACCACCTTCATGGACGATGCATTTTAATTTTTCATTACCACCTTTGAAGCTGGTTATAGAACCATTATTATGGTG
This sequence comes from Viscum album, assembly GCA_963277665.1. Taxonomy (NCBI): domain Eukaryota; kingdom Viridiplantae; phylum Streptophyta; class Magnoliopsida; order Santalales; family Viscaceae; genus Viscum; species Viscum album. Next base: position 2,097,633,351 of record OY728125.1, read on the forward strand.
AAATAATATTTTAATTTACATATTATAAGTTTATTAATGTTCTGGAACTAAAATATGAACATGATATTTAATAAAATGATATAATTTTGTGATGGTCGTAAGAACTGCTAAAATAAATTAAATCATTTTAATAAACGTTTTATCTAATTAATAATTATAATACGATATAAAAATATGATATATAAGATAATTTTAACTCTTTATGTTAATTAATAGCATATGATTTCAATTCTGGATACTTATTATCATTTTACGTGAACTTGCATACTTGTATACAAGAGATCTGATCATGAAATCAATGAAATGAAGGCTCCCAAAACGACATAATTAATTAATATAACTCATAAAAATGGATATAAATGAACCTAATAAATTTATAATATATAAAATACATGTTAAAGAGGTTATGAATTAAATTAATAATAAATTTAATTTTATTATCCATGATATTAAAGTGAATAATGCATTCAGAAATAATGTAAGGGGATCCTCAAACCCAATTTCTTTTTCTTTTAGTTATTCCTATTTCGTGCCAAATTTCAATGTGGATGTTATCTTATTATTAATAAAATATAATTTAATTGTTCATACCTATTCATTTATGGTATATAAATGTTTCTAATATGGTTTTGTAAAGAATACAAATATTTTTGAAAAGAACTCTTCTTTCAAAAACACATTTTGTCTCCACTAGAGTTGCTTCTTATTCACTAAAGAATGATCAGGTTTATGAAAAGTATGTATTACAATTTTTTTTCTGGAACACCAAGTATATTCAAGATTGATTAGATCCTTAGTAAACAAACTCTTTTACATGGGATAATTCAAGACTTTTATGGACATATATTTAACATGGAATGCATGATTATGTAAATGTTATGATGTGATAGTTTCACTCAGAATTTTATAGCACTCCAATGAATTTTGTAACGTGATGTATCACATGAGATGATTTACAATATTTATGAAAATGATTATAGATTTTTTATAATGATAATTATGTTATGATTATGTGCACATGTTATGTGTGATCATGACACAATATTTATTTACAACTATGTCTGGTATTTGACCACCAAGAAATGATGTATCATTTTTATGAATTTCCATATTTCAAGTATTTATCTAATGATTCGTATAATTTTTATGATGATGAAACTATAATTATGTTGTTATTATGGTGATTATTCTCAGCCATGTTATGTTTATTCATGTTCTTATCTATCATCTTACTGGACTTTTAGATCACCCATTTCGTTGATGTATATACATAGGGGATTACTTTTACTAAGGAGAATATAATTGTCCCTAATAATCCATAGAATAAGGAATTACATAATTTTTTATTTTTTATTATGCGTGCTTGATGTATGGTTCTAAGTTTCTCAAGATACTAAACCATTGGATCCCTTTTTAACTCTTTTTTGATCTGTATCATAAAAATGATGTAATAGTCATGTAATAATTAACATGGTAATAATAGTTGGTGTTAGAGAACGATTTAGTTAATTTAGTAATTTGGAATAGATAATTTTAATTAAAAACCTTCGTATGAGACTAAGTATATGTAAGTATCCAAGAAGATTTGTTTTTGTATACTTCTAAAAATTGGGATCCCACAAGATATGCCTTTAGAGTTAATTGAAAAAATGGTTAAATTTTTTATTCCTTACATGTTTAAATATTTTTTGTTCAAAGTTTTTCTATTTTATAAAATCGTGGGATCTAGAAGAAACTAGGGAATCAACATATGCGAGGTAATATGTAGAGATATCTCATATTCCATACCCAATTATATGGGAGGTGGTGTTAAAAATATCATTGTGATGTTTACCCCATTGGGTCCAGATATGAATAAAAACCTGAATAATATAGAACATATACCTTCAAATAAGAGGGAGAAACTGACCATCAAGTATTTTATGAAACAAATACCACTAATGTTTAGTGTATCTTTTGATCCACTTATCATGGAACATTGGGATAAGTAAATGGAGAATATCAATTTTGTACACCACTGATCTGAGATAGAGAAGGTGACACTGGTTGTTTATCATTTTTATGGAGAGGATAATAAATGGGGTGAGTTTTTAAAGAACCACAAGCAGAATGAAGAAATTTAATATATGAAGTGGGAAGAAATTAAGAAAATATGTCTTAATAATTATTCTGCTTGAATTCTTTTTAAAAATATGGAGAGAGAATTAATAGAGGTAAATAAAAAGGAAGGTGAATCTTTCATGAATTATGAAGAAAATTTCACAAGTCTTGAAAGGCATTCCTTGAGTTTTTTATCAACAATGATAGAAAATTCGATAGATTATTTAGTGTTTTAAAACCAAACCTTTAGATTCCTTTAGATATTTGAGACTTTGTGAGTTATAAAGAATTTATTCTATGTGCTATCAAAGTGGATATGGAGTTTTGAGAGTAGTACCGTGGCTATAGAGATAAGAAACAAAACATGAAGTGTAAAATTGTAGAAAAAAATGAAAAATGTAGAAAGCAATTTCTACCACTCACATGTAAAAAATGCAGAAGAAGAATCATGGAAATTACCTCAAAAGGGTGGGGAAATGCATAAAGTGTGGGAGATAATTCCACCAAGATCATGAATTCTAGAGAGACATAAAGAATCTGGTCAATATGATGTAATAAAAGAGGGAACCACCTATGGTTCAATGCTTTAACTATAGGGATAAAGGTGACTATGAAATATAGTGCACTAAACCTTGATTGCATGAGGTTAATCAGTGTTTGAAGCCACCAAATCCAAAGGATGAAGGGAAATATTATTCTATCACTACTAATGATGTGGATGATGAAAACAAAGTCATACAAGGCACACTTTCTATTCTCTCAATAATGGAAATAATATTATTTGATTATTGTTCTATGCATTCCTCTATATCCTACAAGTTTTCAAGAAATGTTGAATCAAATCCCAAATACCTTGATATATATATATATCTAGTAAAACACCTAGTAGTGCGATGTCTATAACCCAAGTGTTAGAATACTCACCTATTAGAATATTTTGGAATATTATTCTTATGAATTTTGTGATACTTCCCCAAGTGGAATTTGATGCTATATTGGGCACATATGTGATCTGATTATATGGAGAACAAATCAACTATCAGGAAAAGGAAATATCATTTCAAATTATAAACCATCCCATGATCCGCTAAAAATTCAAGGAAGATCATGGATATCATTTGTAAAATCACTGAACGGTGTGCGTGTTTTCTCCATGAATAAGCATACCTCACTCAAATGGTTGAGTGAAAGAAAGGTATCAAACTAGAGGAAATTCCCATTGTCAGGGAATACAATGTCATATTTCTCAAAGATTTACATGGAAATCCCCCAAATCATGAGGTAGAGTTCTAAATATAACTCATACTAGAGCTAAAACTATCTCAAAAATGTCCAAAGTGGATGACCTCTCTTGAACGAGAGGTGTTAAAGAAGAATCTATAAGGGAATTTGGAAAATGTGTTCATATTCTTTAGTGCATCACCATGGGTTACACCAGTGCTATATTTAAATAAAAATATATATTAATGAACCTATGCATAGATTATCGGGAAATAAATAAGATCATGGTAAAGAAAAAGTATCATCTTCCAAGAATTGATGATTTGTTTGATCAAATATGAAAATATAAATACTTCTCAAAGAAAAATCACCATTCTAGTTATGATCAAAAGAAGGTGAAGAAAGAAGATATTCATAAGACTTCTTAATGGAAAATTTATGGGAAAAATAGGTTTATATTTATTCCCTTAATACTTACTAATTATCCTTCTATCTTATTGATTTGGATGAATAGAGTCTTTAGAAACTACTTTATAAAATTTGTGGTGGTTTTTATCGAAAATATTCATATATACCCTAAGAGGATGGATGGACAATAAGAACATATAAAAATTGTTCCGATGACACTAAAAAAAGAAAATTTTTTCAACATGTTCATTAGGTATGAATTTTGGATGTAGAAAGTCACATTATTTGAAAAAATGATCATAATTGGGAGAATTTTTATTGACCCTTAAAAGATAGCAATTGAGGAATTGCCCATACCCACTAGTGTCATGGAAATATGAAATTTTCTTAGATAAGAAGGGAACTAATGATGTTTTTTGAGAAATTTATAATGATGTATATCCTAATAACATAGTTAACAAGGAATTGGGTATAGTATGTCTTTGTAGAAGAATGTGAGGAAATTTTCAAGGAGCTGAATAGTTGGCAGATCATAGCACATTTAATCAAATTAACAACATGTTGATAATTTTTTTTGATATACAGTGATACTTTAAAAATATTATTGTGTTATATACTCATGTAGATGATAATGTGATATCATCCTCCTCAAAAAATTTAATATCTATGAGAATAACTACCGACACATGATATAGATATAGGAGTTGTGATTTTCCTTGAAAATATAGTGGAAATACCTTTATATTGAATGTGTGGCATATATACCAATATAAAGAGTCTAATTTTTATATATACATGTATAAGTAACAAAACATGCATAAAAGGAGATGATTAGGGATAATCAATGACTATGGTTTCTCTATTAAAAATTATCTTGGGATGAAAAAGAAGGTAGCCTATGATTCTAGTAGAAAATAAACTACTACTCAATCCATGATGTGGATTAAGAAAGACCATATCTTCATGGATATTAAAAGTATAGATATTGAAATCATAATGACTAAAAATAAACCCTAATTTTCTATACTAATTTCCCAACCATCTATCCAAGAGAAGATCAAGGAGGAACAAAAGGATCATATGGTGCTTCAAAATAAAGAGAATTTAGTAATGAAAGGGAATATGGAAGAGTTCTTGATCAATGATTATGGTGTTATTTGTTTTGGAATGAGTATTTGTGTTCCTCCATCACATAAGATAATTAAGCTATTAGATAATGAACGTAGCTCACCTTTATCCATCCAACCTGGATGTAACTAGTTATACCGTATTCTCGAAGAAAACTTCTTGTTAAATAACATGAAGAAATAGATTTCATAATATATCCAATAATTCATGGTATGTCGATAAGTTAAAGAATAGAAAAAAAAAGTTCAAAGGGATGATGCAACTGTTTCCTATACCTATAACGACCCAAAATTTTCATACATAGATATTAAATATTTCATAGGTAAATATTCAATTCATTATGAAAAAAAATTCCCATGGTCCATAATATTTTAGTGCCTTTGAAAACATATAACATAAACATCTAGACGGTTGAAATATACTCAATGTTTCCCATAAATATCTTCCCCTTTAGTACCCCTATATAAAACCTTTATTCATAACATGTGGAAATAAAACATAAGAAAAGGGTGAGCTCAGATGACCAATAAGGGTAAAACTGGAATATATTAGTTTATTATCTTATTAAGGAATAATATAACAAATATGGATATGTGATCATGTGAAAAGTTCATACCCAACCTTTCATGGATTATAGACATAATTCATGGAATAAAACCTAAAAATTTCAAAATAAATGAATCATAAGAATGAAAATTCATCACAAATCAATCACTAAACATATGTAAATATCATAAATATGTGTGGAATCATAATAGGTATATAAAAACATTCCATATGAAATTTTTAACTAAAAATACTTCTTTGACTAGGTTTTATCATCTATTTCTCCAAACATATCAAACACATCAACTTGTTTCCTATCACAGATCAAGCATACCGACTTGTTTCCAATCTGGAATAAAGCACATATACTTGTTTACCCAAACTATATCATGATATATTATTCACTAATCAATTCATTGTATGGAAATATATCTCCCAGCCATCACATAATAAAGGCCATACATATTTGTTCTACAAGAACAGAAATCATTCTTCATAACAGAAACCATTATAAGAAATGGGTTTCATAAACCTTTCCTCATTGCATAACCCAAGAAAAATTAATGGGGTTCATAAACATCATTCCATCATAAAAATATAACATAATAATGGAATACTCAGAACATATCCCCTGAAAAAAAATTAATCATCAAATAATTCAATATTATAAGGAAACAGATTTCGAAATATTACTTGAAATAATTCATAAGGAAAATATCCTTTATTTTATGAATTTTTTCAAAGAGCCACACAATCATAAGGGAAAAAATTTTCTTTGAAAATAACCTTGTATGATGTTAAAGGAAGCTTCCTTCCATTAAGGATTATTGATGGTGGAAAATTACATTCATTCAGTACAAGTTAAAATAATATTCCTTATATATATTTTTTGTCGGTAAGGGCACAAAGAGCCTTGTTTAGAAAATAAAAAAAAATCTCTTAAACCATTTAGTAAAAACTAAAAAATGGGTAAAATTACTTTAAAAATCCATATAAGAATAGTGAAATCCTTTTTGATTTTTTTGAAAACATGGACATGGATGAGAAATATTCCCCCACAAAAACATAAAATGAAATAATCATAAATATAGATGAGATTGTGAAATAAACCCTTTCCACTTTATAATAAGTTGAATTTTATTCCCCATAAAAGTAATTAAATTATATGGATATGAAGATACAATAATATTTAGGATGAAAATAATAAAATACAACATGAGTAGTGTATACACCATGTAGAAGAAACAAGTTGTGTATAAGGCATGTGTCCTAAACAAAAGTGAGAAAAAATACCATTACTCATGTATCACCTTTCATTTTACAAATTAAAAAATCTTGTATAATTGATATGGATTTCATATACTTATATTAAACATCCATATATAAATAATACCTTTTATTATTTTTTATAACGTCTTATCACGTGTTTCTCAAAAGATTATATTATAATAAATTAAATCTCAACCCAAACACCTAATAATTTTATGTTATTCATAGATAATATGGGATTGTGTTGTAATAACATAAACCAATATATTTTGGACAATTTTTGGTGTAATTTTAAACCTTATCAATTTTATTATGCCTAAGTTAACCTATTTTAACTTTTACTATAGTCAAAACATTTTCAATATTAAAAGGATCTCATTTTTAGTAATAAGGTGTAAATTGAAACATAAATGGTTCATTTATGAAATTATAGACAATAATTTATCCCATTTGTCCATATTGATGATTTTTATAATTTTTAACTAATTTAATAAAATATTATTTTAATAAAATATCTTTAGTTTCAATTTTGAGACTATTACTTACATTGAATTTAATAAAATTCATACAGAATGATAACTTCCAACCAATTCATTATATTGACCCCTAATATGTCATATTAACTTATAAAAGTTGTGTAGAATGATGATAAAGTCAAATTTTATTTATATAATATTTTTAATATCATGTAACTGAGTTTTTCATTAATTGAATAGTTATGACATCATTATTGTGTAATTATTTATGATAATTATTTATTCAAAAAAGTATAAATAAAACCAAAATGGTATAGATAAAAATTTTATCTTTCATAATAATATTTATAATAGATAATATCTTCTATTTAACCCCATATTAAAAATTTTATTCTTATTAAAAGTAATAGTGTGACATTTTGTCACTCTCTTTGATTTTAATAATATCCAAGTCATTTTGATGGACAAATATCCATTAAAAAAATTTAATTTTGAAAAATAGGTGTCAAGAATAAAATATACTTCATAAAATAATAGTTGACAAGTATTATGGTAGTTTTATAATATTTATTATATTATTTCTACCCTTAATTACCTGATATTACCCTTAATCATGGTAATAAAAATTACTAAAGATACTAGTCATATTGTCCAGAAATAAAATATACCTATTTAATAATATTTGGACTTCTGATTCCAAATATGGAATCCATTTTTCTAATTTTGGAACAAATAATTAGTAACAACCTGAGGAATTTCAAATACATTTAATATAAAATATAATGCACATGATACTGAGTCTCTACGAAACAACACATTGTTATTATAATTAATTAAAAAAGTTAGTTATAACCAAGCCATTAAACATAATCTTTCCACTTCTGTGATTTAAATTTCGATATATGAAAAAACACAATTGCGTTTAATAAGATATTTATGGTCTAATTGGATCAACTTATTTTTTTGTGAATAGTAACGTAACCCATTAGAATAGTAATATACCCTTATGAATAGTAATATGACTCTTTAGAATAATAAATTAGACAAACGGATTGTAAAATCATACATGATATTATAAGTAAAATTTATAAACCTTATAAATGAAATTATGTTATAATTATATTATAATACAAGTGTTTGAATATTTTAAAAACTAATAATTAAGTGTTGGTGTTTTTGTGAGTAATAAATATTTAATTACAATTTTATTATTAATAAATTGATTTAAAAGAAATTTTATTTTCATAATATATATTTATAAATAAATATTTTATTTTACTATGATTTTTGGAGAATCTAATAAGACTTTTTTTAATTATTCAGGGTGTTATAAAATGAGTTTTAACTTAAAAAACAATATTTTTTGAGTAAATGATGTATAAATTAAAAATTAAATTTATCATATTTAGAAAATTATTTTTATAAAAAAGAGATCATTTTCAAATTAGGCACATTGAAAAATGTTTAGGGTAAATTTTTGGGATTTTTAAAAAATACTTGAATTTTTAGTGAATAGTAATGTATGATAATTTACAGTATAAATATATTATAAGCTAAATACACTATTTAATGAGTCCGGGATGATTTAAGAACCCTTGTTTCAATAATAAATGAACCCATTACAATCTTTAGTCACAATAATCAATACAATTTATTTTCTTGAGCAAAATAATAAAATAATGAATATAATAATGAGAAATTACCTCTCTCCTCCACTCTAAAAACCACCCCTCACCCCCTCTTATATCACACATTCTAATATTTTAGCCTTATCAAATTTATATCTTTTAATATTCCCAAGATCTTCCCCCATGACCAAAAGATTTTGGTCTCATCAAAATACCAAAATAAATCCCTTTAAGGAGATTTGCAAGGAGGTGTATTCTAGAGGTAAAATCCCCTTCCTATTCCATTAATTTTCATTTAAAGTTCTTTATTTTATTATTCTATCCTCACATAATCAATAAAAATGAGAATGATAACTATATTATCATTTATATACTTAAATTACATCTTTTTAAATGAAGAAACATCATAAATATCTTTACTCTCTCTGTCTTTTATTTTAAAAACAAAATCATCGTCTGATTGGTGTTGATTAAAACAAATCGTGGATGAAAAAAATTTCTTTCTTAAATTTCATCTTCAAGTCTAGTAATGATAACATTTTCATGGTAAAAAAATATAATATATGTATTATAACCTAATAAATTTTATATAATATGTATATATTCATAATACTAATTGATATGACAAAACTTGTTCGTGGTGATCAAAATACTGACGTAATAATATAACCATTTTCACTAAATGTCTTATCTAATGATTCATCCTAATACCATATAAACATATGATATATATAAACATTTACACTACTGTATTATCATTAATTAAATTTAATTCCAATTTTGGTGAATTATACCCATTACACATGAACTTCCATACTCATATAAAAATACCGATCATGAAAACCATGAAAACGAACACTACTGAGAAAAAAATGAATCATATAACTCCTCAAAAATGATGTAAATGAATTAAATAAAATTATTATAAATCACAAAAATGTATATAAGGTTCTTAATTAATTAATTAATGGATTTAATTTGATTATCCAGAACGTTATGGTCAAGTGCGAAATACATTTAGACATATGGTAATGGTTTACTCAGCGCACTTTCATTTCCTTGAGATATTCCTTACTCGCCACTACTTTTTATGTGTGGTGTATGTATAATTACATTTTATTTATCATATCATGAATATATTTATTTTCATGGTATTCAATTTATCAATTATAAATTATTAATTTTGGTACATATGATTCAATATATTACAATGTGTTAATGGATTCTACCCGAACCCCATTTTTTCCTTCGGGTTACTCGTTCTCCATCTTTTATAAAATGTAATTATTATTTTTATCTCTTTATATTACTTATAAATTCTTTTTATATGTTATAAAATAATATATCTAGATCATATCATCATTCTCTGATGGGGATATACATGTTTTAAAAAGTTTCTCATATCAATTCCTCCAGATAAACAAGCCCGATTTAAGGGTACTTCCTTATTATTTTACCCATTTTCAAGTGCACTCCATAATATAGTTTTACAAACTATTATTTTTCTAAAATCACTAATTTTATCAAGAAAAAATATATTAGCTCATTTCTAGTTTAATTGAAAAATTCCTATTCACTTTAAAATCTCTTTAATATTTTCATTAAACTGTGCTAAAATGTTTTATTTTTAAAGGTTTAAAATAACTATTTTAACATTGTTTCAATTCATTAGGAAATAATTTATTACCCAAATACAATTTCAATGTCATTACCTTTTCTATTCTGAGTCATAAATTTTATAAAATCTGATTTCTTGCCAAATGAAAAAGATTTTCCCAAAGAACTATTATTTCAAAAGTAAAAGGGTTTTTCTCATCTTAATTTTACTTCTATGAAATATATGACTTATTGACCACTATTTACTTGTGTGTGGTGTATATATAGACCTTTGATATTTTATATGAATAATTATATTATCTTTATGATATTAAAATATTCATTTAATGTCAAAATATATTGATATTTACATTTTTCCAACATGTATGGGACAATTGTAAATATTTAATGATTATTTTACTCAAGAAATTTTCAATAATTTTATTACAGAAATTTCATGTATGATACTTAAAAGTGGTATGAGATACTTTGATTTAAATATATCATTTTATTCGATATATGAGGAATTAATTGGACTAGTATGTGACTGGTGGGGCCTACTATATCCCCTCTATGCATCAGTATGTCTCATGAGACAAAACATAAATCGATTTTGGCCTATGAATTAACCATTTATTTTCAGACAAATTAGTTGAGGCCTCTATGAAAAGCTTATGATGTTATTCATATTCATTCACTCATTATGATATTACTAATTGATAAATCATGTGATTATTCGACTAGTTGAATATCCATGGTGAAGTTCCATGAGATTATTTATATATCACTATTTATTTATATTTTATTACTTCCATTTTATACTCAAGATTATGTTTTAATGATATAAGTTATTATTTATTAATCTTTCCTTATTTTTTATATTTTATCTTCTTATGTATTTCTTTCCCTTAAAAATCATCTGAGATCACCCATTTCATATGTTTCTGTTTCCCCAGGATTCTGAGTGGTATATTATAAGTGAATTGTAGTGTAAATCCAAGAGATATAGAGTGTTATCAATGTAGCTAATAATTTTTACTTTCATTTGGTAATGTGAAGTTCATGTATGTAATATACTTTCCAAAACTACTAAAATAATTGTTCCTTCAGTATGGGACTCATTGTAATCATACCAAAATAATAAAGTAAGGAATCTGCTCTAGGCTACTGGGGTCGGGGTCCTCACAGTTGGTGTTATATAAATTCTAGAGGAAACCTTGGAAAATATATTTAGAAAACATAGAATATGGAACACAAAACAAAGATATACATTGAGGATAAGTACAAAATAACATCCTAGAATTTTTGTAACATACATATTATTTAGAACTTCTTAGAAATACATCCCTTTAGGGATAGAACATGTGGTTGTGGTTTCAGAATAGATGTACCTAGGGGCGACAACTCTGACAATGTGTCCCAAACCTTAATCAGGGTAACCTAGTACATAAAAATGAGCCTTACTGCACACTTGGTTTGACACTCCTAGGGGATATACTTAGGATAACTCACATTTTCTTTACAAACCATTATGAAGGAATTGAATATACATATTTCCTCAAAGAAACCATGTTTATGATTATGAGATTAGATACACATAAAATTTTCAATTTATGTTATGTATTTCACTAGTATTTGGATTATATATTATTTTTCAAAATTTTATAATATAATATAGAGTATGAAATTTTTTAGTCAGAGTTGATAATAAAGAGGGGGTGAATTGAGTTCCTATTAAAAATTTCTAATTTAAAATATTTCTATTTAAATCCCCAATTTAATTATCAATCTAAACTGTAGTGAATTTGTAATACAGTAAAGGTTCAGTTAGGTTCTCAAAAGATTGATTAGTTCTCAGTTAATCTAATTTGAAGATTAGATTAGCTTTTGAAACTACCCTACCAGATTATAATAAATAAAAACACTTGCTAGTTTAACTATTAGAGTAACTTTAGAATAGATCTATATTTAATGTACTTAGCAGCGGAATATTCATAATAGTTTTAAATAAAATAGAAATTCCCAGCAGTTTTAAACAATATGTTATGTCTCAAGCAGAGACTTAGTCCATTTGAACAGTATTATATAAACTATGATCCACACCCTAGATCGGGGTTTTCAACAGCGCACAGACTGTCCAAGTCCTCAGACCTCTACCACAATTCTACATGGGAAAACTAAACAACAGCACACAGGCTATCCAGGACTCACTTGACCTCTTCCACTATCCACAGTGGTATACAAGAGTGTAAGGGAAAGATTGAGTGAGGATTTAGAAATCCACCAGTTCATCATAGGATACAGTGTGTGCTTAAAATACAGAGCACACACACTACTCAAAATGTAAGTAAATGAAACAAAATATATCTAAACAGATAGAGATGAGTTTAGAATTCTCTATGCGTTTTCAGTGACGCCTTGGACTCGTTGTTCAGATCATAATTTTCTCAAAGTCCTCTGGTTTTTTTCAAATAGGTGTCATTTGTTTTCTTTGATTTCCAGGTCTAGCTTGATCAGATTGATTAGCTTGAGTGTAGGTGTGGTCGTTGAATCTCTTCACTCCTTGAATGTTCAGGTTCTACATTTTTAGCATTTATTCTTCCTTATTCTTATATGTATATATGTCCTTGTTTATATCTAGAAACATGTTTCGTATGTACGTTCAAAGACTTGTTCTCTAGTAGCTCGAGGTTCCCTTTTATATTCCTTGAGCTCCGGCAATAGGAATGATTTGTACGAGGTACGGTTCATGACATGACAAAAACTATCACTAATTAATATCAGATGCATTAAATTCGTCAAATATGATTTTTTCTTATAATAAAATAAGTTAAAGAAATGACACAGTGTAGGGTGTCTGGTTGTCTCTGTAACAGTAGCTGTATGTAGAGGTAGCACCTTCTAGCGGTCGCTCCATGTACCAGTGACTATATGTAGCAGTGACTTCCTTTAGCGGTAGCTCTAGGTAGTGTTAGACTTATGTACCAATGACCCATATCGGTCATCATGTAACAGTAGAATTCATAATAGTAGTTTTCACTCTGTATTGGTCGACTTGTGCATACTGGCAGACTTACTCTATCAGTAGCTCCTCTTAGCGATAACTGTCTGTATACTGGTGACCTTTCTGTATCAGTAGCTCATCTTCATACTGGTGACCATTCTATATCGGTAGCTCATCTGAAACCGAGGACCTTTCTGTATCGATAGCTGTTTGTCTGTTTATGAAAACTATCTACAGATTAAGTTAGGATAAAACATTACAAAGTAAATGAACATTTGATTAACCGATTTTTCTTGAATGAAAGATATATCATTTGAACATATTCAACAGTATTTATATTTTGAATTTAATCAATTAAATACTAAATAAATTAATGAAAAATTTAATCAATAAACATCATTTTGGATTATAAAAACATTATTACTCATAATTGAGATTATCAAAACAGGTGATTCCAACAATCTCCACCTTTTTGATAATTAGAAATTATGGCAGGTAGTCTGAATGTATCAGACTAAAATAATTTTTTTTATTTCTCAGTGTGTTCTAACATAGATAAAATATGTTTCAGAGATAAATAGAAATTATCAAGTTCAAATTTATTAGAGAAAATTGAGTTAGAGGAGAAATAAAATATTAATATCCATGTCTGAAATATGTCCCTCTTTTAATAAATAATCCTCACCCTCTATGATTTCTCCCACTTCCCCCTTTATCATTTCTTCCACTTGGGAAATATTTCTCCCCCTTTGGGATTAGAAAAAATAAGGGAGGTATAAGATAAGGATGTAAGGAATGTATCAGAGAACATAAAATATGGGGAATCATAGTTAACAGATAAGAGATAACGTTGTTTATCAAAGAGAAATTAGAAAAAGCAAGTAAGGACTAGAGGTAAAAACAAAATTGTAAAGTTAAAGGATAAATAAAGGAAGTAGGCATCATAGGTAAACACTGAGACAAAAATATTGCAAAAGTGGTATATATTAAGGAGTCAAAAGTACATAGGATTACAAAAACAATATACAAGGTACAAATGATCCCTATTAAATTCATCTAGACCCACTCAATCCACTTTCTGAATGCCCACATTGGATTTTCTTTTGGGATTTGAGGTAGACTCAGGCTGGGTAGCTTCAGTTGAAGGCTTAGTAACCCCAGAAATGACCACTAGAGGTTGAGAAACTGAAATTGTTCCTGGCTTGTAGTGTGTACTCCTCTGAGTAGTCATTGGTGTCAAGCTTTTGATAGATTGAGATGGGGTCATCGAAAAAATAGAAGTAGTAGAGCCAGATGCAGGTAAAGATGGAGGTAGAATCACTAGCTGAGCATCAACATGTAAAAAGGGCACCAAGAAATTTTTGAAATCAATGATAATCCCTCCTCCTCTCTCTATAGTAGAAATGAAGTCATCCCTGTTCTCCAAGAATTTTTTCAAAGCTGGAGTCAACTCCCTGAGCTTACTCACTTTCTCTCTAAAGGCTTGAGTAACAAGAGGTAATTTCAAATTTTGTAACAAAATTTTGCAGTGATTGTTCAACTGATGTTTAGTGTAGACCATTTGGAAATAGTAATCCTCCTTGTCCGTTACTTCTTTCTAAGAAGCAGTGGCCTCCCTCATAAAATCCTGAACAATTTTTCTTATATCCCTAGTGGTAGTCACCACTTGGGTCAAGGCAGTAAGGTCTACAAAGCCACTGGTGGAAGACTTTCCAAGCTCTTCTCTCATCACAGCTCTAATCTGATCAACATCTAAAGATGGTTGGGAGAAATCAAAGGTGCAACATTAAAAGTTACTATTTCCTTAAAAGATTTAGTCATCCCACCGATGAGATTTTTCACAACAAGGTCCTGGGTGCTGACATTATACTTCATGGAATTTTTAAATTCCTCAAAAACTGATACCATGTGGCCAACTACACTTTTAAGAAATGTCAAATCCTTGTCTACTTGAGATTTAGAACTCATATAAGACTTCATAGAGACAACTGATTTCTTGAGAGATTCAACATCTAATGCCAAGCTTGAAAGTCGACCCTGGAAGGTCATGACTTCATCCAAAATACTAGATACAGATTCAGTCATAAAAGATTGAATGGATGATATTAAAGAGGTTTCCATTCTTATCATTTCTTCCTCAAAATAGGTCTTGATATCAGTCTTCAACTGGTCTAGTTAATCATTTTTTACTGAATCCTCAGGTAAAGTCTTAGAAAAGATATTATAACTAACATGTGGTATTCTGATGGGTGTCTCATCTTCATAACTAGGATAGTCCAACCGAAAAACTACAAAACTAGGGTTTTTTCCCAGTCTTCAATCCCATGAGCTACTGATACAATACCAAGTTTGGTGGGATGCTCCCCCTCAATTTGTACATTCTCCTATACATATACATCAATAGAAGCCTCAGTAGGAAGGTCTACCTCAGAAGAATCATCCCCAATCATCTCCATTTCAATAACAGGAGGCTCATCAGGGATAGGTCCAGGTCCTACCACCTCAACCAAAATAAACTCTATAAGCATAGCATAACTCCCAATTACTATACTCAAACTCAAAGTACTCTCTTCTGAGCTATCAGAATCAGATTTTATTTTGGGTAGAGTAGCTTGAGGACTAGCCTCTCTATAAGAAATACTCTGAGGTGCAGTGCTAGGAGGCAGGTTAGGGTCTCCTCTTTCTTCCACTGAAGTCTCTTCATCCTCATCATCACTCTAAGCAGGTTCATCTTCATCAGGTCCTAGACCTGGATCCCTCTCATACTTAGGCCTAGAAGGATGATCTACATGATTAAATTTATCATACAATTTACCATCATCATTAACCCATTGTTTCTTCCAAGGGTTCCAAATTACTTTCATATACTTGTAGATAGTCTTAGTAATGAAGAAATTGTCATTAATAACAACAGTTTCATTCCCTGATTCAGAAATACCTTTGAATTTTATCATAACAGAAATCAGCTTAGCAAAGAACATTGTATTTGTCTTTGATTTAGGTTTTTTCATACCTTTTATCTGAATACTTAATAATCATCATAGATTGAGCTTCACTCCATGCCTAAACAAGTACATCAAATATATATCTTGAAACTTCAGGGTTTCAAAATCTCCTCTCATGGGACTAATCACATGTTGAATGAACTTAAAAAACAATCTTTTTTCTCCTTCCATTTCAGCAGCAATCACTTTCCTAGGTGATCCATTCCCAGTTAACTCAAGAAAGGCAACCTCATACTCAAAATGGTCACTAGCTGTAAGTACTTATTTAGATGAAAAACCATAATCTTCTTCATGAGGTACTTTTAGACTTTCAGACCATTCAACAAATGAAAAGGATATCTCCTTACCATTTACCACAAATCATCCTATTCTCATCTTCATTAATTTCAAATCTAACAAACTCATAAAATTCCTTAACCAGTTTTGGGTAATAAGGCCCATTTTTGTTTTCAAAATAGTATAGCCATCCTTTCTCTTCTAAAATCCTCAAAATCTGAGACTTTCTTGACATCAAACACTCAACACAAATCTTCTTCTCAATCACTATTTCCCTCTTCGATAAATGCGGATTCTCAGGATTTCTTTTCTCTTTACTAGTACCGCTTCTACTTCCAATGGATCCAGAACCAACTTTTCTTCACTTCTCACCTGAATCATTACCTTCATCAATTATCGGTCACTTAACTCGGGCCATTTACCAACCAAAAAAATTAGGGCTCACAAGATTTTAGAGACTTGGGTAGGTGAGCACTTGGAAGGGTGGAGTTCATGGTGAATTGAATGTGATTTAGAATCGACATATATCATTTAGGAATAGAAACATAATAATAATAAAATACATTAAAAAAATAAACCATCTTGACGTAAAACAAAAAAAATTAAAACAACGTGATATATCGGTAATCATTCTACCGGTGAGGATTATAACGGTAATCACTATCGTCGAAGTATCCTAACGGTGAGGTGTGTCTAACATTGAGGTTTGTCTAACGGTGAGGTTTTTCTAACAGTGAGGTTTTTCTAACGGCGAGGTTTGTCTAACGGTGAGATTTGTCTAATGGTGAGTTTTGTCTAACAGCGAGGTTTGTCTAACGGTGATATTTGTCTAACTGTGACGTTTTTCTAATGGTGAGGTTTGTCTAACAGTGAGGTTTATGGGTAGTTGATCATTCCTAATTCATGTATAATGTAACTTAATCTCTCTGAACATAAAGGTTTTGTAAATATATCAGCTAGTTGACATTTAGTGCCTATAAATTCAAAAGATATATAACCCTTTTGACAGTGATCTCTTAGAAAGTGGTGCCTTACATCAATGTTATTAGTTCTATAGTGAGATACAGGGTTATTATAGATATTTATTGAACTAGTACTATCACAATTAATAGAAATATTATTAAAATCATATACATAGTCCAATAAAGTGTGTTTGATCCACAGAATCTTTTCACAATAACTACCAGCAACTATATATTCTGCTTTTGCAGTAGACAATGAAACTGAATTCTGTTTCATAGGACACCAAGATACTAAGGATTTTCCTAATAAATGTCACGTTCCATATGTGATTTTTCTATCTAACTTGCAACCAGAAAATTCATCATCTGAATAACTTATTAAATCAAAATATTTTCCGTTTAGGTAAAATAAACCTAAATTAGTAGTATGTTTAAGATATTTGAAAATCATTTTTACAACATGTAAGTGTGATTCTTTTTTATTAGCTTGAAATTGTGCACACATACATACACTAAACATAATATCAAGTCAACTACCAGAAAAGTAAATTAATCTTCCAATCATACCTTTATAATTGGATTGATCTACTTGTTTCCTAGATTCATCAATATCCAACTAACCAGTGGTACTCATAGGTGTATCACTTACCTAATTACAATCCAACCCAAAGCATTTTAATAAATCCTTTGTGTATTTACTTTGATTTAGAATAATACCATCCCTATTTTGAAAGATTTGAAATCCAAGAAAATATTTGAGTTCTCCCATCAAGCTCATTTCAAATTTATTTTTCATAAACTTTGAAAAATCAGTACATAAAGAATTTTTGGAAGATCCAAAAATAATATCATCAACATATATTTGTTCTATCAAAACATCTTTGGAAATATTTTTGATAAAAATATTAGGATCAACAATTCCTTTAGAAAAACCTTTTAAGATAAGAAAATTAGTAAGTCTATCATACCAAGTTCTTAGAGCTTGTTTTATACCATATAAAGCTTTAGAATGTTTAAAAACATGATTTTGAAAATATGGATTTGTAAATCCAGGTGGTTGTTCAACAAAAACATCTTCAATTATATAACCATTTATAAAATCACTTTTAACATCCATTTGATATAACTTGAAATTCATATGAGCTGCATAAACAAGTAAGATCCTAATGGCTTCTAATCTAGATACTGGTGGAAAGGTTTCTTCTTAATGAATTCATTCTTCTTGAATGTAACCTTGTGCAAGTAACCTAGCTTTGTTTCTAATGATGTTTCTAGATTCATCAACCCTATTTCTAAACACCCATTTTTTGCCTATGGTCAAAGTGTCCTTAGGTCTTTCTTCTAATTCCCATACATTGTTTCTTTCAAATTGATTTAACTCTTCTTGCATAGCCATTACCCAAAATTCATCATTGATAGCATCATTGATATTATAGGTTCTCACTATGATAGGAAAACTTGATGTTCAACCTAGTTTCTTAGAGAAGATCTAGTCTATATCCCTCTATCAAGATTACCTACAATAACATCTAAAGGATGATTCTTTATAATCCTAGTTGATCTAGTAAAGGTAGGACTAGAAATTTCAGGTTCTTCTCTAGGTTCGGGTTTACCAGCAGCAGATTTTGAAATATTTCAAGAACTGGTTGTCTTTGCAATAGGTTCACTGATTTTATCATTAAGGTTCAGAACAAACAAACCATCTTCAAGATTTTCAAGAGAAGGTTTAGGTTCGTGTGGACCAGTTTCATCAAATTCGATGAGAACAGATTCTTCCACATATTTGGTCCTTTTATTAAAAAATCTATAGGCTTTTCTAGTTAAAGAATAACCAAGAAAAATTCCTTTATTTCTTTTAGATGAAAACTTATCCAGATTTTCTTTAGAATTCAGAATAAAAACATTACAACTAAATACTTTAAAATAACTAACATTAGGTTTTCTATTATTCCATAATTCATAAGGGGACTTCTTAAGTAATGGTCTAATCTAAACTCTATTTATAATTTAACAAGTTGTATTTATAGCTTCATCCCAAAAATAAACTGGTAAATCATATTCATTAAGCATAGTTCATGCAATTTCTTGAAGAGTTCTATTTCTTCTTTCTACAACACCATTCTGCTGATGTGTCCTAGGGGAAGAGAATTTGTGATTGTAGCCATTTTGTGAGTAATATGATTCAAATTCATGATTTTCAAACTCCCGACCATGATCACTTCTCAATGTTTTAATCTTAAGTCCACTAAGGTTTTCTACTGACTTAGAGTATTTAAAAAAGTAAGGGCAAGCTTCACTTTTGTGAGCTAGAAAATAAACCCAATTATATCTAGAAAAGTCAACTACAAGGACATAGACATAGTGCTTCCCATTTAAACTAGAAAATCTGGATGATCCAAACAAATCCATGTGAACCAACTCAAGAGGTTGATAAGTTGAAACTTCTTTATTTGATTTAAAAGAAACATTATGTTGATTTCCCTTTTAATAGCGATTACAAACTTTGTCAACTGGGAATTGATGTTTAGGTAGGTCTCTATCTAATTTCTTCCTAGTCAGTTTTCTAAATGAATGTATATTGCAGTGCCCTAATCTTCTATGTCAAAGCCAAGATTCTTTATGAAAAGAATTTAAACAGGTAATATTTTTCCTAGATAAAGAATTCAAATCTACAACATAAACATTTTCATTTCTTAATATAGTAAATACAAAAACATTTTTAGAATCAAAAAAATTACATGAATCATTTTCAAAATTAACATTAAATCCATAATCACACAACTGAGAAATGCTTAACATATTGTACTTTAGTCCATCAACAAATAAAACTTTAGAAATTAAAATTGAATCAGTTTTACCAATCTAGCCTAAGACAATGATCTTTGCTTTTGAGTTATTCCCAAAGGTGACATATCCTCCATCAACATTGACTATGATTTTAAAACTTGAAAATACTCCTATCATATTTCTTGAACATCCACATTACAATTACCATTTCTTCTTAGAGGAAATTTTTAAGAAGGTTTCCTCAGATGTGTTTGTCATGAAACACATATTAGTTTTTTGATATTTTTCATCCTGAGTGGAATCAGAATCACTTGAACTATCTTCTGAAGTGATCCAGGTTTCTTTCATAGCTTTCTTATATTATTTTCCCCTGTACTCACATTTTTCCTTGTACTTTAACTTTGGACAATTAGATTTCACATGTCCTTCCCTCTTGAATTCATAGCGGACTATGTCATCACTTTTATCAGTCCTTTTCCAATCCTTCTTCCAATGACCTTTATTTTCATACATTCCCATGTAATTGGATTTTATGAAAAACTTATTTTTCCTATAAAACTTATTAAATCTTCTAGCTATCTGAGCCAATTTAGCATCACTATCATACACACTCTCTTTACTACTTGAATTATCACTTGCAGCTTGAATTTTCTCTTTGTCCTTGATTTTTGAAGTAGAGGTCTTGAATACTACTGATTTCTTTCTTAGTTCATCCTCATCTTCATTGTTTACCTTATTATCTTATTCATACATAATAAACATAAAAATCAGCTCTTTAACAGGTAGTGAACTTATGTCATACGATTCTCTTATTGAAACTGATGTGTCTCTCCATCTTTCTAGCAGACATCTAAGTATTCTCATGATTTGCTCTTTTGCTGGAACAACTTTTCCCTATGAGCTCATTGTATTTACTATCTCATTAAACCTGAGATACATATTAGAAATAGATTCATTATATTTCATTTTAAAATTATCATACATAATAGTGTATGTATTTAGTATCATTTCCTTAACATTGGTTGTTCCGTCATGGGAAACAACCAGAGTATCCCATATTTTATAAGTAGTCTTACAAGAAGATATTCAAATAAATTCTGAATCTGCTAAAGCATAATACAAGGAATTCATTGATTTAAAATTATTATTGTAATAAGCTTCAGTAGGATCATCCCAAGTAGTTCTAGCAGTTTCTGGAACCTTATACTGAGTCTCTATAGCAGTCCAGATGTCAAATCCCATACTTTCTAAGTGAATTTTAATTTTTATTTTCCATTGGGCATAATTAACCCTATTAAAGAAAGGTGTCCAATTGGTAGATACACCTTCTAATCTATTATCCATAATAAATAAGTTTTATAAAGATATATAATGATATAAAAATTTAGAGTTAATAGAAATTTTGAGATCTTTAAGATACAACTAAAATCACAGTTAAAAAATAGAGTGTTTTGAAAAACTTTTACCCAATCTTCTAATACCAAATGTTGGTCGGAGTGGATACTCAAGAGGGGGGGGGGTGAATTGAGTTCCTATTAAATTTTTTTGATTTAAATGATTTCTATTAAAATTCCACAATTTAATTAACAAGAAAAACTTTAGTGAATTTGTAATACAGTAAAGGTTCAGTTAGGTTCTCAAGAGATTGATTAGTTCTCAGTTAATCTTATCTGAAGATTAGATTAGATTTTGAAACTACCCTATCGGCTTACAATAAATACCAACACTTGCTAGTTTAACTATCAGAGTAACATTAGAATAGATTTATATTTAAAGTACTCAGCAGTATAATATTCAAAATAGTTTTAACTAAAATAAAAATGCACAGCAGTTTTAAACAAGAGGTTCAGCCTCAAGTAGAGACTTAGTCCTCTCAAACAGTTTTATATAAACTATTATCCACACCCTGGATCGGGGTTTTACAATAGTGCACTGACTTTCCAGGTCCTCAAAACTCTATCACAATTCTACATGTGAAAACTAAACAAAAACACATAGGTTTTCCAGGTCTCACCTGACCTCTAACACTATCCATTGTGGGATACAAGAGTGTAAGGGAAAGATTGAGTGATGATTTATAAATCATCTAGTTCCGCACAGCAGATAGTGTGTTCTTAAATACAGAGAAAACACACTGATCAAAATGTAAATAAATGAAACACAATAGATCTAAACAAATAAAGATGAGTTTAGAATGCTCTATGTGTTTTCAGTGAATCTCTAGACTCCATGGTTTGATCAGAATTTTCTTTGAGCCCTTCTCTGTTTTTTTTTCAAAAAGGTGTCTTTTTTTCTTTGACTTCAAGTTCTAGCTTGATCAGTTTGATTAGATTGAGTGTAGGTGTGGTTTTTGAAGCTCTTCAGTCCTTGAATGTTCACATTCTATAGGTTCTGCATGTGTTCTTCCTTCTTCTTCTATGTATGTATGTCTTTGTGTATAACTAGAAACATGTTTTGTATGTGTGTTAAAAAACTTGTTCTCCAGTAGCTCGAGGTTCCCTTTTATATTCCTCAAGCTCTGGCAATGAGATTTATTTGTATGAGGTACGGTTCCTGACATGCCAAAAACTATCATTAATTAATAGCAGATTCATTAAATTAGTCAAATATGACCATTGATTATAATAAAAAAAGTTAAAGAAATGACCCAGTGTCGAGTGTCTGGTGGTCTCTGTAACGGTAGATGTATGTAGTGGTAGCTCCTTCTATTGGTAACTCCAAGTACCGATGACTATATGTAGTTATGACTTACTTTAGTAGTAGCTCTTGGTAGCGGTAGAATTATGTACCAGTGACCCATAATGGTTATCTTGTAACGGTAGAATTTATAACAGTAGTTGTCACTCTGTATTGATCAACTTGTGCATACCGGTAGACTTACTCTATCAGTAGCTCCTTTTAGCGGTAACTGTCTGCATACTAGTGACCTTTCTGTATCAGTATATCATCTTCATACCAATGACCTTTATGTATCGGTAGCTCATCTGCATACCGGTGAACTTTCTATATCGGTTGGTGTTTGTCTGTTTATGAAAACTATACACAGATTAAGTTAGGATAAAATATTACAAAGTAAATGAACATTTGATTAACCAAATGTTCTTGAATGAAAGATATATCATTTGAACATATTCAACAGTATTTATATTTTGAATTTAAGAACTTAAATAGTAACTAAATTAATGAAATATTTAATCGAGAAACATCATTTGGGATTGTCAAAACCTAATTAATCATAATTGAGATTATCAAAACAGGTGAGTCCAACAAAATTGTTCAAAAATGGTGCATACTGGAAGGAATGAGGACCGCATCAATTCACCCAATTGAAAGAGTAAGAATGATCATTTTTAGATGGGTTGAAGCCAATATTTTCAAGGGAACTAGCCACTCAAACATTCTCATCATATGAATAGATAGTATCATGTCTTAAAAAAATAAAGAAATGATTTTATAACTATCATAGAATCTGAAGGAATCATGAGAAGAAGGGGACAAATAGGAAAAAGATTGATAAAGTGAATAAGGGAAATAAATATTTTCCTACATGTGATAATTGTGAAAGGAAACAACTTGGTATATAACTTAAAGTAATGGTTGTTTTATACAAGTGTCGAGAGAAATTTCACCATTATTATGATTACGAGGGAAAGAAAAAGTTTTCCAATGTCCAATGCTTCAACACTGAGGAGATTGGACACTACACAAATCAATGTAAGATGTGTAATAATAAAATACCCCAAAAGAAAAAATGGATCATGATAATGATTATACTACTACCATGTATTAAGTGGATGGATTAATGTGTTTATGTTTGGATTTAATAATTATCTCAATTAATTATTTTTATCAATGATGTACTAGTTATAATAATTATGGAATATATATGTATTGTATTGCAGTACTATATCATTAAGGTTTTGAGGTTATAGGATTAATGTTACTAGGGAAAAGTGAATCAGTATCAATTTAATATTTTGACAAAATATATGGCTTAGGGAAATAAAAACCTTAATATGTTCCTGATACTGAGAGATCAAGTTTTTAATAAAGAGATTATTGATTTGGATAATGTAAATTTAATAGCACTTACTATCATGGAATCAAATAATGGACTCTTAAAAAAGTGGTAGAGTTTACAACATTTTGGACTTATTTAATATATCCAAATTTCTATGTTTTACATAAGGAATAAGGAATAATGAATGTATTTAATGAGGTTTTATGGCAATTCATGTTATTACCATGCTTTAAGAAAATACAAGAATAATTTACTCACATGTTTATATGTGATGATTAAGAGGAACATTATGTTGTTTAATAAGTTCATTATGGAAATCCAGTGACCTTATTTCTAATGTTTTGGATCATTATATTTTGTAGAAGTTAACCATTTATGAAATGGTTTAATTTGATCTTCAGACAAGGTCTTAGATATTTTTTTCTCTATGATTCAACTTGTTCCATGAAATGAAGTATGAGGAGTTAAAGAAACAGCTGAAGGATAAGATAGTATTTATAGAAACATATTATGTACTCATATTTCATTAAATTATTATAGAGTGAAATAACTTCCAAACATTATATAAAGGATACTGAAACAAACAAAATGTTATCCTAGTACCTTCATTTATGATGTGGGTGTCCAGAATAGTATTTTTTAGTATCATTTTTTTTATTTTTTGAAATGAAATTTAAAATTATAAGGATTCAATTTATCCAAGGATAGTATAATGTAACAGCCCAATGATTTTATAATAAATTTAATATAGAATTTAATGTGCTCAACACTGAGTTCCTATGAATTTTTTTTATTGTAAATATTTAAACAAGATAGTTATAACCTAGCCATTAAACACAATATTTCCCCTTCTATGATTTGAATATCAATAAATGATAAAACAAATTTATGTTTAGTAAGATATTTAGAGTATGATAGGATCAACATAATATTTTGGTTAATAGTAACTTGACCCTTCATAATGGTAATGTACCCTTATGAATATTAACATGAGCCTTATGAATAATAAATCAGCAAAATAAATTGTAACCTTATCCATGAGAATATAGGTAAAATTTAGTAACTTTATAAATGAAGGTATGGTATAATTATATCATAATACAAGTAAGTGAATATTTTTAAAATTAATAATTATGTGATGGTTTTTTTGTGATTAAAAATATTTAATTATGATATTATAATTTCTAAATTAATTTTAATTTTTTTTCATAAAATGTATTTATAAATAATAATTTTATTTTCCTATTCTTTTAGTATAATCTATTCAGACCTTGGTTAAAATTTATGGGTGTTATAAAATCAGTTTTAACAAAACAATGTATTTTTCAATTAAATGATAATTTTGATAAAAAATAATTTTCTCATATTTATGAAAATATTTTCATAAAATGAAGTTTATTTTTTAATTCTACACATTGAAAAATGGTTAGGGTAAATTTTTGGGATTTTTCTAAAATAATAGAATATTTGGGAATAGTAAAATATAATAATTTATAGTATAAATACATTATAAGATAAATACACTATTACTTAAGGCATTGATGATGTAATAAACCTTGGATATAACTCACATGAAATTTTACTTTATTTAGTCACACTAATCAATACTATTTCTTATCTTGAGAAAAATAATAAAATAATGAATAAAATAATGAGAAATTACCCTTCCTCCACAATAAAAAAACCCCTCACCACCTCTTCTCCTCACATCTTTCAAGATTTGATCATTCTGAAATTTCTACTCAATAATCTTCCCAATATCCTATACCATTACCATAATATCTTGGCCTTATAAAAATACCAAAATCAATCCCATTAAAAAGATTCTCAATGAGGAGTTTTCAATAGGTAAAATCCTTTTCCTTTTCCTTTTATTTTCTTTTCATGTTATTTATTTTATTATTATATCCTCAAATCCTCTGTTCAAATGATCATGATAACTAAAATATCATTTATATAATTGAATTATATCATTTTAATGTAATAAACATCATAAATCTCCTTAATATATCTCTCTTATTTTAAAAATGATATCATCGTCTGAGAAATGCTGATTTACAACCTTCATGTAGGACGAACATTCATTATTCAATTTATTCTACAAGGTTGGTAATGATAAAATTTTTAAGGTTAAACCATAGTATAATATAATTATTATAACATATTTATTTATCTAAAACCATTATATATACATAATAATAATTCATATGACAAAAGTAGTTCATGGTGATCGAAATACCACTGAAAAAATCCAAATGATTATCACTAAATGTCTTTTCCAATGATTCGTCCTCATACCATCTATCCATATGATATATATAAAAATATAAACTTATGGAAAATAATTAATAACATTTTATTAAAATTTTGTAGAATTATACACACCCCACATGAACTTCCATACTCATATTTTAGAATACTGATCATGAAAACAAAGAAAACAAATGTTCTCGAGCAATAAAATTGTATCTTATAACTAAAAAGAGAAATAAATGAACTTAATAAAATTATAATAAATAAAAAAATGTATATAAGGTTCTGAATTAATTAATTAATGGATTTAATTTTATTATCCAGGATGTTAAGGTCAAGTTCAGAACACATTCGAACATAAAGTAAGGGTTTTCTCAACTCGCTTTCATTTCTATGAGATATGCATTACTTGCTACTAAATTTTGTGTGTGGTGTATGTATACTTCCCTTTTATTTGTCATATATTGAATATATTTATTTTAATGTAAGTAAATTTACCAATTTGTGATTATTAATTCTGGAGAATATGATTCGATTGATTACAATGTGGTAAGACAATCTACCAGAACCCCTATTTTTCCTTCGGGTCACTCTTTCTCCATCATTACTCAAATGTAATGATTATTTTTTTATATTTCTTATAAATTATATGTATATGTAAAAAAATCATATATCTAGGTCATATAAGCCTTATTTTATGAGGATATACATGTTTTAAAAAGGTTTAATCTAAATTCTTCCTGATAAACAAGACCGATTCAAGGGAACTTCCCGATTTCTTACCCTTTTTCAGGTGCACTACAAAATATATTTTAAGCCACTATTATTTTTATAATATCAATAATTTAATCATGAAAATATAAATTGGTTCATTTCTATTTTTATGAAAACAAACATTCCTCTCCCCTTTAAAATCACTTTAATATTTTACTTAAACCGCACTAAAATGTTTTATTTCTAAAGTTTCTTAAAAACAATTCTTACACGATTTCACTTCAGTAGGACATCATTTATGCCTGAAATAAAATTTTAATTTACTTAAAGTTTCTTTTATGTGATATAAATGTCTAAAATAAGATTTTATTAAAAATAAAAATGTTTTTAAAGAAGAACTCTTATTTCCATATTAAAAAGGGTTTTTCTCACCTCATTTTTACTTCTATGAGATATATTCCTTGTTCACCATTATTTCCTTATACATGGTGCATATACTTCTATTTGGTATGTTATATTATGAATTCTATTATTTTCATGATATTCTACGTTTCACTATATGTTAAAAAATATTAATACGTAAATGTTTCAAGGTGGTGTGGGACATTTTGGAATGTTTAATATTATTTTCCTCAAGAATTTCTCAATGATTTTATTAGAGTAATTTCACCTATTATACTTAAAAGTGGTCTGGGACAATTTGATTTAAATATATCATTTTATTCTATATATAAGGATTTCATTTAACTTAGTATGTGATGGGTGGGGCTCTTTTTTTCCCCTTGACGCATCAATAAGTCTCATAAGATACAACAAAAATGGATTTTGGCCAAGGCCTTAACCATTTATTTTCAAAAGTACTTGATGATCCCTTGATGATAGGTTTATGATGTTCATAATATGAATTATCTAATTATGATATTAATAATTGATAAATCAAGTGATTATTTAACTAGTATAATATCCATGTTTTATTTTCATGTTATTATTTATATGGAACTATTTATCTAGTATTTATTCCTGCCATATTATTCTCAATATAATGTTTTAATGACTTGTGTTATTATTTATTCATCATGCCTTATCATTTATATTATATCTTCCACAATATTTTCTACCCTTACTGAGTATCTTAGCTCTCCCCTTTAATATGATTCTTTTTTCCCAGGATTCTGAGAAGTATATTATGGGTATATTATATAGTTAATCTAATAGATATTGGGTGTTATCAATGGAGTTTCTATTTTCCTTTCCTTTCATTTTATAATGTAAAGTTCATTCATGAAATCTGGTTTCCAAAACCGCTGAACTAATTGGTTCTTCAGGATGTGATTCCTTATAATCATACTAATGTAATAAATTAATGCACCGACTTCGGGCTTCTGGGGTTAGGGTCCTTTCATAATTGGATAAAATTAATTTAAAATTAATACCATTTAAATAATGAGATAACATTTTTTTAAGTGAAAATATTCAAAATATTGAAATATATTTCTATCCAAATTGAAAATGAATAAGATTAAAATGACCTTAACTGTATTAATAGGTTTCTTTTTTATATAATTTTACCTTAAATCATTTTTAAATTATAATTTTTCTTTTTAAATTATTTAGATGATAACTTAGTTTTCAATTAAAAGTCTATTTTTACTATTCATATTAAAAATTAAACTTATCAAAAAAATTCAAAAAATTCATCCAAAGGAAATTTTGATACTTCTCTTTCAAATAAAAAGTTTTTTAGTATATAATATAGAAAATTTTCAAATTAAAGATTAAAAATAAGTGTTCTGTCAAAAGGCGACAAAACTGCCTTTTTTAGGAAAATACATCTTTTATGAGTAAAATAAGATTTGTTCTTATATCATTCTAAAAAACATATAGGAATAATGTTAAACATTATATTGAATATATATATATATCATTCATATAATTAAACTTTATTTAATTGTTTATTTACTAGTATAAAACAAACTTGTGAACAATGAAATTGTTTTTTAGGATAAACAATATACTTTTATATTCAAAAGGGTTTTTAATTTCATTTAGAATTAATTAGTCACAAAATAATTAATTATATATACATGTGTAAAACATATTTTCATAATTCAGATAATCTTGTTCACACCATCCATTATAAAAACAATGATATAATTATCTTGTTTAAATTATTACAACAATAAAATTATGTTTTGTAGAAACTTAGTGGTGTATATAACAAAAGATATGTCAGTTTTTCATTTTTCATAAACTCAAATTGGTATATATTATAACTTAATCCATCAAAGGAATTTAATTTATTCAAAAAATAATGTTTGCAAAAACTCAGGGTGTTATATTCTATCACCTTAAAAATAATTTCTTCTTTGAAATTCATCACTCATATACAAAATGATGAAGATACCTCTACCTCATCACATCCTTAGGTTCCCTTGCATCTTTCTATGATTGGTGGATTCACCACAATAATTTAACAAGATGAGTGGTATTTTCCCAAAGAAAATTATTTTTATGATTAATAGTTTCTACTGATTTATCTTTATAAGAAATATCTTGACCCATCAGAATGACCTATGAGTTTTGTACATGTGAATGATCAAGTATATACTTACTCATAATAGATACATAGAACACATCATGAACTGGAGAGATATTTGGGGGTGTGTAAATTGATAAGCTACCCTTCCAATAAAATTATGAACCTAAAAATGAAATCGTTTCTTTTCAATTTGAAATTGAACTTCTAAAATCAATGGTGGATGTTTGATAATTTCTTTGTTGGAAACCCACATCATAAAAAGGATCAACAAATGTTCCTCTTAAAAAGAGGAAATGTAAAAGGTATAGATCACAAAATAACTATAATTTCGATTAGGATAACATTATCTTTAATAAAAACATATACATGGAATAGAATTCCAAAAATCAAGTTCTGATGGAGGGTGATAGAGAACATGGTCATTATAATGTTAACCATCACAGAATGATAATTTTTTAATGATATAGGGGATCATTTGATTCATCAGAAATGATGTTACTAGGATATGTTTTTTCAAAATACTACTCATGTTTAATAATTTTCCCAAGAATATATAATTAGATTATTTCATTCTATTTTGTAAGAACAATATCATCATCCGGTTATGCCTTGATCAATTTCTACTTCATATTTTACCCCATGAAATAAGGTTCAAATTGCAATTCATGAAGAACTAGTGTATCATAAGATCCATAATGGGATGAAAATTTATTCCTTCTAACATTGTACACAATAACATAATGGTTAGCATACATTATCCAATATGAATAAATCTTCACATATTTTTTTGTAATATATTAATCTCAAAAACCTCATCCAAATTTCATTGTTAATAATTTCATAAATGGATACCCTTATAAAGCATCCAAAATATTAAAATTGAATACTTTAAAAAAAAGGTAACTAAATTTAAAAAATAAACTTATCATTAATCCCTCCAAACAACTTGATTTAGCTATTAATTGGCACACAATAAAAATTGGAATACCATTACATATGTTATATTTAAACTTGGTAATTACATTATTTTCCTTAAAACCATAGTGAAAAAAATTCATGCTTTCAAAAATTAACTTTTTCCTCATACCGTAAATCCAACAATTCAATAAAATGAATCAATGATATTGTAAACCACCTTTGAATATAATCAATCCAAAGTTCGTCAATATTATACAATTTATTTTATAATATTAAAACATTTATCTATCTCTTCATTATCCCTACATCATGCATATAGTAAGGGTTGTAATTATCTTACTATTTTGTTCTCAAAAAGCATCACTTTACAACCTCTATCAATGTATGTGGCTACTCTCACCATTCAAAATATGATTTCGAATTATTAATGAAAATATATTGTGAACCAATCCTCAGTCATTTCATTATTAAATAATACCATGGAACTACTTTTACAATATTATTCTTGAATCCAAATACATAAAAACATTAATACATTAATACATCCACTTCAATTATGGGAATTGAATATGACCTTTTTCTAGATTTGAATTCTTGGTCCAAGAAATTTAGTTGGATAATTCCCATGTTTCCCACACATAATACAATGAAATCCTCAACAATTTGTCAATATATGACCTTCTTTTCCACATATATAACATCTTCCCCTATATTTGATATATTCCTATGTGTTCTTTTTCCCACAATATTGACATGTAGGAAGACGAATCAAATTTCTTATATGATCATAACCACGTGAACATTCAAAAAAAATTCGATCTTCCTTTTATTCGATGTTTTAGAAATCTCACCGAAGATGGGATTGTTGATCATAATATGATATTTCTGATTAAAAATAATCACAACATCCTTAACTCCATTAATTATCCCATTTGATTTCTTATCAAAAAAATTTCCATCACATTCAATGTTATTCCATTTCCTTTTGGATCTCACCATTCATTAAAATGAAAAAGCATAGAATAAGTAACATATCATACTGGAAAATCACATAACTATGAAAAATCACATATTGGATATCTAAATTATTACACCCTATTTAATCTATGAAACCATAGAGTTATCCTTAGATATATTCCTAGAAATATCCTATATATGTCCCTAGGGATCTCACTAATTTTTTCTTAATCGAGTTTCCAAAGGTAAACTAAACCTTTTTTCTAATACCAATTATAATGACTCGTGATTTTTATACATTGATATTAAATCTTTCTTAGATAAATATTCATTAAATTATTCAAAAACATGCATGATCACACATTCTACTTTGATGTAAATGTCCTTTTGTGGGAAACTTATGTGGATCCTTAAGGGAATATTGTTCATAGTCAAAAAAATGTGTCCTTAAGACACTGATCATCCTTTTCTGATGGTCAGGGATGGTTATGGGGATTCAAACCTTTCCATGAACATAGTATGGTTTATGAAAAGGAGTTTCTAAATACGAAAGGTTTATTCAAAAATGAAATTTCCTAGGAGTAGTTAGATATGTTTTCCCCATATAGGTTTGATGAAGTTTCCTATGTAGGTCTAATCCAGGTGCAGGAAAAGAGGGGAAATTCGATTTCATTGATGGTTCAGAGGTAGGTGATTTATGTGTCACTATGTATCCTATGATAATTTAAATCTTGAAGGAAGTAGTTATTTTAAGGTTTCTATATATGTGTATTTGTTTCACACATAGGTTTGTTATATTTTATCTTTTATACGATGTCACCAATGAGGCAGGGCTCATGTTGGACTTTCCCATGAAGATTTATTTCATGCACAGGTACATAGGGGGAAATATAATTTGTTGTTAATGGCCTCCAAAGAAAAACACTGGGTATCAATATTGATGGAGTTTCAACATTACAAGATTAGGATGTTGATATAGAAGCCCTCATTAAATGGAGGACAATTGGGATTAGATGTCCTAGCAAGCCTTGAACATGGGTGTGGATGAAAGTGTAAACCATTATTATATGTATTCTGAGATCACGAGTGATGGTATGGGTCTTGGAATCCACTGAGTATACAATGTTAGGAAAATACTCTCCTAAAGAATAATTTTCCTTTTGTTAACATGCCTTTTTTAGGAATATTGTGCATAACAAAATGGTGGTTTCCTTAAGACATTGACCTTCAATTTCTGATGGACTGGGACGTTTATGAAGATATGAAATTTCCTAAAGCATGAGGTTTTTTAAATGGAAATTATGTTTTTGGACATATGAGAAATAGTCATTTTACAATTACCCATGGAATTTCAAACTCCCAACATAGATCTAATTTTTATCTAGAGAGAATATTTTCTTTTACCATGGGAAAATGGCGAGTACCCAACCGAGGTCCCTAAACCTGTATGAGCTGTGGTCGGTGTAAAAATCAAGGGACATAAAAGGTTTGATCCACCACCTAGGGATGGTGTAACCAAGAATAGTAGCATTTTATATTTAAGGTGGATGGTCTCAGATGATGGTATGGGTGTCACTACATATCCTACTTTGGTAAGAATCAAGCTGTACGTAGTTCTGAACATGACATGGTAAGTGACCAATGCCAGAGGCAATGTCCTATCATGTGATAATACTATGATGTTACATAGTTTATTTAATTGAAAAAATAAACATTATCATGTAGTTTCACATCATATGATTAGGGAAATTTCTGTATTGTTTAGCATCATGTGGAAAGGATGTAGAGGACCCGACATGAAAGGGAGTAAATTTGAGTGTTCTTGAAATAGTCATACAAATTGGGAAAGTTTGGAAGTTACTCAATCTAAAATGGTTTTCATTCAAAGTTGGGGACATTTTAATTTTCCATTATGGATGGGACCGGGCCATAGGATCTTGGTGTCACCACGTACCCCATGAGATGGGAATAAAGCCATGTGTAGTTCGATATAGAAAAAACATACGTAGGTATAGCCCATATGCAGGGGGCATATTTCACTTTGGGGTGCCTAGACTAGGATGAGAGTCTGGGCATCACTACTTATATTGATTTCATAGTAATGAATCCATACATTGTTTTTGAAGTTTGTTACGTAGTTATGACCCACACATAGGGAATGTGAATTTTATTTTTGTTGGGGGAAGTGGCTGGACATGGATGATAGTCTGGGTGTCACTAAGTATCCTGTGTAAAAAGGAATCAAGCCATACGTAGTTCTATGGGATGAAATGGTAGGTGACTGATGTTGGAGGAAATTTCCACTCAGATGAGAACATTGTGGTGTTATTTAGTTCAACATCCTGAAACAGGTACATTTTGGCCTTATAGTTTTAACATCCTGTGGTGGGGATGTTGGCAGCATAGTTTAATGTCATGTTGTGGGGACCAATTTACATAGAAACCATGAGTGGGTAAGGGCTAATTGGGTAAGGATATTCGGGTATCATCTAGATGTAAAGGGGAAATAAAGTGTAAACCATGGTTCTAGGAATTTATGGATCAGGATGAGTGATACGGGGCTTAGAATCCATTGAGCATATAGAGGTAGGAAAAGCCTATACTAAGAAAGAATTTACCAATGGTTAACATGAATGTTTCATGGGAAACTTATGAAAAGTTACAAGGGCATATTCTGCATAGTAAACTATAGTTGTCCTCAGAACACTAACCTTCCATTTTTTATAGATTTGGAGGTTCTTGAAGATCTGAAATTTAGTGAGGCATGGAGTTTACAAAATTTAGAGTATGTGTCCAGATATGGAACAAATATCCAGACCAAAATTAGTCATGAGGTATGGAATCCCCAAAAAAGATCTAACTCATATGTAGGGGGTGTCCTTTTGATTCCAATAAAGATCCTTATAGTGGGATCTGAGGTTTGTAATGAACTACAATGATTTGAATTTTATTACATGAGATAGTGGGATTTGTAATTGCACAACTGGACCGAAGTATAGGACATGTGTGTCAGTATGTATCTTTTTAGGCGCATAATCATTCCACACGAAGTTCATAACATACCATGCAGTTTAGAGTAATATGGTAATGATATAGGTTCCCTATTGTGAAGGGGAAATAACTAGTGTGCATTTTTAGGTCTTACTATTGGGAACATAACACTCTTTTTGAAGATTGGTATTCCTTGACCATGTGGGTATTACCCTGTTGAATCTCTTAAGGCCACATGTGCTTTTATTGGTGTGAGAAACATGGGATGCCACTAGATTACTCTGACAATTAAGATGAAATTACTAATTATGTGGGCATGTCACTATTGATCCTTTCATAGGGATGGGCCCAGATTCAGAGATCCGGGTGCCGCTACATCTCTTGCTAGAATGAGAATCAATCTGAGCATAGTTCTATAAACTTCCCTATGTAGGTTTGTCCCATACATAGGGAAGGGTAATTATTATTTTTTCTAGCACTTGGGCTTGGATTTGGAGATCCAGGCATCACTACATATCATTCTTGGGTAAGAATCAAGATGTACATAGTTCTAGAGGTTCCCTGCATAGGTCCGACTCAAGTACATGGTGGGGAATGTTTAACCATTCCTTTGAGATGATGAAACATTCATATAAATTTACTCTTTTTTTGTTGGGGGGAAACCTCACTTGTGATTCCTAAGATCACATGGGATATTCTCAGTGTGAGAAAAAAGGAATAATAAGGTTTTTTATCACAATACATTGGTAGTTTAGGGTATATCGAAGGTATTATTGTTACAAGTGGTATCTATACCAAGATGTAGGATCGATTCGTATCTACGCATCTATTTGGAAATGAGAATCAAGACATATTTAATTCTGTGAACTTCTCAATGCAGGTCTGACCCTTGCACAAGGGGAATTATTTTTTTGGTAGCGGTTAGGCTAGGATTTGGAGATTCGGGCATCACTACATATCCTTCTTGGCCAAGAATCATGTCATACATAGTTCTAGACATTTTTCCACATATTGGTATGTCTTAAGAATAAGGAGTGGGAATGTTTAACCATTCCTTTGAGATAGAAGACCTTTCATGTACCTTTACTCATTTTTTGTGGGGTAAATCCTCACTTGAAATTCTAAAACTCAAGTGGGCTATTATCGGTTTGAGAAATGTGAAATAGATAGGGTTTGTATCACAATAGCGAGGTAATTGAGGGTATATCAAATCATTTTTGTATCATTTCTTGGATGAAAAAAGATATAAGATTGAGGTATCTCTACATATCTCATTGGGAATGAGACTCAGGACTTACTTAGTTCTATGAAAAATCCTACCTGTGTAAGTTTTTACATACAAAAGGAGGGAGAGTTATTTGATGGTGGTAGATGGACTAAGACACAATTTCTAGGTGTCACTATATATCCCATAAGATGGAAATCTAGACATACGTAGTTATGAAACATTTCCTAATTCCTATCCGACTCATACATAGGGGAGGGGAAAGTTGATACTTTATTACAACTTGAACTGTATTTAGAGGTTTGATCATGACTACGTATCCCACAAGTGAAGGAATCAAGATACATATAGTTCTGTAATGCGGTATGAAAGGTGGCCAATGCCATAGGAAATTTCTTCTTAGGTGAGAACCCTATTATTCTATATAGTTTTACATTGTGTGGTAAGGAAATTTACATCACAGTTCAATTTCATATTGAGGGTATGAATTACAGACAATTTAACATCATGTGGTGTGGACATGCATGATATTCAGTTTAATTTCATTCACTGAGGACTTATTATTCTTCAGTTTAACATCGTGTGATCCGGAAATTTGTAACATAGTTTTATATCATGTTTCATGGATGAATTACTTAGATTTTAACATCATGTGGTAAGGACATTCATGTTATTCAGTTTAATTTCATACAAATAGGACTTCTTATCCGGTATTTTAATTTCTTGTGATTAGGACATACATTCTATATAGTTTAACATCATACAACCATGATATCTTATCTTTCAGTTTAATGTGGTGAGATCAAGACGTACATGCTATGCAGTTCAATGTCATAAAACAAGGATGTATTATCCTATAGTTTAATGTCATGTGATAAGGTATGTATATTATTTTTTATATATGAAATATTTATTCAAGAACCTTTCATTGGTAAGAGTTGTAATAAGATTTCCATCCATTGACATTAAAGAATATACTTCATTTGAGTACACCTTGTTTATGAAATAAGGTCACTCTCACATTAGATCCATCTTTGGAGGTTTATTTCTAAGTATCATTAGAGTTATAATGACCAAAACCAATTATCCTTTGAGGAACGATCAAAGGTGAACCATTTTGTTGATGGCCCGTGTAATTCGATTTTGGTAAACATCTAAATAGTGCAAGGTACACAATCTATTTCCATTGAGTCATTCCAATTTATCCAGTTTCTTTTGGGATTGCTCATTATGGATCACTGATCAAAGAAGACAACACAGATCGAGGGTAACTGAACTTTTATGGGTATAACTACCTAATCCCCATACAAAAATGAGTATGATGTTTTTTGAGTGAAAGTTCGAGTCATGGTTGAGTAAGACCACAAACATTGGGAGAATATATGACCTTGATTTAATGTCATTGTCTACCATATTCTAGATTATATTGGACATGGTATTGCTTAATGCATAAATCTATTTTTTGGACACTGTATTATAGTAGGATGAATATATGGTTTTGATACCATACTCTAGATATAATTTCTCCAATTTGACAAATCAAAAATTAGTGTAATTTTCTGTCATTATATTATAAGGGTCACAAAATCTAGTGATGATATTAGATTTCATAAAGCTGATAATGTCTCTATCCCTTCCCTCTTTTAGGGATACAACTTCTTCCTATTTCTAAATTAAGTTAGTTGATGTGAGAATATACTTGAATTTATTTTTCTTCCTAAGAGGATATGATCCTACTACATCCATTCTCCATATATAAAATGTACATGAGTACTTGGATGTTTGATGTAACTATGGGGGTTGCTTGATGAAATTGGCATGAAACTGAAAATAATGACACTTCTTGGTAAATTTACCAAATCCTGTGTCATAGTGTTCCATTAGTACGCAATCGTCTGAATTTTAGGAGATATACTGGATTCTAATTGATTTACCGCATAGGCCTTAGTGTGTAATTTCTTCATAATAGCGGTAGTCTCTTCTCCATCAATGCATCTAAGAAGGAACCCATCAATGCCTTTCTTATAGAATACTTTTTTCTTGACTTGTTCCATCATACAGAATAAAATTAATTTCTCATCTCTTGATTTTCTCTCTTTTGGACCTCTCTGGTGGGAGTTCCCCATTTTATTGGTAGTCCGTAATGGGTTTCATATAACCAGTGGTTGGACCATACATTTAGGTCATGGAACTAATCTCGTCAATTTCTTCTATTTTGTATCAAATGAACATTATGACCATTTAGTGATGGGAAAGGTTGATGACTTTTTAATCCCATTCTAGGTCATCTTAAGCTGTGGCTGTAGTTTCTAATGTACCATCCTATGCATTTTTTGACTGAGGGACATGGGTTACTGTTGTATATGAAGGGAAATCCTCTATTAACCCATATATGTGGTCAAATATGGGTATTATCTCTTCGTTTTTATATCATAGTCTCAATTGACTTTCTTTATGTACAGTTCCAAATTAACTTTTATATTCAAATGTTTTACTTGTACTTGAAGTGAATTCTCTAGGCCTATATTGAGAGACTTTTAATTTGATTAATTGATTGTGAAACTCTATTATAGTAGGAAGGAGTAAAGAAGTACTTTATCTTATAGATATATGATTATGACTCCCAACCCCACTTTGTTATGCTTTTAGTCTCCCATCTTATTTCCTATCAGGTTTCTAGATGTGCTTTTGAAATACATCTCCCATGTTTAGGATTCCTCTTGAACAGATTAAACCACTTCATTGGGTTTTTCAGTATCCAATGGATTCATTTATTCCCAAGGGTGTTCTTTTAGAAAATATTCTAACACCATTCATTTGATATATTTCTATGTCATAGACCATATATCGAACTATTACAC
This sequence comes from Viscum album, assembly GCA_963277665.1. NCBI lineage: Eukaryota > Viridiplantae > Streptophyta > Magnoliopsida > Santalales > Viscaceae > Viscum > Viscum album. The sequence goes on from OY728125.1 coordinate 2,097,672,236, forward strand.
AATGACTGCCCACAGTGATAGAAATTCTGTTAACATTGGAGGACTAAGAATTTACTTGAGTGGGTTACTACGCGAGTCCAAATGAAACTTTTGGTGCTATAGGTAGTTTCATTGTTTATGGACCATAAATATTTGTTCCATGCATTTATTTTTTATATTTCGATAAATATACTCAACATGAATCATAGTCCAGGTGAGATAATAATTGTTTTTTCTCTATTATCATCATTATTCTATGCATGGAAGGAACCTAGAGACCACTCTAAAGACATCACATACATTATGAGTGGTCTTCCTTCGATATGCGACATTAACTCTGTAGGGATTAAAAGGTACTTCCTAATATTATCGAATGTTTCTTGAAAATTGTTAGTCTATTGATATGAAAACCCATTATTAATAAACTTGGTGAAGGGAAAAATTTTGATTGCGAGGTTGGATATAAAGTGACTAATGTAGGGAAAGTTTCCTTGAAGCCCTCTCAACTTAGTGAGGTTGTGAAGAGGTGACATTCTAAGGTTGGGATTTGTCTTATAGGGGTCGAATTTGATGTCATGATTGAGTATGAAGAAGATAGAAAATTTACATGCAGTTACATCGAAATCACATTTTAATGGGTTCATTTTTATGTTGTGTTGTCATAATTTGTTGAAGATAAATTCATGATATGATAGGTGTTTCAATCACTATAATGGTTTAACCACAAATTCAACAACATATAATTCAACGAAAATTCCTAAGAAGGGCCTAAAAATGCAAAGCATGGAATGATGATATGTGGCTCTATCATTTTTCAAACCTAGGGCATTACCTTCTATCAAAATACTCCCTATAGGACCTAAAGGCTATGTCTTATTAATATTCTCAGGCCATTTCGATTTGGTTATATCTTTAATATTTGTACATGAAAGATGGATATTGATATTTGGTAGTTTCATCGATCAACAATTCTGTGATTGGGATCGGGAAGTCATCTTTCAGGCATTTCTGACTGAGATCCCTAAAATCAATGTAGACTTTGATATGCCCATTATTCTTATTTAAGGGAACTATTTTTTCCATAAATATGGGATATTGGAACTCTAGAAATAAGATTTATGTAATTATTTTATTGACTTTAGCCTCTATTTTGGAAGCATGAGTCGGGTGCATCCTCCAGGCAGCTTGGTTATAGCCATGATGGTCTTCTGGCCAGCCCAAGTGGTGGGTGGACACCTCTGGGTCAAGACCTATAATTTATATATAATTCTAGGAGAAAACATATTGATTATTCCTTTGGAATGAGTTGTATACATATTTTTATTCATATGACATGGGCACATTAACCAGAGTGAGTTACGGGTCTTCTTCGGCGCCAAGGTTTATTTCCTTGAGTTTGTCAACATTTGTACAGACACCCTCCTAAAATGATAGAGGGGCATACCTACATCATATTCCTCTTCCTATACCTCATTTTATTTTTCATCTCCATCTTCTTATGATGGGGAAACAATTCTCGAGATGAACACTCGAGAGTTGAGAGAAGAGTCGCAATTCTGGAATTCAGTGGCTGATGTGACTTCTTTTGACTCAATTGTCAGCGAGGAATTTTATAGAGAGATTAGGGTGACAGAGTGACATGTGAATTCATTTTATTCTTCTTTAGTGGGTGAGGTATGGATTTTCTAGAGCTCTGAGGATGGACTGAGTGCATTTACATTAGATCATTTATCTTGGGGGCCAGTGGATTTTTATACACTGCTAGGCTAAGTATCCATGACTATACTCACAAGGACTACATAATATGAATCTGAACAGGGACACCTACAGTCCACAAGATTTATGGGTAGTACATATTCCTCACTGAGTATCTTGAATGGATTTATAGGGACCACTTACAAACTATTTGGAGCAGTTACCTAATCAATACAATTGATTTAGGGTCACTTCCCCTCCGGATCATAAAATCTTGCATTGATATAGTATGACTTGAATGATTTGAATTGGACTTTATCATCATGAAATGTTTCATTCATCCCATCAACAAAATATTTGATGCACTGATGGTATGATGAGAGGATCACAAATGCTGGTGCAACCGGGGTCTTCATAGTAGGGCATTGAAGGTTAAGTTTTTTTGAACCACCAAAAATGATGAGTCGGATATGAGCTCTCCGAACCATGTTTTTAGGTTGATTTATCCTAATGGATTCTTTTAAATTTAATCATATCCCAAAATAGTCTTGGAGTTGAATTTCATACTATCTTCATTGCAGCATAACAGGTGAAGTGTCCGTAGTAGGATGTGATTAACTCCAGATCCATTGTCAATAATGAATTTTCACACATCAATACTATTTATCCAATCAAACAAAAATAAGGGTTTGATATGTCCATTAATAATCACATCTTCATCTTGATCTAGGAAGAAGATAATTGCAAGGAATTATTCAAGATCGGTCTCTGTTCGATAGAATTCAGTAGCAGTCACTTTTGCTTCAAACTCTTGGGGTCTTAGAGAAACTTCTATAAGTGTACGCCGTATATATTTTGAAAAATTTAGGGAATCCAGGATTGATACCATGGATAGTACTAAATAAAATTGTTTCAGAATATCAAACTTCTTCTCTAAAGGTCAGCACTTCCCCATGAGGGGATTTTCTTTCACAGGTGCTTTAGAGGCTTCAGCATTGGATGAGGGTTGTCCGACCCTCAGGACACGAGCTGATGGTGATTATATACTTTGTGGGTTTGTCAAGTAGGTTTTCCTCCAACCTATGAGTGACTAGAAATTTATTCATCTTTTGATGAATATTGTAGGATTATTGGGCCAGAGTGGCTTCCAACAGAGGTAGAGGAAGTTTCCTATTCCTCTTGGGTCCATTGAAGGGATCTTGTGTGAGTTTCTGTAACATTGATAGTTTGATCTGCTGTGTGTCCCTATATTTGGTTTCTTCCATGACTTCATAATCTCTTGTATCCTCTACTTTTAATAAATCTGCCTACTATTCCCCTATTAGGTGCAGGTAACATGGGTTTGTATCCATACTCTTCATTAGATAAGGGATCCATTAAGTGAATGACATTAATGGATCTGAAGACCAGTTCCTCATCTAATAACAAGTCTACTTGATTGAATTTTACAGTGGTGCCATTTGGTGGAACGATGCCCATTCATTCTGATCCATTGGAATAAAATCTGAGAGTGTCAAATATATCTTTGGCCTTGACATACTTTCATCTTCCTAAACCTTCTCCTCAGCTTTTTATTTAAACTAATTCTTGTATAGTCAAAGATTGGAGGATTTTGGGGCCAAGACTTTGGATTATGTTACATTAGGAGCAATTGGGAGCACAATTAGTTTCTTCAACTACACATGGATTATTCCAAGAGTTCATTCGACTATTTTTTGAGTCATATAATGATCTAAATTACTATCCTTTTACTAAACACTTTTTTTCACATCACACCATCATCTGGGCTAGTGGTTAAAATAGATGTCACTTGCACTTATGGTGGTCCCATTTTGTCTTTCCTAGAATCTATCATTCTTTAAATGAGGTATTTAAAGATTAATCATTATTGGATGGTTTTCCTTAGTATCTGGTGGAAGGTTTTATAATCTGGATGGTCATTGAGACCTACTTTATCAGCCCTCTTTGGCTCTGGTAGATAGAGAAATTTTCAATTCATGGAGGATATAATGTATCCACAGACTTGGTAATCTCAGAATGAGTAAAATGTATTTCTCCCTTCCACAAATTTATTTATCCTTTCTCTCCTCCACTTGTCTTATTGAGGCATAGTTTTTTATTGATTTCCAGGAGGCCCTTCATGATTCAGTGCATGCCTGGGAGCTACAACAGGCACATGGGTTGGCTTAAGGTTAATGGAGGCCACTACATCTTTTCCATCTGTTTTTCTGGGGGGCGTTGGGACTATTCGGTACATGAGGTTAGTCCATTTCTAGGAATATTTTATTCTTTTGGAAATGGTTGATAAATCATGAAATCCACTTGTATTTTTTACCAGGATGAGTATTGTTCACCTCTTGTTGTGGAGGTTATCGATGCACATATCAAGTATTTCATCTTGGGAGAGCATCTGGTTCGAAGAGAATATCAGAACATTCTATCTAGAAATTAAAGATGAGACTCTCTCATTCTTCCAACTATTTTTAGTTCATGAGGTCACTCATTGTTGTATTTGGAAATGTTGAGACGAATTGAAAAATGAAATACCAATAAAGATCCTCCCAACATGTTAACGGATGAGCTATAAAACTTGTATACCATTAAATGGCTGAACCCTGAAGGGTTATAATGAAGCATCTAAGTTTAACTACTTCTTGTTGATCTGTGGTTCCTATTATGGGATCACATTAAGGTTCATAATTCTTCAAATGTTGTTCTAGGTCACCTGATCTATTGAATATTAAGAACATTGGATTACAAAAATTTGGGGGTGGTATAACGTTACTCAACCAGTTTAGGTGAGTATTGTGTTCCAATTTTATCAGAATATTCCATCCTTCCATTTCTTGCAATAGATCTTCCAATGAATCAAAGGTATTAATGAGCCCTCAATGTGATTCCTATTGAACCTGATCATAGGTAGGTGAAACACGATAAAATATTGGTTGTGCCGACACTGTTGATACTTGTGGTAGATACATGAATGGGGGAAAACTTTTTGGATTTTCCTAAATCCATTATAGTTGTTTCCTTAATAGAGTGAAATATTTATATCCTTTCAGGATTGGATTTTGGAAGAATGATGGCTGCATCACTTTCTTGGATGAGTATTCTGGCCTTATTTCATTCATCAAGATAAACCCGTGTGACTGAGTTGCACATTCTAGAGGTGTATGTTGGCACCTTTCTAGAAAAACATGAGGATCATATTACATGTGATGTGTGCCTTAGGGTAGTTCATCATTGATTCACCTCAACTATTCCATCTCTTCCTATTATCAACTGAATTATTCATTGAGTGCGAGGGACTCATTCTCATTGGGAGGAGGTGGTGGGTCATATGTGACCTTGTTTTTATTCTTATCTTTATTAGAAATTAGGAAAGAAGGAAATTATGGTTTATCTAAGGTAGTTCCCAAATTTAGGGTGGCCCACTAGTTATGGGGTTATACACCTCTAGGTTTAGTACGGATTAGATTCTGGTTAGAACCATCCTCTCCTTGTTCATCTATATTGGAATTATTTTCAGTTTAGTTTTTATGATTGATGACCCTATCATTTAAGGATGCATAATGCATTGTGGGTGTCGTACCAGCTGGTGAATGGTATAATATATTTATTTATCCTTTTTTGGATCTTCTCCTTCCATTCCAGGGTCCTCTTCAAGTTTCTTAGTGAAGGGTAACTCAGAGGGAACCTTGATATGTCATTTTCATACACCTTCCTTCTAGGGGATGTGTACTACAAGATGGAAAAAACTAGGCGACCTATCTATTTTTCACCATTCTTTATCAGAAAAAGAAAGATTTCTATTGGGTGGGTGGTTGAGGTAAAACCCCCCAGCCTTATAGTTTGGGGTTTCTCCTATTCTCTTATTGTGATGCATCGGATCAGATATTTTGTACTTACGAGGGCATTTTTTTGGACTTATGGGGTAATTTGTTTTGTAAAAAATTCCCCCATACCTACAGAATAGGGATAAACTCACACTATAATCATATCTATTATTATTACTACTCTCTGGATCTCCCACATTATCATTCAGGTTTGATCCAAATATGGTGTTGGGTCTACATGTGAATTATTTATTTCCAAGGACATGGGAAATGCTTGATAATTGGATTCTATTAGGAGAGAAGACAACTGAGTGTTCTTAGTTTTCTGGTTTAAGAGTTTTTCAATGGATTTATCTCATCAGGAATGATACTTTTAAGACTATCCCATGGCCGGTTCTTGTTGAGTATGTCAGCTTTCCCGAATAGGGATTTCATTTGACAGTATTCTTTGGGGTAATGCCATTACAAGATGTAATTTCCAGTGGTTTTTGTTAAATGGTAAGTGGGGTAAAATAAAAATCTACATGATCTCCCCATCCCTGGAAATGAACACCATATAGGGAGCCACCAATAACAAAATGTAACTTGTGTTGTGTATGGAGGAAAGTCAGTTCAATATATTTATTTTTCATCTCTTATTGTTGTCACCGTATAGGTGGGAGGGCTTCCAGGTCTATTTGTTGACTAAGATCTCTTTTTTATTTTAATGTGGTATATATACCTAACACAGGGTAATAATTCTTTTTCAAGTGGTGGAGAGTTTCCCATAGGTTGAGATGAATGTTAAGTATTCATTCTTCAAAAAATTCTCTTGGTATGTCAAATTGAGGATTAGTTGTGACAGAAAACATAACTCATATGTCATCCTTTTCTAAATGTCTTCTCATGAAAAACATATCAATTTTTTCTTATACCAGTGATTCCTCTTCTTGATCGGCCCAATGTGAAAACTTCTTCATGATCTTGTCAGAAGTAGCATTACTAGTATGGATCTTAGTGATATTTTAACAGTATGGGGGTTGGTTAGAAGGAGAGTGTGGCCCCAGGAATTATTCTAGCTAAGAAAGGATGTCACTTTTCTTTGATAGGGTTTCCAAAATATCATACCCTATCCTTCATAGCATCTCAACATATGAAGGATTTATTGCATTTGATTCAGCAAGGGGAGGACCTCCGTACTGATATGGAACGTGGTTGTGGGGAGGACCTTCACAGTTGGTGCTACAATGGAGTAGACCACCATCATAGTTTTATACCCGACTATAGGGATAATTTCTATAGTGCATACCCAGGGGAGGACCATCAGGGTGGATGTCAACATGGGAAGGTCCTTATTTTTCAACCAAGTCATCACCGCGAGGAGGAATTTTATAGTGACTACCATTATTGCGACGAATACCATCATAGCTTACTATCTATCCAGAGGGAGAATTTACATAGTGTACATCAGGAGGAGGAACTTTATGATAGAATGAAATAAGGGGAATGACTTCTTGCTGCTCGATATCATTTTAGGGAGGGACTTTGCAATTAATTCAATCATGGTGAATACTACCATCATAGATTGGTTTCTGAATAGAGGGAGAAATTCTACAACATATACCCTGAAGTGGACTGTAACACCCCGAGATTTTATGAGAATTATTCTTTTTAATTTATTGGATGTCTTTTGTTGTATGTTTTACCAAGATTAGCTTGCGCTATACACAACACTGTATTAGCTTGTAGTATACACAACACTATTCTTGGCTTGTGATGCACACAATTTCAAGTTCTTTTGAATAAAATTCATTTTACACAACACCAAGTATAGATTTTGATCAATTTATAACTGAAATATATTTTGAGTATGTTATACGCAACACCAAAGGAAGCTTTCCTTACATGCAACCCTGACTTGGCTTGCATTACACGCAAGAGCGACCTTTCCTCAATAGCATGTGTTGTACACAATACTGAGTTCCACTAAACAACGATATATTGTTATAATATTATTATTAACTAGATTTTATTAATAGTATTAACATGATTTTTAATTTTATTACATTATAATTTATCTTACACATTTTCTGGAATGATGTATGAGAACAAAATCAATTTTTCAGATAAAAGAAGTATTTTTCAAAAAATGCAGTTTTGCCACCTTTTGATGGCGCACCCATTTTAAATCTAATTTTGGAAAAGTTTATAAGTTCAATTTTACAAAATAAACTTTTATTTTGAATTAGGATATAAAAATTTACATTGGATAAAGTTTTGATATTTTTCTAAAATCGTTCTTATTTTGATGAATAGTAAAAACATGCTAAATTTTACATTAAAATAACTTTTTTCATCGAGATAATTTATATGGTTAAATTATAATAGTAAATTGTTTTAAAGTATAAATAGAATATATTTTTACCATTTAATATAATGTATGTTATTAGAATTAATTTTACAGTGTATTCATAGGTAAAAACATTTCAATCTTTGACAATGTTTTAACTTTTAAAACCCATTTTCTTAACAACAGGATTAATTTTAAATTAATTATTGTAACTTCAGTGTTTTGAATTTTGAAAAATTTATTCCATATTTAGATTAATGGGGTCCAAATTATGTTAATAGGTTACTTTTTTTTGATATTATGAATAGTATCTACATTAATTTTTATTTACAACAGTTAAAGGTAAGTCGGGTAATTAAGGGTAAAAATAAGATTATAAAATTACTCTAAGACCTGAAAAAATTTTATTGGATGAATAAAAGTTGACCCATATCACTTAAGGGTCGGAATAGATTCATTTCTTGGAATTTGGACCATAAAAATGATATAATTATTATTAAAACACAAGAAATTGACAACATGTCACTCTCTTATATATTATAAGTGTAATAATATTAATTTAGTGATAAACCTCATAAAATGTTGAATATAAATAGTCTCAAGAAATATAATAAAATTATATAAATCATGAAAATTTATTTAGAATTTTTATGTATTAAATAATTATCATTAATGATGACACAATAACGATGTAGAAATTATTTTATTGATTGAAATATCAAATAAATGGTTTTAAAAATATTAAAATAAATATTATATGGACTAATTAATGTTCTCCACAATTTTTTAAGATGAATATGACATTTTATGAGGGTATTAAATATTTTGGTTTGAATATATCCTTTTTTTGGATTTTATTTAAATTCAAATAAATGAATTGTTTTAAAATTGACCCTATTGTTATTTTATAAAAATAACATATTATAAAATTGTTTAAAATCTCAAAAATATTTAAAAATTATAAATTGAAATTTATATGGTCCAAAATGTCATAAATTATCCAATTATGGAAAATTCAAAACACATAAGTAATTATTTATAACAATTTAAAATTTAGAATATTATTTCCAAAAATAAAATTAAATAGATTAAATAAGGATAAATCAAGTTGATAAGGTTTAAAATAAATTTCCAAAATCTCTAAATCTTATTGGTTGATGATAATAAAGCACTATATCATCTAATATTCTAATAGGAGTCATTTTTGGAGGTTTTTAAGTTGGTTTTTATTTTATTATAAATTAATATTTTAGAGGTTTCCAAAAGTGCCCCTCTCCTCTCTTATAAAAGGGAACCTCCTCCCCTTACTCCTCACACCACATTGAGCCTTAAATATTGGAAAAACCATACCCATTTCTCTTCTCCACTTCCCTAGAAGCATACTATAGGTCCTGGTCTTCTTCATAGACCATCTTTAGTTCCCTAAGAGGAGGTTTAGAAGAGGTGCATCGAAGAAGATGTAATATCCTTTACTGATTCTTTCATGTTCATTTATTCTTCTACTTCCTCTTATTTTGTTGTTTAATAATAAAGTAATAACATCAGAATCACTCATATACAGATATGTTATTATAAATATGAACCAACCCTATTTCATCTTCTATCCCTCCTACGTGAAACGAAATCAACGCGTGTGCGTACGTACGGAATACCGTCTCCACGCTGTGGTGTAATATGTTTTTCCACCACCGCCTTACTTGGATGGGTATAATGGTGTAAATAATAACTATATATGGTTATTATAAAATGATAATAATTCTAAGATATTATATCATCCACTCTAATTCCATTCAATAATTATGGGAACAATATCCTCGCACGTGCGTACGTACGGATTACCGTCTCCACAACACGATGAGATTCATTTTCCCAGTTAACCATTCAAGAATGATTATAAAGTATATATAATAAATAATCATAAAATATATGACATATTAATGATAATATATTTATTTATATGTCATTTACTTACTTCTATACAATTTAATAAGGAAATGAAAACATCATTCATGCGTATGTATGGCCTACCGTCTCCATGAACGGTGTATTTATTTCATTTTATCGATATATTATATATATGTATTTTCTTAATATATTTATATTATATAAATCATGTTTTACATTCTAGAAGTAATTAATCATGATATAAGTAACAATATTAATAATTAAAATTCAAAACACGGATGATAAATGAAACGATTTTACCCAAAACGCTGCTTAACATGGAATTGACAAATGAACGAGTAATATAAAGTCGTAAGTGAATCATATATGATATCATAAATATTCTTATGGTTATGTTACAAGTTAAAAATATGTTTAAAACCACTATATAGTAGTCTCAGACACATACAGAATAAATTGGACATAAGTTAAGGGATTATTTCATCTCGCTTTTATTTATATGAGACATATGCCTTAATCACCAACTACTTCTTTTGTATAGTGTTTAATCATCCCATGAATGTTTTATGTTTTTTATTATTAATGATATGATATTTACATATGAATGTAATTTTCTTTATTTTATGACACTTATGATTCCACCGATTATAAATGGTAAGGGATAATTGTGCAATTTCAATTTTATCCGGGATTGCTTATACGTAAGTATTTACTGGGGTTATATTTTTCATCCATGTCCATAAAAATGTTTTCATAATGTGTTTGATATTATTCCATGTATTTTTAAAGTCATTTTTACCCCTTTTTACTTTTACTTGGTGTTATGGAAAGAATATTTCTTTTGTTTACCGTACGTGGTACTTTTTGACTTTTCCATTAAAAGTAAGAGGAGAATGTTTTTTTAACTTATACGGCATGAACGGATTTTTACAGTTTCATAAAGAATTATTTTCCTAAATATTCCTCTACAATATTTCATGATAATTATCAACAAAATCCTTTTTATTTAAGATTTGATGGAATTTTGTGAAAAGAAAATGATTTTGAAGAAGAAATGATTTTTTCCTCAAGAATTCATTTCAAGTGTTTTATCAAAACTATTTTCCATCTAGGATATCATTATTTAGGATGTTTATGTTTCAATTATAATGTCTTTATTATATATATGGTTTGATTTTTATTTTGAATAAATGACATCCATTTGTTTCATATGGATTATGTCATGATTGGATGATATTTATGAAACCCATTTTATTCTTTGGGCTATGATGAATGATTTATGTTTATTTTGTGGCACATGAAAGAATGATTTAATTATGAGATGGGTGGGACATATATATCCCTCCAATTCATTGGGTAATTATTCATATCTCATGAGATAGACATGGCTAGAATGGAAAGTAAAATCTAGTTCAGTAATACAGGGCTGGAATGGCTGGTAAACCCGGTTCAATAATGGAGTTTGTCCACTATGATGGTCTTGGCAGAATTGACTCGGCTAATATGGAAATAATATCATGTGATTAATTGTTTTTCACAATTAAATGTTTTATTCCCATGATATTTTATCATGATTAATGTTCCTTTATGATCCATGCATTATGTAATGCCATGTTTTATGTCATTGCTCAAGAATTTGATGTTTAAATTTTATGGTCATGTTTTTACATTCAAATGTTTATAGATTGTTTTATGTTCTCTATGTCTACCCTTAATGAGCATTTGAGATCACCCTTTTTATGTTTTATTTTTCCCAGGATATAAATAAAGGTTTTAGGTAAAAAAGGGGAAGAACTTTTGGGGTATGTTGAAGATCTTTCACCATGATTAGAAGATTTTTTCCGAGTTTCCAAAGACACTAAACTAATACGGTCTTTAGGTATCTGTTTTTGTTATGTATTAAGTATTCCACAAAAGTAATGTAATGTCCATGTACGTCAAGATTTGGGTCTCTACCTAGACTATCAGGGTGGATGACATTAATGGAAGGTCCTTATTGAGTTCGATCTTCTATCCATGAGGAGGTCTATCATGAAACTCATCCAGAGATAGGATCTTGTAATTTATCGTTTCTCACCTACAAAATAAGCCATCATGGGTTCTCTAAGGAGGACCTTCAAATAGTCTAGTAAAACATTTTATGGAGGACCTTCACAACTGCTATTTCAAATTCTATAATTTCTTTATGGGTTGATAGGATCATGAGTCTCTCTTGATAGTTGATTAATGGAATAATCAACTCCAGATTCCAGTATAACATAGTGATGAACATGCTCTTAAATTTCCATTTTCATTTGGCATGATGTATTTTTGGGAGATTTCTCATGGGAGAATGGTGTTTCCTTCTATTGGTAATGTCCTTCATATACAGTTTCTTGTTTAAGTGATTCCCATGATGCTGTCAAGACATGATGACAAGCATCTAGAGTTTAGGTAGAGATATATACCTACCCTAGAGACTCCACCATGGTGGGATGGTGCCCCCTAGTTGGAATAGGTACCTGTTCCTGATCTAATTGTCCATTTATCATAAAATATGGCTGATGAACCTCCTGGACTAGAGCATAGATACATGTTTTCTCTAGAGTGACCATATTATCTTGTGTATGGGTCACCCCACTTGGGGAGAAGGGGTTTTGGGATTTAATTCTTTCTAATTATATAGACAAGATTTTATATTAAATGGTCTGGAGGATATGACCAGAAATTGAGGTTTGATCATCCATCATTTCCAAGATTTTTTGGGATATGTCTTTGGATATAATGGGGATGTATTCAAATTCTGATGTCAGAGCAGGAATATGTGTTTGCTTCAAACCTCCATGCTTTTCTAGTGGTTACAGGCTATTATCCTATGTTGGGGTAGAGGAAGAAGTTTGGCATTGATTTATATCTTGGATACACCAATTGTTTCCTCCTATTACTATTGTATTTGGATAATGAGATTTGTATTTATGGGTAATTTTTTTCATCTAATCGTTTGACACTATATTTGTCTAATAGGATTGTAATGAATCCAACGGAATTTGACTCTGTCTGTATTTGATTGCCACCATATTTTACTGGTGGGTTTTATATGAGGGGGAATAAATTTGACTCTTCCTATACCTCCGTATTTATATGGAGGGATTCAGAATAGATAACATGAATGTATTCTTTCCCATGGTTTTCTATGGTATTTTCATGACAGATATCCTCCTCAGATATATTTGTGACGACTTGTTCTTTATTATATGTTTTTCACCCTTGTGGGAAGTCCATGATAATTGTGTTTGTTGAACATCATTTGGAGCCCTCAGTGGGATATCCTCTTCAGAGTGAGGATACTAGGCCACATGGTGTTAGCAGTGACATCATTTGGCAAGGGAACTTGAGTAGAACCCTTGTTCGGTAGGGAGGAAATCATTGGTGATGAATTCATCTACCTCCCTAAGACAAGGGAGGTACTCATTTTCATATTCTGGGAATAGGCTCTCGAAAAGATTTGAGATGTCTAGTGGAGTTTCCTAGTTCTAGAAATCTGGTAACTACTGAGTGGAAGGCTGGTGGGATTTTGTTGACTTGAGGGCATATCTTGCTACTTCCAGTGTTAGGAGAGTACCATTTTAATGCTACTACAGAATTTGTGCCTTTGAGATGTTGTATTGGAGATGCTGGGTAGGTGATGGTGTCCTCTATATTATAAAGGGCCCATCCTGTGTAGTGGTTTAAATGCGTGTTTGTGTGAACCTCAAGGATAAAATCAGATTGAAGGAAGATTTGAATAATTCCATCAATATATGTGAAAAGTATAGAAAAAAACCCTTAAAAGTAGAATCTCATGACCACATGTGTAATTGATGGTCTCGCTTGGACCTATTCCTTTTTGAATGTGAAAGGGCCTGAGGCTGGGTAACACCACAACTATAGTTAAGGATTCACATAGGGTTCACCATTTTTTTGGAAAAATGTTTTTCTCATTGATAAGAAATTTCCAATTAGGATTGAATTGTATATCCTTTGTATCTTTTGAAGTAGGTAACATGGTTAAGCCATTTATTTCCGGATTAAATTTCTATTTCTGAAAACTATAGGTTTGTGTGTATATGGGTTGATTTAAAGGGGTTACTTGGTGTACAATCATTGATACTGAGCATAACTGAAGTAACTGGGCATGCAGGGAAAGCCCCAAAATTGGGATTTTAAAAATTTCCACCATCGATCAAAGTGATCTTGTCGACGTCGGTGAAGAGCTTCTCGATTAAGTCCTTGGGATCACACCTGAAGAGTTTTAAGCACAAAATAAAACTGTAAATACTTGGTCTAGATCTGAATCCATGCACGATTTCTACTCATCATTGTAGATCGCTTCTTGAAGAATCCGAAGCTGAATTCCTCTGAATCATCCACATGTTCTCTGAGAAATTGCAGGAACACTATTCATTGAAATTTGGGTCCTTGCTTAGAATTCCAAAGATGCCTTCGACGCTCCAATGATCACTGCATCACTCTTCTTGAAATGCATGAGAGAGAGCTCGATCTAAGCTCCTTGGATCCAGAGAATCTCTTTCTAGAACATGGGAGAGAGGATAGGAGAGAGAATTCCCATGAATAGTATTTGGAAAACTCCTATCCTCCTCTATTTATAGTGTCATGTACTTACCATGAAATGCGAACCCGACCCCCTGAATAATCAACACACTATTAACGAAATTTTATGAATACTAATATAAGTCATAAATATTATTATCACTCACTTTTAATATATTAAAATATATTATGTGATAATAATTGATCCATTAACTCGACTCTTCATTCCAACAAATATTAATTGAACCTTGACTATTTAATATTCATCAATTGATATTTCTCAGGTATTTACTTAAAACTCGTAAATATATTTAATAAATAAATTCAATGCTCATTATTCTAAACTCAAATAATATGAATTTATTTATTGCATTGGTGATCATATTTCTTAGTCAAATCCTGAACCCCAGTGGTGGCACAACGGAAAAAATCGCTATTTGCGACAGGCTATTTGCGACGGTAATAAAGCTCGTCGCAAATAACAAGTCCACGAAGCTATTTGCGACGGGGTGAAGTGCCCCTCGCAAATAACCAATTATTTGCAACGAGATTTCTTCTCCCGTTGCAAATAGTTTGGCACGACTTGCTTACCAATCCTTGTGAAAACAATTTGTCACGGGGAGATCTCTCCCGTCGCAAATAGTGTGGCGCGGTTTGCGCGCCAAACCGACCAGGGTTATTTGCGATGGAACCCGTCACAAATACCCTACGACGGTCAACAACTTTTTGCGACGGAATGTCATCCCGTCGCAAAATGACTGTTGGCAGACACTATTTACGACGCATCCCGTCGCAAATAACCTTTTAACCGCATATTGTTATTAATGCGGGCGAGGGTAATTGTGATGGGACCCGTCGCAAATACCACCATTTGCGACGGGAAGCCCGTCGCTAATAATCCTGTCGCAACTAATCTAACATATATATACCCCATCCGTTTTTTCCCAAAACATTCAGATCTTGCTCTCTCTCTCTCTTCATTCTTCAGTTTTCAAAGAGAAATTTTTTTTAGTTGAAGTTTTTTATACTAGAGCAATCGGAGGGCGTCAATATCTTCAAAATATCAAAGTTTAAGGTATTTATATTTTATTTTTTTATATTTATTTTATTTTTTTATGTTAATTTTAATTGTTGTTTATGAGTTCTAATTTAATTAGATTTCAATTGATTTTTAATTATATTTAGTTTTACTAAGAAATTGATATTGTTAGTAATAATTATAAATATTTTGTTATAATTAATATTAATTAGATATAAATAGGAATAAATAGATATAATTAGCAATAAATATATATATTTAGCAATAAATAGTTATAATTAGGAATAATTAGTAATAATTAGATATAATTAGTAATAATTTGATGTAATTAGTAATAATTAGATATAATTAGTAAGATTTAGATATAATTAGTAATAATTAGGAATAATTTGTAATAATTAGGAATAATTAGTAATAATTAGGAATAATTAGTAACAGTTAGGAATAATTAGTAATAATTAGGAATAATTAGTAATATTTAGTAGTAATTAGGAATAATTAGGAATAATTAAGAATAATTTGGAATAATTAGTAATTATTAGGAATAATTAGGAATAATTAGTAATAATTAAGAATAATTAGGTATAATTAGTCATAATTAGTCATAATTAGTCATAATTAGTCATAATTAGTAATAATTAGGAATAATTAGTGATAATTAGGAATAATTAAGAATAATTAGTAATAATTAGTAATAATTAGTAATAATTAGTAATAATTAGATATAATTAGATATAATTAGATATAATTAGATATAATTAAATAGAATTAGATATAATTAGATACAATTAGTAATAATTAGATATAATTAGTAATAATTAGATATAATTAGTAATAATTAGTAATAATTAGTAATAATTAGTAATAATTAGTAATAATTAGTAATAATTAGTAATAATTGGTAATAAATAGGAATAATTAGGAGTAATTAGGAGTACTTAGGAATAATTAGGAATAATTAGTAATAATTAGTAATAATGAGGAATAATTAGGAATAATTAGTCATAATTAGTCATAATTAGTCATAATTAGTCATAATTAGGAATAATTAGTCATAATTAGTAATAATTAGGAATAATTAGTAATAATTAGTATAATTTGGAATAATTAGTAATAATTAGGAATAATTCGGAATAATTAGTAATAATTAGGAATAATTCGGAATAATTAGTCATAAATAGTCATAATTAGTAATAATTAGTCATAATTCAGAATAATTAGTAATAATTAGTAATAATTAGTGATAATTAGTAATAATTAGTAATAATTAGGAGTAATTAGTAATAATTAGTGATAATTAGTCATAATTAGTAATAATTAGGAATAATTAGTCATAATTAGTCATAATTAGTCATAATTAGTCATAATTAGTAATAATTATCTATAATTAGCAATAATTAGCAATAATTAACAATAATTAGCAACAATGATGAATAATTAGGAATAATTAGGAATAATTGGGAATAATTAGGAATAATTAATAATAATTAGGAATAATTAGGTATAATTTGGTATAATTAGGAATAATTAGTAATAATTAGGACTAATTAGTAATAATTAGGAATAATTAGGAATAATTAGGAATAATTAGTAATAATTAGGTATAATTAGTAATAATTAGGAATATTAGTAATAATTAGTAATAATTAGAAATAATTTGTAATAATTAGTAGTAATTAGTAATAATTAGTAATAATTAGTAATAATTAGTAATAATTAGTAATAATTAGTAATAATTAGGAATAATTAGTAATAATTAGGAATAATTAGTAATAATTAGGAATAATTAGTAATAATTAGGAATAATTTTGAATAATTAGGAATAATTAGTAATAATTAGGAATAATTAGTAATAATTAGTAATAATTAGTAATAATTAGTAATAATTAGATATAATTAAATATAATTAGATATAATTAGTAATAATTAGTAATAATTTGTAATAATTAGGAATAATTAGGAATAATTAGGAATAATTAGGAATAATTAATCATAATTAGGAATAATTAAGAATAATTAGGAATAATTTTGAATAATTAGGAATAATTAGAAAATGAAATCTTCTTGGATAATGAAGGGAAAATTTGTAATCATCTCCACAACGATGATTACCAAATTTCCTTTCATTATTCAAGCAGTTTTCCTTTTGTTACGTATTGCTAAGTATTGAAAAATTTGTAATAAATAGTAATAATTAGCAATAATTAGTAATAATTTGTAATAAATTGTAATAATCAGTAACAAATTGTAATAATCAGTAACAAATTGTACTAATTAGTAACAATTAGTAATAATTTGTAGTAATTTGTAATAATTAGAAATAATTAGGAATAATTAGGAATAATTAGGAATAATAAATTAGTTTTAATTATTTATCTTCTTTTTCAAATAGTGTTTTTAGAATTTCAAACTATTCAAAAAACAATGATGATTTTATAATTTATGTAGAAAAATATGGAACAAGGAAGTCGACATCAGTCATTATTTGATGATCAAGCTTGGATAAATCAGCGCAGAAATCCAAATTGTTCTGGTTTAAATCCTGTGTATATTGAGGGTGTTGAATCTTTATTAGCATTTGCAACATCAAAACCAAATTATGTTGTTGAAGGCACAATTAAGTGTCTTTATAAAAAATGTACTCTAAGAATGTTTGACACATTTGATAACTTTGGGGGAAATCTCTTACAGTTTGGTTTTCAACCAGATTATGTTTTTTGGTATCAACACGGTGAATGCAGTTCTAGAGAAGATTCTAATAACTTGGTTCCGGATCCATCACAGTTTCAAAATTTAGTACATGATGTTGCAGGTCCATCTATGCAACAAACTAAAACTCACGATGATATTGATTTAACTCCTTAGTTGGCACCATCCAAATTTTATGAGTTGTTGAGGTCTTCTGAGGATGCATTATATCCTAGTTGTAAGATAAGAAAATTAGAAGCGGTTGCAAAATTTATGGCTATTAAATTAGATAATGCAATGTCAAACAACTATTTTGATCAGATATTTTCTTTGGTTAACACACTATTACTTGAAGGAAATGTGTTGCCTGCAAAATTACTATGAGAGATAGAGGTTGATTCGTAATTTGGGCCTTAGTTATTGGATGATTGATGCATGTTCAAATGATTGCATTTTATATTCTGGAGAAAATGATTCATTGGATATTTGTCCCACATGTGGACAATCGAGGTATAAAGAAGCTCAACCAGGGAAGTGTAGATCGATTCTAGTAAAACAGTTGAGATATTTCCCCCTTACACCCAGATTGTAGTGTTTATTTATGTCTCAAAACACAACTTCAATGATGTCATGGCACAAAACCAAGATTTCAACTGATAAAAGTTTGAATCATCCATCTGATGGTGATTCATGGAAACATTGTGACCGTCTACATCCGTCTTTTACTGTAGAATCCCGAAACGAGCGATTGGGTATTTCTACTGACTGTTTTTGCCCGTTTGGTTCTTATGGTAGTCAGTATTCATGTTGGACTGTCTTTATAACTCCATATAATTTTCCTCTATGGATTTTGATGAAGGAGCCTTACATATTTTTGACTCTATTAATCCCAGGATATCCAAAAAAGAATATTGATGTTTATTTGAAACCATTGATTGATGAGTTAAATTCATTGTGGAGTGATGGTGTTAATACATATGATGTTTCTGCGAAACAAAATTTCATATTAAAAGCCTCATTGATGTGGATGATTAGTGACTTTTCGGCATATGACATGTTATCTGGTTGGAGTACACATGGTCCGAAATCATGTCCATACTATATGAAAGAAAAAAAATCCTTTATGATGGTCAATGGAAAAAAACCTTTCTATTTTGATTGTCACCGTATATTTCTTCCAACCGATCATCCTTTGTGGAGGAACAAACCTCATTTCAGAAAAGGTAAAGTTGAAAGAGATGAACCTCCAATGATGATCTTAGGTACTGAGTTAAAATCAGTTGTATTTTCATTGCCCTCCATCACATTTGGACCAACAATAATCCGAAAAAAAATTCATGGCTTTGGGAAAGAACATAACTAGATAAAACGGAACATTTTTTGGGATCTTCCGTATTGGTCTGATTTGTTGGTCCGCGACATGTTGGATGTTATGCATATTGAGAAAAACTGTTTTGATAATTTATTTCATACAGTTTGGGATACACCAGGTAAGACCAAAGGTAATGTAAAGGCACTATTATTTCTTTCCCAAATTTTCAGGCGACCATAACTTGAATTATTTGAAAATGTCAGATCACAGAGGTTAATGAAGGCAAAAGAAGCTTATACATGGTCCAAAGAGAGTCGCTTATTATTTTGTTAGTGGATTGCAGATTTGAGAATTCCAGATGGCTATGCTTCCAATTTGGGAAGATGCATTAAAAATGATTATATTACTGGATTAAAAAGTCTTGATTGTCATGTTATAATGGAAAGACTTTTGCCGATTGGATGCAGAGTTTTTTTTAACTCTATGATTTGGGATTCGATAACAGACATATCAAATTTTTTTTCAAGACATTTTTGTAGTGACAAAAGACTCTGATGTGCTAAGAAAACTAGAAGAAGATGTTGCTATAATTATATGTAAACTGGAAAAAATCTTTCCTCCGACATTCCGTGATTCAATGGAACATCTGATATTACATTTTCCACATGAAGCTAAATGTGGAGGTCCAGTATAGTTTCGATGGATGTACCCATTCGAGAGATTCATGCAGAAATTGAAGAAAAAAATACGTAACAAAGAATCAGTTGAAGGCTCAATTGCTGAAACTTATTTGCAAGAGGAAATTTCTTTTTTTCTTCTCTCATTATTTTGAATATCAATATCCCTAAAAACAGAATCGAATGGGAAGAAACAAGGGGAATGTAAATGACGAAATGGAAAATCAATTAACAGTTTATAATCAGCCAAATCCTGGTTTTGGTGGAGTTCATGAACGATGGATTTCAGATGATAAGCAGCATGAAGATCATAAATACGTACTACTCAACTATGAAGAAATGGCATCATTTGTCCTGTGAGTTCTTTTATCACTTATTCTATAATTTATGTTACAACATTTAAACTTATTTTATTTGTAGGTTATATGATAATCATATCAAGAAACAACTTCCCCAAATTACAGCAGCTGCCCTTGAAGAACGGAGACAAAAAAAATTTCTCAATGGTTTCAAAAACTGGTAACATAAATTATTGATGGTTTAATATCGATTCCATTTTTTATTTATTATATTGATAATTGTTTTACAAATTTTCAGGTGTCTCAATATTCTGATAAAATTGATTAGCAACTGTGTATGTTGAGAAACCCACCATCCAAAATGGTTAAATCATATAATGCATATGTGGTGAATGGTTTTTTATTTCATACACTTGCATACGGGGAATAAAAAAAACAATGAACAGTGGAGTTTGGTTGAGAGGATCACATCACAGAGATACTGAAGTTGACTTTTATGGCATTTTGGATGATATAATTGAGCTATGTTATCTAGGACATAATTACATAACAATGTTTAAATGTCGGTGGTTGGATACTGAGAGAGGTTTGCATGTTCATCCGACTCATGGAATCATCGATATTAAATATAAAAGTATTCTTGCAGTAAATCAACCATTTTTACTGGCTCAACAGGCACATCAAATTTATTATGCAAAGTACTGTGCTACTTCAAGAGACTTTAGAGATTGGTGGAGCATAATAAAAATGAAATCTCAAGAAAATAAGTTTACTCAAACTGAATGTGGTTCCGCTGAAGTGGAAGGAATTGAAATTTTTCAAGAGATGGCTCAAAATCCATCTGATTCACAAAGAGATGTGAATATCGACGATGACACCTCACAATTAAGGATAGATGGTGATGAAGATGTTACTGATGTTACAAATGAATTTGAAATGACAAGAGATGTTGAAACTGAAACTCATATGGATATTGATGATGCTGAGGAGGAAGATAAAGATATTGACATTGACAGCTATGAAGAAGAGGATGAAGATGAACATTGGCACAGTTAAATGCTGCTTATAATAATAACTAATATATATATAATAGTTATTTTTAACTATCTGCTAGAAAAAATCATTTTGTGTTTCAGATGGACTCTGATCTATTGAGTAATTTAGAGGAGGCTGAGCTACCTTTGGATGATGAGGACGTGGGATCAGCTGAACCACAACCTACTGGTGGTTCAGGAGGTACGCGGAGGGGGCGCGGTCTTTCATGACTGATGATTCATGACCCTATCCTCGAGTGATGTCCACATCTTGGTTTCGATCCATGCACACGGAGGTATGGTAACCTGTATATTTTAGTTTGATTTCATTAATTTATTTATATATATAATAATTGTTTGATTATTTATTCCCTTTTCACAGTTTTCAGCATGTAGCTATTGGATAGGGGAGCGCTATATTGTGCAATTATTTTTCTCAGCCATGGATCACATGGGAACAGATTCCTGTTGATGTGCGACACGACATGTTCCATTATTGGATGGTACGTAAATAAATAATATTTATTTTATAAACAACTTGATATTATAAATTATTTTTCGGGTTTATGGCATCCTATCGAGGATAGCATGCACGATGCTATCCACACGGCATGGCAGGTTTCAATGCATGACCATTTCTGCCAGTTTTTGCACAATTTGAGAAGGATATCCATTAAGAAAGCAGGGGTGAAAGAATTTGATGAGTCATGTTGAGCCCATCGACTAGAGTACATTTCATCTCAAGTTTGGGATGGATTATGTTTACACTGGTTGGGTGGTGGATTTCAGAGGAAATCTTCAGTGGGACGACAGAATCAGGGGAGATAGGAGGTGACGCATCGAGCTAGTAGTCATACATTCAGTTCACATAAAGAGAATCTGGTAAGTATATATTTTAAATATTTTATATAACTGTATATATAAACAGTTTATTTTATATTTCTGTAGGCAGTCGAGCATCCCGATATTATGGAGTTTGATGTTTATCAGAGGATGTACAGTGATCCAGCCACTGGAGAGATTAGAGGTGATCGTCAGCGTCAGATTGTGGTTAGTATTATTTTTTCAGTTTAACAATTAACTGCATATAATATTTTGACAATTTTAATTTTAAATTGGAATTGAAGGAGTCATATGAGGCTTCTCCCTCTTAGACACAGGCTGAGGGTCCGGACGAGATTGCTGAGCAGACCAGTGATCACCAGTTCGATGAGGTGGAATGGATGCAAGTGACTTAGTATGGCTTTGAGAAGGGTATATTAGTTGGAATCAGCTCTCTTTGACTCCTGGTACATATTATGGTACTGCTGCGATGTCGGCGTCCAGCTCGAGAGGAGCTCATGGAGAGGCATCATCTTCTGCTTCACAGTATCAGGAGCAGTTGCGAGCTCAAACTGAGACCATGATTTCCACATCATAGTTTTCGTCTTTTGTCAAAGTACGCAATCAAATGAAATACACTGGAAATGATCTCAAGTCAGGAGACCATTACACATGATAGCAGATAAAAACATTCAATGACCCTCAAAACATGTGGTGTTCTTATCAGTAGGTCTTTCCTCCAGATCTAACTACTATATATCACCAAGTGTGGACTTTTTGAGAGGAAGTATCAAAGCCTATGAACTCCCAACACCTGATAGTCAAACATCTACTGTTTTTGAATAGTGAGATTTATATAGACTATAAAACATATATTTAATATTAATGTCATAGTATCTAAAGTATGTCATTATAGATCGGGATATGGAATATCCTTTTGATACAAGAATTAATATTTGTACATTACCATTTCTATAGTACATGTAGAAAAGTCTATAATATAATGGTAAGATGAAATCATTTATAGAAAACTGTATACATGATATGGTAATCAAAAGAACTAAATAGTTTGGTATAGGTAACCCATTATTTAAACACTCCCACTTGCACTAGATCCAACAAGATAACCAAACTTGTTAGCTACTCACAAGACGAACATCACGTTTCTTATGAGGAACTGCTTTAGCTATTTTGTCCACCACGATTCCTCCGCCTGACTATTCTGCTATTGTGACCCTGTCTCATTGAGTAAAACTTCTCAAGAGATGTTATCCTTAGTATATCCAACTTGTCCACTGTCATAAAATGACATATTTGATAGTAATAATATCATAATTGACATTATGATAATATTTTCTTTACTAGGTGTGATTCCACAAACTAGAATAAATCATTGCGTTTATCGACTTCTTAGCTTCCATAGAAGCTGCAACATACTCTGTCTTTGTAGGTATGGATACCACCAGCTTTGAAGAGTTTGTATCATTCATCACCATAGTCTAACTGTGACATTATATCACATGGATCTATGGAATACTAGTTTGTGTCCCTTAAAAACAGGTATCCTTACTTCTCTACTTACCAGGTACATATCTTTTGTACTTACCGAAGTACAAATAGACAGTTCTGACAACTTCACTTGTAGTGATCCGGGATACATCTGATATTTTCATACTATAAAGAATATCATAGCAATATAAATTCTTTTACATATCATAGAATACGTGATTTTTATATTGGTTAAGTTTATGGACTTCATCTCACCATGTTTATCTATTCCCATGTCCCAAACATGGCAACCTGGAGAGATTATTCCTTGTGACATGGGCAACAATTCATCTCTTAAATTATTCCAACTCATATTTTTTTTCAATACTATGTCACTATATGTATGATTGACTAGGTCCATGCAACCTTTAGATCTACCTCAGTAGATTCTATTCCATATAACTTTGGTTACTACTTTAAGTCAATCCCTAGAGAATAAATATCATCTTGGTTTTAACTAACTCTAAGACAAATGTCTATTTTCCATATGCTATTGAACATACTTTTCTTGGAAATCCTTGGAACTCACAATAACCTCTGGTAGACACATGAAAAACATTTGTTTTAAATGTATATTCAATGATCTTGTAGCTTACTTTAATCCTAAATCAGATTTCAGAAACTTGAAACCTTTATTAGCATTCTCTGACGTGACAATCCATTTCTGGTTGCGTCATATAGACACCATCCACAATTGGTGGTTATGACATCTAATTCTAAATAATATGATCATAAAAATTATTTGTGAAAAGTAAAATTCTAACATATTTAGGCATAATGACTTGGTGAAACCAATTGAGCCTTATTTGTATTATACTTGTACCATCCATGTTTCAACTCACTTGAATACCCACCACCATATTCAATTTATATCCCCCTTTCCACATTGAAACATGGAATCTATTATTTGAATTTTTACTGGTCTTTCCAATTGTAGGTTATTCCCATATATTGCTTAGTTTTAGGAATTTATCACCGATCATGGTGAACTCAAAACCATCACCATGGTTTTATCCTTCCTATGCAGTATGTATCTCTGGAACATATTTGTTCTACATGTGCTTTTGGAACTAGTTTCTATGCCAACCAATTGTGCATCTAGAGTATTGAATAAACCCAATTCAATCTTTCTCACACTATCTCATGTAGAGATCTGGACCCTCTTATAGAATATAGTCTATCACTTGACTATAACTTTTCTATTTTATGGATTTATGTAATATTCAAAGAAACAGCTAGGATAATTATCTTAGATACACAATGTGTTTATCTTGATGCACATTTTTTTATATCCAATCAAACTATTTACATACAAACACATGTCTTTAAGACATAATGGATTTCTATCATACTAAAACTTGTATGATATCTACTTTCATTATAGTTGACATATGGTTGTGGGTTATTGCTATTATTTTCAAAGCACGTCTTGAAATATAATGGAATTTTATGTAAGTTATAACATTGATACTACTTATATCGTAACTTTGATATACAAGATATGCGTTTAAGAATTTCTCCACGCTATATGGTTGTTGAAGAATGTTGTAAGAGTTCATCATCAATCCTCCTCATTAACATTAATATTGGGATGACAACAAGGTAATGTGTGTTTAGGAATTTATCTATGCTACATTATCATGATTGATGAGTGATTGGTTAAGATATTCTTCGGTATTTCGACCATAGAAACTCATATCTTCTGACCATGAAAATACTTCACTTTGTCATCCCTTAATTTCTTTAAGGAATCTTATGAAGTATAAATACATGTAGCCTATCCTTGGAATATTTCACGTGTTCTTTCTGAACTAATTCTGAATGCTTTGTGGAATACCTTTATTTTTAAAGGTTTCTCTGTCCATACTAAAGATGTTGATGATACCAATGGTGTTTAGATTTACCAAGCCAAAATACCACACTAGGTATATCCTTGACGTCCACTTTTAGTATTGCATAAAAAGAATTATCTTTCCACAACTGGGTATAAGTCTTATATTTATATATTCATCACACATTGCATATAATTCACGTATCATTGAACTATTTATTGAGTATTGGATATCCAATACAACATTCATTCCGAAACCTGGAATAATGTATCCTTATGTCTAGAGGGCATGTGAAATAAATATTTTGGTTATACTCAAAAACTTGTTCAACTAGAATCAATCATTTGTCAATAAAGAAGTTGTGTACTTCTCACTACTAGACTAGGTATCACCCTTTCATAGCCACTTGGAGAATAATCCAAACTACTTTTAAGGTTTCTAAACTTTGTTACTATATTTAAATACACATATGTAAGAATCATAGAGTATTAAATACCCATGTAGTAAAATTGAAATATTAAAATTGATTAATATTTTTGAAGAAGAAGCAAGTAACTTGCTTGTTTTATTCAATTTATTTCTTTTAAACATTTAGTATTTTATTTTATAATATGAAATTCACATAAAAGTTGTTAATACCACATTCATTGAAGGATGTTTTGAATGTGGAATTGGAATTGCATGACTTTGGAACATTTCACCCTGTCTTTCAATTTATTCTCCATGATAATTAAAGATAAAATTGTCCTTGATATTCTTATTCACTTGGAAAACCTTACCTAGATAGGTAATAAATCATTTACTCAATACTTGTTCATTTTATAAATTAAAACAAAACTTGAGTAATGGGGTAAAAATGATATGATAAAGGGATCCATTTAATGATCATGATCCATCTTTAAATTTACACATGCTGGTGTAATGATCATCTTATTCATATCATTGCTTCTCTTTCTCCTTGAAAACTTCTCAAAGATGAGACTTCATGTTATTTCATCCATGTCTTGGTGTAGAGACCATAACTGACAACAGAGATTGATGAAAGAATAATGATATAACTATCATATTCTGTTTACATTAGTCTTCTTTAAGAAATTTCACTCTGTCTTCTTGAGGGAGTTTAAATGTGTTGGGGACACTGGCACCTTAAGTTTCTTATATAATAATACTATATGAAAGCACCCATATTATTCATGGATACTCATGCCAGTGTGGAAATTTAATTTTTCCATTATAATATCATAGTTTTTAAACTTTTGGTATAACTTACATTTTTTATAAAAAATGAATTTTAGGAGATTAGTTCTTTTATCGTGATTTACTTTTAATGCATTTTGATTAATTATTTTTTGTCTCCCACTATTTTACTGGATTATAGGAACTGTCTATGCTAGAGTAGGAATACTATATCATTTGAGTATTATAATGGAAAGGATCCCTAAACCACCCCTCATAGTGTACAAGCTATTTCTATGCCACTACTTGGAGGGTTCATGGTGGGATTTTGGATTGCTGGCCAATTTAACTTGTGGTTCCTTGATCTGTTGAGTGAAGTCTCAGCTTCCAAAATCAAAAATTGATTTACTCAATTATTGACTCTAAAATGATATCAAGTTATCTGTGGTTAATTGTAACTATAAATTTAGTTAAATAGACCCATCCCTCTTATAAGGACTCCCCAGTAGTAAGAGGCACCTCAGTTATGGCATGACCGATATCCCACACTCCCAGTTTTGTCCAAATTTGAATGATAGAGGGTGGTTATGAATTAATAATACTTTGAGTGTTTTATTTTTTTTAGTGTGATGAAAGAAATAAATTTATATTTTTATAAGAACATAATATGTGGTCTCACTCACTACTAACCATGCATGAAATAGAAAAATCGCCACGTCACATGTTCATTTTATCTTGCGTGCTTGTTTTTTATTTTTCTATGTGATCGCGATCTAATTAAAAAGTCACAAAATAATAAACCATTCAAAATTAAATGACAACCTGATCAGAAGATGGTACTTCTGGTTGATCTGTTGAGTGAATGAAAGACCAACCTAAACCCCAGGGGTAATAAAATGAGTTTTATTGCTTTGAAATAATATTATAGTGTCTGCCCCTCCAATGCATCACATCTCCTGGATAGTGCACCATCATGACTCAGCATGAACTGCGTCACTGATCGTCTCATCTTTATACAACATTACTTGCACGCAGGCGAGGGTATCTCAGGGAGTAAAATGTACAACTCAGAATGGGTGCATAGGCCCTTATACATATAATGACTCTGAGACGACACACAGATCACCCTTTTTAAATTAAAATAATTATTACAAAACTGCATTCAATAATTAAATAAATAATTAAATAAAATTCACTAGAAATACATTGTTCAGTCTAAGGTTCATGAATAGTCATATATACATTAAAATCACATATATTAAATCAATGTAGAATAAACATTAAACTTTCATTATATAAATTCATGTTAATTTAATTGAATTAAAAATTTCCCTCTAATTTTTAATTCAATATTTTGATGTTCTTTGATCCCAATTAATTTATTTAATTATTCACCAAATAAAATTTATTTAGATCAAATTTAAATTATAATAACCAAAAATTAATATTTAATTAATTTAATTATCAACTGTAATTAAAAAAATTATATTAATTAAATTTGGATTAATTAATACACTCAGGCCCTTAAAACTTTGGTTAGGCCCTGTGTAGGTCGGGGAGAACCTACACAGGCCCAATCCTGGATGTACTGACCCTGTATAGGGGAATTTTAGGCTGTGCCAAACTTCCCATTCTAGTTCCTGGCTGGGCGGACCTACCCTGACATGTTTCAGTGTAGTTCCAGTTTCCTGCTGGCTAAGAGGACCAGGAAACAGCCAGAATGGGGTGGGTTCTATGTGAAGAGGGCTAGCCAGGATTGAAAGGAAACCAGTGGCCATGGTATTCCAGGTGTGGTAGCCAGACTGGACACCACAAGTAGGGGGTTTCTAGCTAGCGCTGCGAGTGGTGGCTAGCCAGAAACGACGATAGTTGGTGAAATGCAGCGGTCTTTCGTGCCAGAAGAGGGGTCAGCTAGTGTGGGTCATGGTACAGGTGGCAGCAGCCTAGTGGCCTGCTTGGATGGGGAAGTGATGAAGGAGGGTGCAATGGAGGTTTCGCTAGTTGGGGTTGCAGGAGGTCCCCGAACGAGGTCCTGGACCGCAGCAATGCTTGGAGAAGGCAAGAGGAAGCTGATGAGGTGGAGCCTGACAGTAGGTGGTGATGGTGGATCTGGCACGGGGTTGCACCAAGGGAGGTGGGGAGACCATCGGGAGGTGGCGTCGACCGCAGGTGTGGAAAGAGGTGGCCGACCAGTGCGTCATCGCCAACCTGGTGCCGGGAGGTGGTCACCCCTTGCCATAGGAGGAAGACAACCGGGGGGGGGGGGGAGGGGGTTCTCCCCCCAAACCCTAATGTGTTCTTATAAAGTCTAACATATTTGTCAAAAAATTCCACACCTCCCTTTTAATTTTTTTCTTTGGATTTTATGAAAAGCCCACACCCACCCCTTTAAGTTTTTTCTATGCCCTTAATTTCTTCTAAAGCCTAAGGAGGCTTTAGAATAATAATAATAATAATATAATAATAAGAATATTATAAGTAAATAAATAATACTATAAAAATAA
The DNA here is from genome assembly GCA_963277665.1 of Viscum album. Taxonomy (NCBI): domain Eukaryota; kingdom Viridiplantae; phylum Streptophyta; class Magnoliopsida; order Santalales; family Viscaceae; genus Viscum; species Viscum album. The sequence continues at coordinate 2,097,701,480 of OY728125.1, forward strand.
AATGTTATAGTAATTATTATAATAATAAAATATTATAATAATTTTTATTATAATAAAACCATTTTTATTATAATATAATTATTTAATAATAATAATTAATATTATCCTTAAAAATATCTGGTCCCAGAAAACACTATTCTGGTGACCAGAATTCCAACAGGTAAGAGGAGTTCATTCGAATTTAAAACTTTGGATGGTCACAGTTTGACCATCCGCTATCGGATTCAGAATCCTTCTGCAGCGTTGGACCGTAACGATGCCCTCTTTAGAGATTAATGAAAATTTAATTTATTTTGCTTAAAATTGACACACATGGGTCTGATACCACTTTAAGGAACAAGGCATACAACAGAAGCCCCAAAATTGGGAATTTAAAACAATTCACAGAAGATAGATGTGATCTTGTCGACGTCGATGAATAGCTTCCCGTTTAATTCCTCAGGATCATGCATGAATTGTTTTAATCATAAAATAAAACCGTAAATACCATGTTTATATCTGAAGATGCACACTATGTCTACTTGTCGTTGGTGAGCGCTGCTTGAAGAATTTGAGGCCGAATTCCTCTAGATCGTCCACACATGCTCCAAGAAATTGCTGGAGGACCATTTGTCAAAATCCAGGTGCTAGCGCAGAATTCCAACGATGCCTTCAATGCTGCAACGATCACCACATCACTCTTCTTGCAATTCCTGAGAGAGAGATCAATCCGAGATCCTTGGATTTAAATCATCTCTCTAGATCACCAATGAAATAAATAAATTCATATTATTAGAGTTTAGAATAATGAAAATTGAATTTATTTATTAAATATATTTACATGTTTTAAGTAAATACATGAGAAATATTAATTGATGAATATTAAATTTTCAAGATTCAATTAGTATTTTTGGGAAAGACGAGTCGAGATAATGAATCAATTATTTTAATGTAATATATTTTAATATATCTGAGTGAGTGATAATAACTTTTATGAATCATATTAATATTCATAAAATGTTGTTAATAGTGCGTTGATTATTCAGGTGGCCGGGTTGGCATTTCTGGGCAAATGGGTTTTTTCATGGAGATAGAAACACCCAATGACTCTAACATCCATCATTCATGGAACTACATTCCAAAGGAATGATTTCATTATATGATTAGGAAAAAGACACTTAAGAACTAAAATTGGTCAAGGGGATGGGAACTCAGACTTATATAACTCTTTTAGGGACTCCTATTGCATATTCCGTGACTTTATTATAGATTTAAGCTATGTTCATATGTTCATGAATCCTTGGATAATTACTAAGAAAGTGTCCATGAATTCACCCTATAACAGTATTTGATCCTGATTACACATGGGTTTTGAATTTCCTATATATATATTTAAGTATCTAAACTGATGTAAGAATATTTATATATATGAGGTTATCCATCAATGATACCATTTTGTGGATAAGTCAGAGATCATTTATATTTTTCACTTAGACAATACTAGTTTTAATCCACATGGGAAGGAACTCTAGAGTTTATCATCATCCAGGGAGGACAAGAGTTATTTCGATGTCAAGTTTGTACCAATAATATAGGTTTTCTACATATCGTCATTAAAATAATTAGTACCCATGTTGTTCGATGTCTATTTACTAGGAATATTACCTTTTATAGTCACGTGATAAGGACCTGACCATGAATTTTAACAACATTTGGAAATGAAATCAAGGTGAAAGGTCACTCAAAATATATTGTGAGGGAAATATGCTCAGGTAGCCTGAGATACCCAGAAGGAACATGGTCTCCTGAGTAAATATGACCCTACCCATAGACTTGGAACTCAAGGAGGCTTCCTATGTATCCTAGTTACATAGAAATGAAATTCCTCATAGTTGAGTTTGAGTTGGGTATTACACTTTGGGAGAGGCCCACTAAGGGAGCATAATCCAGGATTACTTGTGGGATCCCCCAAGATAAGGGGATTTGATCGGGGCTTACACCCTCTTGGTAGCCCAAGCTTAAGACTAGAATTGGGGAATACATTCGTTAACAAGGCCATTTCATTGGAACCATGTAGATGACATGATCACCTATAACCTATAAGCCCACATGATTCATGATCATTGTGAGAAACAAGAAGAGGTAGTGGATATAAAGATCACAAGTCCCCCTTCATTTACAGATAGATGGTACTGGAGCTTCAAGGGGGGAGAGATAGGCTTTGAGAGCGTATGTTTACTCACTTACCTTCATATACAGTATAGTTCGATCTGGTCGATCTATCCAGATGCATCCTAGACTAAGGATGAGTGGAGAAAGATCATCACCTCCTACAAGAAAGGTTAGGGGATTACCACAGTGGGAGTTCCCTGCAGTTGGTTATGGGGAAGAGGGAGGGATTTTCAAAATTCACCCTCATCAAAGGGAAAGGCTAGAGGTTAACTTTATCCTAAGATCTGTGTGCATCTCATCAGTATCCCATCGTCAGAACCCTGATTACCAGGTGAATGTAAACGTAGGGACATTCTGTGGTCTACCCTATTATAGGGATTATCAATGTGACTTTTCTTACCATGGGTATTTAAACTCAGAGGGGTACGATGATGCGCCTGATGATGTCATCATACATGTCTAGTGACTTTGGGAGAAGGTATGTCAAAATTACATTGGACTGATTTGTGGAGGGACTGATGATGTTATGAAAAAATATAAGGTAATGACTACGACCAAGGGGTAGAACTACCTAGGGAACCCAATTCTGCATCGTATATACTTATACAGAATGACCATTCTTATGCAAAAAGTATTGTAAAGTATGAAGGGGGACCATCCACATACCATGGTGTTATGCGAACCTATGATCAATCTTCATAGGAAATTTTGACCCTGATCTAGGTTCCATCTACATAGCATGATGCTATGTGGGGCTAAATTCCATCCGCACAAGAATTCCCTATTCAGGGAAAGATTTCGTCTGTATAGCTATTTTCTATTCATTATTCCTGATTAAAAATATAATTGGTTGGATGCCACCTGGGTAATATGGACATGGATATTTTTTAGTTCACGGACATCCAATTAATTTTTGTTTGTTTTCCTCCACCATGTTATGCATCAGGGCTTTACCTACAAGGAATAGTCAAAAAGTCCATATATTGTAGTGCTCTCTTCTTCCATGCTTTTTCCAAATAATGTTTCTTGTTACATTTCTTAAAATCCTATCATTTAAATATCAATCATATAGTATATTTATATAATTGTATGTGGACCACACACCTTGTTTTGTAGAAGCCCACAGAAGCAACCCGACCTGTAGATGACATAGTTAGTAGGGGTGTGACGTTGTCATCTGTGGTTGCAAGAATCACAGCCTCAATACTATGAAAAATTTCATTTTGTTCATAAGAATCCATTTGTTTTTCATTTCCCACAAAACAATTAAGTTCTTGGGGGACATTGTGTGTAGCACAAATCATTCCATCTCATTTCTATAAACAATTTACTTCTGTTTGTGGGGTAGGCGTCAGTGTATCCTCTCTGTGCACTATTTAGTTCATGGACATCTCAAGAAATGGAATTCCATATGGAGTGGTGTTTCATGAAGGTTTTATTCTCCACGACCTGAACTTCTCATTTTCTATTTTTTTATTTAAATATTTTGTCTTCAACTCTTCCATCGATACATTTTTCTTCCTTTTCCAAAATCAACTGGATTATTCCAATTTCCCTAGAAATGTTTTTAGGACCCAACATTCCCCAAATAAAAAAATTATGTTTACATATAGGTGAATTCTCTTTGGAATGAAAGATGTATGGTTATTCCCAATATAAAAATATTTTGATAAAAGGGAAAATATTATGAAATTATTTCGGTAACATAACGGTATACAACATGGATTAAGGAAAATGAATAATGAGTGATCATGGAGGTCTCCCAATGTCAAAACACAATTTTTATAGTAATGGTATGATAAAAAATATGTTAAAATAAAATAATCTTTGACAATTATATGTCTCAATAAACAGAGGTACACGAATGAAAAAGGGAGAAAAGGATAATTCCATTATATTGAATTTTTGTTTTTAGAAACATGAGGGAGGTAACTTGAGACCTAAAGGGAACCTTTTATGGACTCATTAGGATGTAAATTTACCAGAATATTAAGGATTATTGATTTTTAGTGGATATTAATATTGAATTGGTGGAATTTAATCTTGTGGAGTGGTGGGCTATAAAGGATTAAATATTTGATATCTTATAATATAAGATAACTACTTGTCAAAGCAATGAATTCCATACATTAAATGGAATATTTATGAGTGAGATAGTGTGGTTTGACATTCAATGCCATCAAAAACCAAAACTCACCATCCATCCAACCTAATTAGTGAGAAGAACCAACATAATAATATTATTTCATAAATCCAATTTTTGGTACAAAATGTAAAATGTAGATTTTTAAATTAAAATTTAATATTAAAAAAGATTTTTTATACATATAAAATTCAATTTTTATTGAATAAAATATTTCATGTCTATTTTAATCAATATTAAATAATAATTATTTCATAATATCAATGTTATCGTAAAGTGGAAATTTTCATTTTTTTCAACAAAATAATCTATTTCTGAAAATTATAAAACGATCTCCCTAAGATAATTTTGATGTGATGATGTGAAAAAAAATATTATGTAAAAATAATACTCTAAATATGTGAATATGAACATTTAAATAAAAACATATATTTTATAGGAAATTAAAAAATTGAGTAAAAAATGATATAATCTTTATAAAAATAACTTAGGGCCTTCTAAAAATTTATAATCATTTTAAATAAATTATAAGATTATTTCTTGAAAAAGATATTATTTGAAAATTATACATAAAAAATATTTTTAATATATTATGTTTATATCCTGAAACTATAATAAAATTTTGATTATATTAGTAAATAATCTAAAAGATCATTTAAATGCGCCTTGGTAACCAACAATATTAATGAACAATATGTTTTACAAATGGTAATTATGTTGATAAAATATATTAGTTGAAAAACATTGTTTAATATAATATGATTACCCTATAAATACACCACCATTATTAATCATCACCATTCACTTCGATTCAAATCAATGTTTAGTATCATTTTCAAAATGAATGTTATATTTCAAACTTCTTGTTTATCTATAACAATGTTATTTGTGGGTACAATTATTCTAGGGGATTGAGATGACCCAAATTTATATATTAAATTTATTTGGCCTCTATTATTATTCGTATTGTAATATTTTTATTATATTGTATATTTTATTATACTAAATTTAACATTATTAAATAATGAAATAACGTGTTATTAGCTTCAAGTATATGTTTTATATTACTTTAATATTCCTAGTTTTTCTATTTCATATCAATACATGATTTTCATAGTTCTTATGAAATTTAAAATTCATTCTTTCTTATTATTTTATAAATCCAAAGAAAAATCTATTGATTGGGAAGGGATGCATTATTAAAAGATGAACATTTTATGGTTATTACAGACTCACTCACACACAGCTTCCACACAACAATGTACTAACCTCTATGATGGGACAAAAACCCCTAGTGATGACCTGATCGTGAACCTTGTGATTTTTATGTGCTCACCAGCCTTTTCTACTAGCTCTCACATCCTCCTACAATAATAATCCATTCTTAATAGACCTAAGTACCATGTGGTTGACCATTTTTCCCACATGTGGTTGAGGTGGATCCTCTATGGGCACACTTTTGGACAATTATTATTATTATTATACTATGATATATAAACAAAGAAATATTATATGTTCCATTTTAAAAAATACAGACAAAATGAATATTTAATAGATAAATACTAATTAATATAATCTATTTAAAATTATTTTGTACTTAAATGTGAACATTACAACTTTAAATTTCCAAATACATTATGATGGTATCATTTTAACGTATTATCCTTAATTATATTAACAATTATTATCATTATATATATAGACATATATTCATTTTATCCATTTGAAAAATATATTCACTTAACTTTGAAATTATGTTACTACTTCTCCTAATATAAAATATATTGGTTTTTAGAATTTTTTATCAAATTAGTATTTTATATTGTATTAACATAATATATTATTTCTTGAAAAAAAAATTAAAAAGAAGCATTTTTATTATTTTAATATTAACTTAAAATATAAAAAAATTTGGTTAAATAAAATCTTTTAATTTCAAAAAATATTATTGTCATAAAATATATCTTTATTAGTTTTCATTATGAAAAAATCCACTCAAAAAAATTTATTTAAAAGGAAAATATGATAAGAATTATTAAGAAGTTACATTCTACCTCCTTCAAGGAATTACAGCCTCAAAATTATTTTCGAAATGAATTATTAATTCAAAAATTCCTTCATATCCCAACATTTAAAATTTCAACACCATATTACTATATATTATATAAATCTTTTCCAATACATAATTAAATTCATGTCTTACCACTATCATGGTATCCGTGTATTTTTATTATTACTTTGTTCACAATGATTGATGGTCCACGCATTGAAATAATGATTTATAGATTCTTCAAAAATACATTATTCATTTTTAAAAAAAGATATTGTAAAATTTTTGGTATATTGATGATGGAAAAAAATATATTTGAAAAGTCCATGTTAATGACATAGAATTTTGAATCAAATGATTGAAAATGATTTTTTAAACACTTATATCATGTATTTGTTGAAATATTAAATTAAGAGTCCTTTCAAAATACCAAATTTATGATCCAAAAACCAATAAGTTGATAAAAAATATACATTACCTACACTAGAATCCCCATCTTCTGTATCTATACAAAAATCATAGAACACCTCAAAATATCGGGACACCCTGAAATATTTAATGATCTCTCGGCGAGACCTACCATTTTGGGATAAAATATAATTTTTGGAATTGTGTATATGATTTTCAAAATTCTAGGATCTATGATGTTATTGAGGAATAGAGGAAGTGGTTTATATTTTACATATATCTAATTGATAGAGTGTTCTATGTGAGGAAATGTTTCAAAATAAAAATAAAATGACCATTTAAATTTAATTGAACAGTTTTCATCCGAAATATATATAAGTGTTGTTTGAAATTACCCTTCATCCATTTTATAATCAATTTCCTCAATCTGAAAAGTCTAAAAATGGATTTGAATAAAAAATATATACTTAACATATTTTTTAGTCAAAATGTGTTAATCTCTAAAGTTGTACAAAATTTTCCACTGAAGAAAAATGAAAAAATTTGGTCTTATTAATAATAGGATATAACTAATACTTATTAGAGAAAATTATGGTAAGATACACTTCATGGGTGGGGATCATACCATCATCCCCATTGACAGTCCTTTCTTCATGAAGAACTTTGGAAGAGGGTAACTATTTTAACAGTATTCATGTGTGAGATTTCCAAAGGATCATTTCCCTTTCTTTTCCACTGATACCAAATGAAATAACCAAATAAAAACTCTGGAAACTAGTGATAAAACAATCATTATTTCATTTTTATAAATGAAAAATGAAAAATATACATACCTATGATCTTTTCAGTTGAGGTTTTGGAGGATTAGGAAAAACTATACAACCATCTTGAGTTTCATACAAATTATTTACACAAAAATTATATTTATACACTAAATATATCTCCCTAAACATACCCAAAAACCACAAAAACATTTATTTATCAGGTTAAAATCATTTTATATTGTTGAGTGATAATGAAATTTCTTTGTAATGGATTTTTAAACACGGGGTAACATATTTCACTTATAATTACTATATTAACACTTTAGAAAATTTTCATTTTATATCAAATACATAAATTTTATATAAAACTAACTTTTTGAAACATAAATCTAGGGTTATCCAAAAAAAGGATTAATTTTCATAATTATTATTATGACATATCACATTGAAAATATATTTTATTTCAAAATGTAATAACTTTTCAAATCAATGAGGATTTCTCCTTAAAAACCATAAAACATTAAAATGAAAATAATAACATTCTTATGGAATATAATTTTATGTTAAAAACCAAATTAAATCCATGATTCCACTAATAGTATCACATTTAGGATAACACCCCTTGATTTTTTGAGTTCACTCAACATTCCTAATCATCACAATTGATACCCAAATTCAATTTTTTTTAAATTTTTTTGAATGTTTTCCTTTAACAGTTGTAAATACATGGAAATTTTTTAATAACTAATTGATTATGAATATTATTTTCATTAAGGGATATATTTAATTATCTAGTATAAATTATTAAAAGTTGTTTCAAAGTAAAAATTTTATTTTTCACATGTATTTTTTAATATTATGAAATTTCATAGGAAAAAATTATTAATAATTACTAGAAATTAATAAAAGGATTTCATATCATATATATAATAAAAATAAAAAATATAGAGTTTATCCATATCTATAATAAAAATTATTATCCACATATTAAAAAAATCATGCATAAAATGATAATTTTCCAAATACAAAATCAACATGAAAATATAGTAATTAAAATTCATGAAATAAATCTTCTGGAAATAGGATTTGACATTAATGTAAAAGTTGATCCATGTGGTTAGGTTATAAAAAATAATTATTAGAGTTATCAAATATATTTTTTATTTCATAAATATGATTTAAAAAATACATATAAATTACAGAAAACAATTTAAATTAAATAAAATGTCAAAAACTGGTTTTAATTAACAAATTTGATTCAAACATGAATCATGGAAGGAAATTATTAAAAATAAAATTTCACTTACCTTAATCTTTTTTGAATATTTTATTCTCGATGGTAGAAAATCCATACCATTCTCTATTTCTATTCCTCATTATTTTCTCACTATAATCGTAAATTATTTGAGCACATTGAATTGTTAGCCATTATATTGAAAATGTTCCTTTATAGATCCACCATTTTACTGAATATTATTTCTATATAATAGATGATCACTCCAGTATATTTTAATATGTTGATGTATGTATGTAGAGCCCTCGAACCTTGTAAACTCAATTAAGTATCTCTTTTATTATATTAGAATAAGATAAAAGGAATCACATCCTGAATGATTGAGTAATTTTGCAGTCCTAAAAAACTAGATACATAATTGGAATCCACATTGTAATTTAAAACATAAAATAAAAAATAATAATTTTCTTTGATAATTCCATTATTCGTATTAGTGTATACCAATATATAAATCACAAAATACATCATGATATTCTAAAAAAACATAAGAAAATGGTGATCTCAGAAGATGAGTACAGGTAAACGTAAAACAAAAACTATAAATAAATGAGTAACAATCAGTTTGGAAATGAAAATTTCTAAAACCAATGGCATTTAATAAGTTAATTGAGCATAACATGGAATGAATAAATGATGATCAAATAATTCCATATAAATTATCCCCTAATATTGAAACTTGAACATGGATATTATAATAAATCTAATAATCACATGGAATATCAATAGTTGAATTTATAATAATGAAATGAATAAGGATGAAAATTTAAAACATATCATCAAGTACTATACCAATTCATCTAATACAGTTGAATATCTTCCTAATAAATCTATAAAAATTGGTTAATCATCATCCAAATCCACGTCTAGTTTGACTCATGATGTCAGTCGACACATCAAGGGGAAATAATAGGCCTCATTCGTCATATATAAAACCAAATGAATTCCTCATGTGAAAGGGGTCAATAATAATAAACATAATAATTGTTATTTGAACTTACATATGGAATTTAAATACTTTCCCAAATCAGTAAACATTATCATATACCACCAGAGTAACATGAATGGTATCCACATAGTAGATCTCAAGTCAAACTGACCATAAACCATCCAAAGAAATAATAAAGATGTTATTATTGAATTTTATCCCCATTAAATCCTGATTAACACCAATTATGGTCTTGTTATTTGTAAAATTATTTCTAAATACCACTTAGAACATTTCATTATGAAAATAATATTTCTTTTAAGATCAAATTTTTATTTTAAAATAATAAAATTTATAAAATTTTGTCAAAATTCATTTCATTGAAAATCACTTTTAAAAATTAATAATTTCCATAACATAGGGTAAAAAACTACTATTAAAATACACTTTTAAACATTTATTGGAATCTGTAATTAAATAATTCTAATCATGTTGTGTAATTTCAAACATGTTCTACAAGTTTAAAAAATCATTCCTTTTTCACTATAAAGTGGATTAAAAAGTTAATCATTCTAAAAATGAAAGAAATATCACTTTAATTTTTTTTTGAAAAAATAAATCAAGTTTAAAAAATTAATTAATAAATAATTTGGATAATTTAAAAATCTTTTTTAATTTATTTTTATAATTCATGGGTTTTTATGAAAGAAGATTTCGAACCAAAGAGAGAAATAAAGTCCTATTTTCTTAGAAACATTTTCTTGATAATTTTAAGTAATAAAAAACAAGAAAATGGTAATATTACTTCAAAAAGATATTTAATAACTATCTGGTATTAAAATATATTGATTTTTATATTGAAATAAAAATTATTTCTTCTATGTTTTAATTAAAAAAAATTCGGAATAATGGCGATTTTTTGAAATAAAACATTACTACTTTGGTCAATTGTGTATCAAAAGATCCATGAGAGAAATAAAATTAAATGGGAAATTATGTAAAATGAATAAAAATTAAATTATGATATAATATAAAAAAGGGAATAATGTAAATCAAAAATACCAAATAATTGGTAAATATTATTTCTTGCAGAAGCAAAAATGAGACAAGAAACCCTTACCTCACAGTTCCTTTTGGTTGAACATACACTATCCTCTTTTATAGTGGTTTTGAACATTTTATTAAATTATTATAGAACTATATTAATATTTATAATATCATACATTATCCTTTAATAACACATTGTCACATGTTTCTTAATAATATTTCATTATTCTCATCATTTCTGATGTTAACTGAATTGTTTTTTCATGTTTGTTTTGTCAAGAAATATCCATATAATGCACAAGTTATATAGTTTTATGATAACTATAATAATAAACATTACAAAATTATAATATTTATAAATCTATTATAATTTTATAACAAATTTGGAATTATTGAAATTAAAAATGAACTATGTTAGAATAAAAAAGATGGTAGGTAATACGTATGCATGAATAATATTTCCATTTTCATTGATCAAAATGAAGAGGAGGTGTTTAATATTTAACTTACATAATGATAATAATATAATATAATTTCCTTACCTATACTTATATATATCATCCATGGGTTTGGGGATGAAAATTGGCTCATATCACTTCATGAAGGCGGTAGTCCACACATACACAGACAATGCTATCATCTTTAAGTAAGTGAAAGGGTAAGAAAAAAATTGACATTTTTAATTTTCAAAGAACAATAAATAATTCATTTATTTCATAATTATTTCATTTATATCACATATAATCATTAACATTTCCTTTTATACCTTTCATGTAAAGTGTTTTTGAAAGATGAATCACATCATATCGTGTAGGAGATAGTCTAATGTGCTTATGAGAAACATTATCATATAAAATACTGAATGGAAATTAAAGAGGTATATATGATATAATGAATCAATCGGTATAATTAAGTTATAAATATCATTATATACTTTATATCCATCATCATATTAAATAGTTAGAGGAGGTAATGGAAAATTGAATGACATCATTTTGTGTGGAAGTAATCTGACATACACATGAATGAGGTTTTCGTAGAACATTTGATGGAAGGTTCGATTGTTTTAGGTAATTAAATTAACATAAAAAATATAATTACACAGAATATACTAAAATAATTATATGAAAATGGTTTTTTAAAAATTATGGTGGTGTAGAAAGGAATAAAATAAAAATTCTCATTGAAGAATGTTACCTTTTCTTCGGGTAACCACCATAGGATTGACCCAAAATCCTTCCTAGGTTTGATTTTACCAAAAAAAGACTTCTAGGATTAGTGGAGGTAAGTATTTAACTACCTTGGTAAGGTATTTACTCATCTAATATGGGTTTATGATGTAAACAAGAGTGGAATGGGGGGGGGATTTATGGATGAGGTGAGAGGAACACTTGTAACTTTTAGAAAGAAAAAGGTTTACCCTTGTTTTTCTCATTCCAAAACAGTCCTATATGAGGTATTAAAAATAATTATAGATTATAGTTTTGAAATATATCCACAAAATACATATTATACAATGTTTTAGGTCAATTTGACTCTTATCTTTTTAGTTTTATGCCCGGTAAATCCTTTTTTACCATAACTGTGTTAATTATATTTTCAAATTTCACTATTTATTTTGTTAAAAAATTAAGTTAAAATTATTATTAAATAATGTACATAATTATTATTAAAAATATGTAATCCATTTTTTGAAATGAAATTCACATAAGTGAAAATATTTAATTTAAAAGTAATCCCACAAATGTGATGAGAATGTGGGTTATCAGAAATCATTCAAAAGTTTACAATTTTTTTATATAAGAGTTATAAATGATAATGATTCTGATGAACTAAATTGGATTAATAGATATATAATTTATGTAATTTTACTTTAAAATCATTTAAAAAATAATTTAACTTTTTAATTAAATTAAAATAAAATGATATTTTAAATTAATATTTTGTATTTTTCACTACTCTATGAAAAATGAAACATTTCAGAAAAATATCTTGAATTCACCCAAACAAATTTTTATATTCTGATTTCCAAAATATATTATATTTAAAAAAAATTAAACACGTTACAAAATAATTTAGTATTTTTTGTGCAACAAACGACTAAACCTTAATTTAAAAAAATAATATTTTTTGAAAACGTTTATTTTTTACTTCAATGGTGAATATTTTATTTATAATCCTTGATAAATATAATTAAAATATTTTAGTAAGTATTATTCATAACTAAAAACATAATTGAATGGTTATACATGTATACTATATTATGGTTATTTTTGACTGAGTAATGCATGTTCCATAAGCTAATGAAGAGATTACATTTATTTGAAAAGAGAATTTTTTAAAGTCTCGGGGGTTATATTTTCATATAAGATTGATGTATCATGTCATACACTCTATAGAATATAATAATCTTCTTTTAAAATATCATTTCATTAAATTCTCTCTACCTTCAATAAATTTCATCCTATCAACTTAAGGATGATATTAGTGATCAAGGGATAAATATTTTAAAATATAACCACAGAGAAGAAAACATTTTAAAATGGGATAATAAAACATACTCTTAATAAGAGAGAAAATATAGTATGAAGTTCTTATTGAATTACACATAACTAGGTTCCCATGTAGGAAAACATATATGGGAAACAGAAACATGGAATTTGAAGAAACGAGTAAATAGTTATAGGGAGTGATAGGGGTAACTGATCAAAATAAAGTGAATTAGAACTATACGGTTAATGTAATAAATCAGATTTTCCTAATATTATTTTCAAAACATATTTAAGAAAATTCTGATACAAGGCATTAGGACAACATTCGGTTCCAAGGCATGGGGTTCCCATGATGATTATTTGAAAAATATTACATTTTTAATAGAATGTTTACGTAAATTTTTTAAAAAAGTGAAGTAACTCATAAATGAGTCCCCAAATCAAAATTTCGAGGGCATCATTGATCTCAGAGTTGTGGGTTTACCCTAGGTGTGACCTAAAATTGGTCGGTGTGGGTCCTATGTAGAAAAAGTCACCAAGGGAGTAACAGTAAATAAAATAATTAAATAAATATTATTTTATTTTGAAATAATAATAAATCATAAAAGGTAACTCATATTGGAAATCTGAGAGAATCGTTGAGTTCGTAAGGGGTTGTTTTCCTTAGGCAGTGCCTAACCTCGATCGACACAGGTCAAGGGGTGAATGTTAGATTTTTTGAAGTATACGTCATTTAAATATATAATAAAAATATTTTATTGAACATTACAAGTTGACGTAACAATGATTTCTCTTTTTAATAATCCTTGTCATAGGAATTTACAGTTATCACTATAACAGTTGAATTCCTATAAAGCAAGGTGAAGGAAGCTATCTTCCGATGACAAACACTGACGGATTGAGGATCAATGATAACACAGACCTCCGTTCTTCATCAAAGACTGATCCAATCATCGAGGAAGGGGGTTGATCTTGTTTTGATTTCTTTTCCCCTTCTTAGAATCAAATGATTAAATCAGACCAACCCATGAACAAATTGATCCGAGGTTCGGTCGTTCTTGTGGGTTGGATAATTACTACAAGATTAAAGAGAATAGATCATGGTGATTATTATGTTGTTGGTGTCTTCATGATCTCACTAATATTAATGTATCAGGGCGAATGAACAATGAAAAGATAAGTTCTTTGGGTATTCATGTTATTAATCCCTCCCCACTAAATCTATCAAGTTCTTCATGTGTTCTTGGACTTTTGAATCTTTATACGAACGATCGATCGTTGCACCCATGATCCACGACACAATGATCTAAGACTGAATGTTGGGATCCATGAATAAATTATCATGGATTGATGGGAGCACATCAGGTAGGCATCGACTCACAACAGAGGACATGGGGAATGGTGTGCCATCAGTAGGGTGGCCTAGGATGAGGGCAGTGTGCGGCCCGACGGCAAGCCTGGTTCCGGTGGGGCACACAGCTGTGGCCCAGTGGGACCATACATGAGTAGGATCCCGTGGAAGTGGCTGCGCTGGGATGAAGCACGAAGGCTATATCAGAGGTGGACCCTGCGATTGGAGGGCCATTGGACTAGGGGGTGGGTCGTGGTTCCATCTACATTGAATGTGACAACCACTTTGACCGAGATCGCACAACAGACCCGTGTGCTGAAGGAGTCGACCCACATGCGGTGGGCCAGGCTAGGAAAACCGAGCCAGTCTGGAAACCCCATAGGATGGACCACATGGCCCATCGGGCCAGCCTATACTGACGGGGTTGGGCGAAACGGGCCGGGTTAAGTCAGACCCGGACCAGACCCTTTTTACTACATTGGATGTTTCATTCAAACAGTGTGTTTTTTCGAGAATTCATTTGCAGATTTGGGACCCTTTCAAAGAGGTAGTCTTTTTGAGATATTGAGAGTATGTTTTTGTGGATGTTGCTTTATGACACGATGACTTGAGAAGTATGTTCTCTCAAAACAAGTGCGCTACAAGAAGAATCATGCGGCTAGCTGTGACTATATGATCTTAGTGACTATGTGACTTTGGATATACATTGCCCATTAATGATCCATACTCAATTGATGCTACGTGCACCATCAAAATCCCAATTCCATCATTTATCCCTATGATATTGACGCTCCATGCGCCATTGATGTCTCGAATTCCATCCCCACTCTTGGCACCACCTACGCTCTGTGCGCCACTAACACAATGTGCACCATCGACACTTCGTGTGCCATTGACACTTCGTGCATCACCAAAACTTCTAGTTTCATTGAGAATAAGATATTTGTGTACTACAACTAAAAAGAAATATCTTCATTCTCTAGACCTATACCTTTTTGAGCTGACCATATTGACTGTACTTTGTGTGTTTCCTTTGTGGGGTACTTCGTGTGTTTCATTTGTGGTGTACTTCGTGTCTTTTATTTTTCATGTACTTCATGTATTTATTATTGGTGTCACCTTTTTTGTTTTAGGGTCCCTACTAAGTATTGTTTTACTCACCCCTACATGGATATCCCTACACGTGTCATGTCTTGGGAAGATGATCGATGCACTATTACAAAAACAGGCAAGCAAAGCGCTACCTTATCAGCGCTAATCAAAAAGCACTGATAAAGGATAATCTTTATCAGCGCTATTTAAAAGTGCTGATAAAGGTATGATTTATCAGCGCTTTTCTAGCGCTGATAAAGGAAAGGTTTTAACAGCACTAGAAAAGCGCTGATAAAGCCCCCCTTTATCAGCGCTAAAAATTTAAGCGCTGATAAAGGGTGGCTTTATTAGTGCTTTTCTAGCGCTGTTAAAACCTGTCTTCGATTTTATTAAAAGGAGGCCGACAGTCTCCTCTTTTTTATCGTGCCCTAAGCTCTCGCGGGACTGTACCCTTGCGACTGCTTCCTCCCCCCGATCTTCCCTTTTCCGGACCTCCGCCGTACTCCTTCTCCTTCTTCTCGACCCTCTTCTGCAGATCTTCCTCCCTTCCGAACCCTACTCCTCCTCTTCAACGGTTGGCGGCTCCTCCCGTGCACCCCTACTCTGGTGGTCGCGGTCTTCCAGGCAGCGCAGAAGGCTCCCTCACCTCTTTGGACTTCCGATTTCTTCACCCAAGGTATGTGGATGCCCTAAATATTGTTTTGCAGTGTAGGTTTTTATGTGGTTGTCATTTATTTGTCGCCTCTGCTTCCCCTCCTCCCTCTTTCAGACTGAATCAATGTTATTCACTCTAGTCCTGGTGATGATTTTTTTGCATTTGTTTTCTCTTATTCGTTCTTCAAATCTTCTACTGCTGTGTGTTTTTTTGATTTGATTTTCCTTATGTTAGTAATGTTTATTTCTACTGCATCATGAATTTACTCCACTTTAACTTCAATTGGTTATATTAATGGTGTTGATAGTGAGTCACATTAGGGGGGTCTGGTTTTCAGGGGGTGTGAGGGGGGTATGGTGTGTGCAGGGGTACGAGATGGGTAGGTTTGGTGTGTACAGGCAGGGGGGACGAGGGGGTTGGCGTGTGTAGGGGGGAGGCTGGGTTTGGTGTGTGAAGGCAGGGGGGAGAGATAGGATGGGTTGGTTTAGTGTGTGCAGGCAGGGGGAGAGGGGACAAGATGGTTTGCAAGAGGGAGTGGGTAGGGGGAATGAGGGGGGAGGGAGGCCGATTGGTGGTGCTGCTGGAGGGGGATGGGTCTGGCGTGCTGGTGGGGGGGGGGGGCTGGCTGGTTTGTAGGGGGCAGGCTGGTTTGC
This sequence comes from Viscum album, assembly GCA_963277665.1. Classification (NCBI taxonomy): domain Eukaryota; kingdom Viridiplantae; phylum Streptophyta; class Magnoliopsida; order Santalales; family Viscaceae; genus Viscum; species Viscum album. The sequence goes on from OY728125.1 coordinate 2,097,718,505, forward strand.
AGGGGGGAGTGTGTGTGCAGGGGGGAGGTTGGCTGGCAGGCGCAGGGGTGCAAGGAGGCTGGTGGTGCAGGGGTGCAGGGGGGGGGTCTGGTGTGCAGGCACGGGGAGAGGGGGGCAGGCTGGTTGGTTTGCAGGGGGAGGGGAGGCTGGTGTGTGTGTGCAGGGGGGAGGGTGCGGGGGTGCAAGGCCACTGCAGGCTGGTGTAGGGGTGCAAGGGTGCCATACAGGGGTGTAGAGGGGTGTTGTGAGGGGGTGCAGGAGGGGGGAGGGGAGGGGGAAGGGAGTGCAGGGGGAGGGGGCAAGGAGTGCAGGGGGAGAGGGTTGTTTTGTTGTACGGGGTACAGGAGGGGGGAGGCTGGTGTGCCTAGGGGGAGGGGGATAGAGGGTCTAGGGGGCTGAAATTTTTGTGCAGGGGGGCTGAAATTTTTGTGCAGGTGGGGGGGGGGGGTCTGGGTTTTTTGTGCAGGGGTGTAGGAGGGGGGGAGACTGTGCAGGGGGGAGGGGGCAGGGGGGAGAGGGGTGTTTGTGTTGTACAGGGTACAGGAGGGGGGGGGGGCTGGTGTGCCTGGGGGAGGGGGCTGAAATTTTTGTGCAGGGGGGCTGGTTTTTTTGTGCAGCAGGCTGGTGCAGTTGCAGGGGGTCCATCGGGTTGGGTCTAGGGGGGTTGGGGTTTGAGTGGATGGTTCGGGTCCGTTGGGTTGGGATGGGTTGGATCAGTTTGGGTCGGGTTGGGTCGGGTTTACACATATAACCCGACCCAAATTGACCCGACCCTCGATGGGTTGGGTTGGGTTGGGTCCTTCGGGCATGCGACGGGTAACCCGACCCCACTGGGTCGGGTTGGGTCAGGTTGGTTGCTCCGGAAGCTTGTGACCCGACCCGACCCAACCCGAACTTTTTTTGTTCGGGTCGGGCCTTGAAACACCTCCAATCCGACCCAACCCGACCCATGGACACCCCTAGTTTATATGATGCGCTATTGTGCCGTGTGGTGAACCTTCTGCATGTTGACTATAAAATGTAAAATTAATTTAGTAGATTATCATGTCTGAAATTGGTTAGTCATTGTGCACCAAACTTATTCTTTAGAGGTTGTATACCTTACTCGAATCACCCCCTTAGGGTGTGTTTCTTATAGGCCCATGACCCCTATTGATATTTGGATTGAAATTGAACCACCTTTGACTTGTGTTGATATATCCCATGCTCATGGGTTTATTAAAGGGAATTAATGATATTTATGTGTAATGGACATACCCATGGACTACTTGATCACTTATAAATGAATTAAACAAAAGTTGAATGGTAAGGCCATGTTCCTTAACCATTTTTAAACAATGTAGTGCTATTGATTATATACCTTGGACCCCATCTTACTAATTATCAGTTATAAGACTTAAATTTATCAAATTAATTGATAAAATGCAAGGGTGATATTCATTAGACTTGATCATAATATGATATGGATGTGATTACATCATTATTACCTTCTTTAATGAATATTATGTTTCATATTGATTATTTGGAATTAATAGACATGAACTTCCATATTTCTTATTCGAAATTAATGGAATTAACATTCTATATTGTTTGTTTGGAATTAATGGACATGGCGTTCTGTATTGCTTATTCAGAATTAATGGACATGAAATTCCTTATTATTTATTTGGAATTAATGGACATGACGTTCCATATTTCTTATTCAAAATTAATGAACAATATGCTCCTTATGGTTTACATGGAATTAATGGACACGACATTCGTTATTTTTCATTTGTAATTAATGGACATGATGTTCCATGTTGTTTATTCAGAATTAATGGCGATGAATAAAGATTGGATGGATGCTAATTGTTTGACAATAGAGTATGAGAATGGAGTGAAAGAGTTCATCAAGTTTGCACAGTATCATGAAAAGGATCCTTCTCAACTCCTTTGTCCGTGTTTACGTTGTTGTTATTCTTGACTAATTACTCCAGAGGAGTTGGAAGAACATTTTATGTCACGGAATAGATAGGATTTATAAATGTTGGAATAAACATGGGGAAAAAGCGAATGTAGCTATTGGCTGGAATAAAACTTCATTTTATGGATCATCAGATATGATTACAAATATGGATAATGAAGAAGACCGTATAGAGGATGTGATTACAGATATCAATGATGATGAAGATCGTATTGAGGAAATGACAAGGACAGTTGAACATGAACTCCGTGATTGGCCAAAATTGTTTGATAAGTTAAAGAGTTATGAAAAGACGCCATTGTATGCTGGTTTCACTAAATATACTGCATTGTCAGCTGTACTGAAGTTGTATAAATTGAAAGCAGGCAACGGATGGAGTGATGTCAGTTTCACGGAACTACTTGCTCTTTTGAATGACATGCTTCCAGAAGATAATGATCTCCCAAGACGGACATATGAAGCTAAACAAATGCTACACTCGATGGGTATGATTTCTGAAAGAATACATACCTGCCCTAAAGACTGTATATTGTTTCGCAAGGAGAACAAATCACTTACAGAATGCCCAAAGTGTGGTGCTTATCGATACAAGAAAGATGAACGTAGTCCTACGAAAGTTGTATGGTACTTTCCAATCATTCCAAGGTTTAGGCGTCTATATGGAAGTGAAGAAACTGCAATACAATTGTCGTGGTATGCAAATAAAAGAAATAAAGATGGAAAATTACGTCACCTAGCCGACTGTCCTCAATGGAAGAGAATTGATCATGAGTATCCTGAATTTGGAAATGAGTCGAGAAACCTGCGTCTTGCGTTATCTACCGATGGAGTGAATCCTTTTGGTTTTCAAACCAACACTCATAGTACTTGGCCTGTTATGTTGGTAAATTATAACTTTCCACCCTGGTTATGCATGAAACGGAAATTCATTATGTTATCTTTGCTTATATCAGGACCAAAACAACCAGGTAACGATATTGATGTATATTTGGCTCCCTTGATCGATGATTTGAAGTTCCTGTGGGATTCAGATGTTATGTTGTATGATGCTTATGAAAAAGAATACTTCACGTTGAGAGCGTTGTTGTATGGGACGATAAATGATTTCCCTGCTTATGGAAATTTTTCAGGATATAGCATTAAAGGAAGTCAAGGGTGTCCTGTGTGCGAAGAAGATACAGAATCAATTAGGTTGAAACATTCATCCAAATTTGTGTTTCTAGGAAATCGTAGATTTCTACCCTGTCGACATAAGTACCGATCTTGGACGACATCATTCAATGGAAGTTCAGAACAACGCAAAACACCGTCTCCACTAACAGGTGATCAGCTGTTTGAGAAAGTAAAAGACGTGAACACTGTTTTTGGTAAACCATTTTCAAAAAACCTTACGAAAATCGGTTGGAAAAAGAGATCAATTTTTTTTTGAATTACCATACTGGAAATGTCTGTACGTCAGACATTTTCTTGATGTGATGCATGTGGGAAAAAATGTATGTGATAGTGTTATAGGAACGTTTCTAAATACTCCTGGCAAAACAAAGGATGGAATTGAGGCAAGGTTGGACATGGTTGACATGGGAATAAGAGAAGAGTTGGCTCCCGTGAAGGGTGAAAATCAAACGTTTCTTCCTCCAGCTGCGTACACTCTTTCTAGGGATGAGAGATATCAGTTTTGCAACTTCTTCAATGATGTAAAGGTTCCAGAAGGATATTCATCAAATATCAAAAACATTTTGTCAATGAATGATTTGAAGTTAAAAGGTTTGAAATCACATGACTGCCATGTTTTGATGCAAGATTTAATTCCTATAGCTTTACGTTGCATTTTTCCCAAGAATGTTCTTCATACATTAAGCAAACTTTGTTTCTTCTTCAAAGCTATATGAAGCAAAGTTTTAGACCCGGCGAAATTTCCAGCTATGGAAAAAGAAATTTTCATCATATTATGTGAATTAGAAATGTTCTTCCTGCCAACATTCTTTGATATGATGGTTCATTTGATGGTTCATTTGGTGATAGAGGTTCGACTTTGTTTTCCTGTGCACTATAGATGGATGTACCCCGTTGAACGGTATATGAAGATTTTGAAAGGGTATGTCAAAAATCGAAGTCGGCCAGAGGGTTGTATTGTGGAGAGATATATTGTTGAGGAAGCCATTGAATTCTGTACCGAATACCTATCTGATGTGGAAAGCATTGGTCTTCCAAAATCTCGTCACACTGGACGCATTGAGGGTGAGGGAATTTCTGGAAGAGATGTTGTGACAATCAATATTACTGATCGAGAGCAGTCCCACCTTTATGTTTTGCATAACAGTTGGGAGGTTGCTCCATATATTGAAACCCACAAAGAAATTTTGAGGCAGTTGAATCCATCAAGGGTTGAAAAATGGATAGCAAATACACATAATCACCAGTTTATAGGATGGTTTCGAGACCATATTTTTAAGGAGTTAGATGAAAATCCGAATTCAATTTCAGAATGACTTCGATGGCTAGCTGCCAGACCAAGCGTGTATGTATTATCTTACAATGGTTATGTAATTAATGGTTATACATTCTATATAGATAAACATGATGAAGATAGTACCATGCAAAATAGTGGAGTAACACTTGTGGCTGAAGCGATGCATGTTTCTGGTAGTAAGGATAGAAATCCAATTTTCGCGAATATTTCATACATTGGAATTATCAAAAGAATATGGGAGTTGGATTATACGACATTCCAATTGCCGATTTTTCAATGCAACTGGGTTGATAACAACAGTGGTGTTAAAATAGATGAATTGGGATTGGTGAAAGTTGATTTCAGTAAAGAAGGGTACAAAGACGAACAATTTATAATGGCATCACAAGCGGTACAAGTATTTTATGTTCCAGACCCCGCAAACCGAAAGTGGTCGATTGTTCTGTTATCGTCCAAAACTACTGAAGGGTCCGATGAAAATTCAATTGAGGATGATCCTTTCAGTGGGACTTCGCAATCATTTCGCAGCGGTCCCAATGAAGGCGACGTTTTTTATGTTAGAGGAGACCATAATGAAGGTATTTGGATTATCGATAGAGGTGTCAAATCCATTCATCCTTTGAAAAAAAAAAGAGTTCAATAAACAAGTTATATTTTGTTTGTAATATAAATATTGTTATCTCATGTTATTATCTTATCATTATTTCATTTATGTAATCCAACTTAAGTGTTAAACCTTTTTTTGTATATAATGACTTCTGCACGTTCTGGTGCTCCTAACCTCGAGGCTGAACATGCCTCTCAAGCTGCTGCTGCTGCTGCTGCTTCTGCTTCTGCTGCTGCTGCTTCTGCTGCTGCTACTGCTGAACAAGCCTCTCAAGCCTCTCAAGCCTCTCAATCTCAACATATTGTTGTTGGTACTGCTGCTGCTATTGGTGATCCTATTGTTGAGGTCCAACAACCATCTAAACATGATGATTCTAGGATTTTAGATGAAAACATTGATGATGCTGATATAGACAAAATGGTTGGGGATAATGGAGCGACATTGCAGAAAAAACAGGTGCGTCATAGTTTAACAGTGTGGGCTAATGTTTTGAAGGGAAAGAGCAAAGGAATCAAATTCAATGTTGGGTGGAATGCACGGGGCCATCACGTTAACCCCAACAAGGAAATGTTTAGAAGTTACGTTGGAATTGTCACTCGGAAACGCATGGCGATTGACATAGCTTCATGGCACCATGTTTCATCCGGCCTGAAGGCTGTGATGTGGGAAGAAATTACGGTAACATTTTGATTTCATTTCTTTAACTTACTAGCAAATAAAATAATGAATCAATGTCTTATTCTTCACAATCCATTGTAGAGTGCATTTATAGTAGATGATTCACACAAGACTTATGTACTAAGGCTTACGGGAAGGTGTCATCGAGGTTTTCGCACTCTTCTTACAAAATATCATCTGAAAGATTCCAAGGGTAAAATAAACCCGCAACCACCCATTGTCTACAATCACTTGATATCCCAAGAATCATGGGATTCATTTTTTGGTCATCATGGGGATCGAATGTTTCAGGTACATTGTGATTGATAATATGTTGTTTGAGGATATACATGTATTCATCACTTTGATTGTCAATATTTCATTTATGAAACAACAACTCAGTACTGAAAACAAGGAACGCGCATCAAAACCGACATACCCCTATCGTAAAGCAAGGATGGGGTACGCCTCACTAGAAAAGAAAATGGTGCATATTTTAAATTTACAGTGATATTGTTATGTGTCAAGAAACAACTTTATAAAAATCTTTCTTTATTTATATGTAGATCGATGCCTCTGAAACCAAACACACATCCATCCCTCGTCATGTGCTATGGAAGGAGGCACGTGTGGATAAGGAAGGGAATTTGGTTGATGAAAACACACAAAAAGTGTGGGAAATATGTGTAAGTATGACACGATAAAATGTTTTGTTTTTAAATTGCTATTACATAATAATAATTACTTATTTTCTTATATCCGACAGTCACAGGAGTTAGGTACTCTTGCAGCTGGTGCAGATATATTAGCGACAGCTTTGAAGCGACCAGAACAATACGGTCGCGTCAGAGCTGGGGGGTTTGGGGTGACACCCCGAGTATATTATGAGAAAAACAAACAAGAGGATCAAAAAAATGAAGAAATGACAACAATGAAAAATAGACTAGCAACTCTTGAAGAACAGTTTCAATGGTAGGGAGAGTTGCTAGCAACTTTAATGGGTCAGAAGCCAAGAGAAAAGAAAACTCAGGAACAACCAGCGCCTGAAGATCCTGCCCCACACCCCACCAGCTTTGAGGCAAGCCATTCCCCTGAAAGAGCTGTGTTAGCTGTGGTAATCAATATTCTATTAATTGTTCTGATAAAATGTGAATCAGACAAACACTGCTTTCTTCCTATACTGATCTTCTGTAGGGTTATAATGATTGTGATTTATATCTTTCAACACCCACCTATCGCCTTGTAGCGAGGGACACAGTATTCAACATCTCAGAGGACACGCTGCACAATAGAGCACTTCCAAAAGATCATCTGAAAGTGACAATTACGGTAGCTCATGAGCCAACAACACAACTACCTATTCCACTTGATGATGATGATATTTGTACAGTCAAACAGGATATTGGGGCATTCATTGCATGGCCATCACAACTTGTGAGACTACATGCTGAAAAAGAGGTATTTATTTACAGTTTTTTAAGCCAAACCTTTATAAAAAAAAGGTATGAACCAATGAATTTTATTGTAGTCAAAGAAAGGGGATGCAGTGAAATGAGCATCGAAAGGATCGACCAACCGATCCAAAAGATCTACTGAAAGTGGAATTACACCGCCTATTCTCTATCCACATTTAATTGAATTGAAGACTCATGTGGATATGAAGTTGACAAATGGTAGTATCCATGTAGTTGTTTTTGAAGAGAATATGTATGGAGAGGAAATACAAGATTTTGTTGCTGCTGAAAATGTAAATGAGATCCTTGAGTATCAGTGGCTCGGTGTCACAAGTGTAAATGTGTATATGAGGTATGTTTTCAACCCCGTCTCTTTTCCAAAAGATGATATATTGTGCTAATTATGATTAAATACATTTTATATTATTAGCAGACGTATATATGAAAAGCAGTTGAAGGGTTTTCCTCATGAGCCAAAGTTCGGACTCGTCAGTCCTCATATCACATCAACACAAGAAATAGAATTATCAGAATCAAAAATTAAGGAAAGAGAGACTGCTTTGCTGAAAGCATTTGACAGCAAGATAACGGATGACCGAATCTTCCTCATACCAACCATGCAGGGGTAAAACTCTACGATTAATGCATATCAATTATATTTTCATTTCATTCATTACTTATTCCTTTTTGTGTATTTAGGAAACATTGGCTGCTAATTGCGGTGCATTTGGATACTCCCAAGATTTATTTTCTGGACTCAAAGCACGGATATCCAACAAACCGACCGCATGTGATGCAGTTTGTCAATCTGTAAGACACTACATCCTACGTTTTAGGTCTAAACATCAATTTATATAATATATATTATCTTTTACTGAGGATTCTGTTATGATAGGGCGGTGTACCAATATCGTCTAAATCATGGTATGAGGACAGGGGCTAAGCATAAGGAGCCAAGCAAGTACTATGTCTGGACAAATATCAGGGTATATATAATAAAATTGCACTATCCAAGCATATATGAAACACAAGTTACTTACTCGCCTCATGATCAGTGTTTCTGCAGTGTCCAAAACAAACAAACGACAAAGATTACGGTTATTATTTTTGTAGATTCATGAAAGAGATTGTTTTTAATGGACAAATTAGCATCCCAAAAGAGGTATTTTCGAAAACAAGTACTATTTCATTTAAATTATTTATTAATTCTTTATTGATATATTTTTCAGTACTATTATGAATGCCGAAAAGCGTCATATTCACAAGACGATGTAGATATGTTCAGAAACGAGTGGGCCGCATAACTGATGCAAGATTGTCCAGATATAGCATGAAGATATGACTTTTATTGCAAGAGTTGCAGACGCGTATAATTGGCGGAAATTTTTGAGAGGGGTTCATGGGGATAAAAAGATGAAACATTCTTGTATTTAAATGTTTGTAGAAAAATTGTAATTATTATTAAATAAATCATTCTTTCTCCAATGGTTCATTTGTCCATTTTAACAGATGAAATGCACCAGTAACATGCAAGAATGATGGACCACATTTATTTGGCCTTTGGACAAAAAAACCAGTAAAATCTCCAAAATACCTTCATATCATGCATGAACCAGTAAAATCTCCAAAATACCTTCATATCACACAGTTCTGAAAAGAGTCACTATTTAAAAGAAAGTCACAAGTTTAGATACATCTCGAGATGGTCAGTTTAAAGACATTTTGAGGGACACTACTAAAGACATTTTCAGATATGCACACATTCCCCACTTTTAGATCGTTGCCTACTACAATGATCTTCCAAACAAGATATGCATTAGAACGCTCATGATACATAGATCAATTCACTGTCCACCTTCGAGAATGATCTGAAGCACAAACCATGACAGCATTATGTTTTTCCTTGAAAATTCTCTTGGCGAACTGGAATGGCAACTCACTCTTGTGATTTTGCGCCTGTACTTGTCTCTTCATGTGTGCAGCTATTGCCATTCCACTTCGCTAAGAGAATTTTCAAGGAAAAACATAATGTTGTCATGGTTTGGGATTCAGATCATTCTCGAAGGTGGGCAGTGAATTACTCTATGTATCATGAGCGTTCTAATGCATATCTTGGTTTTCCTTAAGTTTCAGCAAAATCCGAATGCGTTTGGTCAGTTTTCCGTATGTTAGTTCTTGATTTCACTTAAAATTAAGTCCATTTTTAACAAAACATAGACACTGTGAGTGGTGTCGGCCACATCGGGCCTCGGATTGATGTGGGGTTGACTCGTACACGTCACACATGAGTCATGGATCGTTGTTCAAAAGTATCAACACAATCAGAAGCCGTTAGATCGGTTTGGCATGTGTACGTAAAATATTGCCCCTTTTAAACAAATTACATACACTTGGAGTGATACCGGTCACACCGCGTCTCAGATTGAGGCGGGGTTGACTCGTACACATCACATATGACCCATGAATCGTTGTCCTAAAATGTCAAAACAATCTGAAGGCGTTTGGTCGGTTTCCCGTATGTCAGTTGTTGATTTCTCACTTAAAAATAAGTCCATTTTGAACAAAACAGAGGCACTTGGAGTGGTGCAGCCACACCGCGTCTCGGATTGAGGTGGGGTTGAGTCGTACACGTCACATATAACCCATTAATCGTTTTCCTAAAGTGTCAACACAATCCGAAGGCGTTTGGTCGGTTTCCGGTATGTCAGTTGTTGATTTCTCACTTAAAAATAAGTCCATTTTGAACAAAACAGAGGCACTTGGAGTTGTGTCAGCCACAACAGGCCTCAGATTGAGGTGGGGTTGACTCGTACACGTCACATTTGAAGGTGAGTATGCATACACGATAGTTGACCTTCTTAGAGAAGAGTTTCTGGAAGAGTATAAAAGACATGAAGCAATGAAGATCATTAGAGTGTTGGAGCAAATGTGGTTGCTACAAACAATGTGGAAATCGGCTTGTGCAAAGCGATTTCCACATTGTTTGTAGCAACCACATTTTCTCCAACACTCTAATGATCTTCATTGCTTCATGTATTTTATAATCTTCCAGAAACTCTTCTCTAAGAAGGTCAACTATCATGTATGCATACTCACCTTCAAATGTGACGTGTACGAGTCAACCCCGCCTCAATCTGAGGCCTGTTGTGGCTAACACAACTCCAAGTGCCTCTGTTTTGTTTAAAATGGACTTATTTTTAAGTGAGAAATCAACAACTGACATACGGGAAACCGACCAAACGCCTTTGGATTGTGTTGACACTTTAGGACAACGATTCATGGGTTATATGTGACGTGTACGACTCAACCCCGCCTCAATCCGAGACGCGGTGTGACCGGTATCACTCCAAGTGTATGTATTTTGTTTAAAATGGACAATATTTTACGTACATACGCCAAACCGATCTGATGGCTTCTGATTGTGTTGATACTTTTGCACAATGATCCATGACTCATGTGTGATGTGTATGAGTCAACCCTGCATCAATCCGAGGCCCGGTGTGGCCGACACCACTCACAGTGTCACTGTTTTGTTAAAAATGGACTTCATTTTAAGTGAAATCAACAACTGACATACGGAAAACCGACCAAACGCATTGGGGTTCTATTGAAACTTAAGGACAACGATCCATGGGTCAAATGTGACGTGTATGAGTCAACCCCTCCTGAATCAGAGGCGCGGTGTGACCGGTATAACTCCAAGTGTATGTATTTAGTTTAAAATGGACAATATTTTACGTACATACGCCAAACCGATCTAACGGCTTCTGATTGCATTGATACTTTTTCACAACGATCAATGACTCATGTGTGACGTGTAAGATTCAACACCGCATCAATCCGAGGCCCGGTGTGGCCGACACCACTCACAATGCCTCTCTTTTGTTCAAAATGGACTTATTTTTAAGTGAAATCAACAACTGACATGCGGCAAACCGACCAAACGCATTTGGATTCTGTTGAAACTTAAGGACAATGATCCATGGGTCAAATTTGACGTGTAAGAGTCAACCCCGACTCAATCCGAGGCCCGGTGTGGCCGACACCACTCAAAGTGCCTCTATTTGGTTCAAAGTGGATTTATTTTTAAGTGAAATCAACAACTGACATACGGGAAACCGACCAAACGCCTTAGGATTTTGTTAACACTTTAGTACAGTGATCCATGGGTCATATGTGACGTGTACGAGTCAACCCTGCTTCAATCCGAGATGCGGTGTGGCCGGTATCACTCCAAGTGTATGTATTTTGTTTAAAATGGACAATATTTTACATACATACACCAAACCGACCAAACACATTCGGTTTCTATTCAAACATAAGGACAATAATCCATGAGACAAATGTGACATGTACGACTCAACCCCGCCTCAATCCGAGGCCCGGTGTGGCCGACACCACTCAAAGTGCCTCTGTTTTTGTTAAAAATGGACTTAATTTTAAGTGAAATCAACAACTAACATACGACAAACCAACCAAACGCATTCGGATTCTGTTGAAACTTTAGAACAACAATACATGGGTCAAATTTGACATGTACAAGTCAACCCCACCTCAATCCGAGGCCCGGTGTGGCCGACACCACTGAAAGTGCCTCTATTTTTGTTTAAAATGGACTTAATTTTAAGTGAGAAATCAACAACTGACATACGGGAAACTGACCAAACGCATTCAGATTCTATTGAAACTTAAGGAAAATGATCCAGGGGTCAAATTTGATGTGTATGAGTCAACCCCGACTCAATACGAGGCCCGGTGTGGTCGACACCACTCAAAGTGCCTCTGTTTTGTTCAAAATGGACTTATTTTTAAGTGAAATCAACAACTGAGATATCCACCTCACATGTAGTGTAGACCCCCCCCCCCCAAGACTTGGCATGAATTTTTGAGATACACAAACATGGGGTGGATTACATGGCTTTCCTACATGGAATATATCCCACTACATGTCTTTAATGAGCCAGCTACGCAGTTTATCCCTTGTACAGATACACAGGAAGAATCACACGGGATCGACATCATGTACTAACAAAGGGCAAGGGTGCATAAGAGGACACAAGATGAAAGGGTAACACGTATATGTTTTTTAACATTCCATGTAATTTCCTATTGATATGACATGTATATTCACACAGGCAGCTGAACATTAGAGTTACCCAGGGTAAAGGGACAAGGCATGTGACCCTTTAAATGACACATAATTTTATGTACCATGATTGATCTATTTGAACACTATATCAAGGACATATTTCATTAGGGTTGGCTCCCATGATCCTTCCTAGGATGGTTTTGGTATCTTTTCCTACTTACGGTAGTACGATCGCTTCAGCAGGACGTCCTAGACATAGTTGGAGTCTCTCTAAAAGTCCTGGAGTGAGATCATATATCTATTTTTGAGGTCCAGGTAGAGTCATGTATCAACGCAACCAATCCTACCAGACATCAATCCTATATATGGAATGTTAATCTTGATGTCTCATTATATTCCCCCAGCTTATGATATGTTACCTTTTTTGTATTAATATACATAATTACTAAGGGTGATGGTTGGGAGAGTTAGGATATCCTTTTTATGTATTGAAGAATGATTCAAGGAGCACGGGCTCTGCACGATTTGTCAAAACCAAGTGGCAATCCAAGGAGAAACAATGCATAGTGTAATTTTCTAGTATTTATCTTCTGAGTTGTGTAGGAATATTTTGTGATAGTATGTAATGAGGTAGTTTTTGTTTCTGGGTAGACGGTATCTAACTCATGGTAAGAACACTGTTTGGTTGGGTTGTGATCAGTTGATGACATGCTTGTGGTTGATATACTGGTTTTTGTGCAGGTCTGTGGTTGATATACTAGTTTTTGTGCAGGTCTGCTCAGCTGGCTGTACTGGTGCTGGTTTTTTATTAGCAGCAGGCAGGGATTTAACAGCGCTTTTTTAGCGCTGTTTAAGGCGACATTTAACAGCGCTAAAAAAGCGCTGTTAAAGGAGATATTTAACAGCGCTAAAAAGCGCTGTTAAAGGTATCCTTTAACAGCACTTTTTTAGCCCCGTTAAAGGCGACATTTAACAGCGCTTTTTTAGCACTGTTTAAGGTGACATTTAACAGCGCTAAAAAAGTGCTGTTAAAGGACCCCCCCCCCTTTATCAGCGCTGAGCTTTACAACGCTTTTCTAGCGCTGTTAAAGCCCGATTTTAACACTGTTATTGCCCGTTTTTGTAGTAGTGATGCTTTGACAGATCCATTAGTGGACCTAGGTCAGGTGGTGCTTAGAGAGAGTCCCAACAGATGATGTGTTCTTCAGTGACTTCAGACAACGATTTCGATACCAAACCCTCAAGTATGGTTTATGCTGATGAGATTTATGAGTTTGTACTTTCCCTTTTGGTTGGGCATGTATTTTTGCCCCGTTTACTTTTCAGTGACTTCGGGATAGGTGCATGTTTATAGGTACATAGGAAAATTCCTACCATTTATGGAATGTGCCCACATGGTGCTAGTCGCCAACGCTTGACCTATTAAAGGCAGGTTTGGGTTAGTTATGACATGGGACCTAGGGGAAGGGTCATGATATTTTTTTATTATAGAAATTCAGTTCTACCTAATGAACCAAGATGCTGAGAGATTGTTTTGGGCAAAAATGATAATTGTTTCGAGTTTGTGTTTCAGACTAGGGACACCAGTGTTGGTACAGAGGCCGACGTATCCATGCACGAGGACTCTGAATTCATCTTTTTGACTCGATACATGAAAACACTAGTTGTAGAGAAATAATAAATAATTGTTACAAGCATATTATATGATTGAGTTTGTTCTCATGTCATTTTTGAGTTAGTGTTAGTTTACAAGGTATACTCTATTGATTATAGTACGTCCTGATCTATTGTAGGATTCCTTCACAAAGACAACCATCAAGGATTATGATGTGTAATCATGAGGATAATATTCCTATAGATGAGGAGTTAGTATAAGGTCCGGTACCATAGATAGCACCTCTAGGAGGTGTAATAGAGATACCACCACCTGAAGAGCAGTAGTCACTATCAGTGTTAATGGTAGAGTGTGAACGTAGGCTGAGTGTGTAGCACAAGTTCCAAAGGTAGTGATCTTCGAGGAACAGGGGTGAGACAAACACCCAGGTAACTGAGGATTGGCTGGATGTGGTTAGGCATGTCTTTCGTCTAGTGAGGATTCTTCTCGACCAGATGGAAGTCCTATGCATGAGTCTTCTACCTGAATCAATGGGGGCATGATGGAGCTTAGTGATCTAGAAACATCAAGAGAAAATTGTCCTTTGGAAAGACTATCAGAGTCTCTTTAGGTAGGAATTCTTCCCAGTGATGTTATGCTCCATACATATATAGGAGCTACTACATACGCAACAAGGCATCCAAATAGTAGTAGTGTGATCAGTGTGATTTTCAGATATTTTTCACTACTCCATGGATATGATGTGGGACCCATTATTCGAGGCCGAGATCTTCAAGACAGGGCTACACCGAGAGATTAGGGAATCCCTGATACCCCGTAGCATTTTGAAAAATATTGGGGTACTGGAGCGAGATATACCAGTTGAGTGAATTTTGGGGGGAGCAGACACCAATAGTGGGAGCTACCACTGATAGTTAGGTTGCTGAGTCTTCGACATGAAGTAACCGACAACTGATGTAGGGATCTAAGATCATAATGTTAAGGGGATGACCCCAGGACATGGGGTCAGTAGTGCGAGCCTCCCAAGGAAGAGTGAGTCAGCTAATGGATAGGCTATTCTACTCATGTGGTGATCGGTTAAACATGGATTGAGATTTCCTAAATCTCAATATAAATGATTAGAATATGGTTGAGGGACCAGTGAGGCACAGTAGGAGGCTTGAACATAGCGGTCTACCAAGTGGCATATTTGGTTGAGGAGCTGGATGAGTAGAAAGAGGTGAGTGGAGGTTCGAGGTACCACCACCACCACCACATGGTGGTCCACCACGAGATCAGGGAGAATGTGGATATAGATGGGGATAGATTCAAGAGATAGAGGCTTACGAACCCAATTCTCTAGAGATGATTAGAGGTATGATCTGCATCTTTTCCTCTTTAGAAAAAATTTGGATACAAATAGGTTCTGGTCACAATTTTCTTACCACAACCCTTGTTCAGGACATGAATATTCTATTGGAACCATTGACTCAATCCCTAAACTTGTTTAATCTTATGGTAAGAGATTCAATGATCACACACTAGAGCCGATAGTGTTCCCTTAATATTGGGTGTGAGAGTTTTAATTGGGGTCTCTTGGTGGTAGCGCCGATGCCTTACGACACCATCCTCGGTGTGGATTAGTTATCCATAGTCCATGCCAAGATTGACTCTTTTAGGTTCATAGTGTGGTGTGTACCTGGAGATGGGATCGGGATTTTTTTATTAAAAAGGAATCCCAAGCAGTGTAGGATAGACTGTCACATTGGCGGGTGTAAGAGATTACACACCAGTTGACCAGCATTACCCTTGGTGTATTAGATGAAATGAGTCCTCAGTTTCTTGCAGTGGTGAAAGATTATGAGGACATTGTTCCGGATGATGTTCCTAAATTAACTCCTTGTAGGGAGGTGGATTTCTGCATTATATATACCCATGGAAGTCACCGATATCATCACCTTCATGACAGATGGCTCCCACAAAGCTCTGTGAGTTAAGGTTATAGTTGGAGGACTTGCAGAGAAAGGGCTTCTTGAGACCCAGTGATTCACTAGAGGTGGCCCCAATTTTGTTTTCCAAGAAGGATGACACAATATTGAGATTATGTGTGGACTTATGTTTCTTGAACCAAGTTACTTTGAAGAAAAAGTTTCAAGTACTAAGGATTGAATAACTATTCGATTAGCTGAAGGGTGTGAGGTGGTTCTCAAAGATATACCCAATATATGGCTATCATTAGCTTCAAGTGCGGGATGGAGAAATCCCAAAAACAACCTTCAGATATTGGTCCGGACACTATGATTACATAGTGATTATGTTTGGTGTGATGAACACCCCAATAGTGTTCAAGGAACTCATGATCAAGATCTTCCTGCCTTAAAAAGACCAGTTTGAAGTGGTCTTCATTGATGACATCTTGGTGTACTCAACATCTAAGGAGGAACACACGATACACTTGAGGATATTCTTGGACACACTCAGAGAGGACTAGATTTATGAGATGCTATCAAAGTGTCAGTTCTGGGTAAGAGAGGTCCACTTTCTGGGACATTTCATTTTAGAGGATGGAGTTTCCGTAAATATTGTGAAGATTGATGTAGTGATTACTTGGGAGCCACCCAGGAGTGTTACTAAGGTGTGGAGTTTCTTGGTCTTGGAAAGTTAATATTGGAGTTTTTTACCCAACCTTTCAAGGGTAAAAACCCCCTTTATGGACTTGACATGAAAGGGGTGGCCATTAATGTGGATATAGAAGTTCCAATAATGCTTTTAGGAGTTGAGGTATAGGTTGATGAGCGCTCCCATATTGTGATTATCATAGGTTGGTGTTGAGTACTTTGTGTTTTGTGATGCATTAGGAATCGATATTGGTTGTGTCCTAATGTTGGGGAAAGTGTTGATTGCCTATGGTTTGCACCAGTAGAGGCAGGATGAGAAGAACTACACAACCCATGATCACGAGTTGGCAGCGGTAGTCTTTTCATTGAAGATGTGGTGAAACTACCGAATGGTCAAGCGATTTTTTTTATATAACTACAAGACTCTCAAGTATATATTATTTGAATAGGATTTGAGAATGAGACAATGGATTTGGATAGAGTTCTTATAGGACTAAGACATCAAGATATTCTATAATCCTAGGAAGGGGAATGTGGTGGTAGATACTCTCAGCTAGAGATAGGAATCATAGCTACTAAATGAGGTATCTGACATGTTAACCTTATTGTAGATATCATTTGTGGATAGAGATGAAGAAGCTTATCTCTAATAAATGGTGGTTACCCCTCCACTCTTATAGAAAGTTAGGGTGGCACTGGTCAGAGATACCAACCACAAGACTACATATGATCAGATGTAAATGGGGCATGCCCTTGATGGATATTAGAAAGGTGGGGAGCATGTCATTATCTTTAGAGGGTGCACGTTATTTTTAGGGATTTTTCAAGAGGAGGTTTTTAGGGACTTCAATACATCCAATTTGGGGATACATCTAGGAGTGTAAAAGATGTATTAGGACCTTTGACGTCAGTTATGGTGGTCAGGGAAGAAGATGGTGGTGGAAGAGTTCATTTCTAGATGCCTCACTTGTCAGTATGTGAAGGCTGATAACTTGGTTCTAGTGCATTTGTCTCAACCTTTTGAGGTTCCCGAGTGGAAGTTGAATGTAATATCGATGGACTTTGGGATAGGTTTACCATTCACATCCAGGGGATATGACACATTTGGATTATCATTGAATGAATCACCAATTCGTCCCACTTTATTCCCATCCATGATCACAGCTCAGTAGAGAGATTGGGATTCCTCTATTTGCAGGAGATATTTTGGCTTCAAGGAGTTCCATAAACAATCATATCAGGTCATGATGATTTATTTACATCTGAGCAATGAAAGGTATTTTATGAGGAGTTTGGGACTCATTTGTGCTTGAGCATGACGTTTCATCCCCATATGGATGTCCAGATGTAAAGGACCATCCGGGTTCTATATGAAATGATACATGCTTACATCCTCAACATTGGACGTAGTTGGGAGGACTACCTACCTCTAGTGGAGTTCCATATAACATCATATACCACTCCACCATTAGTATGAAACTGTTCGAGTCCTTATATGGATGACCATGTGGGTCACCACTCTTTTGGAAAGACCCAATAGATTCATCAATCATTGGTCCAAAGCTGGTACGAGCTACCACCGAGAAGGTGAAGATCATACAGGAGTGGATGAGGACTGTGCAGAGCTGGCCGAATTTTTATGCAGACAATAAGTGGTGGCCTCTAAAGTTCGAGGTGGGGGACCATGCTTTCTTTCGGGACTCACCTCAAATAGGATTGTCGAGATTTGACATTGAATACAAGTTATCTTTGAGATATATCAACCCTTTTCAGATTCTAAGTAGAGTTGGAGAAGTAACATACCACTTAGCTCTTCTACCGTAGTTGCAGAAGGTACATTATGTCTCCCATGTGCCTTAGTGGAGGAGGTACATGCATGATCCATCACACGTCATCGACTGGGATGAGATGGGCATTGAGAATGGGATAAGTTTTTCAAAGTACCCGATGAAGATCAATGATCGACATGAGAAGATACTTTATTCCATTTAATTCCTCTCATGCTCATTCGATGGTAGCATGGGAATCTTCAAGAGAAAACTTAGGAGTGGGTGGCTCAGATTCATGCTCAGTATCATCACCCTTTTCTTGGGTATCCCTTGTTTTGTATTTCGAGTACATAAAACCATAATATGGGGAGAATGTAATGAATTGGATTTTAACTATTTTATTTCGAGAAATTATGAGACAAGGATCTGAGATAGGGTGTGATTCCGAGGCCCAGGGTGCCCAGAATGACTTTTTTTAAAATGTTATTTTTTTAATAGAACCCATGCATTAATCTTCTAAAAAATTGAAATAACTCTTAAATGATTCCCCATATTAGAAATCCAATGGCACATTGAGATCAAAGTATTGTCTTTACGCTAGTAATGACATAACATTGGTCGACATGGGTCATCTGTAGAAAACATCATGAGGGGCGTAACAATAAATCAAAAAATAAAATAAAAAATATTTTATTTTGCAATTATAATAACTCATAAAATTTAATTCAGATTGGAAATTTGAGACCACCATTGAGTTTATAAGGGGGTTTTTCCTTAGGTAGGGCCTAACCTTGACCGGGGCAGGTCAAGGTTGAATGTTAGATTTTTGGATATAGACATCACTAAATTTTTTAATTAAAATATTTTATTGAATGTTATTTGTTGATGTAGTGGTGATTTACCTTTTTAATTAGCCATATTAGAGGAATTCAGGGTTATCATCATAACCCTAGAATTCCTATGAGGCAAGTAGAAGGAAGCTATCTCCTGATGATAAACCCCAACAGATCAAGGATCAACGATGACACATATATTCATTCTTCATCAAAGACCGATCCAATCATTGAGATAGGGTGTTGATCTCTTTATTATTTTTAGCTTCTTTGGGAGTTAATGTGCTTAATACCTCCCCCAAAATATATCATTCTCTTTGTGAATTATTCACCCTTTGAAACCCTATACGAATGATAGATCATTGAACCATTGATCCATGGAAGAATGATCTGAGACAAAAGGTTGTGATCCATGGTGGAATTACGGAGGTATGAAGGGAGCGCGATAGGTAGGCGACAAATCACGGTGGAGGGAACGATTAATTGCGGGCTACCAATACGGTGGACAATGGAAAGGGTAGCGTATGGACTAGTGGGGGGCTAGGTTCTGGAGAGGTGTAAAACTGTTGTCCAGCCGGATAACGCTGGAGGAGGATCCTATGACAGCAGAGGATTCAAACGGCAGCTGCGGTGGGATGTAGTTCAGAGGCGCGTTAGAGGAGGTCTCCCCGATAGAAAGGCCATGAGAAAAGGGGGATGAGATGTGGTGTCATTGAAATTGAACATGTCAGCATAATTTGATTAGGAACGCATGATCGAGCTGTGCACTGAAGGAGCTAGCCCACATACAGCAGGTGGGTTGGGAAAACCGAGCCACTTCGATGGCCCAATGGTCTAAACCACACAGCCCATCAGGATTAGACAGTTTGGGCCAACCCAAACTAGATGGGTTGGGTCAGTCCCTGACTTAACTAAACCCTTTTTACTAAATTGGCCATATCATTCAAACCATGAGTCTGTTTGACGATCCATTTGCAGAGTAGGAACCCTTATGATGAGGAGGTCCTTTTGAGATACTCTTAGTGAGTTTCCATGTATGTTGTTTTTTGACCAAATGGTTTTAGGAGTAGGTTTTTCTAGAGTAAGCGTGCTATAAGTGGAAACTTGATGCTGGCTGTGACTACGTGATCTTTGTGAATGTGTGACATGGGGGATACATTACTCATCAACGCTCGGTGCGCCATCGACGCTCCATACACCATCGACTCTTAGTGCTCCATCAATGCTCCATGAACCATCGACACTCTATACTTTATCGATTCTGAATGCATTATCGATGCTTCGTGTTCCATTGTCGCTCTATGTGACATCAATGTCCAGGATGTTAGCCCTGATCTAGGTGCTACCGACACATTGTGCCCCACTGACACTGTGTACACCATCGACGCTTGATCCACCATTGATGCTTCAAGATCAACTGACACTTCTAGTGTCATAGAGACTTGATTATCTGTGGACTACAACTAGAAATACTTCTATTCATGCTTTAGACTTATACCTATGTGAGCTGGTCATATTGACTATACTTCGTATGTTTTCTTTGTGGTGTAATTTATTTGATTTGTTTATGGTGAAATTCATGTCTTTACTTTGTGGTTTACTTTTTGGGTTCTCTTTGTGGTGTACTTTGTGAATTTATTAGTGGTTTACCTTTATGGTTTCGGGGTCCCTTATGAGTATTGTTTTACTCACCCCTACATGGGATATGCCTGCACGTGTCATGTCTTGTGAAGTTGATCAATACTCTAATGGAGTCCATGGTGTATCAGGACTAGGTGGTATGCATTCTTTCTTACTTAGTTTTTTTAGTTCAATAATATCAGGCTTGGATATGGATGCATGTGTGTACTTAGAAAATTTACTCCCATTTATTGGATATTCCTACTCGGTGCTAATC
This sequence comes from Viscum album, assembly GCA_963277665.1. Taxonomy (NCBI): domain Eukaryota; kingdom Viridiplantae; phylum Streptophyta; class Magnoliopsida; order Santalales; family Viscaceae; genus Viscum; species Viscum album. The sequence goes on from OY728125.1 coordinate 2,097,739,459, forward strand.
ACCAGCCCTTGGCCTGTTGGAGGCGGGCTTGGGGTAGTCACAACACATGCCATAGAGGATGATTCATGAAATTTAAGGACCTAAAAACCATATATATGTGATTTTCTAAAATACTATATGATCCATAATTTATGAATGTTATATGATAAATTTTTTGAAAGTTATTTTAAGAAATTTGAGGAATTGTTTTACTGTCTAAGTATTTTAAAAAACATATTTATTGAGATGTTTATATTTCAAAATCACAATTTCATCCTTAGGCGATGCTTGATCAATTTATAATTCATCAATTAATCCATGAATTAAATATCCAAAAATTATTTTTATGCGCCTAAAGAAAAAAATATCACTTTTTATTGATTATAATATATATAAAATTGTGATAGTTATTTCTATCTATCTCTAATAATTTTCAAATCACAATACATTTATAATTTTTTTCCCAATATGCATAAATATCTATATGGTTAAGTAATACATTATTCTATAAAAATTCATCCAATGTAAAAATAAAATGATTTCATAAAGGTTTAACCTTATGACTCTTCCAAAAAAGGAATGATCCAAAAATTTAGAAATAATATCCCAGAATTTTGAAAAAGATCTTATCAATAATCCCCAATAAATAAAAAGTAGATCAAAATCATCAAAAACTGAACTTGTGAATAAATTCATCATTTATTCTCTTAAAACATAGTAATAATATGAATTAAGATAAAACCTTATTGAAAAGAAGAAACATTCCCCATTGCTTATGTAAAACATAGATTATTGGATATATTCATTAATTCAAAAAAATGATGCAAACTCCATAAATGATTATATAAAACACATTTCTAGAAAATAAATAATTACTTATGGGGTATTCATTACTATCCTATTTACACTATCCATTTAAATCATGTATTTATCAAAACATAATTATCTCAACATCATGAGCATATTATGGGTTATCTTTCCCTCAATAATTATTTTCTTGAAAGATAAAAATTTCACTAAATCATTTCCCTTAGTTATTTGTATCATTTAATAAACTCTTTAAAATTCTTAATGAAATGGTACTATTTTGAAATCCTTATAAGTTTTGAGAATATCAATAAAAAATAATTTTACAACATATTTCATTGATCCATATAAAAAATCATTATAATCAGTCCACATGATCTTTTTTAATAGAATACGATTAAACTTAACCCCCTTTCTCCTTTTGAGGTATTTTCCCTTAACTCTTAGGACATTCATTTTCATAGTGACTGATATCCTTAGATAAAAAGCATTGGAAATTGGAAGATTATTTATTTACCTTACAATCATGATCATGGTGGAATGTTTCCTCACACATAAACTAAACTACTTCTCATTTTCAGAAAGTACCTGAGTGTTTCTTTCAACAATTATCACATATGGTAAAATCCTTCTTTCAATTTTCCATTTATCTATAATTTTCTCAATTCCATCCTCTTTTCATTCTTCCCTTTAAATCCATAATACTCAGATAATTCCATATATATATATATCTTATTATAACATGATAATATTTAGTTATTTGATGAGAATTTTTGGGATACTAGTTCCCATTGAAATATTTCATTAATCCCATTAATAAAACAATCATTATTACTCCTTCAATTGTGTAAATTTGATGTGGTTCGTTTCCTTATCCGAGGATGCATTTATAAATGATGAAATACATGTAATTATATCATATAATTATGAAAAATTATTTATTATTCCAAAACTTTTGAGGTACATAACATAAAATGAAAAATTTATGCATTGATTATCTTATAATCATAAACCCAGTTACATTGTGCATATATTAATCTCAAAATCCTTTATAATGGTATGTCAAGAGGATGGGATTATTCATAAGAATATCCCTATGAGTATCAACCCAAGTCCATAGTAAGGCTCATTTTCATGCACTTGGTGACAATTAGGTCAACACCAAAGCACTCTTTCAGAGTTATTACCCCAAGGTACATCTGTATGAGAAATACGTCCACTTGTAATATCAATATTTGGATTTATTTTCTATATAAAACCGAATGATCTCTTCATTACCAAAACAATAGGATTTACTTAAATACTTATCCTTAATGTCTATCATATGATTATGTTTCCTAATATATGTTTTCCAAAATATAGTTCCCATGTTTTCGACTAAAATTACCCCAATTACAACTATAGAGTCCCCGAAACTAGTAACCCATATCCAGTGTATACTTTATTATATTGCAATAGGATACCAGGAATTACATTCCAAAGGACCAAATTTTATAGTAGTCTTGTAAAAGAGATATATACGTTTAATTCACACAACATTTAAAAAATAAAAAACACAAAAAAAAAATATTTGAGAATGTAATTATTCTCCCTATTATATCCTTACATATCAATCACAAAATTAAATTTGTTATCTTGGGGAAAATAAAACATAATAAAGTGGTGGCTTCAAATGTTTAGTAATGGTAATCATACTACGGAATCTGTGAATAAATAAGGAACAAAAAATATGGAAAGGTATATAAATGTAACACATTACATTTAAAAAATAACAGGAAAAGAATATGGAAGGAGAAGTTATGATCAAGAAAATCCATATAAATAATCACAAGATCTGGAAACATGACAACGTTTATTTTAAATAATTGAATAATCACAAGGAATATCAATAACTGAATTCATAATGATGTAATTCATAGTTTCGGACATCTAAAACAAACCATTAAAACCTATGAAAATACATATTATACCGTTGAGGCTTATTCCAACACATATATATATATATATAAATAATTAATGCCTAACCCAAAACCATATCAAGTTATTCTCATGAAACCTATCGATGCATTGAGGGGATATAATATACCCTACTCATAACATACAAAGTCCAATTCATTTATCATATGAAATAGATAGAACAAAATAAATCTATACAATGGTAATGAAGCCTTCCAATGAAATGGATTGACCTTCCATAATAAATAAACACAATCACAAACTACCATGGGTAAAATTAATGGTATCAATAGAGTACATCCCCAGTGAAACTGATCATAAACCATTCATAGATATAATTATAATGGAATCATTGGATTATATACCCATTAAATCATATATAAGAAACATTATGGTATTGTTAGAAAGAAAATGATTCTTAATGATCAAATGGAACATTTCATGTGGAAAATAATTTTTTTGATAAAAGAAATCATTTATTTTATAATTATAAATTTCTTAAAATATTTCCAAAATAATTTTCTTTTAAAATTACTTTTAATAACTACGAATTTACAGAATATTAGGTAAAAAAATTTCTTTAAAAATAAACTTAAAAACATATAAAGTATTCTTTAAAAAATGATGGTCATGTCATTAGGTAATTTTATACGTGTCGTGTAAGTTAAGAAGAACATTCCTTCTATACCATAAAAAAGTTTGGAAATGTTCTTCATTCATTGAAAAAGTATAATATTTCTTTCAAGATGTTTTTTTAAAAATTATACATGGGTAAATATTTTTTATAAATTATTTTTAGAATTATAAAACCTTTTTTATAAACATTTTCATAAAACATGGGTTTTGATGAAAATAGATTTCCAACCGAAGAGGGAAATAAGGATGGATTTTATATAAAAAAAGTCTCTATAAATTTATGTACTGAAATGGTACAATTAATTTAAAATGTTCATGAATAAATACAGTATAATAAGATAGATTTATTTTAATATTAAAATATCAAATCAATCCCTAAATGAATATACAAATAAAAACAATCCCAAATAATAAGATGATTTAAAATAAATGCTTACCACTTTCGTAACCATTGTATGATAATCCACATGAGAGAAATAAATTTTAATGAATAATTAAATACCATGAATATAAATTAATTCAAGATACACTACAAAATATTTAACTTTTTTCAACAAGGATACTTATGTTGGTAAAGGTGAATTTTTTGTTAGTAAAACATTTTCCCATCAAAAATATCCTTATCACTATACTATCGATAAATGTTATTATGATAGATAAAATAGTTTTTTTTATAATTATAACAATACATAAATATAATATATACATTGGTCAAAGTTTTTAGCAATATATTCATATGAAAAAAATTTCTATTGGTAAAAACATTACCACCATATAATATATATTAATAAATTTACAATAAAAAATTTATAAAAATTTATTTATAGTAAAATAAAATATTATATTTATTAATTTATTATATAAATTATTCCTTTATAAATTATTAAGTCAAAACATTTTTCACGCATGTCAAAAAAAAATATAAATTATATTTGTAATGAAATTTAATAAAAAAAGAATTAATACATAGTTTATGTCTCTTGAGATGTAAAATGATAATTAAAAAACAATGTTGCAATCCTATATTGTCTATTTCACCCAGACATTTCTCACCATGCAAGTAGAATAGTTGCTCCTAATGTTCTAGTGTCAAATATCTTACATCATGGAAAAGTGAAAAAAAATCAAGATAGATCCAATACCAATTAAGAACATCAATTTACTATTATTCCACACAATTCAACTTCATGATCTACATCCCACATAACCTAAGAGCATAACTTCATATTTGTGAAAAATATTTTCATGAATTAAAACCAAAATAAAAATAAATGAAAGTATAAAAAAATGTCACAAGGTTCATAATGTAGCCACAAAAATGATAAACCATTTTTGAAAAACCCTTTTCCTTGATTCTCTTATAACTTTCAATATCAATGAATTTTATTTCCTCTTTAATCACAATAAATAGAACATCTGGAAAAATGTATCTTATCAATGTATAGAGATGGATATAGAAAAGTTTTTGAATTAATTGATCCAATCATAGAAGGGAGGCCTATTTCAAGGGTGAGTTGAACTTTATGATGAGTGCATGTGAAAATAAGGAAATGCTGAAAACATTAAAATGATTCCAAAAATATTTAATGTGGAAATATGTTACAAGTGGAATTGAAAAATCATTGTCTAATAATATTTCATGACAAATAATACAACACGATTATTGTGGTGTGGTGGAAATTGTTTTTGCAACATTCTTCTAAAAATATTTAAATTCACATCTTATGTATGTGGTCATAGGGTGAATTTTTCTCAAACCATGTAATATGTTTTTAGTGTGGTGGAAAAAACCCTTCACAACATTATTCTACAAATAGTAATATTTGGATCCTCTCTGTGGATGTATGGAGAAATTTTCTCGAACCACATAAAATATTTGTGTTCAATTTATTTTCTACTTTTCTATTTGGTTTATTATTATTTTTACACTAAATCCCCAAAAAATCCCTAAATGATAATATCAAGATATATACACCAGTCAATTTTATTAAGGATTCATTCAGTAATGGAAAATGTAACGAATAGAAATAACATTGTGTAGTTGTACTCTGGTCTATGCTTGGACAACCAGGATATTTCCAAGAATCATGTCATCTATAGAGAAATCCACCTCCATTCTATATGTTCCTATGCTAAAGTTGAGGAGATAAGAGTCAGTGAAACCCTCCACCACGATGAGTGTAGATTTCCTACCGAGCACAATATTTTCTTTATCAATGGAAGCAAAACAATAATGGCCCTAGAAAGGAAATGCCTTCTTCTTACCAAAATCCAACTTGGATTGTAGTGAAAAATAATGGTCTATATGAATCCAATAACCTTTTTCACATTCCTTGGATAATCCATCAAAGGTGACATACTTTTCTCTAGAGATGTTGACCACTTTATTTATTTCTTTATCATTTTTAAGAACTAGAGCTAATGCATTCTATAAATACTTAACGTTCCTAAGTTGGGTGATTTGAATTCTGTAATTAGTGATTGTGAGTGGATGGAGAGATTTAAATTAGTGGAATACCCACTATTCAATAGGATTTTAGTTCAATGGGACATAGATATAAACCAGCCTTAGTGAAGTATTCTTAATTCCCATCAACTCTTGCAAACTCTCTATTTCAAGATTACTCTTATGTCTTCTCGTCTCAATGTGAGGTAGAAGATACAATTTATGATAAACACCCGAGAATGAGTCGTATATGTACTATTCTAGACTAACTTAGTTCATGTAATATGTAGTGAGAAAAACGAAATTTAGAACAATTAGTTGGTGTTAGACAATGACATGAAACATAAAGCTCATGAAACTTTAAATCTCAAATAATTGTGTTACTTCTTTAATCCGAATAAATACCGCATCTGGCATAATGTATTATATTAAAGGAAATATATTGATATGGAATTTTGTTTTGAATTAATTGATCCAATAAGAGTAGGGAGACCTCTTTGTAACACCTGTAGTCAACAAATTCTGTGAAAATAGATGTACACCAAAACCACTATAACCGCATCCCATATCTAAGATGTGAAAAACACATTTATTTTAAATAATACACATGTGAGGAATATATTAATTTGATCTCATATAGTGATCATTTAAGAGTTCATTCAGACATGGGCACTATTTAATCTCCTCTGAATTTAAAAGACAATACATGGTCATATTTCCCTTAAAAAAATACATCTATGAAGAAAAAAAGTGAAAAAAACATTATACATAATATATTCAATCCAAACATAAAGTAATTTATATATATTAAGAAACAAATGAAAATTTAATCAAGAAATCAAAAAATAAATTATTTGCTGTTTCATAAGATAATTAGTCTATTTTGAAAGAATCATCACATACCAATGTGAATAGATCTAAAAGACAATAATCATCTTCTATTGAATACCAGAGGAGAAAAACTACTTTGTTGTAAGAACAACTCTCACAATTATGATGGAATGTCCCAAATGAATGGGACGCTACTGATCAAGTACAAATAAGGATGACATGATTATGAAGCTCAACATAATTGATGCCCAGATAAATACAATGGGGAATTACCAAGTAATGATGAAAATAGGACAACATGCTCATCCATTGGAGGGAGACAAAAATAGAACAAGACATTAAAAAACATATTTTCAAACCATAAGGACAACCCAATAGATACAAGAATAGAGATACTAACTATGAAACCTTTTAATAAACTCAAATTACTAATTCCATATATGACACTTACTAACACTAACAAACAATAAAGACAAATAAACACTAAAGATATATAAAATATATTTTCTCTTAATAAAAAGTGAATATAAAATCCACTAATCACTACTAAAGGAAAATACATTTATTCACCTAGATGAAACTAAAAGGAACTAAAGATAAATAAAATTCATTTACCTAGGATATAATATTATGTTTCAATAGAAAATCCACCAATCACCACTAATCGCTTCATATCTAGGTGGTATCAAGATTATGTTTTCTATTATAAAGTATAATTCTATTCCCCTTGTAATAATGAGTCTAAAGAAAATCCTACTACAGAGGATCACTCTTAAATATCCTTGAATATAGAACTAGGAAAAAAACCAAAAAATAGGACCTAATTGTATACCACACACAATCCAAATAGACAAAACATGATATTTATATCAGCATGTGAAGAAAAAATAGACCAGAGAACAGAGAGTCATGAATTCAAGCTCTAGTAAAAAAATGTTACAGACTTTCTTATAAAATAAATTAATGAAATTGAAAAAATCATCCGGATTCACAAGAGGATTGTCTAAATCACTAATCTTGTCAATCCCAAAAATAAAAGAGCTTTGGATTGAATTATAAGTGTAGAATATTTTTTAATACTTTTAAATCATTGTATAGGAATTGCATGTTTACTTTCTCATGAAATTATTGAATACCTCTTACTGGGACCTTAATATTTTTTATACTAGTATTCTTCAAATATAATGTTTTTATCATATTTTTTATGTGATTTATAAATATAAAATGAATATAAAAACCAAGTGAATGATCCTCCAAATAACCACCAATCATGTATTCATAAATGAAATGCCTCTAATTACTATAAGTTTAATATACTACCAAGTTCAAAATGCTTGAATGGTGAAAGAGGAATAACATGATGACCTCATATATAAATTACCTATTCCTATAGATAAATTATTTCTAACCATCCAAAAAGAAACATCCTGAAACACAGTTATAGAAGAATCATAATAAAAATATAGAAGAATGTAAAAACCCTGAAGGGAAGTAAATTTTTAAGGATGTTTCCTAAAATCTATTGAAGAGAGTGAAAAAAAGAAAAGAGATCAACCCTATTTGAGATTTACATCACAAAAATTGAATAAAACCAACCAGAACACCCATCCTGAATAATAGTAAATACGATCCCAAAAACCTAAAAAACACAAACATAAAAAAATAATCTTGACAAGAACCATGAATTTGTAACAAACCAATGACAACCTATTGAATATGCTTCACTAAGATTTATTTTTAGCAAATATCCACTAATAAAGAACTGAAAATGACCACTGAGTAGTAGTAGTAATAAAATCACCTATAATGGATCTGACATGGAACTCTATGCTCTACCCGATGTGAACCAGCCACAAAAGACACCAAATTGAGAATCAAAAAAATCACATGTGCAATAATCTACTTTAGTGGAACTAAATAATAAAAACTTCAATAGTTTCTCATTGATTACAATGGGCCACCATTCTAAGTTTGATCCATCACCTAACATGAGATCCATCAACTTTAGATAGCCACCATCACAAGTAGCATGTAGTGAACCCAGACCAACTTTAGATTTGTCAGAATCTTGCACCATATCTGGATCATGTTATGCCAAACAATAATCAGAATACCAATAAGGAAACCAAATAGAAAAACATATATAAATATACACATTATCTAGATTTTCTACAGAATGAACTAAACATGTATGAATCTCCTTCCTTCGAAATTTAGCTTCAAAACAGCCGGACCACCATTTCTCCTAAAACCCCATATCATATAGATAAAATGAAGGTCCAATGTACCATCTATCATATATAAAGCATGCAAAAATGTTTTCCTTCATCTTATAATCAACATATTATTTTTATTAAAAATAAATAGTGGGTAAAACCAACCAAGGAAACTTCATTACATTGGAATTCCACAATAGTATTCTTAAAAGGATGACCCATAAACATGTGTCCAAAAAACAAATTTACAGACCCATGAACATATGCCCAGTACAAGGATCATCACTTATCATAGATTTCCTATAGATTAATTACACTAAATCAATTCAGTACACTTAAATTAATCCGCTAGAAAAAATATTTTGAATTAGAAGAGACCATTTAAAGGCCATGGAAACTGAGTAGAATATAAGTAGAGGATAAATAATATATTAAATGAGAAATACCCCTTTGTGTGGTAGAATTATGTCTTCTAGATGACATGACTCACTTTTAAAGGAACTTGAAATCCTAGTACCTTAAATTTCAAGTGTCAAAGCTCAAGTCCTCGTCTAGAACATAAGGGTATTCCCTATGTGATCCATCCAAAAGATTCCATCTAGAATTCTAGATCCAATATGTTTGACACAAAAAAACCTTCTGAACTAAAATATTCTAGGAAATCCCTTATCCTTGGATATAAGAACCCATCCTATCAAGAATTAAACTTCCATGATTGTAGTGACCTCCCTCATTTCAAACCCCAAGCCTTCAAAAGAGTCTCTCTACACTATTCTCTCTATCAATGTATGATTCATCTCTCTCTGAAAGGGAAGGGAGTGTTCAGGTGCGAGGGGAAGGGGACTGAGTGAAGAGAGGAGGGATTAGTATTTCTCCAGCTTGGCTTGCTCTCAATCACAAATATAATAGGGGAGGGTGGTGAGGGGGTGTTGGACGAGGCAACACAGTGGAGAGGGTCAAGGCGGCGCTGTGGCATGGGAAGGGGAGTGGCTGGGTGTGGTGGGAATAGGGTGATAGGGGAAGGTGGGTTGTAAGGATTCTAGGCACGGGGGTGTCCTGCGATGGTTAGGTTAAGGTGTCCTTCGATAAGGTATAGTTAAAAAATTTATAAAATTATATATAATTTATATAGAATAATTATTAAATATATATAATCAAAAAATATTAAGTTATGTTTATTTATTTAATAAATTATGTTTATTAAATCAAGTTTTCATATTGAATAACAATTATGTTTATATATATATAATTATTATATATTATTAAATTATGGATATTTTAATTAATTTTATATTTTTTTCCAAAATAATATATTTGTAATGGTTCATATATATATATATATATATATTAAATTTTTGGTAAAATATTGGATATTATTGAAGAATTTATGGTAATAGATTTTTATGATGGAAAACGATTTATTGGTAATAATAAATAATAAAAAAATTTATTTAACGGTATATCAATAGTAGATTTTATCATGATGAGAAAATATATTTAAATTTTAGTAAAAGATTTTTTGGTATTGAACTACTAATATAATAGAATTATTTTTTGGTAAAAAAACTGTTGGTGCATACTGTTAATATTAATAGAAATAAAAATCCGTTGGAGTTAATCATTTTTACCAATAGATATATTATTTGTCGGTAATTTTATGTTGGTAAAATGAATTTTTTGTAGTGATATAACTTTCAACGATGGTAAAATTTTCACAATAGAAATGAAATAATTGATAAATGTTGAATGTATCACATGGATGTAAAAGTGAGGCAAGAAACACTTACCTCACACTTCTTTTTAGTTGAAAATACATTAACATCTTGTATAATATTTTTAAAAATTTTAATTTAAGTATTATAGAACCATATTAATATTTTTAATATCGTATATGATCTTTTAGTAATATATTTTCACCCTTTTGTTAATACTCTTTCATTTTTTTCATTGTTTCAAGTGTTAATTGTACTGATTTTTTAATCATTATTTGTCATGAAATATTTGATTCCTGCATATATAATAATGATATATGATATCAAAAATAATAATCATGAAATAGTTATTATATTTACTCATCAATTATACTTTTATAAAATCTCATGACTTATGGTTAGGAAATATGAACTATGTTCCAATCATGGAGATAGTGCGTTGTAAGTATGCCCTATTAAAATTTCCATTTTCATCAATATTTATGGAAAAGAGGTATGTAATATTTTTCCTTTCCATAATTATAATAATATAATATTATTTTGTTATATATTATTATTATATATATATATATATATCATACATTCAGATTAGCAATGAAAAGAGTGTTACATCACTTCATAATGGTGGTTGTCCACACATACACAAACGTTGAGATCATCTTCCATTGAATGAAAAGGTAAGAAATAGAAAGATATATTATCATTAAAAATTGTAAATATGTAATTAATATCAAAATTATATCATTTAAATCACATATAATCATTAAATACATCCATATTACCTTCTTTGTAATGTGATTCTTAAAGATGAATCATATCGATTCTTGAGTTGGAAGTATGTCATACCGACGAGCGACGTTATCAAATCCCCTATGGAATGGAAAGTAAAAAAAAATGTATATATGATATAATAAATCTAGAGGCATAATTATTTTATAAATTTCATATATATAAATTTTATCTATTATTATAACCCACTATGTGTGGTTGATTGATAAAAATGAATAACATCCATTCACGGGGCGACAGTCCACCGTACACATGAATGATGAATTTGTAACCCATTTGATGGAATTATGGATGGTCGTAAGTCATTAACTTATCATAAAAACATCCCAATATATGTAATATAATTTTATAATTATATAATTATTTTTTAATAATAATTAATGTAGGTGGAGTGAGAAATAAAAAAACACTCATTGAGGAAACACAACTCTTCTTCGGGTAACCACATTAGGTTCTCACCAAAGGAATTCTTTGGTTTAATTTATACAAAAAACATGGCCTCTAGAACTTTAGTATGGATTTTGGAAAGTTATTTGGGTAGGACATGGGAAACAAAATGGGTGTGTTGGTGTGAAGAAGAGTGGTGAGGGGTGGAATTTTATATGTGAAGTGAGTGGAAAACATGTAATTTTTGGAAAGAAAAAGGTGCAGCCACATGTTTTACTTCAAGCAGGAGTAAAAATGGAGTAATAATAATCATGAAACATTATAGTGTCAAAATATATCTACAAAATAGATTTCATAAAATTATTTAGGTCAATTTTACCATTATAGTTTTATTTTAACCCCTGCTAAATAAATTTTAATTTACCTTAGCCACAATAATTAAATTTTTGGGTTTTAAAAATTCATTTTTGTCAAAAAATAACTAGAACTTTTCAAAGAATATGAATTATGTTTATTCGAAATATAGATTCTATTTTTTTATAATTTTTTTTATATAAGTGAAAAAATATAATTTAAAATTAATCATACATATTTGACGATGTAGTGGTTTTTCCAAGAAAAAATGTTCAAATGTTTATAAAATTTATATATCAAAATTCAATTTTAATATGATTATAATTTCCTAAATTATATATATATATATATAATTTAAATAATTTTATATTAAATTCAATTATTAATATATTTTAACCTTTTCATTATTTTAAACTAAAAAGTATTATTAAATTAAAATTAAGCATTTTCTACCATTCATCAGAAAAGAAAAAATTTCCAAAAAATCCAAAAAATCCACCATTAGATAAATTTGATATTATTTTTTTGAAAAATTATTCTATTTTTTCAAATAATTTTTATTAATTTCATAAAAATTAATTCTAAAATTTGTTTTCAATGGGTGATTAAACCATCCTTTATAATGAATTCACTATTTGAAAAAATAATTCTTTTTATTTTAAATGATTCTTATTTTATTTATGAAAAATAGATAAACATAATTTTTAAAATTTAGTTTGTAATATTCATACCCACCAAATTTACTATTCCGGTATAATGATATAAAATACTATTTTTCATTTTAACCCGGGGTTGCATATTTTGTAAGCTTTTATGGAGATAAAATATATTTGGATATAAATATTTCATATAATATCATCTGTTTTCTTTTTTTCTAAACATGGTATAATGTGTCATACATGATATACAAATAATTTTATAGTTTCAAAATCATAGAATGTAAAATTGTATATATATATATATATCTTTTATTAGCTTCCTTTACGATAGTGTAAGGTTATCTCAGACCATATACAACCCCTGCAAATATGTTAATGATCAAGGAATATTAATATTTTTTATAACCCAAACATAATTCTCAATATCCAAGATTTATGAGCACATCCAAATCATATGGATTCAAAAATATTCAAGTATTTATGGATACAATTATATATATAAATTCTCATTTAAATCATTTGTAAACCAATATATCCCGAGTCAAATCTCTCTTATGATATGACAAATGGTGGAAGTGAATATATATATATATATATATATATATATCATTGTTGAACTACTGCAAAACGTAATAGATTATGATGAAGTTGGAAGATATTAAAAATCCATAGGTGATAGTTGAAATTAAATGGTATTTTTTATGTTTTTTGTATTTAATTATTTAAATAACCCAATTGAGCTCCCACTATAAATATTCAAGATAAAACCCAGTGGAATTTTTATTAAAGAATTTATAAAATTGATTTGAAAATGATAGAATCTTACCAGGATGTTGATATGATTATTTCAAAGTTTTTATCCCAATATATCATGGAAATAATGGTGAAAAAAACTTCGTTGGATAGTGAGAATAAAGTGATTTTCATGCGTAGGGTTTCATGATTTTGTGATTTGATGGAGTTGCTGAAAGCAGTGTGCGAGGGATCTAGGATATCTATAGATGTCCTTATATTGGCTTTCTTGGAGGATTCAGTTTACTTTAAGTGGATAATGGTAGCTTGTTTTGGGACCTATAATCTTCATTTATCTGTTTTTAGTGTTTTTTGGGCTCTTGGGGACTTCACCTTCCAGTAAAAATTTCCGCTATCCATTGGATATCTTACTTTATCGTCCTTTGTCAAATGAGGATTTCATCCAGGAATGGTGTAAGGCTCCCTGATCCTTTGGCCACTAGAGATTCAGTTTTTCCAGGTGGTCCATAGATGTTCATTGGGGAAATGAGAGCTTGACTACTATGGTATGAATTAGCCTCCTGGGGAATCTGTTACCATTACAAAACAAAGACTTCCTCACGGAAATCATGGGATCCTTATGAGACTTCCTCTACATAGATGTTAGGACTAGGAGTTGTTCAGATACTTTGGTAGACCACATCTTTGTCTTTTTGGACCTCTCTTACCCTATGACGTGTGAGATTTCACTTTGGGGTAAGGACTCATTTTGTTGGAAACAAGATATCTCCTACCGTGTTTTCCTTAGATTCTTCTCACATTGTCCTCTTTTGGGCCATTCTCTGCAGGTTTGTAATAATCGTCACCAAGACATGAATCACCACTCTACCCAGGATGTTGAGGTTAGAGGTGCTCAAGCGTCTACTCTCAATAGGGAAATCCCCATAGTGGAATTGGAGGCGGCTCAGGGCCTTAGTGCTGTTCCGTTTTCCCCTCCGTTAGTTCCTACTCCCAATCACACACCTAGTATGGTGCTGGATGGTGAAAATGTGCCATGTTAGTCCATAGTTCCCTATGTTGCGTGGTGGGTGCCCTAGGTCTAGGTTGGTGTTGTCTCTTATCTTCTCTCCAACTTCATGTAGGCTCCCAAGGTATATAGCATTGATACTTTTCAAAGTCCCCTCCCCCGCCCCTCCGAGCTTCTAACCTTACCTTTTTTTTGACATAGCTCTACCCTAGGGAGATTATAGAAGGGATGAGTTCCCTCTTGAGGAGGATATTTAGACATTATGATATTCCTCTTATGGAACATTTACTTCTCCCTCCTCAATATCCCATCAGGTGCCTACAAGGTGATCTTCCTATCAAAATTCATATGACTCAAGGAGGGGATCAAAATCATTCCCAAATATGGGGGGAAGGATTCCAAACCACCTATAATATTTTGGAACACACCCAAATTTTTTTATATATAAGGATAATGGAGTTTTCATAAGATTTAATCCTAGGAAACTAAAGGTTAGGTTGCTCTCCCACTTTGAGTAGGCTACAAGTTATGAAGCCAGTCCCAGAACACTCTTTTCCCAATGATTCTAGTGCTCATTTGGAATCCCCGTGGCAGTGGAGCCTGGGTCAAAATGGACTTCTTGGCCTATGATGTTTCTATACATAAGGTTACAATAGTTTCCATCCTTTAACTTAAACAACACTAGGGCAGAATTCGTGACTTCTCTAAGATACTCAAAATACATAGATCCATGAACATTGATCCTTCCAACCGGTTCATATGGATATTCTGGCATAGGATTTTCTCAATTGATATGATATTCACTAGATACTATTTCTTCATAGTAAGGTGACCTAGGGAATTCATACCTTTTTCATCTCCTTCATTTATGAGAGCTCTGATCCTCTACAGGGAGAGGCCCAATGGAATATTATTAACATGTTTGAGACCTGAAATCATCCAGGGAAAGATGGGGGTGACTTTATTTTTATTCTTGATATGGAGGATAGGAAGGGAAGTGGTCCTTTCCCTAGGAAATTTAACATATATTTAACTCAATTCATGGTGGGGAGGGGTCTCATAGAACTTAGATAATCAGGTGATTGATTCATGTGGTGCAACAACCCACGAGGAAACCAACAATCTTGGAGCCACTTAGACAGATGTTTGGATAACTTAAAATCCATTTACACAGTTTCCAACACTACAGTGACACACCTGGTGTGTGGAATATCAGACCATTCCCCACTTTTTATCCCCCTTTCCTTTGGGAATGATCATTATTGTCGGTTTATATTCTTCCAACATTAAGACAATATCCTCGGGTTCCATGTTCTGGTTATATCCACATGGAATGACCCCTCCCATGGGAACACATGGCTTTACTTTCATAATAAACTAATACAGTTCAAGAAGTGGGTCGATGCATGGTTGAGAGACATCCATTCTTCTAACATAGACATAGAGGCCACCATGAAAGAAGTTTATCACATCGAAATGGGTGTAGAGGAGGACTATAGTGAACATGTTTTCGAGGATCTAAATAGTCGGAAGGAACATCTGGAGAATTTTTTTTGAAATAGGAGTGCCTAGAAAGGGAGGATTCTAGGGTCAAAAAGCTTAAAGTGGTTTATAAGAACACCACTTTCTTTCATTCTTGTGTTATGGAGTGGAAAAGGCTAGTTAAACTGAACATTTTTTGGAGGATGGTACTTACAGAGATGAATGGGATGTCGTGGGAGATTTGGTGAAATACTACTTTAGAGATCTCATTTTTCCCCAAAACCCACCTGCTGAATGGGTATCTAGGGGATAATATGGTGCTATTTGATGTGATTTATTGTAGTTTTTCTATCTGGGACAATAAAGGCCTAGGATCTATCCCTCAAGATAATGGTATTGGTGATTCCATGATAAAATTGAATCCCGATGTTTTGGCACGTCCAGATGACTTCCTGGGCACCGTCTATAGATCCTCATGGGATAAGGTGATGTATAATTTAATTATTTATATCCAATACCTCTTCTGTGGAGGAAACTTACTTCATGTTTCATTTTACACCGTCATTGTTCACATTCCTAAATCATAGAACCCTACTTCAATCCTTTATTTCGGTCACGTGAGAATGTGTAACATCCCCAATAAGACCATATCTAGCATCATTAACTCAAGGCTATCCCCACACATCCCCAATGGGTCTCTATAGAATAACATGGCTTTGTGAAGGGATGCTCTGTCTAGGGGGGATTTCATTGTCCTAAGAAATGATCAGGGATATTAGCTTCAAAACCCACAGCTCTAATATCTCTATTAAGCTCGATATAAACAAGGCCTTTGACCATGTTGAATGGCGTTTCATCAACAATGTACTTATAGGTATGGGTTTTTCCCTTGTAACACTTATATTATTTTTCACTATTTTAGTTCTCCATTGTCGGTGGTCACGTTTATTGGTAAAACATACAGTTTCTTCAAGGAAACTCAAGGCCTAAGGCAAGGGGATACTATATCCCCATGAATTTTTATTACCACCCAGGACAGTCTAAGCCTCATTATTCATAAGAGCCTATGTAATAGATAAATACACCCATATAGAAGAAGGATGAGATCCCCATCTATGTCCCACCTCATGTTTGAGGATGATACTATAATATTTATGAATTCTACAAGAAGATCACTTTAGGGATTAAACAAGGTGTTGGAGTAGTACTTCCATTGGAGTGGTCAGGTTTTTAACAAGAGAAAGTTGATCTTTTACATTTATTGTGGTTTTTCCTCTAGCTAGGTTTCTACTATGAGCCCTAACCTAGACATGAAGAGAGGGGAATTACTCATGGATTATTTGGTGCACCTTTATCCTCCAGAAGACTTCATTTCTGTGACTTCAACCCCCTTATTAGCAGGATCATGGATCATTTTATTAAATAGAAAAAATAAGTAGTTATCCTTTAGGATAGGATAGAGCTAGTGAATTGTGTTCTTATGGAAACTTCAGTTCACGCCCTCTATTCTATCAAGGTCCCAAAAGAAATAATAAAAATCATCAGAAGAGTCATATCTAGCTTCATTTGAGATCCCTCTTTTAAAGGAAAAAGGCACTGGGTATCTCAGAACAGGATGGTGAGGCCTACAAAATAAGTTGGGGTTAATGTTTGTAGCCTTAAATATACCCTTATCTTCATTCATGAAAAATTGGCATGGGAGGTTCTAGAATAGCATACCTTGGTGGGGATCACCATCCACATCAGTTATTTGGGGGATATGGCTTCATTGTTTGGAAATTATTCACCCCTCTAGTATGATATTGGTCCCCTTGTTGATACCATTAGGCCTTATTCTCATTGGATCATCGGTAAAAGGGATGTCTCTTTATAGCATCACAACCAGTGTGGGGTGATCATCAGATACCCGTGACACCTTGGTACTGTCATTTGTATATGGAATCCAATTAGTATTTTTCCTTCATCAAAGTTGTTCTATATAGTGACCCGCAAGATCAACTAAATATCATCGAGTTGAACACAGATCTAGATAGGTTTTTCTTCACCCCATCACTATCTAGTTCACTCACAATGTAGGAATACCATCCGGCTTTTACCATGAAATACTCGATGGATTTGTGTAATTAATTTAATTGGTCCAAGAGTATTCCCTCCAAATACAACTTTTCTACCTATAGAATAAGAAATAGGGTAGTCCCTACTAATGAGAATATTAAGATTTGCAGAGTGAACATTTCTTCTAGGTGAGATTTTTTTAGTAGGTATAGGGAGGAAAGTTTGGGTCACATCTTATTTCAGAGTGAGTGGGTGCGTAGGGTTTGAAATTATTTTGGTGAGGTCAATACTTTATCCAATCCATCCATGGATGATCTTCCTTTCCTAGAATGATAGTACCATGTCTCAAAAGATGGGTTCTCTAAGATTATGGCTTATAGTATACTGTTTTATGCAGGCTATTGGTTTCTTTGAGAGGTGAGGAATAAGTGGATTCATTAGATGGCATCCTCGTCTTCTTTTTCTATCATTATTTGAACTAAAAATATTATCATCGATATAGTCAGATTATTTAGCATATGGAGGGAGTCCCCTTCTTTTCAGAGGTTTTAAATAAGGTTTCATGGTCCTCATCTTGGTATTATTAGCTGTAAAGGAAATTGGGTCTTCTTGTATCCTCCATATTGGGTATTGAATCTCTACTCTGATGGATCATAAACCTCAGGTGTCATGTGAGGAGCGGGATTTTTCTGTGATGGAAATGGGTTGGTCATATTGGCATTTACTTTCCATCTGGGCTAGGTAACTTCTCTCCTTTTGGAGGCTAGGGCCATGATCACGGGTCTTAGTGTGTGTATACAGAGGAGTTTTGATATCTCAAAAGATGAAATGGACTCGATTGTACTGCATAATGCTCTGCATATCATCATATCTATCCCCTAGTTGATTCACTGTATCATCATAAAATGATGTGGCCTCTAAGGAAACAACACCAAAGTGATCAACACCTAGAGGGAGAGTAATAAAGTCACATACTACCTGGTATTTCTTGATATCCTTGGCCCTAAAAGCTTATGTTTTCATAACATGAACAACTTGAATCCAATGAGGGTCAATATAATTAGAGGGGATGCCCTCAGTCTCCAATATTTAAGACACCCTTAGTCCCTTGTTCCTTTGGCCTACCTTTATGGGAAGTTCCCTCGGGTACCTCTTCTTTTTTTTGAATAAAAATTTACCAGATGATTATGATGACTATGGTAAATTGGATAAGATAACTTTGGGTAATTTGATCATATGAAAATGATATAAATAATTGTTTTTAAGATGGGTGAAAAGTACTGGTGTTTTGGATTCCACAAAAAACCACTTTTCTAATCCCCTCTATATATCAATTTCTAGGTCAGGGACCTTTCAAATCACAGAAATATGGTCGGTACCCAGAGAGACTCAGAAAAACAAACAACATGCATCCATTCTTACCAGTATAGTGGAACTAACACCTCATGCACTCACATGAGTTCATACTATGAAAGCACTATGTGATCACCCACCTTCTATACTAGAATTGACATCATCCTACCATAATGATTCCTATTTACTAGACATTTATCCCACATGGTTGTCCCCTATCCACACATGTTGTTGAGGTGGGTCCTTAGATCAATCATGTTTGACCATTATTTTTATAATATTCTCTATAAAACCTATAATATTATAGAAATATTATTTATTAATAAACCTGAAAACACATATTCAGCCTAGGATAAATAGTAATTTATATAACATATCAAGAATTATTTTATATATAATTATGAACATTAAACCTTATAATTTTCCAATATTTTATGAAATCTCAATTATAATGTCCAACCTTTAATTATTATTATTATTTATTCATTTCTACCCTCAAATAATTATAATTACATAACATTGTGATTATGTGAATAAATACTTATTTTAACATAAGGTATTTTTCAAAACTTTAATAAAAAATTTGTATTATACTATTTTTAAATTTAATACATTAATTATTATAAAAATAATAAAAATATTTAATTTTATAATTGAAATTTTAATCTATAACCAAGATGAATTTCTATTAGAAAAATAATTAAATTTTGGATTTTTTTTTATTTTCTATCATAGCTTTGTTTTAATTATGAAACAATCTGTTTAATAAATTTTTACTAAAAAGTAAAATATACTAAAAATTAATAAGAAGTTGTAATGAAGATATAATTAGATGATTAGTTCAGAAATATAATGAACTATTGTAAAGATAAATGAAGCCAATTAAAAAGGGTGTCACTTAAATGTTAGAAAATTGTAAATGAAACATATCATACACCTCCATTAACAAATTACTTTAATATATTTTTTTTCAAAAAATTAATTATTAAAATTATATATATTATCAAAAAAATGGGGTTAAAATATATCATATAGTTGACCCAAAATAATATTTAGAATTCTCATGAACTCAATTACATTGGGAAATATATTTTTATTACTGTAAGAATAACAATATTACTATAATTATTATATAGAATAAAATAAGGTGATACCACCATTTGTATCAACTCTAAATTAAATTTCATAAGAGTAAAAAATTAATAAGGAGGTCAACATTATTGTTAATAGTTAAATAATTGAAATTAAAAAAATACATTACATGGACTCTCAATAGTTGGTTCTCATGTAACTTTATGGGCAGTTGAAACTTTTTCTGAATATGAATTACTATATTGATAATATTATTTGAGTTTGAAATTATGGATATTTTATGATAAACAAGAGAGTATTATTTATAATTTCTGAATATGTGTTAATTATTATTAAAGTTCGTTATATGGGTGGAATTCGACATAATAAAGTTGAGTGTGATTCAAATTTATTACTTAATTCCTAAGGTCACATTCAACCAATTGATTTTTTATTAAATTGAAATGATATAATTTTTCTTATGAAGTTATAAATAATGGATAAAAACTATTACTTAGTATAAAATAAGGATAATATATTTATACTTGTAGTGGAAGGGAGGAATAACATGTTACATCAGTGGCTTGGACATATTCATCGAAACAGTCTGAATAAAACTTTAATGATAATATTTCTAATTTATATTGAAATTATAATGTTTGATTAGGTCAACAATTATTATTTTTATAAGAGTTGGAAAATTATATAAAATACACACAGGAAAAAGAACAAGAGGGTATCAAATGTGTAATAATTAATCCATACTGATGTATCCATCCTAAGGAAACATCTTGTATCTTTAGGTGAGTGACACATAAAATATTTTTTTTATGATTATAGTTTAGTTGTTCCCATAATTCTCATTCTTCCTAATAATGAAGTCATTTTTTTCATGGAAGAATTTTTAAGATAACATGAAACTGAAATTGAGTGTTTAATTAAGATTATTTGATCAATTAATGTAATCGAGTACACTTATACTAAAATTCATAATTATCCTGGGAATATTGAACTAAAGAATGATGTTTAAGCAATGTGGTTTTATAAAAAAAAATAACCTAGTGGAGAAAATGGAACTGAATGATGAAAAATTGGCTATAGAAACTACTCATTGAAAGTGATATCACACAGGAAAATTAGACTGATGTTGTGTAGGTTATTGTTTAAAAAAATTATGGTTTGATTGTGTCTTAGATTGAAGAGAAAAAAATTGAATATTTCATGAAAGGAATCCAACATGTAAATACATTGATGTTTTTTGAATAAATTCTTGCATTCATAATAAGGAAACTTGGGAAAATATAGTGATATGAGTGATTTAGGAATTGTTATTGGAACTCAAAAAAGCTTAAATACTATGAAATAGTAATTTATGAATCCTCCCTCATGTCAATGAATACTAATTTAAGTAAAATTTAGAAAACCCATATATTAATGATTTTGATACGGAAAAAATATCACCAAATCATGCAAATGAAATGGGTTTTCACGGAAAAATATGATGAACATCGAACTATGATTTATAAGAAGGATAGATGATTGTGCAACGTTTATAATCAACTTGATTGAATATATACAATGAATTTTATTTCATCAGTGGATAAATATTTTTCAATGAGGCTGTTCATTTATTTTTCTATTCCAATATTGCTTAAATTTTATAAATTAGACATATCACTTTATTTTTTGTATTGATTTATCAATTAAGAAGTTCATAATTGGTGTTAAATCACATATAATAATATAGAGGTTTACCAATTAGATATGTACTTAAATATATCAATACTTGATCCTAAATCATTATTTGGTCTAATTAAAACATAATTAAAGAAGGTTAAATTTAGGAGTTATGGCTATGATCACAAGTCCTTTGTGAAAAAAATCATTGGAAGAATTTGTAAATTTTAATATCTTATATTTTGAGATATATATATGATCATTGACCTACTAAATTTAAATGGAAGTGCTTCATGTATCTAAGGAATTAATACACATTTATCTATATTTAAAACAATGTGGGGTAGTCTTCAAAATAGTTTAAAATTAATGTGACAAAAGCATCTTAAAAAAAATTCGTTTTAACCGAAATAGTAAAAAGATTATTAGAGTTTGTATGTTGATCCCACATAATACTAGATTTTTTTAAATATTGTTTTTATTGTATTCGAGTTATGGATATTCTCATAAATCCGTTTTAAAAACCATTAGGTAAACAATTTTAGTCAACCATGATGTTGAACCACTGACCTCATCTTGAGGTTGTTTAAAAAATCCATCATCCGTCTGTGACTTTAATATTTAATATGGCTATATAAATTTTAGAAGAAAAAAACTCTTATGTGTTTATAATCATTTTTTGAAAATTCTTTTTATCAATATAATTTACATATTGAATTTATAAAAACCAAATAATTTTTTCTCTCAAAAGGGGTGATTTATTATATCTATAATTTTTGTTATTTTAAAAATATCATAAAAATGGGGTATATTACTTTTAAGTGATGTTTTTTATATGGGAGTATGTGATACATAAACCATAGGTATGATATAAAAAATATATTTTGTTGATAGAATACAAGGGTATTCATTAATCGATTAATAGTCAAACAATAGGTTTTTCTGGTTGAATATTAATATTATGCATTAAAGTATTTAAATATTGATAAATTTTTTTATTACATAGGGGTCTTACCACATAATCTTAAGGTGATTGTTGAGTTTTTTTATTTTGTGATTTTGCTAGAATTTTACTAATTTAATAAGAAATACTATTGGTTTCCAAAAGTCCAAAATTAGGGGACTATTTTGATCAGGTTTTTCTAAATTGATGAATGTTAATAGATAACGATTTAATTACAAGAGGTAGTGTGTTGGAGATTAATGATATTGGTTGATAATATTATAGAAATATTTAGAGTTATATAATTCAAGAATTTATATGAAGAATTCAGTGTTGATTTCTTTAATCTGTGTAAAAGCAATTGTGTGATGAAGTGTGTCACATCACGATAAATGATATTTAGGAGTAAACTATGGTGGTGGTTAAAACATCATATTGTAATTATATGATTCATTTATGAGAATATTACACCATTATATAATATGGACCCTATCCCATATTGGAGATTCTTCGATTTGTAATGATTAATTAAGATCTTGTTGTAAAAATGGATGTCCCAATGTAGAATGTTATTTTTATAAGAATTTTTTATTTTTTATCATGAAATGATATGAAAATTTAATAAAATTTAATGGACCTTTATAAAACATTTCGAATTACCCAATAATAAATTCATGGGTAATGTTAAAATATTTCATATGTTTAGTGAAAGATATTAGAAGATACTATAATCCCCAAGATATTGTTCAATTATGTGGAACCCTAAGAGAATGAGCTTTTCATAAGATGAGTTTTTGGGATTGATGTTATGTGATTGTGGTAAGTTTGTTCCTTCATTTATAATTATTGGAAAAATTATTTCAATGAATGGATCACCTTAAAACACATGAAAAACATGATTGTTCATATAAGGTAAAGTTTAGTTCAAAGATTACAAGACAATGTTAGGGGTTTAGAATCAAGAAAGTGATGTTTTTAGTAGTTTTACTATTTCATTGAATATCACACCATAATGGATTACATAAACCTATAATGGTGTTTTATAAGATTAAAATATATTTAATATAATTCTATAATGAAAAATGTTGAAACTATGACCTAGTCCTAGAATTTATATATGTTTAATGTAGTGTTTTATGATATGAAGTTTACACCACAATCAGTAATCCATGAGATCGGGGTCTCGTAGACCATTCTAGCCTACTTGTGTCCACGGAATTTTGGTGAATATCTATAATTTATAGTGTACAATTTCATTCCACAGTTATTATTGTCAGACCTTAAGAATTGGGGTGGATGAAGGTATTTTTTTGTGAGAATTTGTAGAAAATTGAGTAGACCACATCCTTCTATGATGGCCATGGAGACAAAAAAAATATCAAAGTGACACTATAAGGATTTTAAAATTATTGATTTAAATAGATTTTTGGATCATTTAGTAATCTATGTGATACATAAAATTAGACTATAATTTCCCTAAATATGGTCAAAATCAATTTGATGGTCCTTTTTTATCCAATGTCATGATATAAAGTCAGATACTATGAATTGGAATTCATGGACTATAATTTGATTTTTAAATTATTATACCATGAAATAAGAATAGTTGTGATTAATTTTATATGAGTGTGGTTCCTTAAGAAGAAGAGTAATTGAGATTATTCAGAGAGTATAATTTTATGAATGTGAATAGTTGTCTATAAGGGAATTCGAGAAAGATGGATAATGTCTCTTACATTGTTAGGGAATATTTTTTTTTGTGATTATGGGTATTAAAGAGGAATAAGTATTTAAAATTTAAATTATATATTCCATATTTTATGACTATAGGGGCTTATTAATACAAATATATTATAATTATTTTTATAGGATACCATTAATATCATTTCTAAGAAAAATTTTGTTTCATGATTACCAAAATCATAAAGTAATACTTTATATAACTAAAAGAAACTTGTATAATGATACATCACATGATTACTAGATCATGACTAGAAAATATCCATTTATATTGATAATTGAACCATATATAATCTTTATGCAGTTGATTTTGTTGTATAATTACTAACAGCTTCCAATCACCCACTCTAAAAAGTGGTGAATGTTGTTACTATATGAAATATAATAGGAGTAAATTGAATCACGAAATCACCAACACACACATAGTAGATACATGTTACTCTAGTGCTATTTAAGTTTTTATTAGTTCATTGGTCTATGTTTCATTTAAAGGCATAATAGTTATTTTTAGGTCATTTAAAAGAGCCCCTTATATTTTTTATTGTTATGCTATCTCTATATTTATATATTTATCATGGTTTAAAATAATTCAATTAAAATAAAGGGAATTCCAATTTCTTATGGGAAGAATAATCTTACATGTAATTATTGATATATTTTGTGGTTTTTATCTATTCTATTGGATGTTCATAAAGTGACTATAGATCAGTATGACCCATTTATAAAAAATTTGGAAATGAAAAGCATTGAAAAATAAAGTATTTTTAATTTTGGATGATATCATAATTTAATCTATTAGTTACTTTCTATAAATTAATTCATAAATGTTATATGCATTTCAGAAGAAAAAAATATTTAATAGAATTTAGAGGACGTCAATGAATGATATAAAAAGGTAACAAAATTAAAAAATCATTTTGTTAATTCATATATGAATACATTCTATTGAATTATGATTAATCTATTGATGAATTATTAATAAGCGTTAATGAGTTTGTGATTACTATAAAGGGTTTTAGTGAGAATCATCTATATAAAATGGTATCTAAAAGGATACTATCAATTATTCTTGATAACTTAATTGAAATGGTAATAATAATCAATGATCTTGATTATAGAAAAATATGAGTAGATAATCTATATAACATATTTATTCAAAATTAAATATTGAGTAGATGTTATTCTATAATGAAATGTAAATCTATCCAGGACAAATCAATGAAGTCCCTTGAATAAGATAAGATATGGAAATAATTTGTTGAATATTATGTGAATTTTGATGAAGTTGAAAAAATATAAAATATTGACTTGATGTTTATTTTTCATTTATTTCATGACTTATAAGAAGTTAAAATGGAATTTATAAAGGAATTCATCGATTTACGTATTTTAATTTAGGATTCATTGGATATTTATTTTTCAAATTGCCAAAATATAATGAATACACATATTGAAAATGTAACGACTCATGATGTTATTTGTTGGTAATTTCATAATAAATTAAAATCTATATCCTTGATATAGGAGTTCACTTATAAATAAGAAATGGGGCTGAATATTAAAAGTGAGAGATTATTTAAGACGTGATTTACAGGTTTTTTTCGTTTCAGCGGATTTTGGCGGTGTTGAGTGATGGTTAGAGGAGTTCATTTCTCTGTGGAATGGAAATTTAAATTTATATTGGATGTCACACTATATCCATGGGTGTTTCATCATGAATTTTTATTAGTGGGGTTCATTAAACCATGAATTACATGAATTTTACACAATATATTGTTACAATTTCTAAGGAATACCCTAGAGATGAGTATTATACTATAAAGCATACGGTCATGGGGAAATAAATACCAACATTGTGGTTATTTTTCAGAGAATGACTAGGTCATGTTGTAGTTCATTTGTGAATTAAAAAATTATTACTTGAAATAATAATATATGGGGGAACAATCCATAACTTGATCCATATCTCCAAACCCCATGCCCCCACCCCAATTATCTCCACACACACTTATTTTCATATTGTGATATATGATCAAAATTTTATAGAAATGGTAGGCTTCTGTTGAAAAAAACAAAATGTATTCACATGGGTTCCCCTATATAATTATCTCATTATACCAATATTTTTATATAACCTTCATTTTGGGTGTTTTTCTGAGTTATCAATTTTAGGAAAATAAATATATATTATGCCATGAAATTAGATGAGTTTAATCCATTAAGCATAATATAGCCTATTTATCTCATATTTCACTATATAACTTGCTTTTCTTATAACATGAATGTCCATGGATTGGTTTCAGGTTTATAAATTCTATAAACAAAGATGTTAAGTCCTAATATGTGTGATTAGAAAAGATAGATTCTCCATTGGATTAAATTATTAATCACCTCAATACTTTATGATATATCTCTATTTAAAATAATTCAATGTGTTTGGAAGCTTAATTTACATGAAACATCATTCATAATCAAATCACATTTTACATATTGAATAATTGTTATCTAAGTTGAGAATTATAAACTAGTTATTGTATTTATGTTTATAAATATGAATAAATAAATAAGGTATTTTTTTAATTCATTCCACTATAAAAAGGAATTTATTTGCTCATAATAAAGATGTATTCTTTTTGAAATATTAAAAATGAAATCATTTTATATTAAATGTCTACGTTTTCAAAGTCCTTTATATTTATAAATATTACATGGCTTGGTCCCCAATGGAATATGATTTTGGTAAAATACAAAAAAAATTATTAGGATTAATTATTAATCCTTCATCCATTGATTATCAATTGGATAAAATTTAAGATAAATAAATTTTAACGCAAAACGACATATTTTGTTGGAAAACAATTTTTAGTGTGTGAAAAATATTTTATCATAAGAAATTGAATTAATAAATTATTGTGATTTACAAAGAGAATTTTTTTAGATAAATTTTTCAATATTATATATAAATATTCATCTAATGGTTTTTATTTGGTATGGAATAATAAAAAATTCAGTTTCTTCTAAAAATAAATTTTTATAAAAATAGTTCTCATTTTCTATTGCACAATAATATGAAAATAAATTTCAAATATTTATATAAATTGAATATGATAATATTTTTAAATATTTAGAATCATCATGTACATTTTTATTAATGATTTATATTTAATTTTTTATTATTTTTAATAGTAAACGATGTAAAATATTATGACAATGATAAATGTCAAAAGGGTAAATGAGGTGTTAAACTAAATAAATAAGGGTTAAAATCATAAAAAAAACAGGTAAAAATAAAATTATATGAATGTATTTTTATCTTATATCTACTCATATTATAACTTTATCGAATTTGGATCCATGCTTCATGAGGTGGAAGTTATTATATTTTAATATTCTCAATAATTTCATGTGTTCCACTCCCATCACATATTAAAGGGAATATATTCTCTTCTCTTCTTCGTACTAGTTTCACCCTTCATGTTAACAATGATACGACTTGTAACTCTCTAATACATCCTCTCCTTTTCCTAGTTGTCCTGAACATCATAAAATACCACTTCAAAATGGCATAATTTTGAAACTAAAGTTGGTTTTGTTGAATAAGTTGTCTATGTTCTGAACAATATTTTTTTATGATTCATTCCCCTAAAAATCATTAAAATCATAAATTTCCATCATAATTTTATTGAATAAGTATAATTATTATTATTATAAATTAATATTTTAATTTTACAACTACTCTTTATCCCCTTCATATCTAATGGAGAACACAAATATTGATTATGCGTACATACAATCTACCATATCCCTAAACTGATGTCTTTTATTTTTCCCCGTTGTCTCTCTTGTATGGTTATAGAGATGAAATTAATTGATAAAAATGATTTTTATCACATAAATATGACTATAGAAATATAGTATATTATATACTTTCATACCCTTCTGTCTCTTGTAAAATGATAAAGTATCTAACGTGTATGTGTGGATTACCCCATACACAATGTGATTTGATTCTTTTTCATTTAAAATTTACATGGACGGAAGTGTGGATAAAATTTAATAATTTTTTATTATATTTATTATTTAATAATAATTCTATAAATGTGTATTATTATATACCATTCTTTAATCAAATCCCACAAAATGTTGAAAAACTGGTGTATTTACATACAAACCACTATCTCTATAGTGTGATGTATGTAATTTTTCATCAAATTCTCATTCGGAATATGATAAAAGAGTATATAATGCATAAATATGATTAAAATTAATTTTTTAATATTCTAGAGGTTATTAAATGAAGAATAAATTAGAAGGACAATAACAATGAAATTAAACCAGACATATAAAAAAGAATTTTTTATTAGAATGTTCAATATTAAAGAAGATTTTTTATTGAACATGTTATTTAAAGTTAAAAATGATTCATATATAGTGGGTTATATAGGAATATTTTTATCAATTATATGTATAATAAATATATATTTCAAAAATATGATATTTGAATGTGTGTGAATCCAGAAATGACCTACAGTAGTATCACACCTCACCCCGGACAACCAATCACCCTCAGGTATTCACAATACCCGGAAAGGACCTGAAGGCCACTCTCGACACCCAAATGATAGTGACTAGAACCATGGAATATATTCACAACTATAGTATTACATTTTACAAACATGAAACAACCATGATGGCATATTATAATAAAAATACAACAAAAAATGAAATATTTCAAAAAAAATAAACAAAAACACTAGTAGTGATACAACTAAGCAAAAAAGTAAAAAACAAGTCAAATTTATTAGAAAAAAAAAACAAATGAAACCTAAAAAACCAATAGATCCTTGATTTTATATGTGGTAAATATCCCACAACCTCACAACATGCTACCCATGTTCTTCTAACATGAAAAATTTCTTCCTCACTATGGTGGGTATCTCTTTCCTTGGTTGTAAAAATCAAGGGTTACACAACCTTGAGAGGGTGAGAAGTTTGTGAGAATGAAATCATATTATTGTCCCATCCAGGTGCCCCATTTCATGTTTATATCATATAATCCCATTTTTCTCAATATATGAAAACCATGTAATGATAAAAATCTTTTATCATTTATATCAAAATCAATGTAATACCATTTCTTATTTTTCACTACTCCAAAGAGAATGAAATATAACACATATCATAGAAAATTTTCAAATATACAATTTAATAAAATAATACATTATATTTATATAAATTATATTAAAATCAAATATAATAAATGAAATTTAGAATAGAGATTACCCCTCGGACTACATACATATCATTTATCAACGTATGTCATATCTCAGTAATTTGGATGAATTGGTGTGAAAAAATTTCCTTAGAATATAAGGGACTAGGGAATATAGTAAAACCCCATGGATGAACCCCATACAGTATAAAAGAATAAAATCTCTAAATAAACATGGTGTATGGAATATAGGAACTCCCCATGAGTAAACCCACTACGAAAATAAGGGTAACTACCAATACTAAAACAAGAAGGATATATGTTTTTATCTATAAAATAATAAAATTTTCAATTGTTATATCTACAAAAAACTCTAAAAATAAAAAATATATATACCATTATAAGGTTCCTTTAAATATTCTATGTATAAACAGTGGTAATGGAATTATGAAAAATATATAAAAGAAAAAAACAAAATAATATTCCCCTTAAACATATAACACAATGTGTATTACTATGAAACTAATAAAATCAATTTACATGATTTTTTTTATAAAATGGTTATATTTCTATTTTCAATATATTTATCATATGAACTAAACTGAGAAGAATAATCAATATACCAAAAAAGGATTCCATATATTTTTTATAATGAAATTTAATTTTACATTATAGTTAAATTTACCAATTTTATAAGGTTAATTCATAAAAACTAACTTCATTTATGGAATTATCATGGCCATATTATCTAAAGATAATATTTTGTATTTTTTCAAAAAAAAATAATTTTTTTTGAATAGTGGAAAAAATTGTTCTTTCCAAAATAGTTACTCTTATCAATTTATCAATATATCTGAAAGTCCCAAAATATCAAAAATAATTTATTTAATCAAAAATATATATTAATTGTATAATTATTAAATATATAATATTGTATTTAAATTATAAAATCCATCTCTAAGATTTGATAAATTAAAAAAGATCTTATTCTAATTTAAAAACCCTTTTAGATTGATTCATTTAAAACAAAAATTATCATAGAAAAATTAAGTTTTGGATTAATTTTGAATTACCATAACATTTATTTTTATTGTAATTATGTAATTACTATAATGAAAATCAATATGTTTCAAATATTTTTCACATAAAAAACATTAAATATTAAAAAAACTATATTAAGTAAAAATAATTTTAATTTGTTTTTAATTTTAAATGATCATTTATCATTTTTGAAATTAATTAGATTAAATGGTTCTAAAATTCAGAATTTCCATGTAAATTTTTTTAATAGGGTTTTATTTATATTTATACTAATATAATGATTGTAATAATTATATTTTGATTTAGATTAATAAGTGTTTAAATAGCTAATATAAGGTGGC
Source organism: Viscum album (assembly GCA_963277665.1). Taxonomy (NCBI): domain Eukaryota; kingdom Viridiplantae; phylum Streptophyta; class Magnoliopsida; order Santalales; family Viscaceae; genus Viscum; species Viscum album. The sequence goes on from OY728125.1 coordinate 2,097,770,905, forward strand.
TCAAATTTTCCTAAATTTATATGACCTTGATACCTCCTTGTGATCAATTTATATCTTGTACAATCTTACCTATAATTATTACCAACCTTCCCTCATATATCTCACCTAAAATTGATTCAATTCTATTATTACCAATTAATTAGCATTATTTTCCATAAATAACTCACACTTTAGGAAAAAAATAATATATATATATATATATATATTAACTATTCCATGTATCATAAAGGATCACATTGGTCTAAATTAATGTAACCCAATTTAATCCACCCTTTCATGATCAATAAACTCAAGTGTAATGGACCCTATATTTGAAAAGTAAGTAAACAAGTCATCATGTATATAATATGATGTTAGGATTTTGGTGGCGTTATAACATTCTAAACATGTGTAGAGAAGCTCCATATGATTATCATTAAGGATCTTGCATCAATGGATTTGATAAATGATCGGCCCTGGAATCTAGGAGTGGTCTATAAGGGATTTTAGTAAAACACCCCAAGATTTCATAGTATGTTATCTCATTAAAGTAATTCAATAGCTTGAGCTACACTCAACATCGAGTTCGAGCACACCACAACTTACCAAAATTTCCGTTCAAAGAGAGGTTATGAATAATATTAACTTCATTTTGAATCTTATATAATATATATAATTTTAACATCCATATTATGTGTTTCTTATACATAATATAAGAAAAAGTCATTTTTCAGATAAAATAAGTATTTTTCAAAAAATGCAATTTTACCGCCTTTTAATGGAGAACCTTTTTAAAACCAATATTTTACACTTTAATATATTCCATTTAATGAAATTAAATTCTTCTTTAGAATCTGGACATAAAAATTTACTTTGGATAATTTTTTTTACTTTCCTGATAACTTTCACATTTTGATGAGTTGCGAAAAATAATATATTTTAATTGAAAACAACTTTTTTAATAAAAATGATTTATAGTGTTAAATTATTAATTTTAATGGTTTTGAAGTATAATTAGATTATACTTTTATCATTTAATGCAATGTAGGTAATTATATGTAATTTCATATTTAAATTTGACATAAACACACGTCAATCTTTTGATAGTTTTTACTTTATAAAAAATTTTCCTTTCGGTTATGACAATGGGAATTAATTTTAAATTACTAAATGAAACTTCTATGTTTTTAATTTGGTAAAATATACTTCATTTTTGAATTCAGAATATCAAAATTATCTTAGTGTGAAATTTTGGTATTTTCTTAAAAACATTCAATTTTTGAGGAATAGTGAAAAACACTACATTATTATACAACCGACATTTTATTAAAATAATTATTTATTTTATTTTTAATTTTTTAAATAAAAATATATATATAATTCCAATATAATTTCAAATTAATTCATTGGACACATTTTATAATAAGTTTAGATATATAAAATTTTATCGAACTTTTTACCATCTTTTAACCACCTCCTTGGAGCTTTTTCAAATTTATATAAAACATAATTTTACTTCTTCTGTGAGCTAAATTTAAAAAATATGAGAGACATGGTTAATATTATTAAGTAAAATGTGGTTCAATAATCTGTAAATAATTTTTCATGAATAGTAAATTTTGAGTTTTATTTACCACGGTTAAAAGTAAATAGGGTAATTAAAGGTAAAAATGAGATCATAATTACCCTAACACATGTCCTAATTCTATTGGATAACTATAATTTGTCCAAAAAACCTTAGGAATAAAATATGACCCCCTTTGGTCCACTTGGATAAGATTAGGATATTTATTATTATTTTATTTAAAGAAGAGTTAAAAGAGTTAAATTAAATGTTTAATAACAAAATAAATTTTAATATTGGCTTATACATAAGATAAATTAGACTATAAATATTCATTAGAAAGATAAAAAGTCTCCTACATAAGGTTGTTTTATTTATAATTTTTAGACATTAAATAATTTAATTTATTTATGTCACAATGATGATGTAGTAATTACATTGTTAATGAAAGATTAAAATAATTGATATTATAAACATCCAAATAAATGTAAATTGAGACTTCTGATGAATTACACTAATTTTCTAGGTTAATATGACATGTTAGGGTTGGTTAAATAACTTTTATTCAAAGTGATAAATATTTATGGCTTTCAGAAAAATCAAATATTAAATTATGTCAAAATTGATATAATTGAGATTTTAAAACAAGTATTATATAATTAATTGATATAATATTCCTAAAAATCTAATGTTTTTCTGAATGAATTAGATAATTATATATATATATATTAATAATTAACCACATGGGGTTCTATTTTATTTTTATAGTATGTTTACTAACCATATAATATAAAAATACAAAGAGACATGGTAAATGTCAAACTATTTAACTAAGAGTTAAATATAAAAGATAAGATTAATATGATGACATTAACCTGTATAAAACCTATTGGTGGAAAGGTTTTTAACCCATCCCCACATTAAACTTTAAATAATTCATTTTGGATCCATTATAAACCAAAAAGTATTTTATTATAAAATAATATTTCAAGCTTTTCCTAAAGTGACCCTTACCTCTCTTATAAAAGGGCACTTCCCATTCTCTTAATTACACACCTCCAAAGCCTTTTGGCTTGGCCAATCCCTGCCCAAATATCCTCCCAAATATCTTCCCTTCATCATTGAGGCCTAAATGTTTTCATAAAGCCATCCTAAGGAGCCCTTTTTATCAAATCAAAAGGAAGAACCCGAAGAAGAGGTAAATATTTAATCACCTCTTTCAAGTTCTTTTCTTCTTCCACTTCCTCTTTATTTGTTGTTTCCATTATAAAATAATAACTCCAGTATCTTATATATACTGATATGTCATTATAAAAATGGTAAAACCATATTCAATATTATATCCATCCTATAAATGACAATGTCACCATACGTGCATACGTACAGATTACCATCTCCAGGTCGTGGTGTTGTTTGTTATTAAAAAACATCATTATTTGGATGGGTATAATAATGAGTATAAATGATGAAAATAATAAATTTAACGTGTTAAAGATTGTGTATTTATGATATACCATCCAATTACATACTATTTCTCTATCAATATAATGATATTGTCGCTCGTGCGTACGTACAGATTACCGTCTCCACGACACGATGAGATTCATTTCTATGTTCACCATTCATCAAGGATTATAAAATATATATTATTAATAATTATGTAATATATGACATAATAATACTAATGGATATATATATATATATATATGTACTTACATATATTTTATTCACTAAGTTCCATTCAATACGATATGAAAACGGAAATAGCGTTTATGCGTAAGTACGACCTATCATTTACATAAAAGATGTTTCCATTTCATATATATGTCTATTATACATATTTATATTCTAAATATATATGATATATAAATAATGTTTTATATTCTAGATTTATCTAAATTTTTATCTAAGTGTTACAATCAATAGTGACATGTTAAAACATGTACGATGAAGAAAGCGATTATCACCCAAAATGTTAATTTAACAAGGAAATTTTTATTAAATGAGTAGTATAAAGTAATAAATGAATCTTGTATGATATATTAAATATAAATATGTTTCTAATATAATTTAACAACATACTACGGTCTTTATACAAGAGTTTACACGTACCCTCGACTAAAGGAAAGTGCAAGGTAAGGGTTAATTTCACAATCTATTTATTATCCGAGGTTGTTTTTAGGTATCTATTAGGAAATATTTAATATACATGTACATGTTTCATAAAAGATATTTAAAAGGGGTAATTTTTAAGGGACTTTTTTACAAAAACATTATTTTAAATGTTTTAAATATTTATTCTTCTAAACCTTTCTCATTAATGTCCATGTTTTCAAAATGGTTTTAAGGATTTATTTATATGGACATGAATTTTTTAAAATGTTAATTACTTTAAAAAGTTTATAAGTGGTATGATAAAATTTTATTTAAAAATATCTTATAAATCAAATCCTTTATAAATTTTGTGACTTTTAAATTATTTCATGAAAAAGGGATATTTCTCTAAAATATTTTTACTAATCATTTTCTATTATGTCAATAACCTTTATAAGATATTATTCTTGATCGAGGTTGATTTATTATGATAAAAATATTCTATATTGTATTGAATGTTTTGTGATATGTTTGACTGTGGATGTGTTATTTTTATACCATTCATTGTTTATGGATAATTTACTGACATTTCGTATGGTAGTTTTAATACGAATGTTTATGTTATGTTTAAACATTTTCATATGAGGAATGCATTGGACATAGTAAGTGATGGGTGGAGCTTGCTATAGCTCCTCGATGCACCGGTAGGACTCATGAGACAATCTAGTTTCTTGGAACAAGGTCCTGACAAATTTTTATTTGTAGTCTTGGCACAAGGCCTTGACTATGTGGTTATGAAGTCTGGCATTATGTATTCCATCATTATGAAAGTAGATATTGATATTTCATGTGATTATTCGACTAGTAAAATATCAATGTGAACAAGTAAATGGAATTATTTGATTTTATCTTTTCCATATTATGCTGAAGTTTATGTTTAATAGGCTTTTCTTTTAGTCTTATACATTGTCTTTAATGTTTATGATTATTTATGAATGTTTCCGCTATATTGTTAGCCTTACTGAGTGTCTGAGATCACCCCTTTATATGTTTTAATTTTCCTAGGATTCCAAGATGTGTATTATGATTCCTATGTAGGGTTAAGCTAGGGTATTAATGGAATTCTCAAAGGATCATTTACATTGTGTTTTATTTTCAAATGTGTAATGTAATGGTAATGTATGTAATATAATTTCCAAGACTGCTAAACTAGTCGGTCTTTCGGGACTTGATTCCTTGTAATTATGCCAATGTATTAAAATAATGCACCGAATCTGGGATTCTCAGGTCAGGTCTTTACATTTAGAGTGATGTAGCAGTCAGATTGAAGAAAGGTCATCTCGATACCTTTGGAGTGGCAGAGCCTAATCCCACTAAGGCTAACACTATAATTAGGACACATATATTCTCTAAGACCACAGAAGTTACTGAAATAAATACCAACTAATCCCATGGGTTCATAAACAACCATTATACCATTAATGAGTATATGTTTTGAAAACACATTGATATTGGGTTTAAGTAAAATAATGTGGCTTCCTTAGAATCCAACATCCTTGAGGGTGGGGTATTATAGTATCGGTGTAGGATCCCATTTTTTTAGTATAATTATTTTTGAGGGGGAGATCTCTCAACGATTTAATAGAAAATCTTGGTCTCTTACCAGGATTTTAGACCTGACTAGTTGGGCTATCCCTGTGTTGGAAGATCCTTCACATTGGACCTTGTTCATAAGATTCTAGATGTACCAACATTTGGTCACTAAGAAAATATCACTCAAATTCATTTAATGCGTTTTTATTGCCACACCATGGAAGAAATCCAAGATTTTTTAAAAAAAAAACTCAGTTAATGTGAAGCCAGTGAAATCATTAAGGGAGTGAATTTTTTTTATCCCATACTACTTCAATGAAAAACTTTGAATCAGTTTCTTTAATGTGGTTTGATAAGAATAAAAAATTATATACATGGTTTTCCCCCTTAGTTTTTATGTCTATATATGTCAGTTTTTAATGTTTATATAATAACCAAAAGATGATTTTATACATTTGTGGTATGTTTGAAAACCATAAAGCGCTACCTCATTTATCTTGTCATTGGTTTGAATGTATCAGATGATGGTAAACATTGGCAAAGAAAAATCCCTAATGAGGAGAATCTGAACATGAATTTTTCTTTGATTATATTCATGATTATATTTCTGAAGGTCTCACATTTATTTTGATACAGCATTACATGGTTGAATTTATGATGATGGATCTCCAATTTGAATGTGAAAAGTCCCTATTATTCTATTATAAAATGTGGATCAATTATAATAATTCAAAATTCAACTCCAATATACATATTTCCTTAAAATCCAACTAAAATATCTACGCTTTTATTTCCTTTACAGAACCTAAATATCTTGGTGACAAAAAAATATCATATCCCCCTCAAATATAAGGCCTTTATAAAGTGGAATTTCAAATTCTCTATATTGGTATCCCATCATTCTTAAAGATTTTTACATTTTAAATCATTTAAAAATCATACGTAAACATAGTATAATAATAACATCATAATAATTAGTTTTATTATATGTTATTATAAAAATGGTGAAACCATTTTTATTCTCTTCAATATTATACCAAAAACAAGAATCATTATTAGTTCATGTGAATTTATAACCGCTTCCATGAGTTAACACTTTAATTTTTTTAATAACCATCCCTCATGGATGGTATTAATGGATTAAAGTTATATATAAAATTTATTTATGATTGAAAAATGTTTACTTACAATCCACCTCTAAGTTATTATTCATCTAGTAACAGAAAAAATAATTGGGCTTTTTGTAGAAAATTTCCTCATTAATAAATGTGTTAATTTTAACTAGCTTCTAAAAGATGGTTTATTTTAGTTTTAAATAGACGTGTATATATGATATATATAATTAAAACATATCTTAATTGCAGTACTTTTATGATTAAAAAATGTAATTCTTTTTATAATGTAATCCATAGATGTTGTTAAATAACCCAAATATGCTTCATTACCATTTTCATTTTCATGAAACATGACTAAAACCCATGAAATGGGATATAAAATTATAATTAACTACGATAAATAAGTTACAATACGATTTTTTTTCAAATGATGATAGTGGGGTTAAAAAGGAAGATAGACACCACTTTTATGTTAATAGTTCAAAACAGTAAGGATTATTAATAGTTGATGTTTACAATAGATTGAAAAAATCTAATAAAATAAGGTAAATTTTATTTATGAGTAGTATAATTTTAAATGAATATGAAAATTTATATAAAACAAGGAACTAATATGTTTATCATTATGATACATGATGTTAATGAACATCCATGGAAATCAAGAGTAATTTTCATTTTCATTGAAAATCAAAATCTATTCATTGAGGTATACCATTTCTTATTAGAGATTAATTTTTACAGGAAATTCCCGATTAAATTATATTATCTATTACATTTTTTCGAATTTTTTTTTATTATACCAATTAAATTTCCATCAAATTATTTAATTTCATATTTTTTGAAACAATTGAAAACTTTTGAAAAAAGGCTTGTGGCTATGAATTTTATAGTAATGTATATAAAGTGATTTAAAAAATATCATTTTGTGATTTAATTTTCAATATCTTATAAAATTTTATACCTCCAGTGGATTTGTGTTCCGTGTTTCACACTATATTATTATTTTAATATTTCTTATGATAAATTATTCAATATCAATTGATTTAATTCATGATGTTAGTTAAATTCTTTATAAAACATATTATATTTATGGGGGGTTTTAATGTGAATTTAATGATTTTCAATAGGATGATTTATTAAAACTATTTCATTTCCATTTTTTATTCTATGATGTTTTGAAACTCTCTAAAACATATTTTCAATATATGTGTAATTTTTTGATGTGGTGATTTTTTTAAGGTGGAACACAAATGTAAGAATAATGATAAGGGTATGACCTGTATAAATCTATAATTAATCACATATAGTCTTATATATCATTATATAGAAATTTTATGTTAATAGTATAACAAGTATCTATGTTCACAAACATTATTTTTGTGATTTCATTTATCTTTATTCAAATTTTTTTGAATGAATAGGTCTGTGGGTAGGCATGTTCACAATGAAAATAAATATTATTTTAATTATTTTAACACTTTTTTATTATGATCCATGGCCCTTTTTATATGATTCATTTTTTCATTTTCTCATTCCATTGTAAATTTTTAATCATTTTTGATTTTATATCTGTCATTAAAGTGGTCAACTATAATTATTTTATTTTCTTCTTAATTAGAAATTTTTTGTTATTCATTCTTCTATACATGTTATAATATATATTTTATGGAATTTTTAGGCTATTCTTTACTATTAATTTGATATAAACACTTATTTTCTTCCTTTATAGATTATTTGAAGTGGATTCTATCACATGGAATTTCAATGGGTGGATTTATATTATGGAGAAATTTTCATAATATGTGAAATAATATTTTTTGAATATCTAGTCTCAAAGACAATAAACCTTTAGATCCTTGGGATATGAGATTTTCTTTCTATAAGTAATAATTTATCCTTGTTGTCAACATATAAATTATTTGTTTTTTATTTTGTTAATATAAACTCACCCTCCTAAGAACCCAAGGATCCCATGTGATGAGTATGTCAAACCATTTCAAAATACTAATTGAGCTTCAAAAAACTATTTCTAATAAATAATTTATGAATCAAAATAATATTTCAAAAACCAATTTCATAATAAATTTAAAATTTCTTCAAGAAAATATTTATTTTCCCAATATAAGGTGAAAATACCTTTCCCTAATATCAATTTACTCATACATATCAATAATATCATGGAACATGTAAATTTTTATTTATAAAATTATTTGGAAAATCAAATCATGTGATGTTCTGAAAATAAAGTAACGAGATGAGGAAACCTACATTTTTCATGGGATATTAGAAACAAATAAAATAATTCACAGTATATATTGTAATAGAACACATTATAATATGATATGTTTCCCTAGACATAGATTCACTCATTATATAATCATTATTTCAAAAACAAAAAGTTTTATGATAAGAAATAAGATTGCATACCTCATAGAATTTGAGATACTTATCCAACCAAACAATATACTACATCTAAAAACCCATCACATAATGGATCTATGTGAAACAAGAATTGAGTATTCACCCAATAGATATATCATATTAACACAGAATAGATTCACTACATATCAAAGAATAAATAAATGAATTAAAGAGATCAAATAAAACATTCCAATTATATGATAAAATTTAGATATGAGATGAAAATTCCAAAAAGAGAAGTTCAAAAGACCCAATAACTCCAAAGGTACACCTCTCCATGTGTACTAGTTATAATATGTTTGGTGAAGAGGGATTAAAGAATAAAATCAAGGGTTCTGTGGTTTATGAAGAATAAAAAACCTTTAGTATACCATCCCTACCTAATGCCACCATCTAGACAGGGGACACTATATAATTTTAGTGGAAAATTCCAAGACTTCTAGTATATAAGCAGAGGTAGTAACGACCAAAAATTTTATCAATGAAAAGTTTTGTTGATATAATTAAATGTCTTATTGTGAAAAATGGTTATATAAAATATGCACTTTCATGGTTTTAGGTTTTTGGATTTCAATATACCATTAAGAATTGTTACCATTACTAAAATAGTTTTTGAACAATGATTACATGATTAGAATAAATATAGGTCTTTAACAAATCCAATTTAGTCAGAGAAAGGAAGCGATGGCCTCATCTAGTAGACTTTCCCCATATGAAGCCCATTTTTCATAACTTGGAAATGACGTTACATCATTGGGACCCGCTCTTGACCAAGCCAAATATGAGCTTCAACACATTAAGCTCAAATAGAACCTCCTGTGGGAGAAGTGGAATTTGATAGAGATTACCACCCGAGAAATGTTATCAGACCCAACCCAAGAGTCTGTCACCCTCACACACCATACCCTTTGGTCTTATGTGGGTGTTATAAGGGGTTATGTATCAAGACCTTAGCACTGTGATTATTTACATTAATTTTTTATAGAGAATATACATTCATTTTATTATTGTTACTTTATAATAGTTTTTAAAGAAAAAATAACATTTTAAATTAATTAAGAAAACTATTTTGATGAATTGATGTATTTTTGAATTATATAATATTTTAATAAAATATTATCACCAAATTACTTCTTATTAAATATAAATTACCATATAATTATTATGAATACAATTGTGATTTATATTAAGGCTTGAAAGTTATTTCTGTCAAAACCTATGAATTTTTGATAAAGGTCATTTTTTATTTTAAAAGTAAAAATACATATATTTAGAAAATTATGTAGATAAAATTAATATTATTTTTGGAATCAGGGTCTAAAAACTATCCAATGGTGATTTTTTCATAATTTTCTGAGATAATTGAATTTTTGGGTAAAAATTAAATACTGGTTAAATTTATAATGTGTTTTAGGACATCATAATGAACCAATAGTATTGTAATAAAATATTTTGAATATTATTTTTGATCAATATATTTTTTACAATTAAAATAATGTGATTTTAGATTTTATTTATTTATTTTACAAAGCTTTTGTGGACCCTTCTAGACTTATAAAACATTATGGATTTTTAAATTGATTTCCTTGAGAGTGTGACTCACCTCCACATAAGAATCCATATTATTTCAAGAATTTTGTCCATTGTCCCTATAAAATATTGTTTTCCACTCCAATTTGGAAAAAACCATGGGAAAAAACCATGGTCTGGTTGGTGGTTTTGATTAGTTTAATGTGTGGTTTCTGAAACCAAAATAATAATGAATTCCCCCTTTTTCTTATATAAACCCACCCAAGCTCCCATTTACTCTTCAATCAAAGACTTTGTATTTAGTTAAACCTCTCCCCTCCTCTTTCTATAATCCTTCCAAGGTTTCTGAATCTCTAAATAATCCTCTCCCAAGCCTCTCCCAAGCCTTTGGGATCACACTTCCAAGTAAGAGATTCCTTCCTTTCTCATTTTATCCAAGTTTCTTAATGTTATTTTGCCATTTTATTTTCAATTATAAATCTTGGGGTATGATTTATCACCTCCCTCATACTTATCTCTTTATGTTTTAATTATGAGAGACCCCTTTTATCTCTCATTAACACCTCTCATGTATACTTGTTACAATGCTGAAATCTCGTAATGAATTTCTCTCTACTCATTTACATCCAAGAAATTATTTTGTATCATGAATCTAAATTCCATTAAAATTGATGAGATGTATATATATATATGATCCCCTTTCTATCCATATAATTTAAAAATTATGAGACACCCCTTTCTCTATCATCAACCACTTTTAGTAATTTTTATGTCATGCCGTTATGCTGCCGAAATTGCACTGTGATTTCCAAGCGAAAGTAATTGTGTAGTGAATTCCATGCCCATTTCTCTATCAAGGATATTAAACTTTATGAAAATTTACTTATTGATTAAATATTTTCATGTATTTATTCCACATTCCTTTATTTTGGAATAAATTATTATGTTGAATGATTCCACGTTTTATGATCCATGTGGCACACTTATGCATGAAATGAAATGTTTAAGAAGGGTGTTACCAGATAGCACTCAGATGCATTGGGTAAAGATTATTATCATGATAATTCTAGTGAAATGAGGATTTACTCGTGACAATTTAAGTTCCATGAGGATTTACTCTTTCTAATTCAAGTGCAATGATAGTTTACTAATGCTCTATGTGCAATGAGCCTTGGCTCATGCTAATTACATGTTAAGTGTTGTTGCCACATTTCCATGTTATGATAATCATGTTATATCATGCCTTTATGTTCATATGAATTTATGATCCATTTATATGAATATTTCCTAACATTTATTATAATCTTTATTTTATGCCTCGTTTACTCCCTTACAGGGATTTATAGCTTACCCTTTTCACATGTATATCCTCAGGTTAACCCATGCAATGCTATGAATGAGGGAATGTTGTAGTTATGTAAAGGAAGTTTTCAATAATGATGTTTTGTGAATTTGGTTTTAAGTTGTTATGTAATGTTCCTAAGCCCCAAAGACACCATACCTCTTGATCTTCCATGTTTTATCAAGTGAAGTGCTTATGTAATAATTTATGTGAAGTGTGTAATAAGAAGCAGGGTTGTTATAGTTGGTATCAAGGGATAGGTTTAGTTATTTGTGGAATTAGGATTAGAAAACCCTAGTGAATCCATAGATACAAGACTATGTATAATAAAAACATCCATAAATTTTGGTGAGTATTAAGTGTTTTATTAAGAAAATACATCCCTGTATGGATACGAGAAGGTAGAGGCAGCTCTGGCACAGATGCACCTAAGAGTGAAAACTCCGAAATGGAGTTTCGGGATTGAAACGGGGTATCTTGGTACACAACAATGGGCCTTGTTGCACTCTTGGTTATGACACTCCTGGGGGATATTCTTTATTAAATTCACAATCTTAGAATGAACCACTATTAAGGGAATAAAAAAATTCCCATAAGAATATATATTAGAAAGTAGATCATATAAAACATAGATTAAAGCCAGTAGATTCATAAGTTAAGGGAATAAAATTTATTTATAAGTCATTTGTTTTGTCCTTGGATTATCTTTTATGTGTTACCCCTATATTTTCTTTTATTCTAGCTAATGGCTGGTAATAGGGGGAATCGGGCTAACAATCGATGTGAAGATCAATGTGAAGACTATTCAAATGAGATGCCCAATCTGATGGGGGAGTGAATCATGATATTTTTCACGATACTATCTCAGTTAAATCAAGATTTGAATAGAATCATGGGTCAAGAGGAATGTTCAACCCCCCCCCCCCCCCCACAATAAAGAACAAGTCACTATCAAGAGATTCATGAGACAAATGACTCATACATTTAATGGGTCGTCTGATCCCTCAATCACCAATCACTGGATCAATTCCATTTAAAATATCTTCTCCATCCTTCAATGTTCCGAACAAGAGAAGGTTCTTCGGACTGCTTATCATATAGAGGGTGAAGCCGATCAATGGTGGACATTGATAAAAAATACTAAGCCTGAGGAGAATATTGAGGAGTTGAATGGAAGGATTTCCAAAAGATGTTTTTTGATAAATATTTTTCATGCACACTACAAAAAAATAGAGAAAGGGACTTCCTTTCCCTAAAAAAATATGATGAATCCATCAGAGTATATGAGTAAAACTTCACTAGGCTTGCATGATACGTCTCCGACATTGTCGTTACCTCCGAATGCATAGTTGAACGCTTCTTTGGTGGGATGAAACCTAGCCTTCGGAATGTCCTTGTGATCCATGACTTCGATAGCTATAGGAAAATGGTCTGATGTTCCCTCATGGTCGAAATAGAGATCGGTGAATCTCAAGTGTATCATGGGGATACTAAGCATAATGTGGACTTATATTCTAGAAGTTCGATGGATAAATCAAATGTTTCTAATAAAATCCATCACCCCACTTGCCAAAGGTGTGGAAAGAAGCACGCAAGAAATTTCCTGAAGGGGAAAAGGAAATGCTTTAGGTGTGGAAGAGAAGGGAACCTAGCTGTTAACTACCGAAAAGAGAAACCTTGTACTATGATAGACGAGATGAATACTTTGTTCATCCCTCAATGCGTTGTTCATTGCTTCAACTTCAAAGAACCAGAGTACATTGCAAATTAGTTCCCTAAAACAAGTGGTTTCGGAGGCAACCAATAAACTGGAAGGCAGCAAGGGAGAGCTTTTTCCATCACAACTTCCGAAGTGAACCCTGAAAACTAAGTGGTGACTTGTACCCTAGTTTTTCATTCAATAATAGTGAATGTACTTTTTGACTCTGGTTCTACTCATTCTTTTGTTTTGCAAAAGTTTAGCATAAAAATCCAACACCACCACAAATCATGGATGTAAAGATGTTTGTGTGTTCGAAAAATGGGGCAATCATTGCATCCAATGAATATAACTCCTCCCCTATCATAATCGATGGATGGAACTTCCCAGTCATCCTCGTTATACTCCCTCTAGTGGAGTTTGATGCAATTCTTGGCATGGATTGTCTTTCCCTATATTGTGCCATCATAAATTTTCATGATAGGGAAATCAATCTCCATATAAAGAATCTTCCATTAATTATATACAAGTGGAAGTAGGAAGATGAAGCTTCTTTAGCATCATCATCTCAAGCGTGGATATTACTTCCCTATGAGCATGCATATTTGGCCTAGATACTTGAGTCTAAGGAAGAAACCATCCATGAAGACATGCCTATTATGGGGGAATTCGTTGAAGTGTTTCCCAAGGAATTGCTCGGTCTTCCTCCTAGAAGAGATGTTGAATTCTCAATTGACATATTACCTAGAGAGTTTCCAATATCAAAGAATCCATATAGAATGACTCTTTTGGATATTGAGGAAATGAAGAAACAACTAGAGGAGAATATGGATAAAGGGTTTGTATGCCCAAGTGCTTCACCATGGGGTGATCCAGTCCTCCTCATAATGATGAAGGACAATTCAATGCACCTTTGCATTGATTATCATGAACTCAACAAAATCAAGATAAAGAACAAGTATCCTATTCCATGAATTTATAACTTATTCAATTAGCAGCGTGGTGCACAATACTTCTCCAAGGTGAATTTGCAGTCAGGATATTATCAAGTAAGGGTGAAGAAGGAAAATATCCCAAAGACTTATTTTCGTACAAGATACTGGCACTATGAATTCAAAGTAATGCCTTTCAATCTCACTAATGCTTCAGTAATCTGGATAGAACTGATGAATAGAGTCTTTAGAGATTACCGTGACAAATATTTGGTAGTCTTTGTAGATGATATTATAATATACTCGAAAATCATGGAGGATCATGAGGAGAATCAAAGAATTGTACTAGTGACCTTGTGAAATGAGAAGCTCTATTCAATGTACAACAAGTGTGAGTTCTTGTTTAAGGAGGTCTCATTATTGGGTCATATCATCGCAAGCAATGGGATATCTTTAGATCCCTACAGGATAACTAAAATTGTGGGATGGACAAGGCCAACATCAGTAACATATATCCATAGCTTCCTAGGGTTAACTAGATATTATCTCTAATTTGTGAGAAATTTGTCATGATCTTCCAACCCTCTTACCAAGATAACTCAAAAGGGAGTAATGTTTTCTTAGAGCGATGAATGTGATGAGTGATTCAAGGAGATAAAAAAGAGGCTTATCACTATTCCCATACTCACATTACCCATGATTGGAGAACTTTTTTTCATATTTAGGGATGCTTAGAAGAAGTACATGGGTTGTGTGTTGATGTATAATGATAAAGTGATAGCCTAAGCCTTAAGGTAGCTAAAAATCCATGAGCAATACTATCCCTCAAATGATATGAAGTTGGTAACTATGATCTTTATGTTTAGAATCTAGAAGCATCATATCTATGGGGAGAAGTGTGAGATATATACTAATCACAAGATCCTCAAATATATATTCATACAAAAATAGCTTAATATGCACCAACAAAGGTGGGCAGATCTCATCAAGGGTTATTAATTCTCAATCCACTACTATCTCGGTAAGGAAAACAAGGTGGGGGATGATCTAAGTAGAAAGGATCCTACATCTTTATGAATGATGAGAATTTAAAAGGATTAAATCGTCTTATATCTATAGAGGATTAACATGGGAATCATTAAGGGAGGAACATCATCAATACTTTCTCAAATGATTTCTCAGTCATCCCTCATGAAGAAAATTAAGGATGCTCAAAGAAAGGATATGGAAGTTCTAAAAAGGGTGGAAGATATCTGAAATGGGAAATCCTCAGAGTTCATGATTGACAAGGAAGAAATTGTGAGATTTGGGTCCCGATTATGTGTATCATCTGATCCTGAGATAAAGAAGGAGCTTCTGAATGATGCACATGGCTCAACCTTCTCTATTCACATGGGGAGCACAAAGATGTATCGAGATCTCCAAGAAAACTTTTGGTGGGAAAATATGAAAAGGGATATTTTTGAATATACATCAAAGTGTCTAGTATGTCATCAGATGAAGGCTTAGAGGAAAAATTATAAGGGGGCGATTCAATCACTACCCATACCAATGTGGAAGTGGGAGAACATTACCACAGACTTTGTAATGGGAATTCCAATGACATCCAGAGGTAACAATTCTACATGGGTCCTTGTGGATCATATTATGAAGACAACTCACTTTATCGATATTTGAGAAGATTTTTTATTTAACAAACTTTCTTGGATTTACATCAATAAAGTTGTATGGCTATATGTAGTACCACTATCTATTTTATCCGATCGTGATTCGAGATTCACCTTGAAGTTTGGGAAAAGTCTCCAACATGGTCTAAGAAATCAACTAAACTTCAGTACGGCCTATCATCCTCAAACTGATGGCCAATCTGTGTGAACTATTCAAACACTATAAGATATGTTAAGATCATGTTTTATGGAATTCAAAGGAGGATGTGACCAACATCTTCTATTGGTTGAATTCTCATATAATAACAATTTCCACTCGAGCATCTGAATTACACCATATGAAGCCCTTTATGGGAAACTGTGTAGAACACCGACATGTTGGGATGAATTTGGTGAGCGTAAGCTTTTAGGACATGAAATGGTCAAAGAAATGGTGGAGAAGGTGAAAAAAATTCAGCAGTATGTCAAGTCATCCAAAAGTCGACAGAAGAGTTATGAAGAAAACAATCAACGAGACCTTGTGTTCAATGTTAGAGACATGGTACTTCTATGCATATCTTTGTGGAAAAAGTTCATGAGGTTTGGAAGGAAAGGAATGTTAAGTCCTAGGTACATCAGCCCCTTTGAGATTCTTGATCGTTTCGAGGCTGTGGCCTATCAACTAAATCTTCCACCCACCATGGACAAAGTTCATGATTTCCTTCATGTATCCCTCTTAAGGAAGTACATACCAGAACCTCCACAAGTACTCTCTTTAGAGGGAGTATAGTTATAGGATGATCTTTCTTATGAATAGAAACGAGTGAAGATCTTATATTGTAGAGAAAAAGTTCAATGAAAAAATACAATACCCCTCGTCAAGGTGTTGTGGGAAAACTACAAGTTTGAAGAATCGATGTGGGAATCAGAGGAAGCGATGTAGCAGAGTTACCCACATCTATTTTATTATGGGAAAAGGAAATTTCGAGGGTGAAATTTCTTAAGGGGGGAATATTTTAATGACCCGCACTTTTGTCAATGAAAATTCATCTTGATCTAATTAAATGTCTTATTATAAAAAATGTTTAAATAAAATATAAACTTCTTTGGTTTTATGATTTTGGATTTCCAAATACCGTTAAGAATTATTACCATTGCTAATATTGTCATTGAATAGTGATCCCGTGATTAGTATAAATATTGGGCTTTAACAAATCCAATTTACTCAGATAAAGGAAGTGATGACCTCATCCACTACACTTTCCCCATATGAATCCCATTTGTCAGAGGGAGGACCAAGCCCAAGCCAAGATTCAACTTGTTAAGCTCGAACAGAACCACCTACGAGGGAAGTGGAAGTTTATAGAGATTACCACATGAGCGATGTTATCTGAGCCCCTCCAAGAGTCAGCCACCACCACAAACCTTACTCTTCGATCTTATGAGGATGTTATAAGGGGTTATATAACAAGACTGTAGCACTATGATTATGTATATTTTATTTTTATATAGAATATACATTTATTTTATTATTATTACTATGTAAATACTTTTTAATTAAAAAATATCATTTTTAATTAATTAACAATATATTTTGATGAATTAATTGATTTTTAAGTAAACAAAATTTTAATACAATATTATCACCAAATTATTTATTTTTAAATTTAAATGACCATATAATTATTATTAATACAATTGTGATTTTTATTAAGGTTTGAAAGCTATTTCTGTCAAAACCTATGATTTTTCGATAAATATCAGTTTTTATTTTAACAGTAAAAATTCACATATTTAGAAAACTATTTAGATAAAATTAAATTTATTTTGGAATCCGGAAGATGAAGTAATCCAATAGTTAATTTTTCATAATTTTCTAAGAGCGTCAAAATTTTGAGTAATAATTTAATACCGTTTAAATATATAATGGGTTTTATGACATCATAATGACTCAATAGTGATGTAATAAAATACTATAAACATTATTTTCGTCCAATATATATTCAACCATTAATATAATGTCATTTTGGTTTTGTTTGATTTATTTTACAAATCTTTAGTGGACCCTTCAAGACTTATAAAACATTTAGCGTTTTAAATTGATTTCCTTGAGAGTGTGACTCACCTCCACATAACCCTATTATTTTAATAATTTAGACCATTGGCCCTATAAAACGTTTTTTCCACTCCCCTTTGGTAAAAAACATGGGATGGTTGGTGGTTTTTATTTTTTTAATGTGTGGTGTCCCAAACCCAAATAATAAAGAATTCCCTCTCTTTCCTATATAAACCCACCCAAGCTCCCACTTCATCATCACTCAAAGCCTTTATATTTAGTCCAACCTCTATCATCATTTCACAATAATCCTCCCAAGGATCCCCAAGATCCCAATAATCCTATATCAAGCCCCTCCCAAGCCTTTGGGATCACATTTCAAAGTATGGGATCCCTTCCTTTCTCATTTTATCCAAGTTTCTTAATATTTTTTTTCCCTTTTATTTTCAATTATAAATGCTATGATATGATTTTGAAACTCCCTCACAATTCCCAATTTATGTTTTAAGGATAATACAACTCTTTTCTCTCTCATTAATTCCTCTCTTTTACACCCGTTACCTTGTCGAAATTCCGTAAGGAATTTCTCTCTCCTCATTTACATCCAAGAAATTCTTTTGTATCATGAATCTAAATTCTGTTAAAATTTTTGGGACATGTCTCTATATGATCAACTTACTGTCCATTTCATTTAAAAATTATGAGATACACATTTTTCTCTCATCAACCATTTTTATGAATTTTTATGTCACGCTGTTATGTTGCCAAAATTGCGTCGCGATTTCAAATACAAAGTCATTGTGTAGTGAATACCATGCCCATTTCTCTATCAAGGGTATTCAACTTTATTAAAATTTACTTATTGGTTAAAGAGTATAATGTATTTCTTCTAGATTACTTTATCATGGAATAAATGATGATGCTGAATGATTCCACGTTGTATGATCCGTGTGGCACACTTATGCATGAAATGAAATTTTTAAGAAGGGTCTTCCGTAATAGCGCTCCAGTGCTTTGGGTAAAGATTAGTATCTTGATACTTCATGTTCAATTAGGATTTACTCATGATAATTCATCTTAAATGAGGTTTTAATCATGCTCCATGTGCAATGAGCCTTGGATCATGATAATTCCATGTTAATTGTTGTTGCCACATTTCCATATTATGAAAAACATGCAATATCATGCCTTTATGTTCATGTTCATTTATGCTGCATTGATACGACTTTTGAAAAACATGTATTTTATACTTCATTTTATGAATTTTTTACTCCCTTACTGGGCTTTATATCAAATATTTTTCCATGTATGTCTTCAGGTTATCCAATGCAATGCTAAGTACGAGGGAATGTCGTTGTTATTTAAAAGAATATTTCAAAAAAGATGTTGTGTGTTTTATGTTATAAGTTGTTATGTAATGTTCTTAACCCCAAAAGAAACTTGACCTATAAATATTCCATGTTTTATCAAGTGAAGAGTTTATGTAATAATTTATGTTATGTGTGTGACAAAAATGAGGGTTGTTAGAGAGGCCCACCATCTAACTGGTGGAAATAAAGAGAAAGTATATCGCGAGGGTCTCCCCATTGACTTGATGATGAGCCCCATTAATTGGATGATTTCTTTATATAGAGACTATATAGTCTAGGATACATTGATACTCCACCAATTCTCCACCACAATATCCCCAAAATCAAATAAAACGATATGAACATTATAGTGTTATGTACCATGTCATTGAAGTTATAGATAAGGGTTTATGTATGAAACATATTTTCTTTAAGATTCTCTCTGTTAAATTTCTATTCAGGTAAATTATAAGATTCTTGTATTTTAAAAAATATATTTTTTATTCTCCTATGTTTATTTCTATAATATTTGGTTCCTAATACCATTTTACTCTCTTTGGTATATAAAATGATAGTGATTTTTTTAATAAAAACCAATATTATTTCCTTGTTGGTGGATGTTATTTTTATGAAATTTAAATATTCATAAAAATGTTTTATTACTATTTAATATGTATATATAAATGTTTGAGAAATAAAATTGTCACTACCTATGAATTTCCTTAAAAATAATTATGAATAATATTTTCAAATTTTTTACATATAACAATTGTTTTTTGTTTTAACAAGTGTAGAAAAATAATGTTCTATATTAATGTTTATGGAATGCACAATCCCCCCATCATGAGAATTAATTGATTTTAATTATATTTAAAATTTAAAATTTATATTTTATATGTACTATTTTTCTAAATATTCTCAAAATTTTAAATTACAATGATAAGGAAAGAAGTTTGCATATTCCATTAATACATAGAATGTTCAAAATGCAATTTGACGATTATTTTTCAACGTTTTCAACATTTTCAACAACCATTAAATATTTTTGTGATTAACTAGGTATATATTGTTATTTTACCATTTAATATATTGAAATATATTTCTTATGATCATGATGATGTTTTATAAATGATTCTTTTTAAACCTATTTCCTTCATTTATGTTAAATTATTTATGAAAAAATCTATTTAAATATCATTTATTCTAATTGTGTTATGTTATGTGGATGGGTTTATGAACTTGTGGAAAACTTTTCTGAGTTTATAATTATGTTATTATTCAGATCAAATTTGTAACTCTCTATGATTATTTAAGTGATTATTTATATCTAAGGTGAGAATTATATTATGTGTCAACCTAATTCCTTGTTCAAAACATTATACATGGACCTATTCATATTATTAAATGTAGAAAATTTAAGTCATAGGGTTTTTATCATGTCCATAAATATCATTTATGTACAAAATTACATGTCATTAACATGGTTGGGGGAATTGTTGGTGTTTTTACATGTTAAAAATCCTTGGATTTTGAATATTTTTTCTCGTGCCATTTTCAAATGATTTTAACTGATTGAGAGTAATTTTCATAAGTAATCACCATGTTATCATACCCATTTACTTATCTAATTATCACTTATGATCATAGATTTATATCTCCAATTTTTTCTTTTAATGAGTCTCTCAACTCACGCTTTCATAAGTTTCAATTTCCCATGGTTACGAAGAATGGATTTATATAGGGTCTGTATATGACATTTTTTTTGTTTGAAGAAAGGTGGGGAATACATTGGAGATATTTCAGTAAATATATTTATTATGTATCTAATTTGAAAATTCAGTAAATATTTGTGGTGTGGGAAAATTTATTATTGAGATATATAATGAATATTCATCTAAAAATATGTAATATTTATATATGAAGTGCTCTTGTATCTATAGTTTATATCATAGGTTTTTGTTATTTTTGAAGAATATTATTAGATAATAATAGTAAAAAATATAGGTATTATGTTTAGTCATAGTATAAAATCTAAATATTATGGAATGTATATATTTTTTATTCTCTAGAAAAATAAATATCTATATAGGTAAAAATAAGTGGATGCAATCTTTAAAAAAAGTTCACTTAGGTGTTAAAAATATGAAATAGATGGGTTAAATTTTTTTAAATTTTCACCCTTTCCATGATGGAGATGTATAACTACAAACAATGTTCATCACCCCCATTGGTTATGAATTTCATAATTTGTATTCTCTTTATGATACATAATGATGAATGAGTGGATAAAATTTAAGACAACCTATGACAAGACCTAGGGATATTAGAAATGATTATGTAAGATCCTAACTGTTTTTGAAGATTTATTGAGATTGATCACATGTTATCTTTTCCTTATTTTGAGTACATTTTTTTGGGTTTTTACCTTGGGTGTGATGAAGGGAAATCTGGTTGTTTTTGGAGTGTTTTTGGGGAATAAACGGTAGGTACACAATTTTCTTATACAGTACTACCTACCCTGAAAAACCATACATCCTCATGTAGTGGGGGGTGTCATGGTTGGTATATGGTTTTTCAAACTATGTTCCCTTATAGTAGTAATAGTGTGGCTCTTAGAAAGAGGTGCACAGTTAGGTGTACTACTTTGGAAAATAATGGGCGCCATACATAAAACTATGATGGCGGAAAATTAAACCCACGAAAATTAGATTAAAATTTACCAAACCATTGTGTTATATCCCTAATCACCATTTCTCGGCCCTAAAAGAATTTATCTTTATTTTTAGGCTCCTTTATAGATTTTAGGGCTTTCCCACCTCCGTTCTTGATGAATCGAATCCCAAATTGAAGATCTGCACCCCTCCTGGTGAGAGAATCTCATCTGGTTTGGTTTCCTTTATATCTTATATCTCTTTACAAATAAGAATGGGATGTTTTACTCTGTTATTTATTTATAAAGATCTTGGTTTTTATATCCTGATTGTTTTTATCTTGGATCATGGTTTTGGATCTAGATCTCTATCTTCATCATGGTTGTAGTTATTTCACTTAAATTGGTGATTTCTATTGGCAAGAGTTTGACAAAGATTTTTAGGTAAGTGGTCAAAATAACAAAATCAATAGTCTCAATTTAATTATGAGTATGTAATTATGAAATTATAAATTTCTATTATTTGGTTATTTCATTAATTATTGAATTGATTTAGGTTAATTTCCACATGATAAATATTTGGTTTAATTTTGGGCAATTGAAATTGGTGGAATTTGGATTAATTTATTAAATGATTAATTAATGGAATGATAGGATTGTGGAATTTATTGGAACTTGAGATTTTGTATTTGGTCTATTAATATGATAAAAATTAATTGATAATGTGTTTTATTAAATTGTTGACTTAACTTTAATGTCTTAATGGGTTATATGAATTGAACATTATATAATAGTTTAATGGTGAATTGCATGTATTAATTAATGTGATTAAAGTATTGAATAATTATTTAGTATGAAAAATTGTAATGGTATACAACAAATTTAAATGTTGGTGAATGGGTTAATGATGATTAAATGGGATAAATGTAATAAATGTGATATATGTGATTTATTGATAAACATTGGTGGGAGACAAGTTGCTGCTATGAAATCCCATACTGATAATCACTATGGTACATAGACTACTGCTTCAACATACCACTATTGTGGTTGATTGATAGTTAGGGTGGGTGATATAATAGTAATTCAAAATACCACAAGTGTGATTGGTTGATAATGAGTGTTGGACATGGGCTATTGTTTCAAAATCTCATGAGGTTTTAGCCATGGAATTATAGGACCAAAATGTTTGAATTAAACCATTTTGATAATTGAATGAAGTATGAATTAAAATGAAATGATAGTTGATAACCATGGTATTGTGATATGTGATACCCTTTAGAAATAGTTTAGACTCTATCATAGACCAAAGTAGGTATGGATGGCTGGGTGTCCTCGGGATCCCGTGGGTTTATGTGGTTAAATAAATAATAATTGATATATGAAAGATGTTTACTTTATTTATTGTAATTTATTTTGTATAAAACTACATACACTATTATTAATGATATAATTTTTTAGTCCTCGTTGGTGGTGACATATAGAGTTGTACCCCACCCTACTCAGGCATCCTAATCAGTATCCATTTAGAATACTTGTTGGTAGGACATGATAGGTTAAAGAGTCTAGTGTTTGATGGATGATTCCAGATGGATCTTGGATGGGAGAACCATACATGGTGTCTATAACCACATGGGATTTCCAATGCATATTTATTTTTGATTTTTATTTGATAGTTGAGACATATTATTCATGATATATCAACTTTTTAGTATTGGATATTGTATTGTTGTTGTGGTCATCATGTGATACTTCTTTGGTTTGATCATTGGTTATAGAATTTTATTATTCATATTTATTAATTTTTTAGAGATAATTTCTTAATGAGGGTATAGTCTCGTCATGATTGATATTAGACCTTCGCTACTAATGGAAAACTATTGGCATATTGTGATGTGTGCGTGTGGCCATTTGACCAACCAGCTCAGGGCACCTGTGTTTTCCACCACGATTGGGATGTCAGAAAGTGGAATCAAAGGCAGTATACTTTTATTTTATTTTGTATTACTACTTTAGAATTATGGAAGTATAATAGTAAGAGTCTGTCAATGGTGATGAGATATTTTATAAGAGTATCTAACCAATTTAAGAGGGTACAATCCAAGTACCCTTGGTGGTATATTTGTAATAGTTGGGTATTGTTACAGTTTTATTGTTATTTAACCTCGAGTGATGAACTTGTGTTGTGATTTGATTATTGTTTCATATATTTTCTGAGAATTGAATCACGGTCCGATATGGAATTATATTTGAGTATTCATGCCTTATTCTAAGTAGTCAAGATTATTTCACGACTTCCAATATTTAAGTCATGCATGAGAAAAGAAGTTTTGGTTAAATTGTTGAAATTGAAATGTCTTCCATTCTTTCATAACTGATCTGAAAAAGGTTCCTGATATGAAATTGAAAACTGAAATGGAACAAGACATGAATAAATGGGTTCCTAATTAAAAATTGAATTATTATAATTAGTTTACCCTTGCTAATCATGACCTAGATGTATGATCGTTTAGGTTAGTGATAACACCATGGTTTTGACCATGTTGTGGGGTTTGGGGGAACAACTTGTTATGTATTATTATGAATCCAACTTTTTTAAATATATTAATCCTGCGTTATTATTCTTAAGATGTGCCTTTGGAATTATAGAGATATTCATCTAAGACAAAACCTATTGAGAGGATTACCCAAGGTTATGACAGGAGATGATCCACCAGTAGTGGAACCAAAGGCACTAATAGTTTTGGATGAGAAAGTAGGTGAATAGTTCCATGATAACATTGGTCAAATCATAGGGTTTATGGAATGAGACACAGGTTGGGTTATTAAGTGTATGTATGATCTAACATGGGAGTTTCAATTGTAGAACCCTCCGAATTTCACTAGAGACTGAGGACCTGAGGTAGTTCAGTTTTGGATTTATTCAATCCAAACAATACATGACCACTAAGATACTCTTAATGAGAAAATAGTCGATGTAGAATCTTATATCTTATGTGGTTAGGAAAATAGTGGTTCGGACATCTGGACATGGGATGGGGAGCTGGATAGTATGGAGTGGAAGGACATTTCAGAGAAGTTTTTGGAGAATTTTGAACCCAAGACACTCATGTTGGAGGGAGTGGATGAGATTACGAGGTTGACTGAGGGGACTGTATCTTTTATGAGCTATGTTTGTTGCTTTACAGCCCTATAGTGATTTTCTCCAGCATTACCTAGAGATGAGGAGTTGGTAGAAAAATGGGATTAAAGTTAAATTAAGTCTCAAGTTAATATCCCATGGATGAAGAAGTTATTAGAAGTGGTGAATCAGGTAGTCATTTTTTAGGGTAACTTGAAGGAGGATTTCAGTGTAGGAAGTGTGGATTCTACAGGATTGTCAGATGGTATGAAATTTTAGGGCATGGAAAATCATTATGATAATGTTGACCATAATAATGGAAAAAAAATTTGGATATAGGGAATGATATGATACATAAGGTGTTACTCAAATGATGTTTCACTAGTTCATTAGGTCAGGTTACTTTTGTATATAGTGACCTTAACCACTGGTAATGTACTAATAATGTGGTAGGATAGGAAATATAAACAGGTTACGTAGGAAGCCACTATATATGGATAACGGTAGAACATCTTGGAAAACTTAGAGTGTGGGAAGGGGATCTTGTACATCGTATCAGTCTGACATCTAGAGTTCTACTTTCAAATGTTGTAGAGGCAGTGGACATATATATTCTGAGTAATAACACTTGTATCAGAAGAGTGGTGCATCTTAGGTGACTTAAGCTACATCATAGAGAATACGGATAGGAAAATTTCTTGTTATTCAGCCTACATGGGTGGATAATGAGGCTAGACAATCAATAGTTAGAGGTACTATTCTTGTAGCTTATATGCTAGATACTATCTTGTTTTATACAAGGGTCTATCATTAATTTGTATCCACACAAATTGTGAATGGGTTGCTTTTGGATTTGGAGATTTTATGTGGGGTAATGATGATATATACACTATTGATAGTATGATCAAGATATATCAATTTGTTCAAAGGGTGTTCTCTCGTGGTTGGGGAGTATTGTTTGCTTTGGGATATCTACATTCTGGATATGTCAGGCTTTGTCATAATTATGGGTATGGGATGGTTTGTTTCATGCCAATAACACATTGATTGTTACTATATGAAATTTAAATTTACGTATCCTGGGGAAAAATATTTTATTCACCATATATACTAGGATATCTAGGTGGGATGTGCATGGCTAGTTCATTAACAACTTGGGGATATGACTACCCTGGTTGCTAGTCTATCACTGGAAGATGGAGGTGAAAAACATGATGTCTTTCCACCTATGGTGGGAAGGTTTCAAGATTTTTTTCCCAAATAAATATCACTACTTTCACCTAAAATAGATGTGTAATATACAATTGAGATCATTCCTAGAGTTGAGATAATTTCTATAATAGCCCAATGAATTGAAACAACTATGTTTCAAGATCTTAAGACTCAACTGTAAGAGTTGATGGATAAGAGGTTTATCTATAAAAGTATGTCACCTTCAGTTTCACTAGTTTTTTTTTGAAATTTATGCTAATGGGACCCTATTATTGTGTTTTTATTATCATATTTTGAAACATATAAATGTTAAGAGCTGATATCCTTTTTATCCCATTGAAGATCTATTTCACTAGTTTAGAGGAGATTTAGTTTTCTACACGATCAAATTGAGATCAGTGTAATATTAGTTGAGAGTTAGACCTTTTGATATAATTAGGTCTAATTTCAAAAGTAGGAATGGCCTTTATGATTTCACCATGATGTTGTTTGGGATGACAAATTCTATAGTTGTTTTTATGTACTTTATGAATGGACTCTTACAGTCATAACTGGATTAGTTTCTTCTTGTATTTATGGATGAAATATTGGTATATTCCCAGACTCATGACTATCATTCCCAAAATCCTCACATCATTATGAGTATATTATATATTCCAAGCTATCTAAGTGTCAATTCTGGAGTGATCAGGTACACATATTAGGTCACATAATCTCTAAGGAAGTTGTGTTGGAGGACCTAGAGAAGGTGTAGAGAGTTGTTTTTCGGGGAAAACCCAAGAATGTTTTGGTATTCGTAGCTTTATGGGGTTAACATGTTATTATCATAAGTTTATCTAATATTTTTCCCTAACCACAAAAACACTTTCAGTCTTGAACAATAAGGGGTTATTTTTAATAGTCTGGAGCATGTAAGAATGTGTTCTATGAGCTGATTTTTTTCAGGATTTGAAGTGTTAACCACATTATCTGTTTGGTAAATGTTTAATATATATATTGATGAAATGAGATTAAATTATAACATTTTTGAAATATATTTAAATCTTTATAAGAATATATGGGTTGAGTATATACAGTCAGTTGACTATTATATATAATACATGCCTCAAAAGGGATACGATGTCATTGATACTTATACATGAAAACTCATGCATATATAGTTTAAGAGTACAATGCTAATTTAATGATGGTGAATTTACTAGTTGAGTTGCATGTTTTCGTTCAGGATAGCTAGGAAAATATGACTCTCATCTTAGTTTCATTAGATTATACACATTTGAGCCAGATTAGGGACATGTAGTATGAGGATATGAAATGATTTTCCATGAGGGAAAGACATTAAGATGGGGAGTCACCTTTTAACTGTAAAATATATGAGGATGAGATATTCTATGTCTAGGGACATGTTTTTGTGATTACAACTTTGTGTGGGGAGATGATTCGTGAATTTCATGAAATTAAGTGAGCGGTGCATTCGGGATTGAAAAAAATGAATCATGACTTATGTCGACAGTATTAATTATTGGGCATGATAAAGGAGATATCATGGATCATTACACGATTCTACGATTTTCAATTAATTAAGGATGAGCATCCAAGACCTGGTGGTTTACTACTGTCTTTTCCCATTCCAAAATGGAAGTGGGTGATGTTACCATGTACTTTGTGGTGGGTCTCCCATGGATGCCTCAGAATAATACTACTATTTGGGCGGTTTTGGACCATTTGATTGAGGTACCATATTTCTTGGCTATATTAGAGAATTTCCAAATGGTAAAGTTGAGAGACTAGTACATATGAGAGAGAGAACATTTTCCTGGTTTTCCACATATTATTTTTCATAATGTCACTCACTCTTTACATTAACCTTTAGGAATGGAATGTAGAAAGAGCTTTGTATACATGTTTTACCGAGTATGATATTCCACCCAAAGATAGATAGAATGTTGGTGTGCACTATATAGGTTCCTGAGGATATTCTACAGGTGGATATTATTATCTTTGGTGGGTCTTGTGGGAGTGTCATAGAACTCATGGAGTATTCTATAACAACAGTTATCATGAAACTACTTAGATGAAGCCATATCGGGTCTTTATGGGAAGGCATGTAGATCACCTGTATTTTTGATAGAGGTGAGTCAGAGTTGTGAGGACCAAGTCACATCTAGGAGGTGATGGACTAGGTTCCTCTGATTCAACAGAATATGACTATGAATCAGATTAAGAATAATTTTTATGTTGATTAACGTTGATGAACCCTATAGATTTCAGTGGGTGATCATGTTATCCATTAGGTGTTTCCTGAGTTAGATCACCATTAGATTTAGAGAAAAGTCATGTTGGCATGTAGGTTGTTTGTATAGTTTCAGGTTGTGGAGAGAATCAAGTTGGTGTCATATCGAATTTATCTTACACATATCATTACTACAATGCATGATGTTTTTCATGTATCAAAACATCATTGGTATCACCCCAACCCTTCTCAGGTTATCTATGTGGGTGATGATAAGCTTGAGACTCATGATTCTTTGAGGAGGATCTAATCCGTGTGTTGGATCATGGTGAAAATGTGTTATAGGGAATGAATATGACAATAGTTCATGTATTGTAGAAACATAGCCATGTTTAGGAGGAAAGATGGGAGAGAGAAGAGGATACAGGGTCTTAGTGGGACGATCCTTTTACCTTAAAAACCTAGATATGCTTTGGGTGTACAGCTCAAGGATGTGATTTTATCATTTGGGGAGATTGTAGGGTCTTGAACATTTATATAGATATATTGAGCATGAATACATTTACATTTTTTTCATTATTTTGGTAATTTTTTTGGTGTTTACCATGGGTGTTTTGGAGAGAAATTGGGATGTTCTTTAAGGGGCTTTGGGAAGTCCATGGTTGGACTCTAGATTTTCAAATCCATGTGACCTACCACAGAAAATAATGAAACCCAAAGAAGAGGGTGATTACATGTTTGGAACATAGTTTTCCAGAAAATGTACCTTTCTATTTGTAACTGTGTGTCCCCATGTAAGGTGGTTAATGGCTATGCATGTGATTTGGGTAACCCGTGTAACTGTAGAGGAAAACAGGTGCACAGTAAATTAATCCCCTGAAAATTAGATTAAAAATTATTGATCCCCATATTATATCCATAATCACGCTATCTCAAACCTCAATTAATTTTTCTCATTTTTTTGGGCTCATAGATTGTTTCTATGTCTTTAAACCTCCATTCCTATTGAATCAATTCATGGATTGAAGATCTGCACCCCTCTTGAGGAGAGATTCTCATCCTGTGTGGTTTCTTTTATCATATGTCTCCCTTTAAATATAAAAAGCCATGTTTTCCTATGTTGGTTATGGATCTAGATATAGGTTTTATGGATCATGATTCTTTTGAGTTTGGATCTAGGATTTGGATTAAGATCATATTCTTTATCATGGTCGTGGTTGTTCTACTTCAAATCGTATTTTCTGTTGGTGAGTGGTTGTCATCGATTTTTAGGTAGGTGGCCCAAATTTAAAATCCCATAGTCTTGATTTAATTAAATTTATGTAATGGTGGAATTATAAATTTCCATTATTGTCAATTCAATTGATAATTGAATTGATTTAGCCTAATTTCCATGTGATAATGGTTTGGGTTAATTTGGGAGAAATGAAATTGTTCCAATTTGGATTAATTAATAAGTTAATTAATTAATCAAATGTTATGATTTTGGAATTTAGGGGAATATGGGATTGTGTATATGGTCAATTAATGTGATATGAATTAATTGAAAATTGGGTTTCTAAGATGGCTGAATTTACCTTAACATGTTGATGGGTTATATGAATTTAATGCTGGAAAATGAATTAATGGTGAATTGTACATATTAATTAATGTGATTAATGTATTAAATCATCATTTTTTGTGATAAATTGTATTGGTATACCATTATTTCAAATGTTGATGAATGTTTTAATGATTATTAACGAGGATAAAGTTGATAAATGTTATAAATGTGATTGATTGATAAACATGTTTGGGACATGAACTACTTTTAAAGCCCATAGTTATAATGAATGTGGAAACATACTGATACATTGAAATGCCACTTGTGTGATTGATTTAAAATGGGTGTGGGACATAGAAAAGTTCTTTAAAATCAAAATTGTGTTATTTATTGATAATAAGCATGAAACATAGACAACTGCTTCAAAATCCCATGGGGTCCTTACTATGGAATTATTTTTCTAAAATTTTGTCATTAGACTATGGTCCCTACTGTTCATAATCTGAATTAAAATGTAATGATAATTTATAACCACAGTATTTTGATATGTGACATCTCTTGGGTTTTTTTAAGACTTTGAAACAGGACAAACCATTTATTGGGGGGTTGGGTTTCCTAAGGAACCCAAGGTTTTATATGGTTAAAGAAAGAATAATTGAATATATATAAACTATTCACAATATTTACTTTATGTTATTATTTATACAACGAATTATAATGTTATTTAATGGATATATTTTTAGTTAACATTGGTGGTGGCCTACCATGTTTTACACACAACGTACCCATGATGCCTGATTGGTTCCCGAATAGACTTCATTTCTTTTGGAAAGGATAAGGGAAGGATCCTCATATTAGATGGTTGAGTCGGGATGAAGCATAGATAAGGGAATCATACATGGTTTCTATGTTGTATTGGGAGTGTTAGTATGTCTTTATTTTGTTTTTTCATTTTACACTAGAAATGTATTTGTCATGACATATCCACTGTTTTGTTTTTGATATTTTATTCCTATTTTGGGCATCATGTGATACTGGTTTGGTTTTCTCATTGGTTCTATCATCTGGTTATTCTTATTTATTTCCACTATCATGCTACACTGATAAAGTGGGTATAGTTTCCCTACGATTGAAATTATACCCACGTAGCTTGTCATCAACCTCTGGTATACAGGGAGGCATGCATGAGTTCATGTGACTGACTGGCTTAGATCAGCAGTGTGTGGCACCCGGGTCAGGACATTAGATATTATATTACCGTGGGTGGACATAAGGTGTCATAATTTAGGATCACATAACATGAATTTTCTTAATCAAACTATTTATCACTCTTATTAAATTTACATGATTCTAACACTGTGATTTTTTGTTTTAATAAATGGACATGACACGGTGGATTGAATTTAACCATTGGTGTGAAGAACAATGTGGTGATTTTATGAATGAAAAACCAATAGAGACAAAAACTAGAATGAAAAAAATGTGTATGGGTATAAAAAACTATCTCGATTTATGATTAAAAAATAAATTCGGGTGATTTATTCCATACATTTGAAGAGAAAAATGGAGTTACCTATGTATTAAATTGTTGAATATAATGGAATAATGGAGATTAAATTTCATACCTTCCATGAATGAGGGATGAACCACAATGTTAAATGTCATAGACAAATATAATTATGTTTCTGAGTGTAATATATTGATAAAAAGTCACTAATAATAAATAAATATTTTGATGGAGAGAAATGAAGATCATTATAAAGTCCACTAAATGTTAAATTTATTAAATGCGGGGAACTTGGGTTTTATTAAATTAAATTATCTTATACAAAGGATAACTCTATGACCAAGGGAATATGGAATGGTACATGTTATGAAAATCTTTGAAGTATATTCCAACTTATCCTCCACTTTAGATTTTTTGATTCCATGTTCATGAATTTAATAATTTATGAATTAAAATTTTATTATTATTCCTTTTGGGAAAATTCATGTGATTTTGAGTGCTAATTAGCTCTCTTCATATAGAGTCATAATTAACTTCCAAGCATGTGTAGTCATATTTGATATTTTGATCATACGATTTTTTATAGGTGAGTAGATAAAAATCAACCTCCATTGGAAATCACTTACACTATATGGGTCTTATGACTTATTCATGGGGGTATATATCTTAAATGGTTATGGAGGTACCTCACATTTATGGCATGAATTAAGATTCTATATATCTAAAGGTGTGATATATATGCTATTCATAAAATTTTAAAGTATATAATAAAAGAAAAATAGTCGGATATCCAACAGAGGAGAATGAATGAGTTCACTATATATTTTGACTGCTCAATACACAACTACCTTGGGAAGGTGAACTTGGTTATTAATGCTATAAGATATAAATAACATTCTTTTTTTCCATTATAAGGATTTAAATAGATCCAATACTTATTTAGTTGTAGGGGTAAATCCTTAATTTCTAATGAGGCGTTAGACATAATTTCATATTAAGATTAATGTTTAACTATCCATACATGTGATGATTAAAGAGGTATAAGAAGAAGATGTGGTACTTTAAAAAAAGATGATTACTTTTCATTAGATATCCATGATTGTGATAAAATGATATGTTCTTTGAATGGAGTATGATTCCAATCTGTGCAACAATCCAAGAAGTATCTTTTCAAAGAAATATATAATTCATCATTATTTATTCATCCTTGAAGTATTAATATGTATAAAGATATAAAATACTATTTCCATTGGGAAAATTTGAAATGTTAAATTATAGTTCATGTGTCTCAATTCTTGGAATGTAAGCATATTTTTTTTCAGTGATATAACTCAATGGGGATGTTATAACTATTGAATATACATTAATGGAAATGGGAAAACTTCAATATGGATTTTCTTCATCAGACACTACAAAATATTTAAAGGTCATAATATTTTTTGGGTTTTTTCTAATTTATTTAGAATGTTACAACTTTTCACTATTATCATGGTATGAATATTCCCTCAATCATATTGAAAGATAATAAATCATGGAAGCGGTAATAATTCCTCGAATATCACTTTTAATATTATATGACTGTCAATCATGTTTTACCATGATGTTCTAGAGAATCCAAATGTTTACATTCAAAAAAAATCTTAAAATTAGAAGTACACATTATCCTATGATATATGGTAAGTCCAAGAGGACCATTAAAACCCTATAATATATGTTGATTGATTTTTCAATGGATTTAAAATAGGATTGGGTTTTACACCATCCTCTTCTTGATAATTCTTTCAATAATTTCTTTTACTCGACTATTTAGATGGCACCATATTAAGCACTCTATGGTGGGAGGAAAATAAAATAAATGTTATAGGATGAAGATATATAATTAATGATATTATGGAATGTATCATCTTAGGTAAAGTAAGATATTGTTATGTTAATTTAGTAGAAAATTAGGATAATTTAGATTTGATAGAAGAGATATTTTGATAATCGTCATTGTGGTATAATCGTCATTGTGGTAAAATCCATTACCACAGTAAATAGCTAAAGTAAGATATTGTTATTACCCATATATCCCGTAGAGATTTGTAATGTCTGGCGTAAATATACGTGGATTACCCATTGCACTATGTGATCTGATTATTTTTTCATTATATCTTTATATGGATGAAAATAAGAACATATTAAATTAATATATATGATATTTATGATGTAATAAGTATTTTTAATAGTTAATTATTATATTTTTTTATTTCTTAAATCAAAATGTGGAAACCATACTAGTGCATCTATGTGGACTACTATCTCTTGGTAGTAACATACACCATTATTAATTACCCACATATATTTATTTTTATAAAATATTATATAATGATAATTATTAAATTATTTTGATTATTGATTTGGTAACATCATGACAAAGGTCTATGTCCCATAACTGTCTAACCAAAACATACTTAGAAAGAAATCCAGTTTGAAGTTGGATATTCATTTTAATGTAGAATTGTTTATATATGGGAGATTGGGTAATATAAAGGAATTATATGTGGTAATTTTTCAATAAACATAAATCTAATATAAATTCAAAAAATACTTATATTTTTTATATAGGTTATCCCATTTTTTTCCGGATTCTATATGTTATATATCCTTTAATTTTAATTTTGCGATGTTCACAAATGAAAAATCACCTATTTTGTTCCCATATATTAATTTCCTTAATTTTAATTTATAAATATGATTTTATATTTTTTTAACATTAATTGATAGGGAATTTCTTTATAAAAAACAGACCTTATTTTCATTTTTAATTGAGATATTTATTCTTCAATGTCCATGTTCTTCAAAATGTTTTAAATAAGTATTTTATATTAAATAAAATTTGAGAATTATTTTCTTTAATACCTTATTAATTCTTTATAAATTATAAGAATGAATATTTTTAAGGGTTGTACATATAACTCAAGTTTTACTTTTTAAACAAGTGTTAAAATAATGATCAATTTAAACATATATGGAATAAATAACTTTTCCCACCATAAATAATATTCTTCTCCTTGAAGATTAATTTATAATTTTATTTGTTTTTTTAATAAATATATTTTCAATAAATATTTTAATAAATATTTTTTTTATTTTAGAAGTACATATAGAATATTTTACTTTATTTTTTTTTTCAATAAAAGTTAAAATTCCTTTTTTAATGTAATTATTCATCAATGTAAATACTCATTAGGTATTAATATGATTTTCTAGGGTTGAGATATTATTATAAAATTTTATTTATTTATATAGATTTATTATGATGGTGGATTTCGGATTATTCTATAAAACCCATTCATTGTCATATAGGTTAATTATTAATGATTGAATATTTATGAAACTGATTCGTTTTCCATGTGTTACTCTATAATAAAATTTTAATTCAACTTGTGGAACACCTATGTATATTTTTAATTATTTGATGGGTAGGGACAATATTATACATACCTCCACTAAATTGGGTAAATATTTATATCTCATGAGAAACATATTATATAAATTGTCCTAATTTAATGTTCAGAACATTAAGTGTGGAGATGATCATTTTATAAAATTTTGTAAAATGTATTCTTGGAAAGGGTTTAATGTTCATACGTTTTTTATTGGGAAATGATTAATTTTATTTTATATTATTAGTTGACCTATTTATTTTTATATATGTTCTTATTGTAATGATTTCCAAGGATTATAATGGATTCACATTCCTATGATATATTCTCATGCTATGATACATGGATCATGATTTAAGAACTACGATTATACACATGATATAGGTTGGTCTAAACGCCTTATACCTGAATTGAATATTTAGGATACTGAATGATTCTATGTGATTTCCCTATGTTTTGATCATGTGATCATAACATTTTTTTATCTTATACTCACTAAAAATCACTGAATAAAATGTTCCCTCTATTTTTGAGTATATGTCATAATGCTTTTTTATGTAGTCCTTTTCAAATGTTATGAAAATATAATTTGTGTTCGATATGTATATAGAAGTGTTCTATATAAGAATAACATTATGAAAGATGTTGAATATACTTCATTAAATAAGTTTATTATGTATATTATCTCCATAGATAATAAACTATTATGGTTATATAGAATGTATTATTATGAGATGTTTTGATTATTCATTAAAATATATATCATTTTTATATAATAAATAATCTTATGACAATAATTTATTTATTCCAAACATGGTTTAGGGACCTAAATGTGACCCAATAACCATGTCTCAATGAGAAGTGACCTCTATTTATGTTCAACTAACCACATTTTTACTGTTTTTCTTATACTAAATTTTTGGTGTCCATGAATGGGTCTAGGAAGGATTTTTATGTTATCTTGTGTGGGTAAGACCATTATTAAGTATTTAAATAAGGAAATTGAAGTAATAATCTCTTAGAGAGATCTTATTGTTTTTTTGTTGTCATGAAAACCTACTAGGAAATAATATATTGACACATTCATGTATTGATACCTTATATCAATTGTATTATCAGTTCTTTTGATGTATGGACCTAAGTGGGACATTTAGAAATTCATATTGTTTTTATTTCATAATTTATAAAATTTATTTACTGAAATACATGTATTTTTATGTGTGAGATATTCATAATTTTTTTATAAATAATTTTAATGGTGATAATTTGGAATTTCTTGTTTATAAATTTGGATGTGATACACAGGGGATAGTCACGAATGGTCTCCCATTACGAACATTATGATCATAATGCATGTAAATTTTTTTAATATTGTTGAATTACATAATTTCACCTTAAGATGAATTTTTTAGTTATGGTGGAATAAGTGTGGTAGGATGACTCATGTTCCCAATGGCCTTTGGGGAATAGTAATTCCCATGCTGGGTGTTGACATTCGTATGACATAATGTTAAAAATGATTTAGGTTATAAAATGGATGTCACTAATGGGATTTAGGCTATGATAAGGTATCATTTAGCTAAATGTTATTGATTAGTTTTCATGGTTGGTATGATTTTCCATGTAGTGGGTCATTGATTTTTTTTTCATTTACCATTAGTAGAGAAGTAGTGAAAACCCAATGGATAACATTGAGATATGATGTGTTTATTTACCACAACCTATGTTATGCCCTTATCATGTCCAAAAAAAGATGAAGGTACTTGTTCAGAGGTCACATATTCAGTTATTATGAGAGTCGGGATGTGAACACACACTAAGTGATTTCTTGTTACATGAGACCTGAAATTAGAGATCATCCTACATTATAGGGAGTTAACATGAAATGTGGTTATAAGATCCAACCATGAGTGATAGAGTGTTGGTATGAGACTCTATGGTGTAACATACCCAAATTATTAATGTGTTTATCATTTTAAGTGATGATTGGGGGTCTTGATACATTATGCCTTTTCCAGAACAGCATCCTATTTTTTCAATTATGATATTAATATTACAAAATGTGGTTAAAGAAGGTTGTGTTGGGTTTCTGGTTTTTTTAGAAATTATGACCAGATATTATGCATGTGTGTTTCTTTTTTACTATTCTTATATGTAATAACATTTAATATTATTACATATATAAGGAACCCCCATAAAAGTTCAATGCTGAAATTTATTTCTCCACCCTACATTGTTAACTTTGTTTACATGTTTACCATATGTTTTTCTTTAAGTAATTGGTTGTACATGATCTATAGTTGGAGAAGGAAGAGGGATGTTTGGAGATGGGGCCAAGGTGGGAAATCAAATTTTATTGTTATCTATGAACCAATTTATTTTTAATTTTTCCCTGATTTACCTAATAGGTGATAGTTTTCTTGTATGTCCATAAGGTTTCCGTGGGTGAAATTTTTATAATGAATATTTATATATAAATATTATGGATGGTTATACATATACTTTAATTTCTTTTCATTGTTTTCATATATTTCGAAAAAAATTTATTTAAATTTTCTTATATTAGATGATATTAAATGTACAATCTCTTCATTTTTTCTATAAACTCTATCCCTTAGTTTATAGCCTCTAATGTATCGGGAGATGTGATTTTCGTCACATGAAACAAACGAGATTGGTCGATGGTGGGTTACTATGAAAATGTTGTTATAATTATTATACGATAATTTCTTTGGTTATCCTAATATTTATTGAATTATTAGATATATATTTTAGCGGTCATAGTATTATGTTTACAATGACCATGTGCATCCATAACATCTTTGTATTTAAAGGACATGTTAAATAGGTTACAATCTTATTGTTATTATTATTGATATTATTGTGTATTTTTCTGAATTTTTCATATAATGAAATATATTATATTTTGTTTATATTTTTGTAAATTTCGGGTGGATATAAGTGATTATTATGTTTTAATGTTAGAAATATATGGAAAATTTTTCAATTTGAAGTCTAATAATCAGTGTGAAATAATTTAAAAAAAATTATAGAGGAAAACATGTGGAAACAATTTCTAAAACAGAATTGGAAAGTGGGTTTGATTAATTTTAATAGTATAAATAAATCATTGGATGTTTTCCACAAAAACATCTTAGTGGTGTATTAGTTTATTTTCAATGATAGTGGTTTTTTCATATCATCTCAACATTTTTTATAACAATTCCATTCTTAGGGTAAAATGAAACAATTGAGTGGGGGTGGAGGGATATGATTCCCCTTGGATTTCAATGTGTGATTTGGTCTAAATTATTTCAAAATATATATTTTAAAATGTTTTTTTTCTACCATATTGGGTGGTTTATTCTGAGGTTTTATATTTATGCCTTTTTATGGTTTTGGTTGAAATAGTACTACATGAATAGTATAATAATGAAACAAGAGTTATTGATTCATGGTGGGTTGCCTTTGTATGATAAAATTTATTGAATCATTTGAGATCACACAATATTTATGATGAATATACCATGATTCATATTTTTTCCATGAGTTATTTGGTCACACAATAATGGGGATCCAAGAGAACTTATTACCTTAGGGGAGTAGAGATTATTTCACTATGTTGAGGAGGATCGAACTATAGCAAGATATTGGATGAAGAATTTTAATAGTCATAGTCATACCAAAATAGTCACCATGAGTAGATTTTTGTGAGTTCAGTTAGTGGGTTTGGTGGTTCTCCATCATCATTGTTTTAGTTGAGGGGGTTTTGTTGTCATTGTAGGTAAATAAAATTGTATGCCTTATCCCAGTCATTTTTAGATTAATTTATATAGTATATTTAGTTGTGAAATATCCATTCTATGTTAATTTTAATGGATAATATATTATTTTTATTTGGAAAATTAAAATTTTATAGAGTTATATTCCTACATTAGCATGAATTTTTTATTTTTTTGATATTTTGATATAGAGTGAGGGTAATATGTTCACATAATGATGGTAAGCCAATATTTTTCGATATATTACTCATAAAGATGTATTACTAATCCCTTAGAGAATTTTCTCAGTTATAATTTCCATTTATAGTCATTAACATGTGGGTTCTTCGAACCTTTAAACTGGGTTTCACACAGGTGGTAGTGAAATGTATATAATCCAAAGATGAGTACATGTGTATTAAATTATTGTTTTTAGTAGTGAATTATGATTAGGTGATGTTAAAAGTTGGTTAAATAATTTTATGTTTTTTAGAATTTTAGTACACAAAAGGTAATATGGGTATAACTGGTGGTTTATAAATTTAGAGGCAAAGGTTATTAATTATGGAATAGCTATTATTTTAATTATTGATGTTATAATATGTCAGGGATTGAGTTTAATTATGTCTTTTGTGAGAGTATATTTATAATTTCTCAAAATGGTGGCATATTTATGAATTATTGGAGATGTTGTACTATGGGAATTCATTGTTAGAGTACACCCCTAAATTCATTTTCTTATTCTATTTTTTGTTTTATTTGGAGTTTCTTGAATTCATAATGGGTTTTGATTTCAAAAAGGACATATATTCTCAATAGTGGGGAGATCTGCCCTATATTTCTTAGATACCTAAATTTTGGATTGCATACAATATTTGATTTTTAAGGTAGAGGTTCTTGGACCTCATAAGGTTACATGGATCCATATTACACCATTTAATCAAGGGAGGCCACTCAATGAGAAAAAAACATTATAGTGGGTGATCCAGTAAATGGGATAGTGAAAAACCTCTATAGATAATTTTATGTTATATGTGTCGAACAGTAGGTTATGTATTCTCATAGTGTTTAAATTTTTCAGAAAAGAGTTCCACCATTTGAGAATTAGGGAAACTACTTTGATTTCATAGGAATAATAAATAGACCTATCTAAGAGGATTTTCATATTTTCTCATCTGGGGTATATATTTAGTGAATATAACATTGCTTTTTTCATATCATTTTCTAGAACCTTTTGAATCATGCTGATGTTATTTGGTGTTATGTATACTCAGAACATACGTGGTTATTCGGGTAAGTTGATTTACTAAGAAGTTGTTGGATAAGATAATATATAGAAATCATACTTTTCAAAGAAGGATCAAATATGTTATTATAGTAGTAATATTGGAATGAGTTATCTTATGGTGGGGAGTATCTTTCTATACATTATAATGAATTTGTATGTCACGAGATGCAGATTGATACCATGGTTATCACAATGAAAATATTTGATTGCGGGATTGTGGAATAAATATTTTTCTGCGGTTGGATGTTAAGTTTATCATGTTTAGTAATTGTTCAAAACTATATTTAGGTTTTTATATATAGTTTACTTTTTTAATCTATTCATTATCATACATGAAGATATATTTTAGAAATATGATAGGTAATATCATTTATTTAATGATGTCATCCAGATTGAGGCATCATGTTTTTGATTGGGATTTGATGGTATGATTAGCCATTTTTCGGTTTGAAGATAATTATTGCACGGTGAAAACAAATCTTTTTTTCATGTATTAGGTTGCAGTGATATGGTTTTATGTGAATTATTTTATTTGGAATTTTTATGTCTATTTGAATTACTTGTCTGAATATTTTGAAAAAAAAAACTAGTAAGTTTGATTGGGAACAATTGATATGAAACATTTTTATATACAAAATAAGTACCAAATGTAGAAATAAAATTATTATTGATAAATTATGTATTAGGGCTTATTTCACTATTCTTCATGATGATGAGAAGGCATGTGGTGTGGAGGGGTTAATGATTGATGTAATTATGAGTTGGTAAATTTATAATAAATTTGGATATTGTGTCATAGCATAGTGAGAATTTTGATAAATTTTTCATAGATTTTAATTTCTAGATTTATAGCCATGTAAGTTTGTTTTTCCTATGTTTTTAGGTGTTGGAATTTTTTTTTTATTTCATGTGAATGTTAGATAATTTTATCTCAGTAAGGAATGTGAGTTTTGGGGAAGGTGCCACATCACACCACAAACCTGGGGCATCATTTCATGAAGGTATCATAAAGGTTTCATTCTTCAGTAAGGTACTTAGTAAACTATAATATAAAAAAGTATTTTTTTTTATTTGTTCCCTAGAAATGGGAGTTATATCATAAACATCATGGTCACAATAAAATTTATCCCCATAAGGGGGAGGGGAAGGAGTTGGTGTTACTCCTTTACCCAAGAGGTTATTCCACAATGAACTCGACATGTTGAAAACACATAATTTAATTATTATTTTGAAAGATTCCTCTAATCTTCATCTGATCCACATAACCCAAAAAATGGATCCATATCCCATATAATCTATCAATGTCCCTCATAATGTGTAATGTTTATGATTCACTATTATTATAAGGACAAATGCATTATATGATGTATGAGTTTCCGCTTAGTTGGGATAAAGTAATCCATATGTTTTTACAACTATTTTTATCATCTCATATCTATTTTGGAAAAACCTCATTATGGGTATTTTTACTGGATTTCACAACAATAGGTTAATAGTTCCAGATCAAGTTGTGATACATGAAGTGTTAAGTACTATAAGATGAAAGATGGTGGTCATTTTTATATTCTGAAATATTGTATATTTTTAATGAGATGTTCATGCATGTGATTTGGTTTTTAGATATTAGGATTACCAAAAGTGTTTAGGGGAGTCTTAATTGGGGAAACTTAAAGACTATTTTAGATTGACTGGTGTATTCCTAACATGGTATGGGGATTTTAGATTAGTCTAGAAGATCTATATCCTAAGGGTATAACATCTAGTTGGGTATATCATACCCCATTGTAATATATGTTGTTTTAATTAACTATGAATGTACAAGGTCTAGGTATAGTGATTGGGACAATGATCTCAGGACTAGAGAGGACCACGGGTAATGGTTTTAGTGGGCATAAAGAAATGAGAATTTGATGTGGGATGAGTCAAGTAATGTCTTATTAAACTCAAAAAAATCTAATGTTTGTGGGAATTATATGATTTCTATTTAATCTACATTCTTTCATAGTAGTATTTCTTATTATGAGGGACTATCCTCTATGGGTTAGTTTAGATAGTCCGATTTATATATTCATTGGTAGGCATAATTGATTATATAAACTATGATTAGGATGATGATTTGGATATATTATTATTACATTTTCACCTAGAGAATAATGATGACATGGATTATGTAACAAC
Source organism: Viscum album (assembly GCA_963277665.1). Taxonomy (NCBI): domain Eukaryota; kingdom Viridiplantae; phylum Streptophyta; class Magnoliopsida; order Santalales; family Viscaceae; genus Viscum; species Viscum album. The sequence continues at coordinate 2,097,813,146 of OY728125.1, forward strand.
CCAGATTGACAAGGGGTTAAATTACTAAATGACATGACTTATGTCAACAAGGTGAACCTTCCTTTTCGAGATCCTACCATATTAGAACTCCACTGTTAAGAAACCTTGGCCTGGAGTAGTTATTAGGACGGGTGAACTTTTGAAATGTTTCCCAAGGTGCGTGTGATTGAGGAAAAAGCACACTAGAAAGGATATTTGTTGGCCTATGGGGACTCTCATTAGTCAAATGACCTGTTCGAGCACGTGGGTAGGCCCTAGGGTGTGGACCACATGTCTATGGGGCAACCAATGGTACCTGGAGGGGTAGAACCTGATAACCACGTTAAGGTAGGGTGTGTGTGTTGTCACTAGGACCCAGTTGTTATAGTTGGTATAAAAGGCGGAACATAGCCTTTAGTGTGGTGCACTGCATGGGTTGATATGTGGGGCCCACAACGTGGACGTTTTTTGAGGGTGAATGTAACACCCCAGAATGATAAAGGGTAAATGACTAAATGATATGACTCATGTCAATAAGGTGCACCTTCATTTTCGGGAGCCTACCCGATTGGAACTCATCAGTTAAGAATTCATGGCATGGAGTAGTGATTAGGATAGGTGACCTTGTGGAAAGTTTCCTAAGGTGCATGTGAGTGAGGACAAACCACACTAGAAAGGACATGTGTTAGCCTATGGGGACTATCATTATTCAAATGACCTGTTCAGGCATGTAGGTAGGCCCTAGGTGGGGACCACATGTCTGTGGGGAAATTGGTGGTACCTGGCAGGCCATGACCCAATGACATGTTAAGGATGGGTCTATGTGATGTCACATGGACCCAGTTATTACATATTATCTTTTCTAATCTTTAATAAGTAACTTGTATGGGATATATATTCATGTAATACACTTAAAAACATTACAGGAATATCACATTGAAATTTTAAAAAAGTTGTCTGATCATTTAGTTACATAATATTTTTTCATTATTGGTGATTCTAATTTAAGTGGGGAATTATATGTAGGTTTCTTATCACCTGAATGAATGAGTAATTCGTGAGTTTCTCATTCTGGGTTTTTTTATAGAAATGTAACTATTGAGATTATTATTTATTGGATACAGACTATAGGATATTTTTCTTCATGAGGTGATTTTATGAAAATGATATACATAAGATGTTAGGTATAGTGAGATTTTCAAGGAATATTTTGTTTAGATATCATATATTTTACATGAACGAAGCCCTGAGAAAGGAGTAATATAAATATTTTAACATGGAAGTGTTTCTATAATATGTGATTTTTTATGTACAAATCATATTCATATATCTTATCATGATAGTTTTATTAAGACCTCATTCCATGAGATTAGGAATTAAGAAAATATTTTTCATGAGACCTCAAATTATGTTATATGGTGTTCTTATGGGACTTTTAATGAGATTTTAACCTAAATGGTAAGGGGATAGTATGGGATGAATTTACAAGAACTCGCCTTGTGGTATAAGGAGTTGATATAATAAAAATTCATCGACCTCTACCAGAGTGATAGAGTATTGGTTAGTTATAACAATGGTTCTCACTGGATTCCACCTTTCTCTGTTGAGACTAATTTTTTATGGATTTGAAAAATCAATATATATAATTGAAAAAACTGTCTAGTTTAATTTACATGGTTTTTTATATAGAAAAAAATTACCTGAAATGTCACAAACCTAGCTGGGATTCCATCTGAACCGAAACCAAACCCGGTCCACGACATGGACCGAAGGGCATTCCCGATCCCCATGGGCTGGAAACAAGATTCAGGAAACAAAATAAAAAAAGAGGGAACAATTTACCCCAATAATAATAGGATCAAAATATACATCATTGAAAACGCAACAGAGCTAACCACAAATTAATCTCAATAAAAGAACAATCTAGTCTAATATGAATAGTACTAAATAAAACTAACATTGAAAGAACCAAAAGCTCTACAAAAATAAAATGACCAGCCACAAGAAGGATCTCCATGTGACCTTTTGATCCCCTCCAACCATTAGACCACCCTTCTCCAAGAGATACTCGAACCAGAAAAACCCGAACAAAATCTGAACTTTCAAAATAGTTCGGGTATACAGACACCGAATGGTACAAGTAGGGTGTGAGATAGACATCTCAGTAGGCAATCACCAAAGAGTCCATGTGTTTCCTTTCCCAGAACAATCTATTAACACTAGTTTGAAAATAATCCTATAATAATAGGTTTTCTATCTTTTTAGAAACAAACAAATTTAATTCCATTTTTCCAAACTATGCATACCATGTTTTCACATTCAAAATAGACTTTTCATTTTAAATAAAAAAACAAATCAACAACACGAGGTCTATGCTGAAAATAAATAAAATGAACAAACGAAAATTCAATGTAGCAGAAAGTAAACAAGAAATACAGATAGTTACCATGGGTGACCCTAATCGTCCTTAGAATACTTCTGGATGTACTTGGTTCGGAACCAACTACCGGCATATGGTGAAGATCCTATGTCTATAACCAACTGGCCGCCCTAACTACCCAATCCAGTGGAAAATCCCGCCTAGCCTAGCAACAAATCCAGAGGGTACCAACCTGTCTAATCGGGGTTGGCCACCAATCGTCACTCGATCTCTAAAAGATGCTCAAGAACCCATGGTGGTTATAATAGTACCTTGTAAGTAGTAAGGACCTCGCACGCATGACTCATCTCACCACACTTTCCTTCCACAAACACAGACACTTCCTGGTAGTTCACCCATAATGGTAACCCTAGACAGAAGCGCCCCATATAATTATATATATGCATGCATGTCAAACACACAAAGTTCCAACTGGGACATCAAATCATTCAACATTCAAACCATTTCCTAAAATGTTTAATGTTTCCCACCAAGAATTCACATTTTCTGAAACACATTCTTTTCTAAAAGCAACACAAAACATCACCTTTAAAAGTATAGATCCAAATGATCCTTCAATATTACACACCCTAGTACATTTATCCAGGAAGTTCCAAATCATTTCTAAAACCACTTCCATGCATACAAAGACAAATATGCCATTAAACTATTTGAAACAAAACATATCCCAAAATATCCCACAGTTCGAATTTTTAAGAAAAAGAAATCAATTTAAATCCACATTAAATACCAACACACTTTTTAGAAATCAAATATCCATTTTAGAAGGTTGATAATCATAGGGAGAAGAGACAAAATTTGAGAAATCAAGGTTCATGTGTAACATCCCTTTTAAGTGTCATTTTCACTTGAATGCCCACCCATGTGTGCACCTAGTGCAACCTTGGATGTGTGAACATCCAATGAATCCCTTTGAAGATCCATAAGAATACCCAAAACATTTTTCCTGAAATATGACTTCCCTTTAAACCAACACAATTTAAAGATCTCTCAAAAACATTTTACCATAAATAATCAATCCATAAATATGATCCCAGATCACCTTCAATACTATAATTCACGTTTCAACTAATTAAATATATAAAACCATGTTCAAACAATAAAACTAGGGCTCAATTTCCTTTTTATAAAACAAAATTTATTTTATTAAACACTTCCAAGGCACCAACACATAGACATAACCAAGGAATCCTTTTAAATGCCATTTTTAACAATTTTAACCTACATAAAAACACCACAATAAGTTGACTATAATACTTATAGAGGTGAAAATAATTTTTAAAAATTAATCCAAAGTGTTCAAGCATCAATGGTTTGCAATGGAAAGGAAAATCATGGAAACACCTACCTCGATGGTGTGTGAATGCGATGAAAATTCAAGGGAAGAGATATCTAAGCCCACAAACCATCTGCACACCCTAGCCATAAGAAAAAAAATACCAAATGATCCAACCATAACCCTAGGTTTCATCCAAGGGAGGAAACCCCAATGAAAATCCATGAAACAAAGAGGGGAAGAGAAGGAGAGGATATTCATTGAAGGAAACATGAATAGTCGCCAAATGTTTTTGAGAAATCTCCCCAACATCTCCCCAAATAGAATCTGGAAGGTGTGGGAGGCTACTATGGTTGATGGACAACAGATAGAGCTTCATTTTGGAGGTGGAATCATTCAAATATGATATCCACGTCAAATGTTATAAAGCCCATATGTGGCTGCACGGTTTTGCTGCACGATTTGTCAAACTGTGCGCAAATCTTATGAGGGATACTAGAAAACTCCTACAACATAGCATAGTCTGGTTGCACGGTTTGGGCAGGCCATTCTCAAACTGTGTGACCCCAAAAATTGTCTAAAAGCCCCCAAATTACACCCCAAACACTAGGGAATTCCACCCAATGATCCTTCAAGGTTTTAAACACAATATAAAGACACCAAGGGCATCAAAAACTCTCCAACATTCCACTTTCTTCGCACAAAATTCACAATAACCATGAATATGTATAGAATAAAACTAATACAACCAAAACACAAGGACTTATGTTGGAAACCCAACTCAAAACTCAACCAAAATATCTATCATTGAGAATAAAAAATAAAATGAAGGAGTGTTTGAGGCCAGGGTGTGACAATTCTCCCCACCACGGACACTTTCTGCCCCCAGAAAGTCACCCAGCCGAAAGTCAACCAAAGCTTAAGTCCATGACCGAAAAAAACCAAGGGGAATACATGAACCCCTGCATGACTATTCAATCCACAAGTCTCACTGGACTGATCAAGAAGAAACCACAACACAAAAATGAGGATTAGGGGAGAACACGAGAGGGTTATCCCTTCTACAAGAACTCAATTAATACAAACAAAATTTAAACCCCAAACTGTACCCACACTAGAGAAAAGAACATGGGATATCAACATTTTAAATTTTATTGTATCTCACATGGTTTGTCAACATGGTTTACTAAGTCGTGTGCCAACCGTGCGCGAACTAATGGAAGGAAGGGGCACCCCGCACATCTTGACTGCACAGTTTGAAAACCATGTGCCAACCGTGCCAACTCCTCTGCTGGAAAATGACACCAAGACACACGATTATGAGACCTATCGCACGGCCGTGTGATTTCCATTCAGTTGGTTATATCTGCATGTCTAGGGTCTCACGGTTTGGACTAACCATGTGGTAACTGTGCTTCACCTAGAATGATCTCACAAAAACTCAAAAAACAAAAAAATTTGACTGGGCTCAAACACGAAGTTCCATGTAAAAATATTTACACTACAACCACTGACACAAGGAAAACCAGCATGAACCAAACCCAAAATACATCTATTCTAAAAATCTCAATCATCTTCAAGTGATCACTGTTGAAATTTAAAATTGAGACCATCTTACAAAAATTCAAGACACACTCAAAGGAGAATGAATATTTTCAAAGGCCACATTCATATAGACACAACTTCTTGGGTTACAAGAGATCAAGTTCATCGTACAATTACCAAAAAAATTCAACTTAAAACATCAATGAAATAAGAACAAAGAGATGTTAAACATTTCCATACCAACATAGAAAACAATACTCGGTTGGAGTTTCACACCCCATGTCACTCCTAACTATGTGCGAGCTTCACCTCGAGGCTTGATGTTGGGGCTCTGATGGCTGAAGAATCTCCTTTCTCACAGTCAGGAAACACATCCTCTAATCAAGACTCCCTTTTCTGATAGCTCTTTCTACAAAACTTCTCTAAATGACCCAAATGACCATAGTGTCATAATGTCTACGGAGGAAAATAACAAGATGTCTTTGACTGACCAAACCGACTGCACTGGAAATATACAAGCGAACAACCTGATGAACTGGAAGCCGAAACTGATGAAGGAGATTTTCCAAAAAAGGCTCCTCTGGCATACCCCACTCACCATATGGGGAACCTTAATGAGAACCCACTACCACTGGCTGCACCCCGAAGAACAATTCATCAATGAAATCCTTATCCATCAACCTCTCGGAACAGGATTCATTGGATGAGAGTGCTTTCTCATCAATTTCAGGATGAATACCACAGACAAAGAGAGGGGCCTTCATCTGATCCTCTGATGCTACTTCCCAAGAGAATGGAACAAAGTTTCTGAAATGGTCAACATAAGACTTTACAGATAGTTGGCCCTACTAAACATCCTATAGCTCTGCCACCTTCCTCTACTTCACCTCCTTTGGTATAAACTATTGGATGAAAGTGGCCTTAAACACCTCCCATGACATCTCACCTTCTGTCGATGATGGGGAAACCAACCCCCACTAGTCCAATACTAGACCCTCAAACAACCTTTGAATTGTACAAAATCTAACAGCATCGGGAGTTCCCAATGACTTAAAAACATGCTCGACTTTCTCAACCCACTGAACAACCTCAAGAAAATCTCAATCACCCAATCAAATATGAAAAACATGTGGAGGAAAAGGAGCCAGGTATGAATAATTATGAACATTGGGAACGTTTCTGGGTGGCATTTTTAGAACAACAATAAAATTGCATACCAAATCCAATATCAAACTGAGGCATAAACAAAGTGGAACACCTCAAACCAAAACCAATAGGCTCTGAAGCAAAGTAAAAACAAACACCAACTGATTAGTATTTTTCAAAAACTACCATTTTCCTTTTAAAACTCAAAATTGAATTCTTCTGAGGCTAATTCCCAAATACCAAACACCCATTTTTGAAGAAAAAACAAATTTTTCAAATATTTTCTCATTAAATTAAACTTTTGGAAAATCATACCAAACCTTTAACTCGAACATGCAACCCATGGTATCTTATAAACCATTACATGTATGTCAATCCATCTCCAATACCTTGTGCGAATACGCTCTTCCCACATATACCCACACAAATGTCAATTTCCATACGAAATACTAGGGGCAACATTCCATTCACATTACCAAACCCAAAACACCTTCAATGTTTCAATACCCACTTTACCAATTTGAAACCACTTGATAGAATGCACGTTCATTTAAATTATTTTCCATTTGAAAATACACTCTCATTTTCAACACAGTCACAAGAACCAAAATAAAATCAAAACACAACAAAAAACAAACTACCTGAAAGAGGAACTGGTGTCTATGCCTAACCAGGCAACATGGTGGTGAGCCATTCTCCATGTAAGGAATAACACAAATAGAAACTTGAACTAGGCACATAGGCTCCATAAGGGTCACCCCCCCATGTGAGGCCGCAACATGATATCTGTTTGCCTCCATTGTCATCCCTCACTCCAAGACAACCCAAAACAAAAGACTCAAATCACGGACTACCCTGGTGACTTGAGGTTCAGAATGAGCAAGGGTTCGTGACTCCCTTTCTACAACTACCTCCCGAGTCCCGAGAGTCCTAATCTCTATCTACCAGACACCCTAAATAACAAGAACCTCCTCTTATACCATTTTTGTCATGAACCAATCCGGTATGCCATTTGACCCTACACCCAACCCGGTCCGCGACATGCCCTGAAGGGCGTTCCCGTTCCCCATGGGTTGGCAACAAGTGTAGGGCATCATAATAAAACAAGAGGGAACGATTTAGCCTAATAATAATAGGATCAAAATATACATCATTGAAAATGCAACAGAGCTAACCACAACTGAGTATAAATTAAAGAACAATATTTTCCAATATAAATACTACTAAATAAAACTAACACTAAAAGAACTATAAGCTACAAAAAATAAAATGACCATCCATTAGCACAATTTTCATGTGACCTCTTGATCACCTCCAACCATAAGACCACCCTGATCCAAGAGATACTCAAACCAGAAAAATATAAACAAACTTAGAACCTGCAAAACAGTTCGGGTCTACCGACCCTGAATTTTACAAGTATGGTGTAATCTAGACAGCTCAGTAGGCAATCACCAAAGAGTCCATGTGTTTCCTTTCCAAAAACAATCCATTAAAACTATTTTTAAAATAAGAATATAAAAAGAGGGTTTCTGTCTTTTTAGAATTAAACAAAATTCATTTTATTTTTCCAAACTATGTACACCATGTTTCCACATTCAAAATAGACATTTAATTTTAAATAAAACAACCAAATCGATAACACCAGGTCTATGTTTAAAATAAATAAACTGAACAAATGAACATTCAATATACCAGAAAGTAAAAAATCTATACAGATAGTAACCATGGGTGACCATAAAAATCCCTAGAAGACTCCTGGTTGTACTCATTTTGGAACCACCTATTGGCATATGGTGAAGCTCCTAAGTCTATAACCAACAGGCCACCCTAACAGCTCAATCTAGTGCCAAATCCCGCCTTCCCTAACAAAAAATCCATGGGGTTCCAACCCGTCTAATCGGGGTTATTCAGCAACCATCACTCGATGTCTAAGAGACACCCAGTAACCCAAGGTGGTTATAATAGTACCATGTAAGTAGTAAGGCTCTCACACGTGTGACACATCTCACCGCAGTTGCCTTCCCCAAACACGGACGCTTCCTGCGCATTCACACATAAGGGTTAACCCAGACAAGAGCACTCCATATACTTATATATATGCATACATTTAAACCACACAAAGTGTCGACCAGGTTGTCAAATCATTCAACATTCAAAACATTTCATATAATGTTCAATGTTTCCAGCCGGGCATTCACATTTTTTGAATCACCTTATTTTCTAAAATCAACACAAAAAATCACCTATAAAAGTAAAAATCCAAACGAACCTTCAAGATTACACCCCCAAATACATTTATCAATTCAGTTCCAAATCGATTCTAAAACCATTTCCATGCATACGAAGAAAAACAGGCCATTAAACCATTTGAAACCAACCATGTCCCAAAATGGCCCACAATTTGAATTTTTGAGAAACAAAAATCAATTTAAAGCTACAATAAATACAAACACACTTTTTAGAAATCAAAGATACATTTTAGAAGGATAATAATGAGAGAGAGAATAGACAACATTTGAAAAATCAAGGTTCATGTGTAGCATCCTTTTTAAGTTTCATTTTCACTTGAATGCCCACCCATGTGTGCACCTAGTGCACCCATGGATGTGCAAACATCCATTGAAAACCTTTTAAGATCTATAAGAATACCCAAAATTTTTTTTCCTGAAATAAGACTTCCCTTTAAACCAACACAATTGCAACATCTCTCATAAACATTTCAAAAACCCGAAGGACTTTTCCAAAACATTTCAACATAAATAATTAAGGCATAAATAGTCTCTAAAATCACCTTCAATGCTCCAATTCATGTTTCAACCAATAAAATATATAAAACCAAGTTCAAGCAATAAAAAAAGGGCTCAATTTCATTTTTATAAAACAAAAGGCATTTTATCAAATACTTCCAAGGAACCAACACATAGACATAATCTAGGAATCCTTTTAAATGCCATTATTAACAATTGAAACCAACATAAAAACATCACAATATGTTAACTATAATACTTATGGAGGATATAATCATGTTTAGAAATTAATCCAAAGTGTTCAATCATCAATTGTTTTCAAAGGAATGGAAATTCATGGAAACACCTACCACAATGGTCTGTGAATGCGATGAAACTTTAAGGGAAGAGATATCTAAGCCCATAGACCATCTTCCCACCCTAGCCACAAAAAAAACATACCACATGAGCCAACCCTAACCCTAGGTTTTGGACAAGGGAGGAAACCCCAAAGAAAACCCAAGAAACAAAGAGGGGGAGAGAAGGAGATGAAATTCTGTGAAGGAAACCTGAATAATCACCAACATTTCCTGAGAAATATCCCCAAAATCTCCCAAAATAGAAGCAGGAAGGAGGGGGAGGCTCCTCTGCTCGATTTCCAACAGACAGGGATTCATTTTGGAGGTAGAATATCCCAAATTAGAGCACCACCTCAATATTTATAAATCCCACAAGTGCTTGCACGCGCTGCACAGTTAGTCAAACCATGTGCCAATCGTATGAGGGCTACTGGAAAACTCCTACAACTTAGCATGGTTTGGATGCACGGATTGGTAAGGCCATGCTCAAACTATGTGATCCTAAAAATTGTCCAAAAACCCCAAAATTACACCCCAAACACTAGGGAAGTCCACCCAATGATCCATAAATGTTTTAATCACAATATAGAGACACCAAGGGAATCACAAACTCTTAAACATGCCACTTTCTTCCCACATCATTCACAAAAACAATGAATAGGTCTAGAATCAAACTAATACAACCAAAACACAATGACTTTTATTGGACACCCAACTCGAACCTCTACCAAAAGATCCAACATTGAGACAAAAAAATGGAGTATCTGTGGTCGAGGAGTGACAAGAAATGTTTGCTTGGTTAATTATTTTAAAATTTTCTTTTTCATAATTACATGGAATAATGTGACATATATGAGGGTTCCCTTTTGTGGCACCCCATCTGGATTTATTTCTGACACGCTGTGCTAGAATAATAGTTCATATGAGAACCATATGATTATCTTTCAAGAGGTAAGTTATACTATAAATCATGTTGGAGTAGATAGATAGATATTGGGGCACTTGGTATTGGTGGGATATATGTTAAATGTCTATATATCCACCAATTTTATTATCTTTTTTTAAATTATTGGATTTATGGGTGATTATTATATATTTTATCTATTTTTTTGAGAATGGGTTTCCTTTATTATATCATGTTTATATTTATATATATATATTCCCCATCATTATGCTCTAATTTCCCATACTTACTTAATTCTCGTATACTGATTTAGTTAATTATATGTTGTTAAGTATGATTTTCCAAATAATTTATTCTTTGTTTAATTGTTATAAATTGTTTCCACTAGTTATAAACTTATTGTGTGTGGGATATTGTGATTGATATTACCTTTAAAAACCTTGACATGATGCTAGTTTATCACCCAGTCTAAGACATTTTTTTTTGAATATGGGGATGCAAAGGTGAAAAGTTACTCATATAAGAAATCAGAATAATTCCAAAAGAAATGACTTTTAAAAAAAATCATGGTTATTTTTTTTTCCGAAATATTTAATAAAAAAATATTATTTATGACTGATGATTTTTTAGTAGTGAAGATGAAGAGGTAGTTGATACATCCCTTGGAATAATTAAAAAATAATTTATTACTAAATGGTATAATAAAGTTCATTATTGTGATGATAGAATCATTTATAAAAGTAAATAAGATTGATAAAATATATATTTCTAATGTAATAACTAAAGGATAAATGATATAGTTTTTTAAAATTTGTTTTGGGGAACATGATTTTAAATAATGGAAATCATCTATCATGAAATAATGACACCTTATATGATAAAAATTATATAGAGTTAATAACAATTCAAGGTAACACAAAATATATACATGATAAGGATATAAGAATTAATGTTGGAAATGAAACAAAATCAATAAAATTTGGAATGTTATAGAAGTTATTATATAATTTTTTATAGAATTAATGAAGTAATTAATTATGAATAATATATTATAATTCTATTTCTGAAATAAAATAATGCTTTAATAATAAGATTATTGAAATGAATAACGATTTAAAAATGATTAAGAACAAGATAATAATTTATAACCCCACATAAATGCTGCAAGAGGTTTTTAAGGATTGATTGAATAATAAAAACCAATGTGATATGTGGATTATGTAAATTTTATTTCAAAAAACGACATTTCCCAAATATATAGAATATTTTTGAATAATATCCTCAGCAAGAAAATAACAAAAAAATGATTTTTTCAATTATCTGTAAAGAACAATAGATTGAATAATAATGTGTTGTGAGACTATAATAAAATAAGTGTTGATAAATGATCTGATTTCAAGGATTAAGGGATATCTGAAGACCATATTACACAAATTAGACAATATATTATTTAAAAAAGATAATATTAATTTTTTAGTTTTTGTTGTACTATGGTGGCTTCAGGAACATGGAAGGAAGATATTAATTTTATTACGAATATAACTACAATCATATAATATATTTTGTGAAATTTTTTAGTTTCCTTAAATCTAATAAAATATTAAAATATTAAAAAATAGGATATTCTAGATTGATTGTTGGATATATTTTTTAATGTTGAATGAGTTTTATAAAAGTTTTCATGAACAAATTTAATATGATAAATATTGAATCACTATCAACCTATCCAACTTGGTATGAATTTACATTCTCAAAAGTCATGTAACAAGAGTTGTAAAATAAATTTAGATTAACTAAAAATTTAAGGTTCACTCAAAGTATCTAAAAAAGGGATGACCCTAGATTTTTTGGTGGATATTATTCATATACCATATGATATTTAAAGATATCTATGGAAGAAAATAAGTGAATGGAAAGATCTTTTACATTTAAAAATGATGGATCACCCTTGATATGGGGATTTGGTTCATCATTCATTGTAGTGAAAAATTTGAAGTCGATGAACAACATATTTTTTATTGAATTGAAATACAATATACTAATTTTGTTTCAATATTTTCCTAATGAAAAAGAATTGGGTTTTCAATTGGAATAATCCTTGTTTAATATGTTTAAATACGGATATTTTTTAACATGATGAATGTAAATAATACTGTTAATCATCCATATAAATGGTTAAATCATTTTCTTCAAAAAAGACTCATCTAAATTTCTATAATTTTCATAAAAAATCATCCATATTCTAAATTTTTTTGGTATTATCACCATCAATTCTGACAAATGACCAATTATGTTTTTCTCCGTTAACTAAATGATATAGAAAATTCAAATCAACATTTTTAGTTATATTTTCAAAATCATTATTCCATATTTGATAGCCTGTTTCATTTAAGGAATAACCAATAAGAGAAAAATCATCTCATCTCGTCAAAAAAATATCAATGTTTCACCCATCAACTTGATGATACTGTGGTTCCTATAAAAATTTCTCTTAGTTATCCTCTAAATTATTAAGGATAATTTTTCTGTAATAATTAAATTTGTAAGACTATGAATAATGATGACTTACTTGTCAGGGAACCTAAATGAATAAATTTTCACATCATGATTCATGATATATAAGTTAATATGGTGAACTATAAATTTGTTGAAATAATGGATAAAATTTATAAAAATAATTTTAATTTGTATAGATAACAATTTAAAGATGACGATATAGAAATATAATGTTTTGAATAAAATTATTTTTATACTTATCAATGGTTTGGAAAGTCGGAAGAGGTCCATAACGGAATTAGAATTCAAAAAACAAATTAAAAAATGATGAATTCATATAAAAAAACATATACCTCATGGTTGTCATTGGTTTAACTAAGTGATGTGAAATAATATTTATATAAACATGATTGGGTTGATTATATGGATTAATAGTATAATAATTTCATGGAAAATTAAACTTGGGAGTTTTATCAAAATACAACTAAGAAAAATATCATAGTAAACATGTGTTTATTAATTATCATGTTCAATGAAAAAAAAGTGATGTGATGAGAAAGGAGGTTTTCCTTTTATCAAAAGTATTCCTTTTGTTTGTTGGAATTAATTTTTTGTGAGATTGTTAAAAAAGTTCCTATGGTGGAGAAAATTAATTTCTTCAAAATAATTGTATAATGATAATACTAGATATTCTATATGTTCGTCAATAATGATTTAAATAATGTTGAATTCTTATAAGAAGTATATATTGAAAAACCTAATGTATTTTAGATCAGAGAAGATTAAGGATTTGTTTTAAAGGTAAATAATTATATACATGTTTTAAAATATTAACCAATGAACCATTTTTAAATTTTTGATTCATTTTTATGAATATAAATTTGTTTAATTGGTGTATTGATAAAACCCTATTTAGAAAAGAGGATACATAATCTCCTCTCATTATTATCAACTATGAAGTTGAAATTATCTTTGATGGAAATTCAAAAAGAATTTGTTAGGGTTTATCATTGAAAATGAATAAAACAACTGACATTACCTTTCTTTGAGTTGATAAATATTTCAATGGTTTAGAAATTTCTTATGATGATGAGCATATCATTATTACACAACAGAAGTGTGCCTGAGATGTTTTTAAGAAGTTTGGTATTATATCTACAATGATCCAAAATACTGAATTATACATAGTTTAGTCCATTAGATGACCTTAATTGCACCTTATGATTACTAGAGGATATTATTAATGCTAGGGGATTGGTAATAACCATGTTAGAGAACCATTTATAAAATGTAACAATATATCAAAAACGGATTGGTAGACATAGGTATGTGTTATGACTTAACCATATATGGATTAGACAACAATTTTGATCAGTTACCAGTAGATGTGGGTACAAATAATAAAATAATGAACTAAGAATAAATACATTATGGAATTTCACCTATATACACATGAATATAAAAATAATAAAAACTATCTATAATATTATAGACACAAAATAATAACAGAATATAAAAAGTATTTAATTTCAGAAATGTTGTAAGAAATCAGTTGATGCTCCCATGTGTAAAAAAATGTAGAGAGAATAATATAAAATCATCACATAGCCCTTTAGAAAACCCACCAATGTTGAAACATAATTTTTATAGCTCTACACCCTTTTGTGAATATCTCATATGATCATAGAAATTTCCTTTACCTAGATCATGAACAATTAGGTTTTCACATCTCCAATAGGGAATGTTTATGACCTGAATATTACACCATCCAATCTATAGTTGTGACATCACAGACCCAGTTCACTCATAAGTAACCAAACTCGGTTGGCCACATTGCCTCAAGCACACCTACCCATACACCAATGGCTTCCGACTAGTAGTAAGGGTCTATGGTGGAACAGTGGGAGACTGTACCCACATTTTAAGAGTGTATAATAGTGGTATATCCTTATCCAATAATAACATAAGCATAAAATATAACCAAATAGTGGAAGAACAAATATCCATCATATAAATAACGAATTAATTGCATCAAAAAATTTCTTAAATAATAATGATGATCATGGAGTGATATAAAAAAAGGAGATACTAGGGGATTCGGGAAATATGTATATACAACATGCAATACAAAAAGAAAAAATGAGAAAGGGTGATCTTTAGTAGCATCCCAAGAATAGGCTCAATCGATTTCCCATGTACACCGTCCTATAATAGTAATCATGAATCCAATGTAGGTTAATTTTTGTTGTCTTTACATGTATCCAGGTAGTCTATCTGGGTACCAAATAGTGGTCCCATAATCGTGTGAGATATATCTAATAGGTCACCACCAATGGTGTATAGTTCCATAAAATTTGTGAGTATATAATAAGAAGTTTGATGGTAACATAAAGGTTCCAAAAGAAACATGGAAGATAAATAAACCTTATAGGTTTTGGTTCCCATGGAATGCTTGTCCTCCACTATATACTTCAACCTATTCGAGAATATATTTTTAAAAAATAAATAATGATTTAATTTATAATAATTCTCTATGATCCATCTCAAAGTAATGTGTTCTTCCTAGAATCATATCTAATCAGAATATCTATAACAAATATATCTCAAAATGTAAGGCTCTAACCCAATCCAAGAGTATTCTTTTGATATTCTATCACATCATGTATTTAAATTATTACTTAATTCAAAATAATCCTAATCCCATATTGGAATTCATAATTTGGAACACATGTATTTTTCTAGAAATTACATGAGCCCATCACATTGAAATTCCATCATAGGCATTCCACATAGGAACCCTCGTATCTCTCTAGGTGTGGTATAAATTCTCCACCCTCTATGTCTATCCTTGGTGGCCCATAAAGGGGCCCAAGTTTCAGTAATGGAATATATAATGATATTAAATCTTATTCCATCTTTAGAAGTCCATATAGTGAGTTTTTGTATCACTCATGGTGTATAAAATCTAGTTTTGAAGTCAACCCGTACATGGTGTTCATGCTAGAATCCATTATCCACACATGGAACTTGATTATTACATAAATAATTTCATTTAATAAAAAAAACTTGATGAGTCCATTCACTATTTGTGAATTATAAATAAAATATTACTATTAGCATGGAAATATTAATGCCTAGGGGCCCAAAATATACCCACACCATTTAAATTAAAATTTATGTCAATTTTCCATCAATGTTATATAAGTATTTGTAAAGACCTGGATTTTCGATGAATTTTATTTAAATTATATGGAATTATTACGAGTCTGTGAAAATTCAAAACACGTGATTCTGAAGCTTGGTGTGCCCAGAATGGATTTATGAACTTTTTTTAAGGTATGTTTAGTAAACATACGAGCGACGTTTTCTATATTTTGAACTGGTGCTCAGATTAAAAATCTGAGGGCACCATTGAATCGGTAGTGCCGAGATTCACTTAAGAGAGGATTCCCTTCAACCACAGTAAGTCTAGAGAAAAATTTATATTTTGGGACTTTTTAAATGAATAATAAAATAACTTTGTTATTTTATTTCTTTATTTCTTTTCCTTCAACAGACATTTGGAAGTGGAGGGACCAACAATGTGTCAAGACATTAAATGGATTGACTCCTCAAATCCTTTGTAACAACGCCGTTAAAATTAGGAAGGTTCCAATTAAATGAACCTCCATTAATTCCCCAGACGTTACTCATCCTCCCCCTATCCTATTTATATGGAGCTTATGGGGATGTACTGGCACAGCTTCACCAAGCGATGAATCTCTGCTAAAGTTTCGTGATACCCAATACTTGGTGTACGAAGGTGGTTCCAGCAGGTGGTGATGAGAAACGCCAAATCCTAAAACGAAGGATGATGTTCGAGTAGCAATGTTAGCGACTTGTTGCAGGGACGATGAATGTCAACTCTTCCTCAATCGTGGGCATTGTCAAACGGTCTTGAGGTAGGGTTTGTTTCTTGTCTAATTTCAGGAGTTGATGAATATTTTTACCACCCTCCTACTATAAATCTAACAAGGAGGGAACAAGACCAATGAACACGGCACCAACCATCTTCCCTTTTTGTTGGAAGTTTTTGCGTTCTTCATGTTCAATATATTTGGGTTGGATGAATCCGGAGACAGCAGGTGAGGGTGGTGGCTGAAAACAATTGGAAGCGGAGGAGATAGCATCGCACCATCACACACCATTGGAGGAGAAGTCCACGACCATAACCATGGAATATTGAGAAGGCGACCATCTCGGTCAGCTGTGAAAAAGGTTACCATGCATCGTCATTCGCCTCCGGAGAAGGGGGTTGCGGCCTGTCGTCGCGGTGGACAACTGCGGCCCGCGATGGCTGGACACAGACGTAGGTGGAGCATCACATTATCACATGCCAATCGAGGAGGCCACATCTTGAGGCAAAAATAGGTGGAGAGAGGAGCGGCCCTCACGCCACTCCTGTTCGACACACCCACGGTGAGCCGAAACGACCGACCGTTCCATTGTGGTGCAGCAACCCACTGGCTGGCTGAAAAAACCCTGCACCCGCGGGGATAGCTAGGAAGACCAGTCCACGTTTAGTTTGACAGAGCCGGACAATAGTTGGTCCAGTGTTCATGACCTGCCCAGCGGACCGGGCCGAACCCGCGGCCCATTGGGCCAATGCGGGTAGGCCGAGACCTAAACGACAGGCCAGGAAAACCGCAGCCCGGACCCACGAACCAAACTGGGCCGACCCCAATTAGACGGACCCAGTAAACTGGGCTGACCCTTATTAGTCCGGACCAGAGCAGGTCAGGTGGACCCCAGGACCCGTTGCGTTGGGCCAGTCTGGCCGAGTCGGACTAGGCCCAGACCCAACCGGTCCTCAAATAAAGAAATTCTCGTAACTGACAAACCGGGTGTCCTTTTGACACGCCTTCAGTGGCGTTGGGATCACTTTTTGTAATCGGTTCCTTTGATGTATTCTCACAAGCCTGACAGAGTCAGCCCATACCGAGGTGTGATCACCCCTTCTTCAAGGGGTGTAACTAATAGACTGGGAGTCTGATTGACGCGCCGTCTATGGAATAAGCACCCCTGTGACAAGTCAATCCTTATGAGATACACTACTTGAGTTTTGGAGAAAGTTTTAAAATGGGTTGGTTTGATCATAAATGAATCCAACCGGGACCTTGACACTAAAATGCCAATAACTGTTAGACCGAGCATCTGGTTGACACGTTATCTATTGCGTTCGAACTCTTATGACGTGATGGATCATTAGGTTACTTCTTTATGGAAATTCATGTCAGTTGAGGAATGATCAATGGATTGAGGTGTGGTTCCCCCAAACGTGCTATGAGGGGCAATGTAGTGGTTGGTAGTGAGGAGGAGGTTGGAGACAGATCATACGGAGGTTAGTACCGAGTAATCCTATGTAGGTTAGCACCGATCATGTGTGGGTCAGATCGTGTGTGGGTTAGTTCTCAATGATCTGGTGTGGGTCAATGCATACCGATCGTGTGTGTGTGTCAGATCTTGTGTGGGACAACGCTTAGTGATCCAGTGTGGGTCAGCGCATACAGATCTAGTGTGGGTCAGATCCTTTGTGGATCATTCTGGGGGTTAGTATTTATCAACTCCGGGCAGGTCAGATTCTGTGTGGGTAATTGTGGGTGTTAGTACATATCAATCCTTTGCGGGTCATACTTCGTATGGACAACAGCAGTGCCACTTGGCAGAATAAGATGATATAGGTTTGCAACTAATCATCTGTACTTCTATACATCACTTATATAACTGGTGTGAGATGTGCCTTTTACCTTCATGGTGTTACCTTCATGGTGTTACCTGTGTGGTAATTCTACATTCATGGTGTTACCTGTGTGGTACTTTTACCTTTGTGGTGTTTCCTTTTTGGTATTATTCCCCCATGTATAACACAATTATATCTTGATAACATAGGTGTATTTATGGGAATATACCTAATTAGAGTTGTTGACTGCTTTGTGCTTTGTGGTTTTTCCTTTATGAAACTCTGGGAGACCTTGGAGGGTCTTGGGGTCCTTATTGAGTATTTGTATACTCAACCCTGCATGGGCCTCTCCCACCCCATGTTGTGTGTAGTCCAGATGACAGACAACGTTAACCGAGGCTGAGGGATCTAGGACTAGATGGTGCTCAATGGTGGACCATTTGACGTGACATGATGCATGACTATTAATTGTGAGTTATACCTAAACTTCACGTATGATCCTCGGTGGATGATCCAGGAGCTGTTTTTTCTCTTTTCAGTTGTACTTGTACTTTCCAGCTGGGCTTTTATTCTGGTCCCTTTACTTTCAACACACTTTTTACTACAGTAGTTTACATTATGGTTTCCTATTGTTGTATGTTTAAAGGAAATACCTTCTCGTTATATTTATACGACTTTCTGGTTCTAGTCTCCTGACCCTGGCCTATGGAAGGTGGGATTGGGGTAGTCACTACATAGACCCCAGGGGACCGGTCGTGACGAAGTGGTATCATAGGAGTCAGTTCTACCAAAGAAATATGAGTATGATATTTTCAATGTGGTAATATAGTTAAGTTTTATGAGTGTGGATTTTATTTTGGGGAATCCAGGGTTGGTGCGGCGACCAACGTATCCATACACCAGGACCATGAATTATGTTTTCCAACTCATTACAAGAAAACACTTATTGAGTGTGTTTTTGAAGTGTTTTTCCTTTTGATTTCTTTGAGGCATCTCACCATGTATAACTTGTTGATTATGGCACACCTATTTTCTTTCAAGATTCCACCATGTAGATAGCCATCCAGGATTCCCGAGAGAGTACACGAAAACAGTCCAACAAGCGATGAGGCCTTGGTACAAGGACCTCTTACAGTGTTAGCACCTTCTAGTGGTGTACCAGTTACACCACCACCCATTGGGCAGTAGATGCCACCAGCCCCACCAGCATAGGGTGCACACTGACTAAGTTCATTTCTTGAGTTTCAGTAGTAGAGAGCTCTGAGGTTTTGAGTCAAGATGAATCTTCAGGCGGCTGAGGACTAGCTGGAGGATATGGGAAGAGGTTTTCGCTTAGTTGGGGCACCAGTTGATCTGATGTTGATCCTAGCCGCCAGTCTCTTCCTAGGAGAAGCTAGAGATATGGTGGAGTCTGAAACTCCAGTTATATGATGAGTTGACCCTCACTTGGATAGAATTCATGGGAATTTTCAGGGAATAATTCGTCCAAGTGACTCTGAATTCAGTGCTTAAATAGGAGTTGCTGCAGTTATAGTGGGGCAGCATGACCTTGGCCCGGTACTTAGTTAGTTTCACAGATCTCTCCCGCTACTCCACCGACTTGGTATGCAACCCTTTTTTCAGTGTCCAGACCTTTGAGTAGGGACTTCTATGGGAGATTAAGGCATCAATGGTATCAATCAACATTCCGATGTAGGCTAGGGTTCTAGAGAGATCACTTTTGGTGGAGATCTTCCTAGATTAGCAGACACCGACAACGAGAGCCACCACTAGACGTCAAGTAGCAGAGTCATCCACAGCATGAAGTAGACGATTGAAGTAGGGGCCCAAGTGGGCTAGGCCTTCTGGTGGACGACCTCAGGATATAGGGTCTGTGGTGAGGGGCTCACAGGATAGGGGAGGATAGTTGAGGATCCGGCAGTGCTAATTGAAAGGCGAGCTAGGTCACATGGCTTGAGACTACCCGACCCACCATACGGACGACCAGAAGATGGTCAAGGAATAGTTGAGGCATAGGCAGAGGTTCGAGCGAGGAGGTATACTAGACAGTGGATGTTGCAGAGGATCTAGTCATTCAGTAGGAGGTGGGCGGCGATTCGAGGTTCTACTACCACCACCTCTAGGTTCTCCACCCCAACCATAGGGAGCAGGAGGATAGAGACGAGATAAGATCTAGTTAGCTGAGGCCTACGACCATGACACTATAGAGATGATTGGAGGTACGATCTATGTATATTACACCATAGCTGTAGTACTTATAGACACAAGTTTCAGTCACTATTTTATTACCACGACCCTCGTTAAGAGATCAAAGATTCTGATGGGGCTGTTGGCTCGATCTGTATGGATAGAGACTCCTACGAGAGGGGATTCGATGTGTACACACAAGTGTTGGCAGTGGGAGCTTACTCTAGAAGGTGAGATCTTCGGATGGGATCTTATAGTAGTGGCATCGATGCCTTAAGACGTCATCTTGGGTATGGATTGTTATCCACTATACATGCTCATATTGACTATATTAAGAGGAAAGTGCGGTGTGTCTGAACGGATGGGACTAGGTTTTATTTCACCAGCACGAAGGGAAACTTTGCATCACTTGATGGAATTTCCTAGAGGAGGGTGCAACCAATCACACATCTGTTGTCTAGCCTTACCCTCATAGCAGTTGATGTTGAGAGTCTTAGTTTTCCTCTAGTGGTGGACCAGTATGCTGATTTCTTTCCTGATAATGTTCTGAGACTACCTTCTCACATAGAGGTGGACTTTTACATCAACCTTTACCCTGGGATGGCACTGACATATAAACCAGCCTATCATATGGCTCTTGTAGAGAATTTTGAGTTATGGGTACAGTTGGAGGACTTTTAGAGGAAGGGGTTCATAAGGCCCAGTGTGTCTCTATGGGAAACACCGATTTTGTTCGGAAAAAAGTCAGATTGAAGTTTGAGACTCTGTGTGGACTTTCAGTTCCTGAACTAGGTGACCATGAAGAACAAGTATCCAGTTCAGAGGATATATGATCTCTTTGATTAGTTGAAGGGAGATCGATGGTTTTACAAGATATACCTCATATCAGGCTATCATCAGCATAGGGTACGAGAAGAGGATGTGTAGATGACAACCTTTAGATATTGGTATGGACACGATGATTTCTTGATTATGCCTTTCAGCATGACCAGCACCCCTACATTGTTAATGGGACACATGAATTGGATCTTTCAGTCATACCTAAATCAATTTGTGGTTGTCTTCATTGAAGGTATCTTGGTGTAATCAGCGACAGAGGAGGAGCATGCCTATCATCTATTGATAGTTCTAGATACCCGTCAAGAGAACCATATTTATGGTAAGATCTCGAAGTTCATGTTCTGGATACAAGACGTTCACTTTCTGGGTCATGTTATCTCAGAGGCTAGAGTTTTAGTAGATCCATAGAAAATAGAGGCTATTCTAGATTGGGATCCACCCAGGAGTGTGACCGAGGTGCAGAGTTTCCTAGGGTTGGCTGGGTACTATCGGAGATTTGTACCCGAATTTTATGGAGTTGGGGAACCTTTTTCAATGTTGATGAAGAAATGGCCACCCTTCATGTGGATGGAGAGATGTCAACAGAGTTTTCAGGAGCTGAGGAAGATACTGATGAGTTCCCCCATCTTGAGGCTACCAGATGAGGGCATTGGGTATGTAGTCTACTATAATGCATCAGGGAACAGACATGGGTGTGTCTTGATGCAGGAGTGAGCGGTGATCACTTATGGTTCTCAGTAGCTAAGATAGAATGAGAAGAACTACACTACCCATGACCAAGAGTTAGTAGCTATGGTCTTCACCTTGAAGATGTGGTGACAGTACTTGATGGGAGAATGTTTTATAGTCTTCTCTGATCAAAAGAGTCTCAGATATATCTTCTCATAAAAGGACCTGAACCTGATACAATGATGATGGATTGAGTTACTTTAGGTATATGAATTCAAGATAGTTTATAATCTAGGAAAGGTGAATGTGGTATCAGACTCACCTAGCAGGAGGTCTGGGCTATAATTGATGAGTGAGGCGACAAAGCATCTAGCTATGTTACAGATATCCTTTGTGGATAAAGATGGATCATCTTACCACTAGTCTATGAATGTCACTCCCCCACTTCTTCAGCGAGTTCGGGAGGAGTAGCTTAGAGACATTGACTACGCGAGACAACATGCTCAGATATCCATAGGACAGGTACCTGATGGATTTTATGAAGTTGGGGAGCACATAATCATCTTTATAGGATGCACCATGGTTCTAGTGGTGAAATGAGAGGAGGGGTTGGGGGAGTATCATACGTCCCCTCTAGCGGCACATCCAGGTGCAGTAAAGATGTACCAAGACCTCTGGTGCCAGTACTTGTGGCCTGTGATGAAGAAGAAAGTAGCACAATTTGTTTCACGATGCCTCACTTTCCAGCAAGTGATGGTCGAGCATTAGGTTCCAACAGGCTTAGCGCAACCACTAGAGGTGCCGGAGTGGAAGTGGGATGGAATCTATGTGGACATTGTGATGGGGATTCCACATACATCCCGGGGACATGATTCTATCTGGGTGATCATTGACCAACACACCAAGGTGGCCCACTTCCTACCTATATGAGAGAAGGGATCATTAGAGGTCTTGGGAAGCCTCTATGTATAAGATATTGTACAACTTCATGGGGTTCCATCGACAGTCTTTTCTAACCGTGACACACATTTTACATCCCGGTTGTATAAGGGATTATAGGATGCGTTCAGGTCTCAGCTACATTTGAGCACCACCTTTCATCCACAGATGGATGGTCAGAAGAAGTGGACCATTCAGACACTGTAGGACATGCTATCAGCTTAAGTCCTAGATTTTGGCCGTAGTTTGGAGGATCACATTACCCTAGTGGAGATCGCATACAAAAACATCTATGACTCCACCATTGGTATGACACCATTAAATGCCTTGTATGATCTACCTTCTAGATCTCATATATGCTAGATAGACCAAGGGGAGTTAGCACTTATGGGTCTAGAGCTAGTATGGGCTACTACCGAGATGGTGAAAATCATCTAGGAGTAGATGAAGACTGCATAGAAAAGAATGATGTATTATGCTGATAGAAGTTGGAGACCTTTGCACTTCGAGGAGGGAAACCATGTCTTCATACGGGTCTCACCTCTACGAGGTTTACAAATATTTGGCCAAGGAGACAAACATTCAATAAGGTTTATCAAACCATTTCTGATACTTTGGAGGATTGGTGAGGTGACATACCACTTGAAAATACCATTGGTGTTGGATAAGGTTCATGATGTCTTCTACGTATCCCGGTTGAGGATATAGGTGCATGACTCACCCCACGTCATTGACAATGGAGAGCTAGACTTCAATGATGGGGCGACGTTTATGGAGATTCTAGTGAAGATTGAGGATCGACAGGAGCGGGTCCTTCGTGGACGATCGATACCTATTGTGCGCATTCACTGGCAGCATGAGAACCTCCAATAGAGTCCATGGGAGTGGGGGGATCCGATTCGTGCTTAGTACCCCTTTTTGTTTCCTTAGTCTTTGTTATGGATTTTGGGGATGAAAAGCCCTAAGGTGGGGAAAATGTAAAGAACCCGATTTTCCATGAAATTTTGTATTAATTATATAGAATTATTACGAGTCTATGAAAATTGATGGGGCATGATTCTGAGGCCCTGTGTACCCATAATGAATTTCTGAACCTTTTTTTAAGGTACGTTTAGTATATGCGTGAGAGGCATTTTTTATATTTTGAACTGGTGCTCGAATTAAAAATTCGAGGGCGCCGTTGAATCCGCAGCACCATGATTCGCTTAAGAGAGGCTTCACTTAGACTGTAATAAGTCTTGGGAAAAAGTTATATTTTGGGATTTTTCAAAAGAATAATAAAATAACTTTGTTATTTTATTTATTTCTTTCATTTCCTCTAACGGACATTTGGTAGTGGTGGGAACAACGATGTGTAAAGAAATTAAATAAATTGACTCCTCAAATCCATTGTAATAGTGCCATTGGAACTAGGAAGGTTCTTATTAAATGAACCTCCATTAATTTCAAGGGAATTACTCATTCTACCCCTCATCTATTTATATGGATCATGGGGGTGGTATTGGCACAACTTTACCAAGAGACGAAGCTCTTGTAAGGTTCCACGACACCCAACACATGGAGGATAGAGCCAGTTCCAGCGGGCGGTGATGAGCGACATTGAATCATGAACTGAAGGAGGACGTTTGAGAAACAATGTTAGCGGCTTGTTGTAGGGATGACGAATGTCGACTCTTCCTCAATCATGGGCATTCTCCAACGATGTTGAGGTAGGGTTTGTTTCTTGTCTAATTTCAAGAGTTGATGAATATTTTTACCACCCTCTTGATATCAAGCTGACGCAGAGGGTGAGGGCCAATAAAACAAGGCCCGAACCCTCCACCCTTTTTGTTGGAAGTTATTGTGTTCTTTGCATGCAATATATTTGACGAAACCCAGGACAGAGGGTGACGACGGCGACCGACAATGACCAGACATGGAGGAGATAGAGGTGCATTGTTGCGCACCACCGACGAAGAAGGTCACGACCATAGCCGCGGTGGGTGGAGATGGAAACAGGTCATTATAGAGGTGGCGGCATGCCTTCGCGTGCTACTAGAGAAGTGGGTCATGACCTATCGATGCACTGGATAGCAGTGGCCGGCAACGGCCGGCTACTGACGAAGGCCGAGTGGTGTGTCATCACACGCCGCTGCAGGAGGCCGCATGTTGAGGCTACCATAGGTGTAGAGCTGCACAACCCTCATGCCGCACCAGGTCGATGGACCCATGATCATCCAAAATAGCCGACCGTTACGTGGTAGGGTAGTACCCCACCGGCTAGCCGAAACAACCCCAAATCCGCTGGGCTAGTTGGGAAGACCAGTCTGCCTTCTAGCGGACCGGGCGAGACACGAGCCGACCGAGTGGGTTGTGCTTGCCCAGTGGACTGGAACTAGTGGGTGGGGTCGGACCTACCAGTAGGTCAGGCCAGACCTGCTACCCAGCGGGCCGGTCTCGCCAGCAGGCCTGGTCGATCCCGCATCCCATTGGGCCAACACGGGTGGGTTTAGCCTTACCCGACGGACCGAGCCAACCACGGCTCAGTCCCGCGAACCGAACCGGGCCAACCACGATGGGCTGGACCTAGTAAATCGGGCCGACCCTTAGTGGCCTGGGCCAGAGCAGGTTAGTGGATCCTAGGACCCGTTGTGTTGGGCCAGTCTGACCGAGTGAGACTTTGCCCAAACCTAACTGGTTCCCGGATAAAGAAATGCTCGTAACTGAAAAACTTTTTTCCTGTTCGACACGCCTTCAGTGGTGTTGGGATCCCTTTTTAGAGTTAGTTTATTTGACGTATTCTAGCAGGCCCGTCTGAGTTGGGCTAGATTGAGGTGTGATCACCCCCGTCTCATAGAAAGGGGTGTAACTAACAGACCAGACGTCCGATTGATGTGTTGTCTATGGAATAATGACCCTTGTGACAATACATTAGTTTTGATATACTCTACATTAGTTTTTAAGAAAGTTAGAGAATTGATGGGTTAGATCGTACATGAATCAAACCAGGCCTTCAGCACTAAAATTCTTATATCTTACAAATCATGCATCTGGTTGACGTGCCTTTTGTTGCATTGGAACTCTTAGATTGTTACAGATCATCAATTTACTTCTTCATGAAGCTTCATGCTGGTTGAGGTATGACCAATGGCTTGAGGAGAAGTTCTCTCAAATGTAATAGGAGTGGGAATCTAGTGGCTGAATATGAGGTGAAGTTTGGAGACAGATCATATGAAGGTTAGTACCGAGTGATCCGATGTGGGTCAGCACCGATCATGTGTGGGTCAGTTCCAATGGGAGTTAGTGCTCAACGATCCTATGTGGGTTAGTGCATACTGATCATGTGTGGGTCAACGCTCAACGATCCAGTGTTGGTCAGTGCATACCGATCCAATGTGAGTCAGATCCCGTGTGAGCCATCACAGAGGTTAGTACCTTTCGACGTCGGGTGTGCTAGATCTTTTGTGGGTCATTGTAGGGGTTAGTACCTATCGATCCTATGTGGGCCCGACTTCGTATGGTCAGCAGTAGTGTCTCTTGATAGAATAAGATGATCTAGCTTCGTGACAAATCATATGTACTTCTATACATCCCTTATATAAATTGTGTGAGATGAGTCTTTTACCTTGATGGTGTTACCTGTGTGGTACTTCTACCTTCATGGTGTTACCTTTGTGGTGTTACCTATGTAGTACATTTACCTTTGTGGTGTTACCTTTGTTGTATTCTTCCCTCATGTATGAAACAATTATATCTTGAGAATTTAGGTATATGTATCAGCATATACCTAAGTAGAGTTGTTGACCACTTCATGATTTGTGGTTGAGGTCTTTCTTTGTGGTTTTTACTTTGTGGAACTCTGGGAGACTTTCAGGGGTCTTGGGATCCCTACTGAGTACTGTTATACTCACCCCTGCACGGGCCTCGCCCACACCATGTTGTGTCTTGTGCAGATGACAGACAACATTGATCAAGGCTAAGGGTGCCAGGATTGGACAGTGCTCAAAGGTGGACCATTTGACATGACGTGATTCAAGACTACTGATTTTGAGCTGTACCTACCCATCAGGTAGGATCCTCGGTGGACGATCAATGAGCTATTTTTCCTCTTTTCAATGGTACTTGTACTTTCCAATTGGGATTTTATTTCGGCCCCTTTACATTCAGAACACTTTTTACTTCAACAGTTTAATCTGTGGTTTCTTCTTGTTGTACTCTTGGTTTTTTTTGTTTGTATAGGTTTAAAGGAAATGCCTTCCTCTTATAGGGATACACCTTTCTAGTGCTAGTCGCCAACCCCTGGCCTATAGAAGGTGGGATTGGGTTAGTCACAACACGTGCCTCAGGGGACGGGTCATGACAGAATTCATCTAATATATATAGATGGATCAAAACATAAACTAGGTTAAAAGGCATAACATCCTATTAATAATTCTGTATATCTTAATTAGTAATTTATATTTTTAAGACTATATCATGCCTAAATGAGAAGGGATGGTAGAAAAATTCATTGGAACATGGTTTTTCATTCCCCCTTTAATTTAATTAAATTTACATGTCAATCATTTCATTTAACATCCCAAAATTAGGGTCTAAAATAGTACACCCTGTGAGGTCAGTTGAATTCATAGGCCACCAATGGTGGATTTATTTTATTTAGTAACACAACCAAGGGGTAGTTAAACTCGTGTTCTTTCTACTCCTTTAAGAAATAAACAAGTCCTATGAATTATATAGGTCAGGACTATGTATTTATCTAAATGAAAATTCTAATTAACAAGTGTCTCTTGGAAAGACCAGTTCATGGAACAATAGTGTAATATATACACACCAATAATTTATAGGAAAATCATGAGACCACCTAACTTAACTTGGTAGCCGACCCCTCATACATTATTGGCCAATAATCTATGATATAAGAGAATAAATCTTGTAGATAAGAAAATTAGATGGAAATTTGGAATATTAGTTCAAAAACAAATAACACCATTGACGCGATGTTAAATGGTGAAAGGTGAAATAAGAATGAATATCTTACTAGTATGAACCGAATGAGAAAAATAGTGGATCGATCAAAGTCATGATGGAGGAGATACCTCAATTTCTAGATTTGGTAATAGAGGAGGAAGATTCAACTAGAGGAGGGACTAATTTCAGGGAAGGGAAAAGAAAAAAGGAGGGTATAAGTTAATAATAAATGAGGGGGAAAGTTGTGATTTTACTAAATTGAAGAGGTCACATGGTTTTTGAACATGGTAATCTAAACTGTGTGTCTATAGTGAACCATTAACTTTCCATGAAACCACCTTCATAGGGCTATCCTAGACAGTTTGTAGAAATCATATGGGGTCACTGGATAAGTGATACTAAGGGTGTGGGCTAGGAAAATGATTTTCTAAACCATCAGCATCCCAAGCGGGTGACCTCTATAATAAGACGACATATTTTTTTCATAGAATTGTGGCCTACCTAGATTGTTTTTTTCAAACCATTATATGTTATATATTGGTCACACTATTTAGTCACTCGCTGGAGCTGCACAGTTACTACTAATCATTATCCAACTATAAAACTCATGAAGATTCTACAAAATTTAGAGCCTCAAGCTCATAACAAGCACGAGAATCTCCAGAAAATATCCTTAATCTCTTGGGAACATTCTTGGTGATGAATCAAAATATTATAATTGAAACTATAAGATCACATTCCTCATTCAAAAATTGTTTTCATACAGTCTTTTCCCCAAAAATCAACTAATCCCTAAGTTTTCCTTCTAACAGTGGTAAATTATCATCAGAGAATTACTCCGACCAATGGGAACATATTTTGGAATCATGCTCCCATGTCTCATCCACTATAAGGATGTGGTGATATATCACCCATACCCTAGGAACTGACTGGCCCTAGATAACATTCATTCCTTGATAATAAATAAGGATAGGGTGACTCTAAAAGTGTGCATTAACATCGAATTTATCATAATTATGATGAATAATTTGAGATGGATTTGAATGATATTGGTAATGTTGATATATATGGAAGATTCCACGCATGGTGCAATACCTATGAGTTAACTATAAAAAATAGTCTCCTAGACCAACTCTCTCCAAAATATTGAGGGGATAAATGTAATGTGGTTATATCATCCCTTGTTTATAAATTTTTAATGTCCCAAAATAGGTGAAACACAAATGAAAACTTGTTTACCAAACTTAAACATTATTGGTTCACGAGGATGATCCACGTATGAACTATTCCTTGACTGAGATGTATACATCATCTTCCTAACAACCTAAAACTTCTCTGAAGTCTCCCAAATGGGACAAGGACCCAGTATCACCACCTCTCCTTCCTTTAACAAATATATGGGTTAACATTACTTCCTACTATAAAGGGACTTATAAGGATCAATCTATATAGTCATCTAGATGCTATTATAATAAGATAAATCAGTGAGAGGTAATGGTTTCTCTGATGAACCATTGAAACAATAGATGCATTATTAGATCTTATTCTCCAAAACCCATAACATATGCTCACAATTACCATCATTTTGTGAGAGAGGATGTACTATGTAGTACCTATGATCTGATTTCCCTCTTATACCCTTCTAATAACTGCAATGTGAATTGATAATCACTATCTAATATGATAGAACTATTAACTTTGTGGAGGGGTATGATCTCACAAATTTATATTTCCCAAAACTCATCCATTGGAAATTCCTACAATATAGACACTAAATGTGTGACATTTGTAAATATATCTAAAATAACCCATATAGACTCACCACCCCGAAAGGATCTAGGAAATACTATCATGAAATTCATGGTGTCTTCATCTCACTTCCACTCAGGAATAGTAAACATATGTAAAATCCCCATGATTCATTGGTGTTCTCCTTCACCTACTGATCTGAGGAACCTAGAGTAACAGAACCAACTATATTGTTTTTTATCCCTAGCCACCGATATTGGTAGAGTATGTCATGATACATCTTAGAAAGATCAGGATGTACTTTTGACATAGAAAAATTAGGATCTTTCATCAAATTATCTTAGATATATATTGGAACCTACACACATATGTGAGTGTGAAACATGTATTCCTCATTAAAGAGCCATACAGGTGGCATGCCATTACATGAAATTCTATATCAAGGGACCAATCCCTATGAATATGATAGATTCTTCATCTTCACTATATTTATAAGTGAAGAGGTCACTGATTACGATTTAGGAATGGACTATCCATAATGGTCCAAAACATCCATGTGTAGATATGAAAATAGGGACATAAGTTATCGCTCGATACTAACCTCTTAAACATCCTATGTTTGAGTCCTCCTACATAGATCATCAACAACTATATTCCCCTTTCCATATGTATAGGTGATCATGAAATCAAAGGAATGAAGGTATTCAACCCACCTAAAATTCCTATGATTAGAATCATGCAGTGCAAGTATGTAATTGATTCATTTGTGGTCTTTATACAATAATATATTATCTTCCAATATGAAATGCCTCAAATAATGGAAGTCTTGAACCACATCCACAAACATGAAATTGTGTGTTAGGTAGTTCCATTCATGATACCTCAATTGATGAGACCTTTATAGTAAAACGCACTCCCCCAGCATTAGAACTACTCTTATCCCCTTGAAATTCCACATATTAAAGATTTTATTGGGATTCCCCCATGTATATATAGTTATAACCATCCCTAGGGAAACTAATATCCCTATCTATGTGATAATGTAACCTAGGAAGTGAAATCTATCAATCCAAAAAGTGGTACTTTGTGATCATAGAATATAAATGAATATCTGTAGGTGTATTTAATATGATATCAAGATTTTTGTAATGGTCATGTTGAGTGTGAATATACACCAAGATATCATCTATTAAAACCTCCGCAATGGAATCCAGATTAGGGTTGGAGACTCAATTTATCTATTTCATGAAAACCGCTAACATGTTCATGAGATCAAATGACATTACCAAATAATTCTATGAGGAATATATAAAATGGAATATTTTTCATTGTATATATAGTGGTATGACATTTACCCAATGATAAACCAAATCCAAATAAATATATGAGAAAAAACTTTTTCCTTGGAGTTCTCTAAATTGATCATCTATGCGAGGAAATGGATAATAGTTGTTTAATGTAAGATGGTTTAACTGAAAGTAATCTAATAAAATATTGAGGGTACTATTAACATTCTAGAAAATATGCTCCGCTAAATCTCCCAATAATTAACCGGGTCTTATAAAACCCTTAGCCCTCAAATCCTCCACCCACATCTTAAGCTCTTGAAATGTATTAATATATATCTTGTAGGGAGAATGGATAATGGTACTACTCCTAGAACTAATTCAAGAAACAAAAATCCACCTCTCTATTGGTAGTTAGTCCTAAACTTTCATTAGGCAAAAAATATATAAAGTGATCAAATACCTGTGAAAAAATGCTTGATGGATTCCTTGATCTTCAAGATAAAATTTAAAAATAGTTCCATTGATCCCACCCAGCCCATGATACTCGGGTCTGGTTGGATTACCAAGAAAACACATTAAAACTTTTGAATAAAATTCCCAACTGATAGGGGTGTGAAATTCATCCCCATCTGGTATAAATAAATATAAGAGTGATTGGAAACTAACTAGTATATCATAAGAATAATGTCGACCATTATCATCTCAAGGACCAAGTAGTCCCATATAAGCCACACCCATCTATCTCGAGGGGGAACTCCCTATGCTTTTATAAACTCTCTAAATGAAATTCAAATTTTTTATTGAGTGTCACCACCCCACAAGAAAATGGAATATTAATCCCAAGGATCTCCACAATAAGAAAAATATTATGGAATTATAAAATACAATATTAAAAAGGGAAGATACTAATGTAGATGCTACTATAATAGTGCCTTTAACCGTAGAAGGTATGAAACCTTTCTACTCAGGTATTAGCTATATTAAATAAATCTATCCTAATCTGTATCCTTGAGATATCACCTGGATAACCTGAGCATACACTCTCTACTAGCGATGTATTTCAAGTGAATAGATTCTATGACCACGACTGCCACCTCTTCCAGATCAGTTGATCAAACTCTAACTCCCATGTTTATGAGTGGATAATAACACTACTCTTGAACTTATAATTAGTGTAGCACCTTTATCATAGGATATTGGAGGAAATTCAATATAAATTCTCTAAATGTTAACCATATTTTCACCTCACTATAATTTTATTAGGTCCCTGCTATAACGAGGTTTTTTATGTCCCAATATATCTCACTTATGGAATGTCACCTAGAAACCTAAGTTTTCACCTAGGATACCTATATCAACACATGGATTTTCTAAATTATTATTTCTACTATTGGTATATCTAGTTATATTTATGTTTTCCAAAGCACCCTATCTCTCACCCCCAACATCTCTTGGTTTACACTTAATGATTAGATCCTAGTTCATTATTCTAGATATAATTGTAAGCTAAAAAAGTCACCTATTATTGGATTCCACACATGATACCAACCTCAAAAATATAAACATTGGATAATATATCTCCTAAAATAATAGGTGTGAAGAACTAGAGCTCTAGGAAATAGGTATAATATTCTTCAATTGATAATATTCCCCACTCCAAGTGCATGAATACTTTGTCTCTATCATCTAACAACATCTCAAGTTTGAAATAGTCATAGAAGGTATTGTGAAAATTCATCTAGGTAATAACATCACACCATATCTTGGAAGAATATCTATGGATATATCCAGTCAGTTTCACTCACATATCAACAGGTGCTTCAAGATACTATAAAATCGACCGCATGATATCCATCTATCACTATGTGGTCTGTGGACTGCTATACTCCAAAAACATGGGCCGATGGTGTAGCTAAAACTCATGTTACGCCTATACCATAATTTAGGAAGGACATAAGTATCCCTGAATATTTTTCATAATGTGTAGTAAACCATTTCGAAATAGGCCACTAACACCCATATCATGTATAATAGGTGATTCCACAAGTGGCACTACTGGTGGTTCTAGTGGTGCCAAGGGCCAACCACCTCTAGAGAACTATTTACACCACCCTCCTAGATGATGAATCAAGGTTTTCATGGTGGTTTGTATCATAAAAATACAAAAACACACCCCAATAGAATATTTGATAATAGAAAGAATCAAAAATATAATAATAGGAAAGGTATATGACTTCTTGTATAAGTGCCTCGCCCATCTCCCTACTCCTACATCTATGTATGAGTAACTTTGGGACAATAAGAATTAGAAGCAACACTACCTACTTCCAAATGATAATGTTTCTTCAGGGTCATGTTATCTACTATGAGTTAAGGTTTTCTGTATGTTGAGTGTAAATTTCATGTTATAGAGAAAACCACCCATTAATATGTAATTGGTATATCCAGTTAACAATGATTGTTTCATTTCAAAATTGAATTATTTTTAAGTTATTACTCATTTATTTATAAAATATTTTTATATGGTTGAGTTATATAGATCACCATTTCCAATTTACCAAGTCCCATATACTTTATAAATTGAAATGTGGAATCTGTTTAATCAAAACCAATTATTTATCGAATCCCAATCTAAAATGTTTTCACACAATTATATACATAGGAATAAAGTAACCAAAACATGCTACAGGAAATGCACATAATGATATAAATATGGAATGGTATATACATGAAATTTAAATCCTCAATTTCCTATAATTAATAATGAATAAATACTTCCATTCAAAATCATCCAGGGGAAAATATCAATAGTCAAAAGTAACATTAAATAAAGTGTGTCACACAATAGGGAAATGAAGACATATATAATAAGAACAATAATGGAAAACATGTCCTATTCTAGCTAATTTTTTCTTTTCACTATACATGGGTTAACAACGCCCACACATAGGCTACTCATAATGATCCAAGATGTCATATTTACCTTTTTTAACATCCTTATTAGTAAGGTAATGAATATGGAATAAAATAAACTCATTTTATGTCACTTTGTTATGTAATAGACTTGCTTCACTCATATATAACTAAATTCGTTGGAAACATGGCCTCAAGTGTACCTCCTCGTACAATAGTGGCTACCTGTTGTTAGTTAGGGTCTTTGGTGGAAGTGTGTGGAACCTTTAACCACAAGATCAGAGTGTAGTAAAATGGTATATGTACACCATTCAATAGTGTAATCCTAATATATAACCAAAAAGTGGAAAAACTAATAATATAAATAACTATGTAATCATATCTATCAATTCCAAAAAAATTATCAACATGTAATTCTATATAAAAAGATGATATTGGGGGATCATAGATACATGTATATAAATCATGCTATAGAAAAAAAACCGAAGGATATATCTAATGTAATTTCTAGTATAGGGTCAGTCCTCATCTGTCCTATACTATGCTATCCCAATAGTCATGCCACAAAAACTGGTCTCTTTCCCTTACTAATACCTCTATAATGAGATTTTTCTAGGTATAAAACGGTGCCCCGAATTGGGTGTGATATATAATGAGTAGGCCATAACCAATGGCATCTAATTCCATCCTATATGTGATTATATAGTAAATAGGGAGTACGTAATAGAAAAGGTTTTACGTGAAATGTGGTAAATAAATAACCCACATAGAGCTGGGTTCCCATGGAATACATGTCCCCTACAAATTTCTTCATATTAGGACGAAATATTTTTGAGAAAATAGTCAATAATGATTTAATTTATCTCAATGTTTTGGGATCTATAACATAGCCAATGTTATTCCCATGAATCATATTTTATTAAGATATATATAACAAGGACAAACAAATATTAATGCTCTGACCAAATAAAAGATTATTATTTGGCTTGGAAGCCATGTCCTATAATTAACTTATTACTTAACTTGAAGTAAACCTGAGCACATCATTTGAAATACTAATTTGTAACCCATATATATCTCTAGGAAGAACATAATCCCAACACCTTAAAATATCATCCTAGGAATTCCAAATAGTTTCACTAGTATCACTCTATGTGTGGTATATATTCACTACCCTTTAAGACCATACTTATCTATTTATAAAGGGAGATCAAGTGTCACTCATGAAGTTTTTAATTATCTCCCCACTAATTTTGTCACTGGAAGTCCATATAGGTAGTCCCTATATCACTTCTAGAATATGTCATATAAGTACAAAGTGATTCCTTCCACGGAGTTATGGTGATATCCCAAGTGTCACCATCATTTAATGATATTTTCATATACAATTAATTTAATTTAAATAATTCATCTATTTTTTAATAGCATTCTGAGTTTGAACCCACGTATGACATACAACATTTCAATATGAATGATCTTGGTGATCGATGTTTAAACACTCCATTTATTTCCACATTTAATTCAGTAGTCTATCACATTTATATGAGAAGTTAACCCACCTCGTATGGTGGCTCAAACCATATACTAGGCATAGAAATCACGGATTCCCAATAATCCTTCTATTAATCTTAATTTGTCATTTTGTTTTTCCAATCCATATCATTCCTAAGTGAGAAGGGAAGATAGGTAAAGTCATAAGGACATTGTATTCCATTCCCTATTTTATTTAATTCTATTTATTTTTTTAATCGTTTATTTTAATGTCCCATAAAATGGTTGAAATAACATACCTAATGAACACACCTAACATTTATTGTTAGTCAACTCCTCATCCCTTGTTGGACTTTAATATGACTTATAATGGATTAAATTGAGTAAATAGAAAAACTCCTAGAAAATATTTCATATTATATTTCCCCAAAATATCCCCATCAAGAGTAAGATAAATAATGAAAGGTGTGTGAAGAATGATTATATTTCCAGTACACATCAAATGAGATTAACCATGGCTCAATTGGAGTCTAGATAAAAGAGATAATTCAATTAATTTCTTTCAGTACGGATGAGGAATCATCATTAGGAAGGGGGTGTTGTGAAATAACCTCGAAAGAATATGTGGGGAGAAGTTAATAAAAATGGAGGGGGGAAATCAATATTTAACCCACAATAATAGGTCGCACAAATTGGTGAACTATTGGATAAACCTTGTTCCAACCATATGACTCGTATTGTCAATGGAACCCCAATCGAATGGATATCTTTTATGTTTTAGACATGACATGCACCAACCATTCAGGGTCACTGCCTATGTGGAAGTAAGGGTACATGCTAGGTGAACAATTTTTCAAACCATGTGTATCTCATTCGAGTGACCTCTAAAAATGGATTGAATCCTTATTCATTTCCATGAATTCACCCTCGAATGGTTTGTAAAACCATTATCCCATATATATGGAATATATGGTTGATAAGAACTGTTACTGCAAACCATGCTCCAACCATGTGCCTCATATTGCTTCTCGAAAAATCAAATCTCCAAACTAAAAAAATAATCCTTGAATGCTCTCTAACCACTCCTTAAAATCTTAGTCACATTCATGAGGAGAAAAATAAATATAAGATATAAAACTAAAATTCTATGTACCTCGTAGAAAAGTATTGTTTTTTCAAAATCCACCTCCCCAACTCTAATATATTTTCATAAAACCAATTGGGCCGAGAAAATAATATAATTATAGAGAGAAGGGGAAAAATAGAAAGAAAACCAATTATTTCTTTTAATCCAATCTTTTAAGACTAGGATTTGTGAATCTCTATATTTCAGGGATCCATATCTTTATGATTAAACGTGTATTTTTGTTGGGATAGATATGGGGTAATTGTTTCCAATCTTATACATGTAGATAAAATAAATGAATCAAGGACTAATCACATCCCATAGAAAATTGGACTTGGTACACTAGAGTTTTTTGAAAATTCATAACATGGTAAAGGGGATGGGGTTTAAAATTTTTCGGTGTTGTAAGACCATCCCATCTTCGTTCTCTAAATAATGATTTACCTACTAAAAAATAAAAAAAGATATTTATTCCTATTTTAGTTTATATACATATCATTATAACAACCTGATATTTCAGAATCGATTTATTTTTAAATAATTTAATTCCTTCGACATCGTAAAATACACATAAAAATGGGTTTAAATAAATGAAATTATCTACTAAAATATTATTATTATTTAAAAATATCGGTTATAATAGATCTAGTAAGGTGTAACATATGAAAAATAATGACTAAATTAGGAAAATTTTATTTATTACGCATATCTAATTGATATATAATCATTATATATAATGATAATAATAATTTTAATGTAAAAGAAATGTCTTCTTAAAACTACAATTTACAAAGAAAACAGTTTCCTCACATTTCACACAATGATGAAAAAATTAAATTTTACCAATTTTAGAAAATTTATTTTAAAAAAATTATTTTTCTGAAATAATCATATCAAATTTATTTAATGTCATTTTTTCGATTTCTTTGAAAAGGTAATATTTAAGATTAATTGTGAAAAATACAGATTTTTGTTTAAATTTTTTCTTTCCATTTAAATAATTTAGAAATTTCATTATTAAAAATATTATTTAAAAGAAATAAAATTTCAATTATATTATAATTAATCTAAATTAGATGTTTGTAATAAATTATGCGATCAATTTTGATATAAAACACCTTATACTTTTGAGAAGTTTTCCTTTGGAAAACTATTTTTCACCACAACTATAGGTTTTATTCTATATTATATTCCCCTTTTATGTGATTTTAATTTGATAAAATATATTGAAAATTCAGAATAAAAAAATAACTATTATGTAATATGTTCAACAAATTTTTTTACTAAAATGAATATTGTAAAAAATAAAAATTATTTACCATTGTTAATTTGTAAAAGGGGTTATCGGGAGTCAAACTAGGAAGAAAATGGTTAAAAATGAACTAAAATTTTAAAATTAAATTTTCTTTGGCCATATTTTGACTTTATTGTTTAAAAAAAATTAATGGTCCATTTCGGATCCTTGTGTCTGTTAAGATGGTATGGAGTATGATATACTCTATAATACCAAATCTATGATCGAAATAATATAGATACTGATTGTAGTATCTAATGATGCTCAATATACAAGAGGGGGGGGAGGGTGAATTGTACACTTTAAAAAATTCCTTTATAACTTTTAATGATGGCTATGTTTAACAAATTTAAACAAGGAAAAAAATTCACAAAACATCTATTTGTAAAAACTTGATTGATTCCGGAAAAGTGATTCTGAGAATGTAATTCGGGAAAGATGGTTCTGGAAATGAAACTTAACAAATGTTTACAAAGATAAATATTCTACCTTAAAGCATATAGAATCTTACTAAAATGGAGTATACAAGTATGAGAAAGTATAAGAGAGTTATACATTCCACAAAAATCAAAATGCAGTGGGAAACTTGAAACAATACAAGTAACAAGTAGTAAATCTTTTAACCCAAAGAGAAGGGTATCCAACAACCAAGGATAAAGGTCCCTTGATTTATACTTTCAAGAAAGTCTATCTTCCCACACCAGGGTAAGCCCTTAATTCGAAGATCAAAGTTTTTCTCGCTAGCCCTCAACATCAAGGTATTCAGCACCTCTATATTCCTCAGGAAGGAAGTCCTCAGACTTTAAGGTAGTCGGCACCTCTTCCTATCCCCGAAATCCCTTGAATGTACTCAGTAAAATTTAGTGTCGCATAAAGCAAATTTGAACAAGGTGTTCAGTACAGACTAAGCATTAAAGCCTCTCTCTAGAAATCAATTCAACAACATGTAATCTCTGGATTCATAAAAGAGTTGTGGGTTTGTCCCAATGAGCTCTTATTTATAGGCATAGCTCCAACGGTGGACTCCCTCCTCCAACAGTCATATTTTTCCATGAATTTCGGACGGGCCTGTATATGTGTCACTCAAACAAAAGTTAGTTAGTAACTGAATGCATGACATCATTTTATAACCATAAAAAAGGTAAGAAAGAAATATGGTGCTTAACCAAATCCATTTTTCAAAGTCTAAGAAAAAATGAACGTTTGGAATCTAACCAAAAACTATTCGGATTCTATACTACATGGATATTTAGATCCCTTTTATCAAGGAATTCAGAATCAAAATTCTATAAAATTATGAGTCTGAAATAATAAGAATTCAAAGTCTGAGTTTATAAGAATTTGGAGTCTGAACTCATAAATGTTCGGATTCTGAATTAAGTAGAATTCGGAGTCTGAACTCATAAAAGTTCAGAGTCTGAATTCAGTAGAAGTCAGTGTCTGAACTCGTAAGAGTTTGGAGTCTGAATTCAGAGAACTCAGAGTCAGAGCTCATAAGAGTTCGAAGTTAGAATTTAGATAACTCAGAGTCAGAACTCATAAGAGTTTAGAGTCTGAATTTAGAGAACTCGGATTCATAACTCATAACAGTACAGAGTCTGAATTCAAAGAACTCGGAGTCAGAAATCATAAGAGATTGAAGTCTGAATTCAGAGAACTCGAAGTCAGAACTCATAAGAGTTTAGAGTCTGAATTCAGAGAACATGTAATCTGAATTCGAATACTGAAAATTGAATTATTTACATCTATGTATATATATGATACCAAGTATTTGGATATGAAAACAAAATTTATACTTAGAATATGAAAAATGAAAACATGGTAAGGATAAATTTCCATGGGAAAGGAAATATTTTCATTATGAAGATAAAACATAGGAAAATGAAATTTTCCTTAAGCTAGTGTATTTTTGATTTTCAAAACATGAAGGAATGGAAGATTTCCTAAGGAAACCTTATTTAATCAAAAATCTCCCCCTTTTTGGAAAGCAAAAACATCCTTAGGAAAAAAATATAATGACTTAGAGAATATTTTTCTAAACTTTAAAAAATAAAACTTATCTCCATTAGCACATGGTTAATGATGAATATGACTAACTCACCCTTAGGCTTTGAATCCACTATGGATCGTATTATTGATTTCCAGAATGAGATTTTTCATTATCTTGAATACGGAAATCTTTGTAATGAAAACTCCCCCATAGATGAACTGCCCCTGTCTTTGGCATAGTATTCTTTTTGACATTCCTTTCTCCTAATTTGTGATTTTCAAAAAGGATTAAAGAGAATTGAAAAGATATTATGGTACAATAAATATTAGTACTAAACATCCAAAAGAAAAGAAACTAATAAAATTCCATGAAAATTGGAAAAATTTATATAGGGAACTAAATACAACAAAATATTAGAATTGAAAAGGTTTGTCTTTCCTTTTCCTTGGTCATAAGTTGCATCACTATGGTCTTCATCTTTTTGAGCTCCTTCTAATCTTTCTGTGATCACTTATGAATATGATCCTGATCATCTACTTTCTTCTCTAAAGCTTTGATTTTATCTTCTTGAGTTTTGAGAGATTCGGCCTGACTCTTTAAGGCTTCTTCTTGCTTGATAAGCTTTTCATCAATCTCAATACAAAGATCTATTTCTCTCTTCCTTGTTTGAGAAACTGAATACAACTTCCCATTCAGATATCTTCTTGTATCTGGGAATTCTATTCTAGAGTTATCTATTTAACAAAACTATTTGTGAGATGTTTTATCTTACTATCTTCAGTGTCAAATGGATCCTTGACACATTCTTGGAATTCATCAAGAATCTGCTTATCTTCAACAGTCTTCCTTGACCATCTAGTTAACTTTTTTGCATGAACTCTTATGGGCTTCATAGTAGATTAGATAATATTTGAATTCTGCCTCTAGTTTTACACACCTATCCATCACCATGGATACTAAATCTGATTTCTTATTTAGTGTGGGTTGAAGCATCTGGCATCTGCAGTCTATGCTTGGAAAAATCAAAATGGTCCCAAAAATCATCTTCAATGGATGAACAATGAAATCATGTCCATGGGATGATGATTCCGAATCTGAAACATTTCTTGGTGAGGTTTCTTTCTCATGCTCAGCAAGTTTCCTCTTTGAAGATCCACCAACATCTTTCTTGTTCCCAACAGCTTTACTAGGTGTATCAACTACCACCTGTTTTCCCTTATCAGCTTTTGTAGTGGCTTCCACATCAGGGAATTCATGTTCACTGTTAGAAAGAGGAACGATTTTATCTTCATCTAGCTTTTCTTTCTCATCTCCTGCCTCAACATACTTAGGATGAATGAAATCATGATTAGAACTCCCTTCTTCAGACAGCTTATTCACATATTCTTCAACATTGTCATCTACACCTTTCTCATCTTTCCGAGGGGTATCATGCTTTGAAGACTCAGCTTCCGAAGATTGGATTGAGAGATTCTCGGATGGGATTTATTTCTCAGGGAAATCATCTAATTTCTTAATCAACTCTGTGGTTTCACCACTACTTTCCGTTTCTTCTTCAACTTCTTCTACTACTTCTACTACTTTTTCTTTGACTTTTTCCTGAGTCACATAATTCATTCCCAGTGTCTTTGGTACATCATCTACCAAGAAAGATTCATGTACCAGAATATTTTTGGAATCTCTCTCAGCATCCTTCAGAAGTGATTGAACTATTTCTGCCTCAGACATCTCCTTATTTTGTTTCTTTTCTTTTTCTTTCTTCTCAAGCTCATCAGTAGTCTTTTTCCTTAAGGATTTTGTTTCAGTATAATCGAAACAAAATCTAGGCTCCCATGATTTCGTATTCTTTTTGTCTTC
Organism: Viscum album; assembly: GCA_963277665.1. Classification (NCBI taxonomy): domain Eukaryota; kingdom Viridiplantae; phylum Streptophyta; class Magnoliopsida; order Santalales; family Viscaceae; genus Viscum; species Viscum album. Next base: position 2,097,855,030 of record OY728125.1, read on the forward strand.
CCTCTACTTAGCTATTACCTCATCTGGATAAGATTTTTTGCTTCTAAGGTTTTGGAGGTACAGATTGGATTTCATTAGATTCCGGGGGTTTCCTTCTTCTTCTACTTCCTTCAACTTCCTCTTCCTTCCAGCCTTTTTAGACGGTTTAGCCACTTCCTGTTTCTTCAGTATGGCTTCATATTCTTCTTCTGGAAAGTTGTAAAAATATAATGATTCCATAGAAAACCCGACTTTCATCCATTTCAAGGTATCATTGCTAACCAACATGACTTTTCAATTCCAAGGATTTGAACTGCAAGGAATTTTAAAAGTCTCTAAGCACCCAACAATCAGTTTTGAAAGAATTGTTGGATACATAATGATCCGGGCCTTCAAATTTCCATTCTTTATATTCTCGATCATAATAAGAATATTCTTAACCAAATTAACCTTCCTTAGATTCACTAAGAAATCCAGGATATACATGTCACTCTTATTCAATGTATCCTTGTCACTTTTTCTCGGAATTATGAAACCTTGAATCCACAATTCAAGAATCCAATAAATTGTAGACCGATGAGCAATCTTCAGAGTCTTTACTTTAGAAAGTCCAAGACAAGCTATAGCCTTAACTTTATTGAAACTTCCATGATTATCAAGAAAATTATGAGAACAAAAATTAACTTCTCATTCATACAGAATACCAACCAAGATAGTAGCCTTGATTTATGAAAGAGTAAAAGTATTCCCATAGCTATTGAAAGAGAACTTATCTCTGCCTTATTCCATAAAAAAACATATTGTTTCATAAAATTGAACTAGAAAATCCGGATAAACTAAATCTTGAGCTCCTGGCTTCGATATAGAAGCAATTTCCCATCCATTCAGTTTGATGTTATTTGAGATGATGGAATCATACTTGGAAAAGAATTTTGGATACACCAACCTTTCTATATAAACCTGCCACTCCGATATTGGCTTGACAGTTCACCTGTATTTCAGAGAATATTATTCGATAGACATTCGGGTTTGAGAAAGATCTGAGAAGTTCGAAACAGACTTAAGTAGAAGGGTAGAACTTCAGCACATGATAGATTGAGTTTTGATGTGGGAAAACAACTGGGGGTCCTTTATATAGGGAAATGGGATGACATTTCATCTTCCAGACTCAATCCAATGACTAAAAATCCTTCTGATCAGATCTGACGGTTGATATGATAGCTACAAGGAAATCTTGGTGGAATCTAATTATTTGAGGTTTTTAAGAAAAAAATTTGGATTTAATGAAAAGCGAATCCGAAAAATTTAAAAAACAAATGAAAATACCAACAAGTAAAATATAATTATGAAAACTTTAGAAAGGAAACATTCCTATCAGATTTCTAGGAAGATTATTCGTATTGATAAAAAATCTTCTTGAAGAACATTATATTCCAAAATTTTTTAAAAAGGAATTTGAAAAACTGACTATGAATTTTTAGAAAATCTTCAATACAAAAATTTAGAAAAACTTCATTACGAAAATTTAGAATGTCATCATTATGAACACTTAGAAAATCTTCATTACAAAAATTTAGAAAATATTCATCACAAAAATTTTGAAAATATTCATTACGAATATTTAGAAAATCTTCATTTAAAAAATTTAGAAAATATTCATTATAAAAATTTAGGAAATCTTCATTAAAAAAATTTATAAAATCTTCATTAAAAAAATTTAGAAAATCTTCATTATGAAAATTTAGAAAATCTTCATTAGGAAAATATAGAAAAATTTCATTACGAAAATTTAGAAAATCTTCATTACGAAAATTTTCATCATGAAAAAAAATTTGTTCTAACTAACAAGAAAATGTACTCCCTCTGTGAAAATGAGTTTATTACTGTAAAGATATTGATTTCAACAGAAATTTTATAAGGAAGATTAATTTATGGTTATCATTCCTAAAATATTTTTAATGTATTCAAATCTATCGGATGGCATAGATTTTTTTGAAAATATTAGCTATTTGATCTTGTGTTCTAATAAATTGAAAAATGATATCTTTGTTTTATGTGTGATACTAAAGAATGTGATGCCTAATATCTATGTATTTTTCATGAGAGTGATTTGCAGAGTTTTTGCTTAAAGTAATGGAACTAGTATTATCAAGTAATGTTTGTGTTTTGGTAAAACTCATACCATAGTTTGTGAGTGTGTGTTGCATCCACAACACTTGAGCACAACAACTTCCGGCTACTACATATTCAGCTTTAGTAGTAGAAGTTTATACTGAGTGTTGCTTCTTTCATAACCAAGTAACTAATGAATATCCAAATAAATGACACATTCTAGATGAATTTTTTCTATCCATTCTACATCCACAAAATTCAGCATCTAAAAAACTTTTTAGAACAAAAAAATTTCTAGATATATAAAAGAGTCCTAAATCCATGGTTCCCTTTAAGTAGAGAAAAATTCTTTTCACTGCCTTTAAATGAGATTCCGTAGGATTGAATTGATATTTTTCACAAAAGAGTACTAAAAACATTATGTCCGGAAGACTAGCTATCAAGTAATGCAAACTTTTTATCATACCTCTAAAAGATGTTTGATCTATTGGCTTCCTAGCTTCATCCAGAGAAAGTGAATTTGAGGTACTGATGGGAGTACTTATAGTTTTAGTGTTGTCATATCCATACTTTTTAAGAAGAACTTTAACATACTTATTTTGGGATATATAGATTCTTTCTAGTTTTTGAGAAATTAAAAATAAAAAAAAAATATTAACTCGCCCATCATACTCATTTCAAACTCATATTTCATTATATCTATAAAAGAATCCGTTAAATATTGTTGAGTTGAACCAAATATAATGTCATCATCATAAATTTGAACAATAAAAACATTTATCTTATCTTTATTTATAAAAAGGGTTGGATCAGAATTTCCCTTAACGTAATTATTTTGAAGAAAAAATCTTATAAGTCTATCATACCAAGCTCGAGGGGCTTGCTTAAGTCCATACAAAGCTTTGTTAAGTTTGAAAACAGGATAAGGATGTTTTGAATCTTCAAAACCAGGAGTTTGTTCAACAAAAACATCCTCTTGTACAAAACCATTAAGGAAAGCACATTTCACATCCATTTGAAAAAGTTTGAAATTGAAGAATGCTACAAAGGATAGTTAAATATGAATAGATTCAAGTCTAGCTACTGGAGCATAACTTTATTCATAGTCTATTTCTTTTTGTTGATTATAACTTTTAGCAACCAGTATAGCATTATTTCCTACTGTGATTCCACTTTCATCACACTTATTTCTGATGACCCATTTTACTCCAATAACATAAGTTTCCTTAGGTCTTTCAACCAAGGTCCATACTTTATTCCTTTCGAATTCATTTAGCTCATCTTTCATAGATTTTATCCAATCATCATCACATAAAGCTTCATCGCTGCCTTTTTTGTTCTAATTGGGAAAGGAATCCTAGATGTTCTACTTCATTTCTTATAGACCTTCTAGTCCTTACAGGTTGATTCACATCAACAATGATATTATCACGGGGATGATTCTATAGAAACAATTGATTTGGGTTTTGTAAAACTTGTTCTTCAATATAAGGTAGGAAGTCTTTTTGGGTAAATTCTTCAGAATCAATTTCTTGGACATCTTCCATATCAGAATGATCTTCTAACAAAGGTTGATAATCAGTTTTTGAAAACACATCCGAAGATGTAGGTTGGGGTTGTTTAAAAAAAAGGGATCAGTTTCATCAAATTTGACATGTATTGTCTCTTCAACAGTTCAAGTGATTTTATTGAAAACTCTATAATCCATAGAAGTTGTGAAGGAGCCTAAGAAAATTCCTTCATCATATTTTGGTGAGAATTTGTGTATATTATCTTTAGTATTTAGAATGAATATGTTTCAACCAAAAACATTGATGTAGGAAAGTCTAGGTTTTCTATCATTCTATAACTCATAAAGAGTTTTATTAAGATAAGGTGTAATCAAAACTTGATTTATAGTATAACAAGAAGTACCTATAGCTTCAGACCAAAAATGTTTGGCTAAAGAATACTCACTCAACATGGTTCTTGTTATCTCTTGAATAATTATATTTCTTCTTTCAAAAACACCATTTTGTTGAGGTGTTCTGGGTGGTGAGAAGTTATGAGTGATGCCTTTTCTACTACAAAAAGTTTCAAAATCAGAATTTTGAGATTCTATTCTATGATCACTATGAATAGTTATCAACGAAATGTTTTTATCTTTCTTAACTTGGGATCTATAACTTTTGAAATAAGAAAAAGCTTCATATTTCTTTCCTAGAAAACAGAACTATGTAAATATAGTGTGATCATCAAAAAAAGACAAATACATAATACTTGACTCCAATGCTTCCAGTTTGTGTTGGGCCAAAAAGATCCATATGCACTAAGTGTAATGAATTAGTAGTTAAGAATTCACCGACTAATTTAAAACTTGATTTATGTTACTGGTCATATTGAAAAGGATCATAAACTTTTGAAGAATCAAATCTATGTTGCGGTAAATCCTTAAATAATATCTGCTTAGAGATTTTTCATAGGTTCCTAAGGTTACAATGTCGTAACATTCTATTCCATAACCAAGAATGATCTTCCATTTCACTAAGGCAAGGTATGTCTTGGCTCTTAAGGTATTCTAAGTTTAGTGTGTATACATTATATTGCCTATGAGAAGAAAGAATAAACTCTTCTTTGGAATTGTGTACTAAGCACTTGTCATTTCTAAAATTCAAAAGGTAACCTTCATCACATAATTGACTTATGTAGATTAGGTTGTGCTTAAAAACCTTAAAAAATAAAACATTTGAAATAAAAATTTTTCCAAGAAGAACAATGTTATCTATACCAAAAAATTATCCCTTAGCAGTATCTACGAAAGTTACTATTTCTCCTTTCATCTTGATAAACTTTTCAAAGTATTTTCTGTTACCCATCACAGGCTAGGAACATCCATTATCCATGTACCATGTATTTCTGTTTGTAATTTCTTTAATTCCATAAAAATAAGATATCTAGACATTCAGAATCCAAACATTCTTGGATCCAGAAACTTCAGAAAGAAAAATCTTAGGACTCCATATCTTCTTTAAAAAATAGGCTTTACGAAATCCTAAAGAATGAGTTTTTTTAATTAATAATTTTTCCCAATGCCCACCACACAGACACTTAGTACAGAATGGAGCACTTTGTGGAACAAAATAATTTTTACTAAAAATCAGTTTAGAACTAGTATAACCAAATCTAGATTTATTCCTTAGAGGTCAGATTTGAGAATACATCTTATCAGAATTTTCCTTACCTAAGGTAATGTTTGAAAAACACTTCCTGAAGGAAAATATTTTGGATTTTAGTTTAATAACTAAGCTCTTATATTCCAAAACATTATCTTTAGCACTAGAGTTAGGCTCGAAAACATTTTCATTGAAATTAATTTTTCTAGATCCTTAGAAATTGTATCCATATTATAATTTACTTCCTCATGGTTTTTTAAAATACTTTGGAAATAATTTTTTTATCAATATCTTTTTAAAGATATGATATTTCATTAGAAAGAATAGTATTTCTATAATTTTCTTTATCAAGATTTATCTTGAGTTTTTAATTCTCAATCTCGAGGAGTTTAGTAAATCTAGAAACATCTTCATAGGTAGGTAAAGTATCATCTTCATCAGAAGAAGATTCTTCATCTAAAGAGTTATAATATTTACTATCACAATAATTAGACTTCAAATATACACTGGTCATGGATTCAACATTGTGTACCTTAGCCATTAAGCAATGATTTTCAATAGGTAGTCTGGCTATTAAACCAAGATTCTTCTGTCCAGAAGATTTGTAATCTAAGGATTCATTTGAAGAGTCATAACCACTGGAACCTCAGGTGTCATTAGATTTCAAAACATTCTTTGCTTTAGCTTTGTAGTAATTCTTTCTATTCCTCACATAATGATTTTCCCTTTTTCTTATCTCTTTTTTCTTTTCTCTTAAGCATAGGATAATCATGCCAAATATGTCCAGCTCTTTTGCAATCATAGCATGTGACTTTTGAATCTTTCCTATCTTTCCTTTCTTCCTTCTTGTATCTGGATTGAATTTTCTTATGTCCAAAAATGTTGTTAATAATTCGAGAAAGATTGGAAAGTTAATTTTATGAAGATTCACTTCCACTAGATTTAGATTGAATAAAAACCTTCTTAGATTAGTATCTTGTAACTCTCTCAGGAGTATTGGATTTAATATGATCTGAAGTTGTTGCCAAAGAAACACTGCCATTCCCATTATTCTTCTAAATATTTTCAGTATGTCTCTTCATTCTAATCTCATGTTGAAAAAGAGTTCCAAAAATTACATCAAGATAAATCGGTGTAACTTTTCTATTCTCATCTATAGGTGTCCTCTTGGATTACCACTCATTGGGAATGATGTATATGATTTTATCCACAAGAGTTTCATCATATAATCCTTTCTCACACAAGGATTGTAAACTATTAAAAATAGTCATGAATCTTTGTTGCACCTTACATATGGGTTTTCCATAAGGAAAGTAGATACCATGATATTCAGCTTTGAGTATGGCTCTTCTAGTTTCAATGAATTTGGACATTCCAAAGTTTGTAACTTCAAGTTTCTTCCAAATACAATTTCATGCTTCACAATATGAAATTTGGATATATATATATTTGTAGTCATGGAACAAAGTAATGTATTGAATAACTTATAGTTAAGTTGATATTCATGCTTTTCTTGGATGGTGAAGGTACTAACTTCTTTGTCAGGGATTTTATATCCTCCAGTAAGCATTACAAAATTGTCTAAACTAGTGTTGATAAGAAATGTCTTCATGCGATCTCTCTAGTATTCACAATCATTCCCATAAAAAATAGGTGGTCTAGTTGGATTTAGGTTTTCTATGGAACTGAAAGTGATTCCTGCCATCTTAAAGGAAAGTATTTCCACACAAACTTTTTAGTAGTAAAATTTTGTAAACAAGGATAAAAACACTAAGCAAGGAAAAAATAGAAAAATGAAAAATATGAGCAAGAAAACATATATGTGAATATAAGTATTTTAGAGAACTCCTCAGATACAAATTGTTAAGATGGTATGGAGTATGATATACTCTATAATACCAAATGTAGGATCCAAATAATATAGATAATGATTGTAGTATCTAATGATACTCAATATAAAAGATGGTGGTGAATTGTACTCTTTAAAAAATTCCTTTGGAACTTTTAAGGATGGTTATGTCTAACAAAGTTAAACAAGGAAAAAATTAACAAAACCTCTAGTTCTACAAACCTGATTTATTCTAGAAATGTGATTCCATGAATGTAATTCCGGAAAGATGGTTCTGGAAATGAAACTTAACAATAGTTTACAAAGATAAAGATTCTACCTTAAAGCATATAGAATCTTATTAAATGAGAGTATACAAGTATGAGAATGTATAAGATAGTTATTCTTTCCTCAATAATCAAAATGAAGCAGAAAACATGAAACAATGCAACTAACACGTAGTAAATCTTTAAACCCAAAGAGAAGGGTATCCAACAACCTTGGATAAAGGTCCCTTCATTTATACTTTTAAGAAATTCTATCATACCCACACCTTGGTAAGACCTTGATATGAAGATCAGAGTTTATCTAGCTATCCCTACAATCCCTCAACTTTTAGGTAGTTGGAACCTCTTTCTTCCTCAGTAAAGAAGTCCTTAAACTTTAAGGTAGTCGGCACCTCTGTCTTCCTATCCCCGGAAACCCTGGAATTTACTCAAAAACATTCGAAGTCCCACGATGAAAATCTGAACAAGGTGTTCAGTACACAATAAGCATGAAAGTATCTCTCTATAAATCACTTCAACAGCATGTAGTCTCTAGATTTATAGAACAATTGTGAGCTCGTTCAAATGAGCTCCTATTTATAGGCACATATCCAACGGTAGGCTCCCTACTCCAACGGTCATATTTTTCCATGAATTTCAGAGGGAAATGTACACGTGTCACCTAAAAAACAGTTAGTTAGTAACTAAATGAATGAAATAATTTTATAACCATACAAAAAGTAAGAAAAAATATGGTGCTTAACTAAATCCATTTTTCAGAGTCTATGAAAAAATGAATGTTTGGAATTTAACCAAAAACTATTCAGAGTCTATAATAAATGGATATTCAGATTCTATTTTTCAAGGAATTCAGAATCAGAATTCTATAAAATTTGGAGTCTGAAATCATAAGAAATCCGAGTCTGAGTTTATAAGAATTCAGAGTCTGAACTCATTAAAAGTTCGGAGTCTGAATTATGTATAATTCAGAGTCTGAACTCATAAAATTTCTGAGTTAGAATTCATAGATCTCAGAGTCAGAACTCATAAGAGTTCGGAGTCTAAATTCAATGAACTCAGAGTCAGAACTCATAAGAGATCGGAGTCTAAATTCAGAGAAATTAGAGTCAGAACTCATAAGTGTTCAAAGTCTAAATTCAGAGAACTCGGAGTCAGAACTCATAAGAGTTCGGAGTCTTAATTCAATGAACTCAGAGTCAGAACTCATAAGAGTTCTGAGTCTAAATTCAGAGAATTTGGAGTCAGAACTCATAAGAGTTCAGAGTCTGAATTCCGAGAACTCAGAACCTGAATTCTGATCCTAAAAACAGAATGCTTTACATCTATGTATATATATAATTCTGAGGTTTTGGATATAAAACTGAAATTTATACTTAGAATATGAACAATGAAAATGGGGTAAGGAAAAATTTACTTGGGAAAGGAAATATTTTCCTTATGAAGATAAAAGATAGGAAAATGAAATTTTCCTTAAGATAGAGTGTTTGTGATTTTCAAAACATGATGGAATTTAAAATTCAGAAGGAAACCTTATTGACTCAACAATGTCATGTGAAAAAAGAGGGTCTAATTCAATCATTAAAATAATTCAATTTATGTCATGTACCCCACATATAAAGGGACACCCTGTTGCCTCTCCCCTTTACACTTCTAGAGCCCTATGATTCATAAAATCCATACTGAATTGAATTCCATAATCCTCTAGTAGAATCTAAGATTCCTTTTTTTGGATTAGAAATATATCCTAGTGATGATTTCTAGAAACCTAAGGAAGTTGTACGTAGAGGGGGTAACTTTTTTGTAACATTTTTTTATTTTGTTTCTTCTTCCACACTATTAAAATATTATTCAATCATGTTGATATAATAAAATTAGGAAATACCATATAATTAAATATTAATATAGTAATAGATTAAATTAAATAAATTTCTTCTTCTTTAAAATTTTGAATGAATCCATGGATCCTATGTATGGTGGACTATTTCCTGTCGTGTGTGTGGCAGACCACCGCTTTATGAAGCCATGAGATTCATTTTCCACTGACTCTTTACATGTATGGTAATAAAAGATAAATTTTATGAATATATGTGATATATATGACATAATATTGATTCTATAAAATTAATAAACCATCCAATTCCTTACCCTTTTACTCATTAGGGAAATCATATTTCAATGTCATGCATATGTATGACATACCATCTGCACGAAGTGATGTGATTCCTTCTCCATGTTCAAATTATATTCATGTTTCCAAAAATGTATCTAATGAAAAATCATGATATTTATAAAATTAATATAATTTTACAGATGACATAATAATATAATTTTCTTTAGATTAATAACATTCAAGATAAAACATGTATAAGAAAACAAGGCAAGTAACACCCAAACTAATATTAATAATGAATTATTGTTAACGAATATGTGGTAAAATGTTATAATAGGATCATATATGATATTATGAACATAAATATGGTCCAATTATAAACTAATAACATGATTATAACTATTATATAAGAGAATAAATCATTTTAAACTAAAGGAAAGTGCGAGGTAACAGATTTCATCAAAATTTCTATTCCATTGAGAAATATTTGTTCATATTCACCTATTCACTTTTAAGTTGTGTATAGACATCCCCTTTGACTTATTTTAAATGAATAAATATCTAATAATAAATTTTCATTATTCAATTATTTCTTATTCTTTCAAATGGTTACTGTTTGAATGTTTCTTAATAGACACTAATCTATTTTACATCCTTTCTTTTCTTTTAGATTTTATTTAATTTCATTGATAAAATAATATAATTTATCCTTCTTATGATCCAATAATTCTATTATACCCAAAATATTCAAGGTAATTCTATATTTTCTTCCTTATATTCTTATAATTTGTAATTAAATCATGAAATGATATTTTTAAAAGAAAAACCAAATTTATATCACTTTAAAACAGATATTTTTTTCTACCATGTCTATTTTTAAAATTTATTTCCAAAATTAAGTTTTATTTAGTCATATTATTCATTAAGGAAATGTAATGTTATTTTTTATTTTTAAAAGGGTTTTAAAATAATCTTACTAGTTTTTTTTCAAATAGTACATTTTCGACACAAGCTTAAAAGGGAGGTTATGTTAACTTATAAATTGATAAATTACATCCCCACCACTGTAATCATTTTTTAAAATTCATATTCTTCCGAGAAATATCAATTTTTTTCATTGAAAAATAATTTATTTATTATTTTTTAATATCTCACTCATATTCCCTTTATTATTAAAGAGGAAATATGATTATTTTAAAAACACCATATTATTGATGAACTAATAGTCACAACTCATTTATTGATTATGTTTGTGATTGATAACATCCTCTTAAAGAAATCACATTCCTGTGATCATTTTCTATTTGAAATTTAATTTCACTAATATATATATATATATATATAAATATATATATTATTTGTATAATGGATGTTATTATTTCCTAAACAATTTTTCATTTTTACATGTAGTGTTTACATGGAAATTTATTTTACTGAAATTATGAAGTGTTGATAAATCGATATTATTTAATCAATATGGATATTTTATGATATGGAATGTTAAAAATAAATTAAATAAATTATTTGATATATGAGGAATGATTTATAAATTTAGTGATGGGTGGGGTTTTGAATTATATATCCCCTCAATGAAATTATTGGCTTAATGAGGTAATTCGGTCAGCAAAATTAAATAGAGATTTTCCCATAGCATTAAAGTTTCTTATAAAAGGTCTCGAAAGTATATATTTCATGATGTATGCGATCATGATATCCAAAATTAATCATTTACTTCATTGTGAATTCATATATTATTTTCCATGTTACTATTAGATCAATATTATCCATAGATGTATTTTTTTTAAATTTATTAATTAAATGGAATAATTATCATGTAATTTATCTTTCCGTATTGATTATGTCCTATTGATTTATGATAGATTATGCTATATATATCCCATATTTAGAATTTGATATCATTATTATTTTTTGTTTATTTTCTATAATATATGAATAAGTATTATTGTGTTGAGTTCAAGGATACAAAATGACTTCTTTTAATATATTTTACATTCCATCCCCCAATTTGAAAAATGTATCACAGATTTATCTAGCTATACAAAACCAAAAAATCTATCTTTAATTTGCATTTGAATCTTATATCTATGAAATTTATATAAATTAGACCCCAAATATGGGTTATACAAGTTGGGGATGTTAATTTTGGTATGATGGAAAATATAATAGAAACTTGTGATTTAGATTAAGGAATATAGAGTGTAGGGAACATAACCCCATCATAAACTATGATGATAAGCATTGAAAAACATCCTAAAATATTGGTAAGAAATATATTATCTAGTTATTCAAATAAATACATCCCTATTATATACTATAAGTGGATTTAGAATTATTACAGTTGAATCTTGGGGTGATAACCCCAAAAAGAGTTAGTCGAGTATATCATGACCATATTCATGATGCATTGTGAGTGTTCCCTTACTTTGAACATAGTTTGAAACTCCTAGGGAATATTCATATCATATTTCATATTTTCTTTAAAAACCATTATAAATTATTTTAAAATAATTATGTCCCCAAAACTATGATTATGATTCCATGATTAAATGTGCATATATTTTCAATTTCTTTTACATTTTCAACATATTTAGAAATACAAATAATAATTTAAATTCATATTTTTTATGTTCTAATAAAATATATTCCATTTATATAAATGGAAACTAGAAAAAACAAGTTTATCATAACTTGAGACCAATATATAGATTACTCAATTTAGAAAGCCAAAATAGCTAGTATTGGAATCGAGAAGATCACAACTATAATAAGGAATCTTAATTATTTTATTAAAAATAACCTTTTTAAGGGATCAACATGTTGTTACATAACATTATTTTCCTATGTTGGATCCCTTTTTGTGAAATAACACCTCATGATTTATTGGGAAAACTAATCCAATGGTAGATGATAATTGTATTATGTCCCTTGAGAAGATATTTATATCCTTGGGAAGTGATGACAAGGAAATATTTACACATGATGTGTATTATATCAAATTAGATGTCGATCAACTGTGTTAATTGATACATAATACAATGGAGGAATAATAAATATAACTAATTGAATGAAAAGAATTTAAATTGAAATTCTTTGACAAAAATTCCCCTCATGAATAATGAACTAAAATAAAAACAATGTTCAATATATTACTAAAAAATGATGATGAAATTTTTGTAGAGTATGTGGATTCCTTTATAAGACAACCTAGATATAATATATATTAAATATTTCATAAAAAAATTAATATTAACTATTTTATTGAAGGGAATAATAATTTTCTTTAAAGGGAAATAATCTCTCAAAATTTTTATCGAAATAATGATTTTGTGTATACACAATAAAAATAGAGAAGAAATTTTCTATATACTATATATTTAAAGGGAATCCTGATAAGAATAGTATGGAATTGGGAAATTAATGGACAAGTGGATGACGAAAATCAATAAATTTCTCACATGTGATTATTCTGGAAAGAAAAACCCATATAATTTCTTGATGGGAATGATATATTTTTTCTAGTGTGGAGACAAAAACTATCAAGTGCATGAATGAATGGCCAAGAATGAATCCTTTACGCATTATTATTTCAACTATTTTTTTAAGGGGAACAAAAATACATTCAGTAATTTCCGAGTAAATATAACTCAGTTAAATTTTATGGATCAAGGTCATGTTTATGCTATAACTATATTGAAAAAGTGTAATAATTAATATTCATGGGAATTTGGATTCATGAATTATTTTTTAAAAGTATGTCAGCTTTTAATTTCTAGATATATTAATCATGAAATATATAGGGGTTGTATTGAAATATTTTTTATTGATGTTATTGAAATAAAATGATGAATATTACCAATAATCACAAAATGTGATCTAATAGAATGTTGATCTTCTTGGAAAACATGTGATTAAGGGAAGTTAACTCACAATATCTGGCTAGTGTTGAAATAATGATAATAAATGTAGGATTATGTGATATTATTTAAATTAAACTTGTAAGTAACTTAATGGTTTATATAATTATTTTTTATTTCACTTCATTCTTGAATTTATGTGGTCTATTGGATAATATGAGAATATATTTATGGAAAATGGAAAAAATTAATTATATGGAAGTATTCATTTTTTTTTATTAAGGTTTTATAGTGATCAATATGTATATATATATATATTATGTGACATTAATCATTTTATAATGATTCTTGGGTAAATTATATTAATCTAATTTGAAAATTCAGGGACCTTTCTTCTAAACTTTTGGAAATTTAATTTGGCCAGACATATCTTGGAAGGGTCTTTTGCTTTACTACTTATCAAATGATTTGTGCTGAACATTGTGATTATTTTTGAGGTTCTACAGATTAATATAATATTAAAAAATATAATAATTTTTTTTGGAAAATATTTATAGATATGTATAATGTCTTTTTATTATTTTATGGATTATATGATTCCCTAAATTTTCTTCAGGAATGAAAAATTATACTCGAATACTCATCAATTGATGCAATTTATGGGGGTGAAATTATTATGATAAAATGTAAATAAATGTAGTAATTATATATCATAATTTCCTATATATTTATAGTAAAAAAACCCATAAACATTAGTAAAATTTAATCGAAATAAAAATGTTATCTTTTTTACATTCATTTCAGTTGAATCAATTGTCATTTAGTAAATCATAAATTTGTCTTTTTGGGTTTAAATTATCCAGATCATCATCTATATCACTCTCCATAATTAGTTATAATTATCTTTTATGTCCATATCTTCACTTCCCGTCAACTTTATACTTATTATGAATCCTAGTTTTTTGTTATTCAAGATGACCATTGTATTTCCCATTCCATATTTTAAGAGGATGATTTATTGACATATTTTATGATGTTGGTATCCAAAAAAGAAGGAAACTATAATGACTGAGATTAAAATGTGAGGGAATAATTTATTTATGGGGGTAAAATTTTAAACCAATATATTTTATAATCTATGTATCTTTAATGTAAATTAATTTCTTGGATAGCATGTGATCTAGGAAATGCCAATTTAAAATGAAGCACATTACCCTATTAAAATATTGTTATTTCAAAATTACCATTACAAAATATCATTTATGTTGGATTTTAGGAATATGAATAACTAAATTATGAAAAATATGTGGACTAAATTTGGTCATTGGTTATGTATTTATTATAAATGAAAATAATAATCACATGAAAGTATATGAAATATTCTTTAAAAGGTAGTATTTATAAAATAAAAAAGTTTCATCTAATTTTTTGTACCAATGTTAGGTTTAATTTATACCAATTTTATAAGATTTTTTAAATTAAATAAAATTTATTTTTTAAATAAAAATATCAATATTATATTAATGTAAATTTTTTATGTTTTGAAAAATTAAATTTTTCAATGAAAAGTAAAAAGAACTGATTCTCATTTCAAAACCATTTTTTAAAGAATATACAGGTTCCATTTTCTTAATAATATATTTTAAATTATATATTAGTAAATTATTTTAAAAATTAATTCAATTTAGGTCAGTTTAACTAATTATAAGTTCAACTTTGATATAAAACACATTATATATTTGAAAAAAATCCATTAAAAACCCATTTTCACCACTTTTTGGATTTTATTTTAATTAGATTCTACAAATTATTTGTGGTCAATTTTTTTAAATAGAGGTATTATTTTGAATTAGAATAAGTTCCAATATTTAATAAGGTCAACTTAAATTTTTACCTCAATTAATAGTGAAATGGATAAAAATAATCACTGTGTTTATGTTGAAAATCATTTTACCGACCTGTTAAAATAAGAATATATTGGTTGGAAATGACATAAAACATGAAAAATTGATATTTGATGGATATATTTCTAGCTTATTTCATCCAAGGTTCACATATGGTTTGTTTTTATCCTTTTTCATGTGAAAAAGTTTGTTGTAATTCGTTTTTTTGAAGAATACCTAGTTTGTACTCTCCCTCACTTATAAGATGCCACCACTGTACTATCTTCCTTAAACATTAAAAGTTATTTTATTTTGAAAATATATTAAAAAATACACTATTTTCTCCTAAAAAAACATAGATTCATTGGATTTTACATTAATACATCTATTTAATTATTATTGTTCAAACCTAAAGTTGTTTTTTAAATAGGTAACGTTCTTAAATGAGTGTTTTTATTTTGTTTCTACTTTCACATCTTTAAAATATTATTCAATCATGATGATATAATAAAAAATATATCTCACATATGATGATATTTTATTATGTTAATAAAATAATCTATATATGTCTCCTCTTGTATCTAATGGTAAACATAGAATTTAATAGGGGGAAGATCAGTAAAGCAAAATACATAAAGGCTTGGAAGAATCTAGAAAGGATCTATGAATATAACATAGGGGAAGATCCTACCTTCCAGGTGAATTCCCTACACTAGAAACTGTTTAGGGAAGGAGATGTTAATCATCTTAGACTTATGTTTTATAAGTCAATTTTTGTTGAGGAATCGTCAGGAGTCATAATGACAGAAATGTGAAATGAAAGGACATTCAGAAGAAAGAGAATACAATGAGAAAAAAATGATTTACATGGTTCAAGAATAATCCCTAAGTCCACGTAGAGGCATAACTTCACTAATTCAGGAGCATAAATTATAGAGGTTTTTTAGTAGTAACCCTAGCTTGAAAAATGGCTTTAAAATGGAGAACACTACTAGAAAAACAGCTATTTGCGACGGGCTAGTTGCGACGGGATCCCGTCGCAAATGGCTTTTTGCGACGGGACCCCGTCGCAAATAGCCCGTTGCTGAAAACGCCGTCGCAACTACACTTATTTGCGACGGGCCCGTCGCTATAGCGTTTTATTGCGACGGGCATTCTCCCCGTCGCAAATAGTATTCCGTATTTTTGTAAAAACTTTTAAAAACGTTTTTGCGACGGGACCCGTCGCAAATACCTTTTGCGACGGTACCGTCGCAAATACTATTTGCGACGGTACCGTCGCAAAAACGTTTTTAAAAAAATAAAAAAATATTAATAATACTAGTATTTGCGACGGGCATCGCATCCCGTCGCAAATAATATTGATAGTATTTGCGACGGGACCCGTCGCAAATAATATTTTTTAAAAAAAATAAAAAACTATTAATAATATTAGTATTTGCGACGGGTATAGTATCCCGTCGCAAATACTATAAAAAAAATAAAAAAAATAAATTTTTAATAAATTATTTTAATGAATATAATAATAGAATTATAATTTACAAATGAAAATAATAAATTATTTTAATTACTATAATAATAGTAAAATTATAATTCAAAAATAAAAAATAATAGAATATTAATAAATTATTTAATTAATATAATAATATTACAATTATAATTCATAAATACAAAAATATTAATAAGTTATTTTAATTAATATAAAAATAATAGAATTATTTTACATTCAAATATTAAAATAATTCATGTATTACAAAAAAAATAATTAAATTATAATATTATAAAATTTTAATATATATATAAAATTTAATATTATAAAATATAAATAATATTATTATTCATATTAATATTGTTATTTAAAAATATAATATTATTAATATTTTATAATGAGACAGAAACTACGAATAGAAAAAAAAAATTTGATTTCTCAAATTTTATAACTGAAATACAAAATCTAATCTGAAGGAGGGGGGGGGGAGGTGGGGGATCTGCAGATGGTGGTGGAGGAAACTCCACCCCTAAAGCATGAGTGAGTCGGCGCATGTACTCCATCTGCTCCTGATGCTGCTGCTGCCACCGCCTCGTCTGCTCCTCGTACAGCTGCTGCTGGCGTCGACGCTCCTCCTCATGCTGCTGACGAATCTGCTCCTGCTCCTGTCGGAGACTCTCTATCTGTGCAGTCTGAGATCGCAACTGATCCTCATACTGTGTAGAAAAAGATGCACGAGCTCCTCTCGAGCTGGACGCCGACATCGCAGCACTGCCATAATAATCTCCGGGAGTCAGTCGAGAGCCGATACCAACTACCCGGCCCTTCTCGAAAGCATACTGGGTGGCCTGCATCCATGCCGCCTCATCAAACTGACGGGCAGTGGTCTGATCTGATGACTCGGCCTGACTCTCAGGCCGGGTCTGTGACGCTGCGGCCTCATATGACTCCTATAGTTGCAATTTAAAATTAAAATTGTGAATATATTATATGCAGTTAATTTTTAAACTTGAAAACAAATTATACTGACCACGATGTGATGCTGACGATCACCTCTGAGCTCCCCAGTAGCAGGATCACTATACATCCTCCGATATACGTCGTACTCTGTAATATCGGGGTGCTCGACAGCCTATAAGAATAAAAAATAAACTGTTAATATTTATAGTTATATAAAATATTTATAAATAATGTACGTACCAGATGCTGTCTATGAGTACTGAAAGAACGACTCCCAGCTCGATGAGTCACCTCCTGTCTCCCCCGATTCTGCCTCCCCAGCGATGATCTCCTCTGAAAGGCACCACTCAACCAGTGCGCACATAATCCATCCCATACATGGGATGAAATATACTCTGGTCGGTGTGCTCTACATGACTCCTCAAAATCTGACACTCCTGCTTTCTTCATCGCAGCTTTTCTTAAATTGTGCAAAAACTGACGAAGGCGATCACGCATGGCCACCTCCCATGCCTCGTGGATGGCGTCACGCATGGTATCCTCGATCGGATACCATAAACCCTACAAAAAAATCAAAATATCAAGTTAGAAATGAAATAATTTTCAAAATAAAAATTATTTATTTACGTACGTACCAGCCAATGGTCGAACATGGCCTGCTGCACATCAATGGGAATCTGCTCCCATGTGGTCCACGGCTGAGAGAAATAGTTGCGCAAAATAGAGCTGCCCTGTCCGACTGCTATATGCGGAAAACTGAAAAAAATAATAAACATTTATTATGTGAATAGATTATTGAAATCTTAGTCAAATCCACGGGTTATCACACAGGTTATCACACCTCCGGGTGCGCGGATCAAACCCAAGGCGTGGACGTCGCTCGGGGACGGGGTCAGGAATCATCAATCGTGCAAGACCGCGCCCCCTCCGCGTACTCCCTGAAGCGCCTGCAGGCTGAGGGTCATCTGCCAGCAACTCATCCGCATCGAAAGGCAGGTCAGCATCCGTCAACTCACGAAATGTGGCCTCGTCCATCTGAAACAGAAAATGTTAATGTTAGCAAATAATTGATAATTACTATTATATATACATATATACATATTATGATTGTATATAAATACCATGGAATTCTATAAGTGTTCATCTTCATCATCATCTTCATATATGTCAATGTCATCTTCATATTCCTCCTCAACATCATCGATATCCATTCGAGTTGCAGTTGCTTCATCTCTTACCATTTCAAATTCATGTGTGACATCATTAACATCATCGTCATCACCGACTCTTAAATGTGGGGTGTCGTCATCGATACTCATGTCTCTTTGTAAAAAAGATTGATTTTGAGTACTCTCTTGAAAAACTTCAATTCTTTGCACATCAGTGAAAGCACATTCACTTTGACTAAACTGATTGTCTCGAATTTTGATTTTTATTACACTCCACCAATCAGTCAAGTCTCTTGATGTTGCACAGTACTTTGCATAATAAACTTGATATGCCTGTTGAGCCAATAAGAATGGTTCATTTACTGCGAGAACACTTTTACATTTAATATCGATGATTCCATGAGTCGGATGAACACGCACGGCTCTCTCTGTATCCAACCAACGACATTTGAACATGGTTATGTAATGTTGTCCAAGATAACAGAGTTCAATGATTTCATCAAGTATGCCATAAAAGTCAACTTCATTTTCTCGATGATGAGATCCTCTCAAGCTAACTCCACTGTTCATTGTTTTTTTTGATTCCCCATATGCATGTGTGTGGAATCGAAATCCATTCACCACATATGCATTATAAGTTTTAACAAGTTTGGAAGGTGGGTTACTCAATACACACAGCCGTTTGTCAATTTTATCAGCATGTCGAGACACCTGAAAATTTGTGAAATAATTATCAATATAGTAAACTATACATTGAATGAGTTGCTAAAAGATAAAGAATTTATGTTACCAGTTTTTGAAACCACTGAGAGAAATTTTTCAGTCGACGTTCTTCGAGAGCAGCTGCTGTAATTTGTGGAATTTGTTTCTTGATATGATTATCATACAACCTATAAAAACCAAAGTTATTTACTGTAACATAAATGATAGAATAAGTGATATAAACACTTACAGTACAACTGATGTCATCTCTTCACAGTTGAGCAGAACATACATATGAGCTCTATGATGTTCATCATCTGAAAGCCAGCGTTCAGAAACTCCACCAAAACCAAGCTCTGACTGGTTGAAAACAGATAATTGATTGTCGATTTCATCAATATTCCTCTCATTCCGTCCCATTCGGTTGTGTTTTGAAGGATACTCAGATTCAAAATAATGGGAGCAGAAAAAAGATATTTCCTCTTGCAAATAAGCTTCTGCAATAGATCCTTCAACAGATGCTTTGTTGCGTACTTTTCTTTTCAATTTTTGCATGCATCTTTCAAATGGGTACATCCATCGAAACTGTACCGGACCTCCACATTTGGCTTCATATGGCAAATGTAACATCAAATGTTCCATTGAGTCGAAGAAAGACGGCGGGAATATTTTTTCCAATTTACATATAATTACAACAACTTCTTTTTCAAGTTTGCCTAGAGCATCATAATCTGCCGTAGCCGCACAAATTTCCCGAAAAAAATGAGACATGTCTGTTATGGAATCCCAAATCACAGAATTCAACAGACCTCTTAATCCAATTGGTAGAAGTCTCTCCATTATAACATGACAATCATGACTTTTCAATCCAGTAATATGACCATTCTTTACACATCTACCCAAATTGGAAGCACAGCCATCTGGAAGTCTCAAATCTGCAATCCACTGACAAAATAATAAACGGTTTTCTTTAGACAGTGTATAAGCTGCTTTTGGTTTCAGTAACCTTTCTGTTCTGACATTCTCAAATAGTTCCAATTCTGGACGTCTGCAAATTTGGGCAAGATCTAAACGTGCATTTACATTGTCTTTGCTCTTTCCTGGCGTATCCAAAACTGTATGAAACAAATTATCAAAACAGTTCTTCTCAATATGCATGACATCTAACATGTGTCGGACCAACAAATCAGACCAATATGGCAAATCCCAAAATATGCTACATTTAATCCAATTGTGTTCTTTCCCAAAACCAGAAATTTTCTGTTGGTTTATTGTGGGACCAAAAGTGATGGGAGGTAATGAAAATACAACCGATTTTAACTCCGAACCTGATA
The DNA here is from genome assembly GCA_963277665.1 of Viscum album. NCBI lineage: Eukaryota > Viridiplantae > Streptophyta > Magnoliopsida > Santalales > Viscaceae > Viscum > Viscum album. Next base: position 2,097,875,910 of record OY728125.1, read on the forward strand.
GCATTTTTGGAGGTCCATCCCTTTCAACTGTTCCTTTTCTGAAATGAGATCTGTTTCTGCGAAAAGGATGATCAGCTGGAAGAAATCTGCGATGACAGTCAAAATAACAAGGTTTCTTTCCATGAATGAGCATAAATGCTTTGTTCTCTCCCATACAGTAAGGACATGATTTCTGACCATGTGTACTCCAGCCAGATAACATCCCATAAGCCGGGAAGTCACTTATTGTCCACATCAATGCTGCTCTCAGTATGAAATTCTGTTTCATTGCAACATCATATGTACTGACACCAGTACTCCACAATAAATTTAATTCATCAATCAATGGCTTCAAATAAACATCAATATTTTTCTTCGGATGTCCTGGAATTAGTAAAGTCAAAAAGATATATGGCTCCTTCATCAACATCCATGGAGGTAAATTATACGGAGTTAAAAAAACAGGCCAACATGAATATTGACTACCATAAGATCCAAACGGACAGAAACCATCAGTGGAAAGGCCCAGTCGAACATTTCTAGCTTCTAAAGCAAATGATGGATGCACTCTATCAAAATGTTTCCATGAATCACCATCGGCTGGATGATTCAAGCTTTTATCGGTTGAAATATTCTCTTTATGCCATGACATCATTGTCGCTGTATTCTTAGACATGAATAAACGCTGAAGTCTGGATGTAAGCGGAAAATATCTCAGCTGTTTTACAGGAATCAAACCAGACTTCCCGTGTTGTCCTTCTTTATATCTCTGTTGCCCACATGTGGGACAACTATCCAACGACTCATTTTCCCCTGAATATAAAATGCAGTCATTTGAACATGCATGAATCTTCTGACAAGTAAGTCCCAAATTTCGAACCAACCTCTTACTTTCATAGTAATTTGCAGGTAAAACATTTCCTTCGGGTAACAGTGTTTTCAGCAAAGAAAATATCTGGTCAAAACATGTGTTTGACATTCCGTTATCTGATTTGATAGCCATAAATTTTGCAACTGCTTCTAATTTGCTCATCTTGTAGCCAGGATATAATGCATCCTCAGCAGACTTCAACAACTCATAAAATTCAGACGGTCCCAACTCAGGATTTGAAGCTATATCAGCCGGAGTTTCTGTATGTTGAACAGATGAACCTGCAACATCATGTACTAAATCTTGAAACTGGGATGGATCCGGAATCAAGTTGGTATCACCTGCTCTGGAACTGCGTTCACCGTGTTGATACCAAAAAACATAATCTGCTTGAAAACCAAAACGCAAGAGATGTTCCCCCACTTTGTCAAACGTGTCAAACGTTCTCAATGCACATTTTCTGCAAGGGCATTTTATCTTTCCTTCTGAAACAAATTCTGAATTTGATGCCGCAAATGATAAAAAAATCTCCACACCCTCTATATATACTGGATTTAAACCAGAACCATTTGGATTTCTACGTTGATTTATCCATATGCGGTCATCTAATAATGACTGTTGACGACCTCGCTGTTCCATATTTTTCTATAAAATATAAAAGCATTACTGGTTTTGAATAATTTGTTAGAAAAAACACTCAAGCAAGGATTACTAATTATTACAATTTATTACTAATTATTACAATTTATTGCTAATTATTACTATTTATTACTAATTTAGCAATACTTAGCAATACTTAGCAAAAGGAAAACTGCTTGAATAATGAAAGGAAATTTGATAATCATCGTTGTGGAGATGGTTATAAATTTTCCCTTCATTATCCAAGCAGATTTCGTTTACTAATTATTAGTAATAAAAAAAATATTATCAATATTTACGAAAAAACAATATTAATATTATTAAAATAATAAAAAAAATTAAAAAATATTAAAATTATCAATATTCAGAACAAACTTTGTTCTATTATTAACATGTTCAAATCTTAAAGGGTCGTCAATTGTCAGGTCATGCGCAATAAAAAGTTTGTGTCAGCCATGTCTAATGTAAACTCTATAATTGTCCTTGCATGGTTGATCACTTCGCAAGTAATGTTGCAATCAGACAAACCAAGTCATTCCCTTCTTAACTATAAGAATTATCTCACATGAACCTCTACATAGATCATTCTTCCTTAAAAATTTGAGGGGATATCATTATTTTTCCCTTAAATTTTCAAGGAAGAATGGTCTATGTAAAGGTTCATGTGAGATGATTCTTATAGATAAGAAGGGAATGACTTGGTTTGTCTGATTGCAACATTACTTTTGAAGTGATCGACCATGCAAGGACAATTATAGAGTTTACATTGGACATGGCTGACAGAAACTTTTTATTGCGCATGACCTGACAATTAGCGACCCTTTAAGATTTGAACATGTTAAGAATAGAGCAAAATCTGTTGTAAATATTGATAATTTTAATATTTTATAAATTTTTATTATTTTAATAATATTAATATTTTTTTCATAAATATTGATAATATAATTTTTTTTGCTAAGTGTTCTTTAGTATTCCTGAGTATTCCTGAGTATTCCTGATTATTTGTGAGTATTCGTGAGTATTCGTGATTATTCGTGAGTATTCGTGATTATTCGTGATTATTCGTGAGTATTCCTGAGTATTCCTGATTATTCCTAATTATTCCTAATTATTTGCAATTATTCCTAATTATTTGCAATTATTGGTAATTATTGGCAATTATTGGTCATTATTGGCAATTATTACTAATTATTCCTAATTAATCCTAATTATTCCTAATTAATCCTAATTAATCCTAATTAATCCTAATTATTCCTAATTATTCCTAATTATTACTAATTATTCCTAATTATTGCTAATTATTACTAATTATTGCTAATTATTTCTAATTATTGCTAATTATTTCTAATTATTGCTAATTATTTCTAATTATTGCTAATTATTGCTAATTATTGGTAATTATTTCTAATTATTTCTAATTATTCATAATTATTACTAATTATTGGTAATTAATACTAATTATTGGTAATTATTGCTAATTATTGGTAATTATTGCTAATTATTGGTAATTATTGCTAATTATTGGTAATTATTGCTAATTATTGGTAATTAATACTAATTATTGGTAATTATTACTAATTATTGGTAATTATTACTAATTATTGGTAATTATTACTAATTATTGGTAATTATTACTAATTATTCGTAATTAATACTAATTATTCCTAATTAGTACTAATTATTCCTAATTATTGTTAATTATTCCTAATTATTACTAATTATTGTTAATTATTCCTAATTATTACTAATTATTGTTAATTATTCCTAATTATTACTAATTATTGGTAATTAATACTAATTATTGGTAATTAATACTAATTATTGGTAATTAATACTAATTATTGGTAATTATTACTAATTATTCCTAATTAATACTAATTATTGGTAATTATTACTAATTATTCCTAATTAATACTAATTATTACTAATTATTGTTAATTATTCCTAATTATTACTAATTATTGTTAATTATTCCTAATTATTACTAATTATTGTTAATTATTCCTAATTAATACTAATTATTGGTAATTAATACTAATTATTGGTAATTAATACTAATTATTCCTAATTAATACTAATTATTCCTAATTAATACTAATTCTTCCTAATTAATACTAATTATTCCTAATTATTACTAATTATTGTTAATTATTCCTAATTATTACTAATTATCGTTAATTATTCCTAATTAATACTAATTATTGGTAATTAATACTAATTATTGGTAATTAATACTAATTATTGGTAATTAATACTAATTATTGGTAATTAATACTAATTATTGGTAATTAATACTAATTATTGATAATTAATACTAATTATTCCTAATTAATACTAATTATTGGTAATTATTACTAATTATTCCTAATTAATACTAATTATTCGTAATTATTCCTACTTATTGTTAATTATTCCTAATTATTACTAATTATTGTTAATTATTCCTAATTATTACTAATTATTGTTAATTATTCCTAATTATTACTAATTATTGGTAATTAATACTAATTATTGGTAATTAATACTAATTATTGGTAATTAATACTAATTATTGGTAATTAATACTAATTATTCCTAATTAATACTAATTATTCCTAATTAATACTAATTATTGGTAATTATTACTAATTATTCCTAATTAATACTAATTATTCCTAATTATTACTAATTATTGTTAATTATTCCTAATTATTACTAATTATTGTTAATTATTCCTAATTAATACTAATTATTGGTAATTAATACTAATTATTGGTAATTAATACTAATTATTGGTAATTAAGACTAATTATTGGTAATTAAGACTAATTATTGGTAATTAATACTAATTATTTGTAATTAATACTAATTATTCCTAATTAATACTAATTATTGGTAATTAATACTAATTATTCCTAATTAATACAAATTAATCCTAATTATTCCGAATTATTACTAATTATTCCTAATTATTACTAATTATTCCTAATTATTCCTAATTATTGTTAATTATTCCTAATTATTCCTAATTATTGTTAATTATTCCTAATTATTACTAATTATTGTTAATTATTCCTAATTATTACGAATTATTGGTAATTAATACTAATTATTACGAATTATTGGTAATTAATACTAATTATTGGTAATTAAGACTAATTATTGGTAATTAAGACTAATTATTGGTAATTAATACTAATTATTGGTAATTAATACTAATTATTTGTAATTAATACTAATTATTTGTAATTAATACTAATTATTCCTAATTAATACTAATTATTTGTAATTAATACTAATTATTCCTAATTATTCCTAATTATTGGTAATTATTACTAATTATTCCTAATTAATACTAATTATTCCTAATTATTCCTAATTATTACTAATTATTCCTAATTATTACTAATTATTGTTAATTATTCGTAATTATTGTTAATTATTCCTAATTATTACTAATTATTGTTAATTATTCCTAATTATTACGAATTATTGGTAATTAATACTAATTATTGGTAATTAATACTAATTATTGGTAATTAATACTAATTAGAGGTAATTAATACTAATTATTGTTAATTATTGGTAATTATTACTAATTATTCTTAATTATTGATAATTATTAGTAATTAAATGAATAATTATCAATAATTAGAAATAATTACCAATAATTACAAATAATAACATTATTAATATATTTTATTATTAATATTAAAATAATATAATTTTCTAATTTATATACAGTTCTTTTTTCATCTGTGCGTTTTCTATCTCCACATACAAATAATACATGTGAAGACAGCAAACACACAGATGAAAAAAGAACTGTATATATATAAAAAATTATATTATTTTAATATTAATAATAAAATAAACTAATAATGTAATAATGTTCTTATTCTTAATTATTGGTATTTATTACTAGTTATTAATATTTATTCTTAATTACTAAAAATTATTACTAATTATTCCTAATTACCATATAAACAATTAAAAATAATTAAATTACAACTAATTAATAATAATAAAAACTAATAAAAAATTAAAAATAATTAAAAAATTAAAATAAAGATAAATACCTTGAAAATTGATCTGTTCTGATCGTTCTTCAAAACTTTAATATCGGCTCCGGAGAAAAAACTTAAACTAGAGAAAAACTCAACTCTAGAAATATGATTCTGAGAGAGAGAGAAGATAAGGAATGAGAATGAAATGAAAAAAACGGATGGGGGTATTTATAGGTTAGATTAGTTGCGACGGGCTCATTTGCGACGGGAATCCCGTCGCAACTAGTATTATTTGCGACGGGACCCGTCGCAAATACCTTAGCCAACATTTATTACGGTCAACCGGTAAATAGTTATTTGCGACGGGTCCCGTCGCAAATAACCCTCTGCCGACATAGTATTTGCGACGGGGGAATATTCCCGTCGCAAATACCATTTACCGCCGCCGGTTATTTGCGACGGGAATATTTCCCCGTCGCAAATACGTTTCCCGCGATTTGGCGCGCATCGCGGGAAAACTATTTGCGACGGGGAAAAAAATCCCGTCGTAAGAGCCTCCTTATTTGCGACGGGAAAATACCCCCGTCGCAAATAATTTTTTAACATGACTATTTGCGACGGGATTTATTCCCGTCGCAAATAACCCGTTGCAATTGCTCATTTTTCCCGTAGTGGAATAAGATCACTATTCTAAAAAGTAAGTCTGCGTCCCTATAGTGAATGGTGACCAGATTTTCCAAAAGCACTATAGTGGCTTCCGGTTGAAAGTCAAAAGTGCTATAGTACTGCTAAATCTGAAGTTTTCACTGCTACCATGCCTATCGGTGTCGGTCGGTCAGCTCGACCCGTGACAGTTGCAGGCCACAAGAATTCAACCCAACCAGATTGGGCTACACCAATCCAACAACTGTAACCTTTGATGCTTGATTTGGTTTTCTGTAGGGTTATCACTCCCCCTTAAAAATTGTTTGAAAATAAAAAAAGTTAAAAAAAATGGCAAGTGAGACTGTAAATAATGTATATCGAGGACAACCACCTCGTGAATTGATGTAAATTAATATCTATCGCCAACTCTGGTAGTTATATATAATAATGGAATATATATATATATATATTAACAAAATTATAATTTTTTTAAATATATTATCCCATATACTTTCTTACATTACATTTAGTGGGGGATATAATAATACTGATTTCTGTATGGAGAACTAACGCCTCACGAAGTATTGTAATATGTTTTTCATTGAAAGAATAAATGGAAAGTAATAAAAAATAAATTTTAGGAATATATTTGATATATATTAAATAATTTTGATTCTAAAATATTAATAAAACATCTACTACCTTAATCAATCACTTTTTAAGTAAATAATAACATTTCTTATGTGTACGTATAACCTACCATCTCTATAAAGTGATGTGATCCATTCCCATGGATAAATTTTCAATAATGATTCAAAATATTTATTTAATGAAAAAAAATAAAATTTATTAAAAGAACTACCTTCAAGAGATTACATATATATAAATTAAGCTCCGGAACAAGAAATTTGAAGAGAAAGAACTCATGGGAAAACTAGGAAAACAACAAAAAAGTTATAATAATTAATTATTGGTAACGAATGGGTTGTATGTTTTTATAAGAGGATCATGTATGATATTATAAAATGAATATGGTTATATTATAAATTAATAACTTTCATAAATCCATTATACATGTGGTCAAATATTTTTAATATAAAGGAAAGAGCGAGGTAAAGGATTTTATCTATAATTCCATTCCAATGAGATATATTTAATAATATTCCCGGAATCTATTTTATATGGTCTATATATTTCCCCTTTTATTTATTTTAAATGAATATTTTTTTATTAATTATTTCTAATGTTTCAATTCACTATTATTCTTTAAAAGGGTTTTTATTTAAATGTTACTAAGGATGTAAGAATTTATTTGAAAAGCTATCTTTCTTTTGAGATTGATTTTATTTTATTTAAATAAATATTATGAATTATCATTCATATGATCCATTAATTCCTTCATCCAATATATTTTAAATGAGTTTACAAATTTTATTCCAACTTTTCACATCATCGGTACTTCAATACAGAAATGAAATGGTTATAAGGAAATACAATTTTATTTCACTATAAATCATATATGTTTTTATTATAATTCAATGTTTTCTGACATTGTTTTAAAATAGAATTTTTATTTTCACAATAATTTATTGAGAAAACTTGAAATTAACCTTGAATTTTTACATTTTTTTGAATGGTATCCTTATACTATTTTTAAATTTTTTTTTTTCAAAAAAACTAAAAAATTAATGCTATTTAAATATATAAAGTGATAATGAACTTACCTGCTATCGTAACCAATTCCAATAACGTTTGTACATTAGTTGTTTATAAGGAATTTTATTTGATTGACAAGGAAAATATTAGAAAATCCCTAATTTTTACTCAACATAAATATTTTATGATAACCATTATTATTAATGAATTAATTCGATTATTTGATACAAGAGGAGTTCTTATGAAATGAAATGACTGGTGGGGTGAAGAATTATATCGCCCCACAATGAATTTATAGTTCTCATGAGATAAATTAGGTGGCCAAATTAAATGGATTATTATAAATAGTTTTAAAATATCTTGGGAAGTGTATTGATAGTATTAATATCATAATTTATGAGAACATAACTCTTAAAATAAATGATATCCATAAGTGTGAATTCAGTCATTATTATACATGTGAGTATTTCATTAATATTATTTATGGATGGATTCTATTCACTAGTTATTGATTAAATTTCTTACATTTTCTATTATTTACCTTTGAATATTGATAATTACTGATTAATTTGAGATATATTATTCTTTATGTTATACTTATTGAGTATTCTAGCTCACCCATATTATATTTCTTTTCCCTAGGATATGAAGAATATTTTTTTAATGAGTTTAAGGATGCAATTTTTTTTCCATGAATATGATTGATACGTTTTCAACAATGCAATATGTGAATATTATATGTCTCTAGATCCCCAATAACACTAAATATATCGGTTCATTGAAATTTGGACCTTGATTCCATAATAATTTAATAAATTAGAAACTCCCTCTATGTTATTAGAGTCACAATTGTTATAGTAAAAAAAATTTATTTTAAAATTAATTTAAAATATTTTTTAAAAAATATTGGTGTACATGATTAAAAGTCATTAATAGTGTTAAAACTAAAAAAAAATTTAGGTAACAGAAAAAACAAACATTTTTTATTCATGAAGTGAATTTTTTGGGGTTAGTATTAATAAAATATGAATAAATATTTCTCAATGAATTATTATATCAAATTTGAATCTAAATAATAAAAACATAGAAATAATATATTATAAAATGTTTTGAACCCTCTATGAAATTGCTATTTTAATAATCACAAATCATTGTTATTTCTGTAAATAAGTAAATTTAGTCAACTATTCATTATGTTCTAAATGTGTTTATATATGTTTAATCATGTTTACATATGTTTATCTATGATTATTAATGGTTTTCCACTACGGAAAAAATCGATTATTGCGACGGGTTATTTGCGACGGGAATAAATCTCGTCGCAATAAATCCGATGAAAAGCATATTTACGATAGGAATATATGCCTGTCGTAAATGGTCAGTTAGTTGCGACGGGAATACAGGACCCTTCGCAATAGGTATGGCGCGGTTTGCGTGCCAAAACGAGGGAAGCCTATTTGCGACGGTGGCCTTCGTCCCATCGCAAGTACCCGGAGTTGGTAAATACTATTTGTGATGGGACAATTATCCGTCGCAAAACACTATTCAGCAGGTGTTATTTGCGACGGGTCCCGTCGCCGATACCAACGGTGGTAAATAGGCTTTTGCGACTGGGATATCTGCCCGTCGCTAATTGTATGTCGGCCTACAGGTATTTGCGACGGGCCCGTCGCAAAAACCCTTTTAACCGCTGCCCGTATTAAATGTGGGCGAAGGTATTTGTGACGGCGCCCCTCGCCAATACCGGCGGAGGTAAATAGCAATTTGCGATGAGGATATCCGCTCGTCGCAAATGGTATGTCGGTAGGTAGCTATTTTCGATGGGCCCGTCGCAAAAACTCTTTTAACCGCCACCCGCAATTAACCCGGGGTGAAGGTATTTACGACGGTACACCGTCGCAAATACTCGTATTTGCGATGGGATCCCATCGCAAATAAGACTATATAAAATGATCTAACCTATATATACCCCCATCCGTTTTTTTTCTTTCAAATCATTCAGATCTCCCTTCTTCTTTTTTTCCTTTCTCTCTTTAAATTTCTTTTCTAAGTAGGAAATTTTTTTTATTTTAATTTTTTTCTTATGAGAAGAGCAGAGAAGGAGTTAGGAGGTGCAAAGTTCTTTAAAATATCAAAGGTATTTATAGTTTTTTTAATTGTTAAATTATTTTTAGTAGTTAATTTTATTTTTAATTGTTAATTTAATTTTTTTAATAGAATGTTTATTTAGCTATATAGTATAATTAGATTAATTTGTTGTAACAAATAGTCCTTGTCTTGATATGAACAAGTAGAGGCGGCTCTAGCACAGATGTACCTAGGAGTGAAAACTCTGACAAGGTGTTTCGAGCTTGACTCGGGGTAACCTGGTACACAACAACGGGCCTTACTGCACTCTTGGTTCGACACTCCTGGAGGATGTTTTGGTGATAATTTGAAATAAACATATTTAATTAGAAATAATTATAAATAGTTTTATATAATTAGGAATAATTATATAATTATTAAATAATTAAGAAACAATTAGATTTATTTAAAATAATCATCAAATAATTAAGAAATAATTAGATTTAATTGATTAGAAATAATTAGGAAACAATTAGAAATAAAATAATTAGGAAACAATTAAAAATAAAATAATTAGGAAATAATAATTAGTAAATAATTAAAATAATTAGGAAACAATTAAAATAATTAGGAAACAATTAAAATAATTAAGAAACAATTAAAATAATTAGGAAACAATTAAAATAAATAGGAAACAATTAAAATAATTAGGAAACAATTAAAATAATTAGGAAACAATTAAAATAATTAGGAAACAATTGAAATAATTAAGAAAAAATTAAAATAATTAGTAAACAATTAAAATAATTAGGAACGATTAAAATAATTAGGAAACAAATAAAAATAATTAGGAAACAAATAAAAATAATTAGGAAACAAATAAAAATAATTAGGAAACAAATAAAAATAATTAGGAAACAATTATAAAGTGTGATTGACTGCTCATCTACCTCAATTTTCTTTTCATTTGTGTGTTGAGGCTTAACAGGAAACTTCTACCTCCACATGTAATATTTGCTTTTACTGTCAAAATTATCAACCTCCTCGCCAGCATAGAGGTGAGGAGGTTTATAATTTTGACAGTAAAAGTAAATACTACCTGTGGAGGTAGAAGTTTCATGTCAACCTCAACGCACAAATGAAAATAAAATTGAGGTAGATGAACGGTCAATCATGTTTGTAACTAATTAGTAACATAATTAGTAATATAATTAGTAAAATTTATAGTAACATAATATAAAATATTATATTACTCTAATATTAATAATTAAATAATACTAATAATATAATTATTTTTTTATTATATGTTGAATATTTATATAAAAAATATTAATATTATTAAAATTATAAAAAATTTATAAAATATTACAATTATCAATATTTTCAACAAGTTTTTCTTTATTCTTAAGATGTTCAAATCTTAAAGGGTCGCCAATTTTTAGGTCATCCCCAATAAAACGTTTGCATTAATAGTGTCCAATGTAAAATCTATAATTGTTCTTGCTTGGTTGACCACCTTGCAAGTAGCATTGCAATAGGACAACCCAAGTAATATCTTTCTCATCTATAAGAATCATATCACATGACTTTTTATATAGACAATTCTTTCTTGAAAAATTAAGCGAAAGATACTAAAGTTCTATTAAATTTTCAAGGAAGAATGATCTATGTAAAGGGTCATGCGAAATGATTTTTAAAGATGAGAACGACATTACTTGTGTCGTACTATTGCAACACTACTTGTGAGGTAATCAACCATATAAGGACAATTATCGAGTTTAAATTGGACATGGTTGACACAAACTTTTTCTTGGGCATGACCTAAAAATTGACGACACTTTAAGATTTGAACATGTTAAGAATATAGCAAAATCTGTTGGAAATATTGAGATTTGTAATAATTAGTAATAATTAGTAATAATTAATCAAAAATCAAATAAATTCAAGCACATGGTTATGAATTGGATCAATTTCCAGTGCATTGGCGGCTACCTTTTGTTCAACATCTCATATCTTTGCTACTTTCTCCCACTGAAATCAGTATGAAAAATGTGTTGTATCATATGTTAGATCAAGTTTTTCATACTGATTTTAGTCGGGAGAAAGTTAAAAAGAGATGAGCCGTCAGAAAAAAGAGGCTCTTTTCCCTGACGACTCATCTCCTTACAAGGAAATGAGTCATCTGGAAAAAGAGTTGCCGCCAATCCGCTAGAAACAAATAAGAATAATTAGTAATACAATCTCCACAATGATGATTACAAAATTTTATTTCATTATTCAAGCATATTTAATTTTTCCAAGTATTGTTAAGTATTGCTAAATTAATAATAATTAGTGGGGATGATTACAAACTAACTGTTTCACCTATAATTATTGGTAATTACTAAGAAATAACTATAATTATGTATCTTATCTTTTTAGGATATTGTTTTTCTTATATCAAATTATTTAACAACAGTAATGGTTTTAAATTTTGTAGAAAAATATATATGAATATGGAACAAGGAAATCGACACCAATCATTATTAGATGATCGTGCTTGGATAAATCAGCATAGAAATCCAAATAGTTCTAGTTTAAATCCTGTATATGTTGATGGTGTTAAAGCTTTCTTATCATTTTCATCATCAAAACTGGAATTTGTTTCAGAAGGGACAATTACGTGTCCCTATAAAAAATGTGCTCTGAGAACATTTGAGACATTTGACATCATTGGGAAACATCTCTTACCTTATGGTTTTCAATCAGATTATATTTTTTGGTATCAACACGGTGAACGCAGTTCCAGAGAAGATACTAAAAATTTGATTTCGGATCCATCACGGTTTTAGAATTTAGTACATGATGTTGCAGGGTCATCCGTTCAACAAACTGAAATCGAGGATGATGTTGATTTACCTCCCATGTTGGCACCATCTGAATTTGCTGAGTTGTTCAGGTCTGATGAGGAAGAATTATATCCTGGTTGGAAGATAAGTAATTTAGGAGCAGTTGAAAAATTTATGGCTTTTAAATCAGATAATGGAATGTCAAATAACTGTTTTGATCAGATATTTTCTTTGGTTAAAGCACTGTTACCTGAAGGAAATGTGATGCCTGCAAATTATTATGAGAGCAAGAGACTGGTTCATAATCTGGACCTTAGTTATCAGATAATCCATGAAAGTTCAAATGATTGCATCTTATATTCTGGTGAAAATGAGTCATTGGATAGTTGTCCCACATGTGGACAATCGAGGTATAAAGAAGCTCAATCAGGGAATTCTGGATTGATTCCTGTAAAATAGTTGAGATATTTCCCGCTTACACCCAGGTTGCAGCATTTATTTATGTCTCAGAACATAGAGACAATGATTTCATGGGAAAAAACTAATATTTCAAATGGTAAAAGCTTGATTCATCCATCTGATGGTGATTCATGGAAGAATGTTGATCAAGTGCATCCGTCTTTTCCTTTAGAATCCCGGAATGTGTGATTGGGTCTTTCTACAGACGGTTTTTTTCCATTTGGATATTTTGGTAGTCAATATTATTCTTGTCCTATCTTTATAACTCCGTACAATTTTCCTCATCAGATGTTGATGAAAGAGCCTTATATCTTTTTGACATTATTAATCCCAGGACATCCGAAAAAGAATATTGATGTTTATTTGAAACCATTGGCTGATGAGTTAAATTTATTGTGGAGTCATGGTGTTGGAACATAAAATGCTGCTGCGAAACAGAATTTTGTAATGAAAACTACTTTGATGTGGACAATTAGTGACTTCCCGGAATATGACATGTTATCTGGCTGGAGTACACATGGTCCAAAATCATATCCTTACTGTATGGGAGACAACGAAGCATTTATGCTCGTGAATGGAAAAAACCTTGCTATTTTGACTATTATCGCAGATTTCTTCCAATCGATCATCCTTTCAGAGGAATAAATATCATTTCAAAAAGGCAGAATTTAAAGATATAAACCTCCAAAAATTATCTCAGGTACAGATTTACAATCAATTTTATTTTCATTACCTTCCATCATATTTGGACCGACAATAAACCAATAGAAAATTCAGGGCTTTGGGAAGGAACACAATTGGACGAAACAAATCATTTTTTGTAATCTTCCATATTGGTCTGATTTGTTTGTCCGACACATGTTGGATGTCATTCATACTGAGAAGAACTGTTTTGATAATTTATTTCATACAGTTTTGGATACACCAGGTAAAACCAAAGATAATGTAAAGGAACGATTGGATCTTGCCCAAATTTGCAGGCAATCAGAAGTTGAATTGTTTGAAAATGTTATATCACAGATATTAATGAAGAAAAAAGCATCTTATACACTGACCAAAGAGAGTCGCTTATTATTTTGTCAGTGGATTGTAGATTTGAGACAACCAGATGGCTGTGCTTCCAACTTGGGCAGATGTGTTAAAAATTTTCCTATTATCGGATTAAAAAGTCATGAATTTCATGTTATAATGGAAAGAACAAATCTTATTGGATTAAGAGGTTTTTTGAATTCTAAGATTTGGGATTCTATAACATATATATCATATTTTTTCCGAGACATGTGTGTGGCGACAACAGACTACGATACACTAACCAAACTAGAAGAAGCTGTTGTTGTAATTATATGAAAACTGGAAAAAATCTTTCCGCCGGATTTATTTGACTCAATGGAACATGAGATATTACATTTTCCACATGAATCAATATGTGGAGGTCTAGTTCATTTTCAATGGATGTACCCATTTGAGAGATGCATGCATAAATTGAGGAAAAAATTCTGTAACAAAGCATCATTTGAAGGCTCAATTGCTGAAGTTTATTTGCAAGAGGAAATAGATTTATTATGCTCGAATTATTTTGAATATGAATATCCCTCAAAAATTAACCGCATGGGCCAGAACGAGGGGAATTTTGATGATGATATGAACAATCAATTATCAGTTGTCAATTACCCCGAACTTGGCTTTGGTGGAGTTCATTATAGATGGATTTCAGATCATGGACATCATAGAGCTCATACATATGTTCTACTCAATAGTGAAGAAATGTCACCAATGGTACAGTGAGTGCTCCTATCCCTTATTTTATAGATTCTGTAATAGTAAATTAATCATATTGTATTTTTTGATTATATGATGATCATATCAAGAAACAATTTCCACAATTTACAGCAGATGGCTCAGAATAACATCGGCAAAAAAAATTTCCTACTAGTTTCAAAAACTGGTAACATATATTCTTTTTTGGTTTTACATATAAAATCAATTTATTACTTGTAATAGTGACAAATGTTTTACAAATTTTCAGGTATCTGTACATGATGATAAGATTGATAGTCGATTGCGTATATTGAGTATCCCACCATCCAAAATGGAAAAATCTTATAATGAATTTGTGGTGAATGGTTATCACTTTCATACACGTGCATATGGGGAATCAAATAAAACAATGAATAGTGGTGTTTGTTTGAAGGGATCACATCATAGAGATATTGAAGTTGACTTTTACGGAATGCTTAAAGAAATTATTGAACTGTGTTATTTGGGACAGAATTATGTAACAATGTTTAAATGTCGATGGATGGATACTTAGAGAGGCTTTCGTATTCATCCGACTCTTGGAATTGTTGATATTAAGCATAAATATCTTCTAGCAGTAAATAAACCATTTTTATTGTCTCATCAGGCAAATCAAATTTATTATGCAAAATACTCTGCCACTATAAAAGAGTTTGATGATTGTTGGAGTATAATAAAAGTTAAATCTCGAGAAAATCAGTTTACTGAAACTGAATGTGGTTCCACTGAAGTGCAAGGAAATGAAATTTTTCAGGACACTCCTCAAAACACATCTTCTTCACAAAAAGACATGAATATCGAGGATAACACCCCACAGTTAAGGGTCGATGGTGACTATGTTGTCAATGATGTTACAACTAAATTTGAAATGAAAAGAGATGATGAAAGTGAAAATAATATGGAAATTGATGATGTTGATGAGGAAGATGAAGACATTGACATTGGAAACTATGAAGATAATGATGAAGATGAACATTGACACAGTAAAATGCTTGTTAGCATCATAACAAATATATATCTATACATAATAGTTATTTTCAACTGTTTGCTAATAACAATCATTTCATGTTTCAGAGGGACACGGAAAAATTTCGTCAGTTGCTGGAGGCTGATCTACCTATAGATGATGAGGTTCTTGAGTCATCTAACCCTCAGGCTATTGGCACTACATGGAGCACTTAGAGGGGGCGTGGTCTTGCCAGACTGATGATTCTAGATCTTATCCCGGAGCGACGTCCACCTCGTGGATTCGATGCGCACACGCGGAGGTATTGTAACCTGTGTATTTTAGTTATCTTTCATTATAATTTATTTATATTCTAATTGTTTGATTATTTTTTCTTTTTCCATAGTTTTACGCCTATAAGTATTAGACAGGGGAGTACTATCTTGCGCAATTATTTTTCTCATCCCTGGCTTACATGGGATTAGATTCCCACTGATGTGTAGGCTGCCATGTTCGATCATTGGCTGGTATGTAATTAAATATTATTTATTTTGAAATTTAATTCATTAATAAATTTATAATAGGGTTTATGGTATCCCATCGATGAGAGCATGTGTTTCACTATCCACGCGGCATGGGTGGTGTCTATGCGTGACAATTTCTGTCAGTTTTTGTATAATTTTAGAAAGACGGCTGTGAAGAAAGCCAGAGTGAAAGAATTTTATGAGTCCTGTAGAGCCCACCGACTAGAGTACATTTCATCTCACGTTTGGGATGGATTATGTACACATTTTTTGGTTGGTGGGTTTCAGAGGAGATCTGCATTTGGTCGACATAATCGGGGGAGACAAGAGGTAACACATCGAGTCGATAGTCATACATTCAGTGCGCATAGAGAGCGTCTGGTAAGTACATTTTTTTAATATTTTATACAACTGTAAATATAAAAAGTTTATTTTATATTCATATAGGAAGCCGAGAAGCCCAGTATTACGATGTAGGACGTTTATTGAAGGATGCACACTGATCCGGCTACTGGAGAGATTAGAGGTGACCGCCAGTGTCAGATTGTGGTCAGTATTATTTTTTTCATTTTGAAAATTAAATGCATATAAACTTTTCATTATTTTAATTTCTAATTAAAAATTAAGGAGTCATATGAGGCCACGACCTCTCAGACACAGGCTGAGAGTCAAGACGAGACGGGTGATCAGACTAGTGCCCACCATTTTGATGAGACGACATGGATACAGGCGACCCAGTATGGTTTTGAAAAGGGCCGAGTAGTTGGTATCGACTCTCATTTGACTCATGCAGCTTATTATGGTACTGCTACTATGTCGGTGTCCAGCTTGAGAGGAGCTCGTGGAGATACATCATCTTCTACCTCACAGTATTAGGAGCAGCTGCGTGCTCAGAGTCAGCTTATAGAGGATTAGCATCAGGGGCAGGAGTAGATGCGTCAGCAGTACGATGAGGAGGTGCGTCGATGGCAGGATCAGATGCGTCAGCTGCAGGATGAGGAGAGACGTCGATATGTGGAGAAACATCAGGAGCCGATGGAGTATATGCATCGTCTAACTCATAGTTTAGGGATGGAGTATCCTCCACCACCTCCTCCAGGTCCTCCAGATTATCCACCCCCCCCAGTAATTTTTTTAGATGTAATAAACATTTGAGTTTGTAGTTTATTGTCATATTAACTATTTACAATTCCTCTTTCATATTGGTATGAATATTTCATGATTTAATTTGTTTTTATTTTTTTAATATTTTATTACTTATTAATATTATTTTTAATGTCAGCTTATTTCAGTAATATTAATTTTAATATTTAATATTTATTGTTAATATTGAGAATTTTATAATTTTATTAATATTAATAATATTAATATTATTTTTTCATAAATATGTATGTTTATTTTAATAATAATAATATTATATTAATTTTTTATGCTATTAATATTAGTACTATTATTATTATTATTTGATATTAATATTTCATAATATATAATATTATATAATTTATATTCATATTATTATTATTTTTTCATATTAATATTTCATAATTATATTATATATATTTTTATTAATAATATTATAATAATATTATTTCTTTATATTATTAATATTATTATTATTATTATATACATAATTTAATAATGATAATATTATATTAATTTTTTATATTATTAATATTAGTATTATTATATTATATTATATTATTAATATTCATATTACTATTATTTTATATTAATATTTCATAATTATATTATATATATATTTTTATTTATATTATAATAATAAACAAAATTTATATGATTAATAATAATATTATTTTTATATAATATTATACGATTTGTATTAATTATTTTATTTTTTTTAATTTTTTAGTATTTGCGATGAGAATATTTGTGACGGGATTTCCCGTCGTAAATTTTTTTTTACTGTAACATTTACGACGGGAAGAATACCCGTCGTAAAAATATTTCTGCGACAGTCCATCGCAAATACCTTCGTCGCAAATATTTTTTAAATTTCCCATTTGCGACGGGTCAGAAACCTGTCGCAACTAATATATCTGCGACGGCCCGTCGCAAATACCTTTTTCATATATTAACAAAAACCCATTTGCGACCGGGGACAAATACCGTCAAAAATACTCTTTTTGCGACGGGACCGCCGCAAAATAAAATATTTGCGACGCCATTTTCTGCAACGGGTGATTTGCGACGGCGCCCTATCACAAATATTCCGTTTTCCTGTAGTGTTCTATTGACTTGAAAGTGTTCTAGTTTGAACAGACACTTTGTGTGTATTTCGTGTTTTTGGCTCACCGTTAGTTATTTTCATGAGTCACCGCTAGTTCGCACTGATGAAGAACGGTTGCACCGATGACAATGGTCACACAGATGACAACAGTTGCACCGATGACAACGGTCACACCGATAAAAATGGTCGCACCGATGAAAACAGTCGGACTGATGAGAACAGTCGCAGCGATGACAACAGTCGCGCCGATGAAGAAAGGTCACACTGCGGATCAAATGACCTGCTGAAACCGATGCTGATCAAATGACCTACCAAAACCGATGCTGATCAAATGACCCACGGAAACCGATGCTGATCAAATGACCTACCAAAACCGATGCTGATCAAATGATCTACCGAAACCGATGCTGATCAAATGACTTACCGAAACCGATGCTGATCAAATGACCTACTGAAACCGATGCCGGTCAAATGACCTAGCGAAACCGATGCAGATCAAATGAACTACCAAAATCGATGTTGATCACATGACCTATGGATACCGATGAAAATTCAAATGACTTTCCGATCTTGTGACTCACCGATAGTCATGAAAACTGTTTGAACTTTCTACTAACCCTTTTAATTCTAATGGTCATATTTGCTTAGTTAAATGCACCTGCTATTAATTAATGTTGGTTGTTGGATGTCAGGAAACCATACCTCATACATGTAAAAAGGTAATCATTATTGTTTCCAGATCTCAAGGAATAAAAAGGAAGATCTGCAGTAAAAAGAGCCAGTGGAAAACGAAAAGAAAAAAGGCACACGAAAGAAGGTGCACATGTATGAAGTCCCACGGAATATAAGATGAACTTAAAGAACACCTGTAAAAATCAGAGAGCCTGAAGCATATCCTTCACCTAAAACAAACACAAAGACTAGTAGATGTACCTTACTGAAAATCATATGCACAAGTATAAATAGTTGTACCTGAGAGGAACAACGATACTCTGTTTTGAGTCATCCTCACCATAAAGGAATTGACTTCCATCTGCAAAATCAAAACGAGTACAGAGCATATTTTCAATTACACAGAGGTTTCTACAATCTTTTATTTCCTCTGTCCTATCCATTTGCTTAACATTCTGAGCAGTGTGTGTGTACATATGTCTACTCTAGATACACATTATCTCATGAGATGACCAGGAGGATATTAAATCCTCACACCAAAACTTTTTATACCTTCTTGTATCCCACTGTGAGTTGTTGAAGAGGTCAAGTGTGACCTGGATAGCATGAGAGCTATTTATAAATATTATTTTAGAGGACTATATCTCACCTTGAGACTGAACCACTTGGTTATATCTGCTGTACATCATAGATTATGTTTAAAGTATATTACATATATTTTTTATTCCGCTGCTATTTACTTTGAAATACAAATCTATTTTAAAGTTACTCTGATAGTTAAATTTTCAAGTGTTTGTAACTTTTGTAAATCAGTAGATTAGATTCAAAATCTAATTTAATCCTCTGATTAAATTAACTGAGACCTAATCGATCTTTAGAGAATCTAATTGAACCTTTACAATTTTAGAAATTCACTATAGTTTAACTTGTTTTTAAATAGGGGGATTTTAATAGAGATATTTTAACAGAAATTTTAATTGGAACTCAATTCACCCCCCCCCTCTTGAGTATCCACTCCGACCAACATTTGGTATCAGAGGTTGTTTTTTTTTCAAAACAATCTGTTTTTAAAATGTGATTTTTGTTGTATCTCAAAGATCATAAATTTCTATTAGTTTTAAATTTTATCACTTTAAATATATTTGCTAAAATCTAGTTATGGATAATAGACTAGAAGGTGCTGCTACCAACATGCCACCATTCTTCAATGGAACGAAATATGCCGAGTGGAAACTTAAAATGAAAATTCATTTAGAGAGTATGGGATTCGACATCTGGACTACTATTGAAACTCAATATAAGATTCCAAACACTGAGAGAACTACTTGGGATGAACCTGCTAAAAGTGCATTAAATAATAACTGTAAAGCAATGAATGACCTATATTGTGCTTTAGGAGATGAAGAATTTAATCACTTATCTTCTTGTCAAAATGCTTATGAAATTTGGGATACTTTGGGTGTTTCTAATGAGGGAAAACCAATGTTAAATAAATGATATTAAACACTTATACTATTAAATATGATAATTTTAAAATGAATACTGATGAACCTATCTCTGACGTGTATCTCAGGTTCAATGAGATTTTCAACACAATGAGCTCACTTGGAAAAGCTTTTCCTGAAAAAGAATAGATCATGAAGATATTAATATGTTTACTAGACAATTGGAGAGGCACATCTGTTTCAATTAGGGAATCCTGTGATATTGGTGCTTTACTTGTTAAGGAATTAATTGGTAAGATTATAATGTATGAAGAAGAACTTAAAGTAAATAAGGAAGAAGATGATGAACCAAGGAAGAAGTAAGTAGCCTTCAAGAAATCTGCTTCAAAGAGAAAAGATAAGAAGGAAGTTCACATACCTACTAAAAGCTCAAGAAGTGAAAGAACAGATTCTGACAGTGATGCCGAAATGGTTCAAATAGCCAGGAGATTTAAGATGTTCTACAGGAAGAAAACATTCTTTAGAAAATCAATCTACAAAGGTAAATATGACAACAAAAGTCCCTAGAAGAAAGATTGGAAGAAGTCTGATAAGAGTGATGAGATTGTCTATTATGAGTGCAAAAGGAAAGGACACATTAAGGCTGAATGTCCATAGTTAAAGTTAAAAAATATATATGACTACAAGGACAATAAGTACAAGAATGAAGTGAACGAAACTTGGAGTGCTTCAGAAGACACTTTAAGTGATTCTGATTCTACAAAGGATGAATACTCTCACAAGTCTAACATGTGTTTTATGACAAACAAATATGAGGTAACATTGGACACTCCTTCTTTAAATTCATATTATTCTGGAGTTGATTTTGATTCTGAATCTGAAAACATGACAATTGAAGAGTATTTTGAATATTGTAATATGCTAGAAGAAACCTGTAATGAGCTTAAGGAAAAGTATAATACCTTGAAGAAACAACATGCTTTAACCAGCTCTGTTAAATCTTCCCTTTATATAGAGAACGAAAAGAATACTCAATTACTTAAGGAAAATACTGAACTGAAAATATCTAATGAACAACTGAGGAAGGACATAGAAAAGTTCACTAGTGGAAAAGACACACTTACAAAAATGTTAGGTAAACAAGTGGCACCACAATATACCACTTGTATAGGCTATCATCCTGGACAGAGACACATTACTAAAACTAGATTTATTTCTAAATCTGGACAGAATGCTGCTAGTTCTAGTTCTGGAAATTCATATGCTTTAACTCATTATTCACATTGATATAGAACAAATAAAGATTATCTTTTAAAATATATTTATTTTTTAGATTATATGAGACCCATGAGACAAATCTGGGTACCTAAGGCTTTGCTTGCTAACCTATCTGGACCCAAGAAAATCTGGGCAACAAAATTATTTTTTGTTTAAACCTGTTTTGTAGGAAACATACTTGAAAAATTATCATAAGAATGTGTGGTACTTGGACGATGGATGTTCAAGTCATATTATTGTAGACTACTCATGCTTCAAGAGTTTAATCAAATTTTATGGAGGTTATGTCACCTTTGGTAATAATTCAAAAGGAAAAATCATCGGCTTAGGCCAGATAGGTAACACTGATTCAATTTTAATTTCCATCATTTTATTTGTTGATGTACTTAAGAATAACCTGTTAAGTATTTCTCAATTGTGTGATGATGGTTTCAATGTTAAATTTGAAAATGATTCTTGTAATGTTTTTAATTATAAAAATATTTTAGTATTTTCTGCCTTGAGAAGTGAAAATGTTTATGTTGTTGATTTGAATTACTTGGCTAAACAAAACGTTACTTACTTGAATTCTTTTCATAAATAATCTTGGCTTTGACACAGGATATTATGACACTACAACATTCATTCACTTAGAAAATTGAATAGGAAGAACTTCGTTAGAGACCTACCCAAACTTGAATTCCCAACAGATAAAGTTTTTAATCCCTGTCAAAAGGGAAAGCAACATTAAGTTTCATTCAAATTAAATAAAGAAGTTTAAACTTATCAACCTCTTGAGTTGGTTCACATGGACTTGTTTGTAACTTCTAGAGTTTCTAGTTTAAATGGGAATAACTATGTCTGTGTCTTAGTATATGACTTTTCTATATATAATTTGGTATACTTCTTAGCTCACAAAAGTGTAGCTTGTTCTTATTTTATTAAGTACACATTGCATGTAGAGAACCTTATTGGACTTAAGATTAAGACCCTTTGAAGTAATCATGGTCGTGAGTTTGAAAATCATGAGTTTGAATCTTACTGCTCACACAATGGCTATAATCATATCTTTTCTACCCCTAGGACACCTTTACAGAGTGGTGTAGTAGAAAGAAGAAATATAAACCCTCATAAAATTGCAAGAACTATGATAAATGAATTTGATATACCTATTTATTTTTGGACTGAATCTGTAAATACATCTTGTTATATTATCAATAGAGTCTTGATCATACCTATTCTTAAGAAGACCCCTTATGAACTGTGGAATAATAAGAAACCTAAAGTTAGTTAATTCAAATTCTTTGGTTGAAAAGTATTTATTCTTAATACTAAGGATAATCTAGACAAATTTGCTTCCAAGAGTGATGAAGGAATATTTTTAGGATATTCAATTAATAGAAATGCCTATAAAGTCTTTAATAAGAGAACCAAGTTTGTTGAAGAATATGTTCACATAAAATTTGATTAACCAATTCCACGTGAACCTAAACCTTCTCTTGAAAATCATGAAGAAGATTTGTCTGTTCTCGATATTAATGATAAAATCAATGAACATGTTATGAAGACAAAAAGCTCTAGAAATGTTCTAGAACCTGCATCTGATGAATCCGAACCTAGAGAAGAACCTGAAATTTCTAGTCCCACCATTACTAGATCAACTAGGATTTTAAAGAATCATCCTTTAGATGCTGTTGTTGGTAATCTTGATAGAGGGACATAGACTAGAGATTCTCTAATAAATCAAGTTGAACATCAAGATTTTCTTTCACAGATAAAACCTAAAAATACCAATGATGCAATAAATGATGAATTTTGGGTAGCAGCTATGCAAGAAGAATTAAATCAATTTGAAAGAAACAATGTCTGGGAATTAGTAGAAAGACCTAAGGACACGTTGACCATAGGAACTAAATGGGTTTTTAGAAACAAGGTTGTTGAATCAGAAAATATAGTTAGAAACAAAGCAAGGATAGTTTCACAAGTTTATAATCAAGAAGAAAGAATAGGATGTGAAGAAACCTTTTCACCTGTAGCTAGATTAAAAGCCATGGAGATCTTACATGCCTATGCTGCTCATCTAAATTTCAAGTTATATCAAATGGATGTCAAAAGTGCTTTTCTAAATGGTTTTATAATTGAAGATGTTTTTTTGAACAACCACATGGATTTATAAATCCCCATTTTCAAAATAATGTTTTTAAGCTTTCTAAAGCTTTGTATGGTTTAAAATAGGCTCCAAGAGCTTTGTATGATAGACTTACTATTTTATTTATTTCCAATGGTTTTACTAAAGGAATTGCAGATCCCACCCTTTTTATTAAAAGAATTTTGGAAGATATATTGATTGTAGAAATCTATGTTGATGATATTATCTTTGGATCTTCTAAAATTTCTATATGTATTTACTTTTCATAAATTATACAAAATGAATTTGAAATGAGTTTAATGGAAGAACTCAAGTATTTTCTTGGTTTTTAAATTTTTCAAAAGAAAGATGGTATTATTTTAAATAAAATTAAATATACAAAGGATATTTTGAAACATTTTGGTTTGGATAGTAATATAGGAAGTGATACACCTATGAGTACCACCTGTAAGTTGGATGATGATGAAATAGGGAAATAAATTGATCAAACCAAGTATAGAGGTATGATTGGAAGTTTACTTTACCTTACTGCTAGTCGACCAGATATCATGATTAGTGTATGCGTGTGAGCAAGATTTCAAGCTAATCCTACGAAATCTCATCTACTTGCTGTTAAAAGGATTTTAAAATATCTTAAACATACTATCAATTTAGGTTTGTTTTATCCAAAAGGACAATCCTTTAACTTAAAGAGTTATTCAGATGCTGAATTTTCCGGTCGCAAGTTAGATAGGAAGAGAACATCTGGAACATGTCATCTTCTAGGAACGTCCCTGGTATCCTGGTGAAGTAAGAAAAAGAACTCTGTTGCATTGTCTACTGCTGAAGCAGAATACATTACTGCTGGTAGTTGTTGTGCACAGATTCTGTAGATGAAACACAATTTATTGGACTTTGGCTATCAATTTAGACATGTGTCAAGAAATTGTGATAACACTAGTGCAATTATCATCTCTAGGAATCCTGTGTCTCACTCTAGGACTAAGTACATTGATGTCAGACATAACTTTTTGAGAGATCATTATCAAAAGGGTGATATTTCTCTAGAATGTATTGACTCTAAACATCAATTAGCTGATATCTTCACCAAACCCTTGAGTTCAGAAAGGTTAAATTTTATTAAGCAAGAATTAGGTATGATCGATCAGTGAAACCAATCAGTGAAACCGATCAGTGAAGCTGATATTTTTGCTATCATTTGTGTCTTACAGTGTTTAAAACTCTAAGTGTTTATCAAAACAACATTGTTTTACTTAATCGATATTATATTTAGTATTGTAACCCTAAATGATAAATTTAATGACCCACAACTATTTATTTTTCCAATAACTGTGACTTTCTATCTCCCACCGAACCTTAATTTTTCTGAAACATGAACCTCTTGAACCTCTCAAACCTTTTTAAATCCTTCGAACCTTTTCAACCTCTAAAACTTCTCGAATATTGAAATGGAAAAGCAAAAGCGGAAAAGAATGGAGTCTTAAGGTTGCTCTCCTGTGAAACGTGCTTGAGGAGAATCGAGCATCACGACTCAAAGGTCAGTGAACCCAGAGTTGGAAAATTGGTTGGTCACCTCAGAAAAGGAAGTGAGTTACCAATGAGTGTTAACTAGTAAGTATGCTCTTTTTAAAGTATTGGAGATTAAAGGATGGAGAGACTGGTTCTGCGATAATAATCAAGTCTACTACCCAAATCTTGTGCATGTGTATTATCTGATCTTAACTATTGTATTGGATGGGGAAGGAGCTGCAAGATTATCTTCTACATTTAGAGGAAAAAAGATAGCTTTTTCTTCAAAGCAATGGGATGAGTGTTTGGGAGTGCCTCATAAAGGTAGATATAAAAACTATTCTGGTAATATTCCTCCTACCACTGAATATTTTAGGTATGATCTTGCTCTGGAGATGCTAACTGGCAATTCTGAATCCAGAAGAATAACAGCTGTTGAGTTAGATGGTGATAGTAGAATTTTGATTAAGTTTATTCAGCACCAAATCTGTCCCAATAGGGTGATTTTGTTGCTATGAAGTATCATGATGTGTTCCTGTTGTTTTTATTGCTAAATAATGAGAATATCAACTTGTGTAGATATTTTACTGACTATATTTCTATGATGGTGAAGCCATCCCTGAAAGCTACAACCATGTTCTACTCTAAGAAAATCTATGCTATGTTAATGTTTTTGGGCTATGTTAAAGATGGAGATGAGTGTATATAATCTAGTAGTAGTTTTTGTATTAACAAGGATATCTAAAAAAGAATGAAAATAAACTGGAATCTATGGAAGAAGGCATGGTTTGTTGATGAAGATAATTTGTATGACCCCTTTAATCCTTCTGATTATCCTAAATGACCAAAGGGGACGAGAGATCCTCATTTAAAACCTGATGAACATGTTGTTTATTCTGACGAGGAAGAGGAGACAGAAGTCCCTAAGGAAAATGGAGAGTCATGTAAGAAAGTAACATGGGAATCTGAGGCTGATGATGATGCATATATTCAAAAGGAACCCGAGTCACCTCCTGATGACCGGAGTGATCCTGATACAATAAGTACTAAGAAAAGAAGAATGAAATTTGGACTAGCTAGTCCACCTCTCATGTTACCAGAGTCAGAACCTCTTCTAGGTGATGAAGAAGAAACAGAAACTGAAGAATTAAATTCTGAGGAGTATGATTCTAGTAGCAAAGGTACTACAAATCAAACTTCAGTAAATAATAATGGAAATGATGATGATGTTGATGATAATGGAAATAATTATTATGGTGGTGATGATGATGATGCTACTCGACTAGTAGATTGTCAAAATGTGATCCAAGATGATCCAAAACCACAAAAAGTTGAAGAAGAAGTTGTTCCTGAGGATAAAAGAACAATGCAAATAGAGATTGATGTAGGTGAAGAAATCTCTCATGAAATTTCCAGAAGAGATGATTTTGTAAAGCCCCAATATACCTCTTGTAAAGATGAATGGGAGGAACACACAGGTTTTTCTATTCTAGGTCTGGATTATTCAGAGGAAGAAGATGAATGGGTGCAAAAAGCATGGGCAAGCCCCTCAATTATGGCTAGACTAGTTTCTGTGAATGTTCAAGTGATAGAAGAAAGACCTGGTTCTTCAGTTTCTCAATCGGATTTAGACAATTTTAAAGATGTGTTGCTCCATGCAGTTAGAGAGAAAATGAAAGAGGAATTCTATCATGCTCCTGCTCCTGCTCCTGTCAATTTTTCTAAGGATTCTATAGATGCCATAACTCAAAGAGTAGTAAGTATTATCATGCCAGACCTTTTCAATACTAGTGAATTGATTGGAAGGCACATTACCTCTCTAAATCAATCACTCAAGGATTTAAGAAATGAATTAGGTTCTCTTTCAGAAGAATTTAGATCAACCATCACTGTTATGATGGATGTTCTGAGAAATTTGATAGAACATCTGAAGAAATCTGATTCAAGAAAGTTGAAGGCTGAGATTACTTAGATTGTTCCTCAAGCTAGCTCCTCAAAAGTGAATAATATTACTTGCCATGAGATCAATGCTTTAAAAGATGTTATAAAAGAAGAGTTTGCAGCACTAGGATGGATTTTGGATTTGGACTCATTGAAAAGGATGAAAGAAAACAATGATCATATTCACAAGATGGTGATGTTTTATTTGACTGATTCTACTGAGGCTCAGAAAGAGATCAATGAAAAGTTGGATCACTATTTCTCTAAAATCTACACTACGCATGAGTTGAACCATTTGTTTAAAGTCATGTCTAAGAATATGAGGCTTCCACCAGTCACTCAAGCCTTTAAGGCTCAGGTACAGCAGTTGAAAGACTTTAATCCTACTCTAGATAGCTTCCTGTAGAATAAAAATGATTTTGAGAAGGCCATGAGATATGGTGGTGATGTCATTCAAGATTTTATCAGTCCTCTCAAACCCTATCTTCATGTGTAAGATAAAGCAATTGTTTTTCCTACTGGTGAGCCTCTCAGTCCATCCACTGGTTCTCCTGGTCAGTTATTAGTTTCTCCAGCTCTCTCCAATATTCGGTCATTCTTTCTGCAACCTCCTTAAACAAGATCTTCTAGTCTGTAGCAAGTCACTTTATCACCCACTCTGCTTCCAGCCAGAGCTGTCCTGCCACCTCTATCCATCCGGTTAGATCAGCCTTCCACCAATCCACCCTCTGGCCCATCCATTCCTCCATCTTCTAAAGGAAAAGCACCTCTGCATCCCAAGAAGTATCCATGCCTGTCATTTTTGATAGTGTGTCTTTTATGTGTTTCTTTTTTTCTTGTACCATTTTCAGTGGTTATTTCAGTGGAACTTTATTCTATTTTCTCTCTCTGCTCTCTTTTTCTTTTTTATAATCCTAAAGGGGGAGATCATGCATACTTATAGTCATAAAATATGTAGTATGGGGGAGAAATGATTACTACTTAAATGATGACTTCTAATATTAATGAATACATAGAAAAAATACCTTATATATTGAGGGGAGCTCTCTATAATATGATAATATGTTGATATACTCTCACTTTTTTTGTGTTCTGATACATTCTCTGATGATCTATTTATCTTTGGTTATATATTTTGTTTACATAGGGGGAGAATACTAAATGTTACATCCTTTCCTCTCTTTTCTTTATGCCTTAGATTTGTGATTATAAAAAAGGGGGAGATTATAGAGCCTCTATGAAATGGTTATTTTAATAATCACAAATCATTGTTATTTCTGTTTAGAAGTAAATTTAGTCAACTATTAATTCTATTCTAAATGTGCTTATATATGTTTAATCATGCTTACATATGTTTATCTATGATTATTTATGGTATTCTATTGACCTGGAAGTGTTCTGATTTGAACAGACACTTTGTGCGTATTTTATGTTTTTGAATCACCATTAGTTATTTTCTTGAGTCACCGTTAGTTCGCACCGATGAAGAATGATCGTACCGATGACAACGGTCGCACCAATGACAACGGCCACACCGATGACAATGGTCGCACCGATGACAACAATCGCACCGATGAGAACAGTCGCACCGAGACAACGGTCGCACCGATGAAGAACGGTCGCATCGCTGATCACATGACCTACCAAAACCGATGCTTATCAAATGACCTACCGAAACCGAGGGTGATCAAATGACCTACCGAAACCGATGCTGATCAAATGACCTTCCGAAACTGATGATGATCAAATGACCTACTGAAACCGATGCTCATCGAATGACCAACCGAAACCAATGCTGATCAAATGACCTATTGAAACCGATGCTGATCAAATGAACTACCAAAACCGATGCTGATCAAATGACCTATCAAAACCGATGCTGATCAAATGACCTACAGAAACTGAGGATGATCACATGACCTGCCGATACTGATGCAAATTCAAATGACTTACCGATCTCATGACTCACCGATAGTCATGAAAACTGTTTGAACTTTCTACTCACCCTTTTAATTCCAACGACCATATTTTATTAGTTAAATGAACCTTATATTAATTAATGTTGTTTTTTGGATGTCAAAAAACATACCTTCTACCTGTAAAAAGGTAATCATTCTTGTTTCCATATCTCAAGGAATTAAAAGGAATA
The DNA here is from genome assembly GCA_963277665.1 of Viscum album. NCBI lineage: Eukaryota > Viridiplantae > Streptophyta > Magnoliopsida > Santalales > Viscaceae > Viscum > Viscum album. The sequence continues at coordinate 2,097,905,677 of OY728125.1, forward strand.
TCTACAGTAAAAAGATCTACCGGAAAACGAAAAGAAGAAAACACACGAATGAAGGTGCATGTGTATGAAGTCCCACATAACATAAGACGAACTCAAAGAACACCTGTAAAAATCAAAGAGCCTGAAGCAGATCCTTCACCAGAAACAAACACAAAGTCTAGTAGCTGTGCCTTACTGAAAATCATATGCAAAAGTCTAAATAGATGTAGCTGAGAAGAAAAATGATACTATGTTTTGAGTCATCCTCACCAGAAAGGACTTGACTTCCATCTGCAACATCAAAACGAGTCCAGAACATTTCTGCAATTACACAGAGCTTTCTACACTCTATTATTTCATTTGTCGTATCCCATTGCTTAACATTCTATGCAGTGTGTGTGTACATCTGTCTACTATAGATACACATTGTCTCCTGATCTGAACAGGAGGATATTAAATCCTCACACCAAGCATTCTATACCTTCTTGTATCCCACTGTGAGTTGTGGAATAGGTCATGTGTGACCTGGACAGCCTGAGAGAGCTGTTTCTATTTTTTCCCATGTAGAACTATGGTAGAGGTCTTAGGACCTGAACAGTCTCTGTACTATTGTTTTCTGCGATCCAAGGTGTGGATCAAGTTTATATAAATTGTTTTAGAGGACTAATCCTCGGCTTGAGACTAAACTTCTTGGTTATATCTACTATGCATCTTAGATTAAGTTTAAATTATATTATATATATTTTGTATTCAGTTTTTATTTACTTTGAAATAAAAATCTATTTTAAAGTTACTCTGATAGTTAAATTATAAAGTGTTTGTAACTTTTGTAAATAACTAGATTGACTTCAAAAGTAAATTTAATGCTCTGAATAAATTAACTAAGACCTAATCAATCTCTTGAGAATCTAACTGAACCTTTACACTTTCAAAAATTCACTATAGTTTAACTTGTTTTTAAATTGGGGGATTTTAATAGAAATATTTTAACATAAATTTTAATTGGAACTCAATTCACCCCCTCCTGAGTATCCACTCCGACCAAAAAAATGTAAATTAATAATTTTATTATTGAATTAATAAAATATCTTTATTTAATTTCTCCATATCCAATTTCATCACCAACATAAACCTTAAGAGTTTACGATATAAGAGGGGTACACCTATATATGACATTGATAAATTTTCATTATGGACCATGTAACACCCGAGACTTTTATGTTATATAAATCATCAAAGGAATCATTTTCTATACAACACTTGCTTGGCTTGCTTTACACTAAATCGCGACCTTCCTCGATAGCTTGCGTCGTACGCAATACCGAGTTTCACTAAACAATGATATGCTAATAAAATATTATTGAAACTAGCCATTATGAATAGTAATAACCACTTTTTGAAATTTAATAAATTTTATTTTTCAAAATGGACTTCATTTTTGGATTCGTAATATCGAAATTAGCCTAGGGTGAAATTTTGGTATTTTTCTGAAAACTTTCAATTTTTGATGAATAGTGAAACCACTAAGTGGTAGTTAAAAAAACTGATTTTTTCATAAAACTTAATTTTACCACTTCTGTGAGTGGAATTTCGAAAATCCGAGAGACAGGTTTGATGTCATTACGTAAAATGTGGTTCATGAGATGAAAATAATTTTTTTGGTGAATAGTAACTTTTTACTTTTTTTACCACGGTTAAAAGTAAATAGGGTAATGAAGGGTAAAAATGATATTATTATTACCCTAACACATGTCCTAATTATATTGGAAAAGTGTAATTCGACCAAAAACAAACTTAGGAATAAAATATGACCATTTAGGCCCACTTGGATTAGATTAGGACATTTATTATTAATTTATTTAAAGAAGGGTTAAAATAGTTAAAATCAAAGTTTAATAACTAAATCATTTTTAAAATGGGGTTATACATAAGATAAATTCGACTATAAATAATAATTAGAAATATAAAAAGATTTCCTACATAATGGTATTTTATTTGTAATTTTTATACATTAAATAATTTAATTTATTTATGACACAAAGATGATGCAGTAATTAACTTATTAATGAAATATTGACATAATTGATGTCATAAACACAAAAATAAATGTAATTTTACAATTTTTATGAATTCCACTAATTTTATATATTAATATGACATGTTAGTATTGATTTAATTAACGTTTTTCGAACTAATCATTCTATTATGATTTTCACAATAATTAGTTACTTAATAGTTTCAAAATTGACATAAAATAGTTTTTAAAACAAATATTATATTAGTAATTGTTATTTTATTCCTAAAAATCTAAGGTTTGGCCAAATTACTTAGATAAGGTTATATATATTAATAATAATCAACTTGGGGTTCGTTTGGCTGCTTATAGTAAGTTTATTAACCTTATAGTATAAGAACACAAGAAGATACGGTAAAAGTAAAATTATTTAACTTAATGTTAAATCTAAATGATATGGTTAAAATAAGAACCTAAACTTGTCTAAATTCTATTTTATGAGATGATTTCTACCCATATCCACCTTAGCTTCTAAATAAATCAATTTGGAGCTATTTAAAACCGAACTTGACTTTATAATAAAATAATATTTTTAGTTATTCCAAAGGTGCCCCTCTCCTCCCTTATAAAAGGGCACCTCCTCCCTCTCTTCCTCACACCACTTTGAGCCTTCAAGCACGGACAACCCCTACCACTTTCTCCTCTACACCTACCTAGAGACATCATAGAGGTCCTGGTCTTCTTCAAAGACCAATTTTAGTGCCCTAAAAGAAGGTCTCAAAGAAGGACTTCAAAGAAGAGGTAATGTCCGTTACCGATTCTTTCATCTTTATTTCTTCTTCCACTTCTTCTTCTTTAGTTGTTTCATTATGAAGTAATAACATAAGTATCAATAATATACTGATATGTTATTATAAGTATTAAACAACCCTATTTTAGCATATATCCATCCTACGGAAAAAGAAATCACCGCGCATGCGTACGTACGGAATACAGTCTCCATGCCGTGGTGTAATCTATTTTACACCATCACCTTACTTGGATTGGTATAATGGTGTAAATAATGACTATATATGACTATTATAAAGTGATACTAATTCTGAAATAGTATACATATACTCCAATACAATTCCACAATCATAGAAACGATATCATCACTCGTGCGTACGTACGGAATACCGTCTCCACGATGTGATGCGACTCGTTCTACATGATCTTCATTTCATAATGATTATATAAATGAATTTAATGAATTAATATGATATATATTACACTAATACCATTCTGGAAATGAGGTATCTATATCCTAAAGAGAAGAATAAGAATTTATTCGACAAAACACGCCTAAGAATAAAAAGTTATAAACACCCGAATAACAAGTAGAAATGAAATATTACTACTAAGAAGCTAAGAATATGACCAAATATGATATCATAAAAATAATTATGATTATGGAATAAGTAAATAACATTATTTAAATCATTATATAGGAGGTTCGGACACGTACAAAGCATATCGGACCTAAGGTAAGGGAAATATCACAATCTCATTTTTATTCGAGATTGTTTATACTTTAGTATTTACTGGGGTGTATTTTATCATCCACATCCATGTCTCCTCAATATGTTATATTATTTACATCCACCTACAATTGTTTAAATCCAATTTTACCCTTCTGTGAGTTTTTAGTATAGGATATGAAAGGAATCTTTTGTCATTTTTTGTACGAGGTACTTTTTGACTTTTCCGACAAAAGTACGGGAAGAATGTTTTTTTAACTTATACGGCATGAATGGATTTTTAAAACATTATTTCCAAGAATATTCCTTTACAAGTTTTCATGTTTATTTTTAATCAACTTATTTTAGTTTAGAATTTTACGACATGTTAAGAAAGGAAAAGTGTTTTTGAAGCAGAAAGCATATTTTCCTCAAGAATGGAGTTCAAATGTTTTATCAAAATTATTTTCCATCTAAGATAATAAAGGGTTCTGTTTCTATCCCTATTATTACATTGATTTGATTATATTGTGATGGAATTATATTTTTATGAATCCCTTTATCTTATATGAATTGTTTTATGATGTCACGATGTTTAAGATTCCCATTTTTGTTACATGGGTTATGCTATGATGTATGGTTTATGATTTTGTGGCACACATAAGAATGGTATCATTATGAGATGGGTGGGACCTATATCTCCCTCCAATGAATTGGGTAAAGATTTTATATCTCATGAGATAGACATGGCTGGAACGGTAGGTTATATCGGTTCAGTGAAACGGGATTGAAACGAGGAGTGAACTCGGTTCAGAAATGGACTTTATCCACTAAGATAGTCTTGGAAATGAGTCTTGACTAATAAGAAATGATTCTCTATGATTATGTGTGTATGCCACAAAGTTTCATGTTTTATGTTATGATTATTGTGATTACATTTCACTACCATGATTTATCCCATGTTATGAAATTATGATCTCTTTTGCAGGTTAAGATTTCCAAAAGTTATGTGCTTATGTATATGATGTGATTGATATTTCTTTTGTTTACCCTTACTGAGCATTTGAGCTCAACCTTTTGTATGTTTTATTTCCCTAGGTTAGGAAGAAGGTTATTATGTAAGAATATTCCAAAAAGGTACTCTAGATATGATGAAATAAATAGGAGGAAAATTAGATGCTTTATGAACCAGTTGTTTATGTTTCCCAGTTTCTAAAGACACTATACCTATACAGTCCTTTCTTGGTTTTATTACATGTTGTAATAAGTGTGCTTCAATTCTGAAGTAATAACAATGTATGTAAATTATGGGTCGTTATAGACCATGATATGGGAAAAAGATACATTAAGAATTCTTGGATTGAACAATATTCTAGGGTTAAATTATTTCTCTACTTCCATAATAAATAAACATATATAAAACTAAACAATACCAATACAATTACATTAAATTTAAAATATATTAAAATGTATTGTTAAAATTTAATCCATTGGATCCATTTAATTCATTATTATATTGATGGAGGTTGAGATATATTGATTATATTTTATGATGGATTTGGAAGATAATGTGTATTTTAAGTAATAAAAACACATTTTGTAGGAATTATAAACCCCCACAAACAATGGGAAATGATCAAGATAATTATTTAGGATTTATTTCATTGGGGAGGAAGGAGATATGAAAGATTTATCATAAGGGAAGTTAAAAAAGGAAAAATGAAGATGATATCCCGCTGAATTAGTTTTATCAAATTAAAATAAACTGTTTAAAAATTTAAAATTACACATAGATGAATTTATTTTTCAAATATGTTTAACAATTACATGGTACAAAACCACAATATACCTGGTGTATTTTAATGAAACCACATTTAGTCCTTAACTAACCCTGGGAAACTACTGCACTCTAATTTGGTATGTGGTACACACTACACCTCTCTATTTTTTACGTCCCCTTCCATTCAAAGTTCCCTATACACTCCCCATAAAATACTAAATTAATGAGTTTACAATTTATTTTAATTTATGTGGGAGTTACATTAAGAATATATCAGTTATAATAATAATTATCATTCAATCAATCTTACACATAAAATTACATTAATATAAAAACTAAAGAAATAAAAATAAATGACATAAAATGAGGTTTTTTAAAACCTCCAGACCATTTGGATTCACATATAAAGAATAATACTAAAATATTTTACATATGAAACAAAAATAATATTTAATACTTAAATCAAATGTGTGGTTCATAGAATTTAATAAATTTGTTAATTTTACTCCCAACCATTAGAAACATCATTTTTGACTCCGTGAAGTATACTCATTCCAATTTTTCATATAATTAAATGTGATATCCTCACATATATAGCTATTTATGAGTTTTAATAAAATGGAATCATTATGCCAAAAGTGGCGAAGTTGTATGTGTCGTGATTAAAAACATCATCGTCTAGGCCTGAAAATTTTGTGGTGCAATCCATCGTTTTTCAGGGACAGTCTGTGACCATAGATATGGGACATATACAAAGGTCCATGACAATAATATGACACTAATAACAAGAATTTGTGAGGAAGAATAGTTCCCATGATATGGAGCAGGTGGTTCTCACTACTAGAGTTGCACGCACAAACCCTGTGTACCAACATGCTGGTGTAGGTATGACAACCCTTCTCTTTATTACACACTAAAACATGATTTATTACATAAAATTCACTTTATATAATAAAGAAGATTGATATTTATAGTGTATTTTGGGTTTAAGATCATTATATAACAACGTAAAACAAGAAATACAATATCTTTATTGAAAAGTTCCTTCACATGACCACTAATTTCCCTCGTACTTAGCATTGCATTGGACAACCTGAGGGAAGGCATAAGAAAAGGGTGATCCATAAATAGAAGTAAGGGAGTAAAAAAGGAATATCATGAAGATTACAACACATGTTAGGAAATAGTAATATCAATGGAGAATAAAAGAAACATGAATATAAAGGCATAATAAAGCATGATATTCATAACATGGAAATGTGGCAACAACACTTAACAAGAAATTAGCATGAGCCAAGGTTCAATGCACATGGAAAATGATTAAACCATAATTTAACATGAATTATCATGAGTAAAAACCCATTTCACATGACATATCTTAATACTATACTTTACCCAATGCATTGGAGTGCTATAAGGGAACACCCTTTCTAAACATTTCATTTCATGCAAAAGTGTGCCACATGGATCATATAACATGGAATAAATAAAAAGTATATGTTATTAGATGATTAATTAATGTGGAATAAATAAATTAATGTACCATTAAATATGTATATCTACATAAAGTTTAATATCCATGATAGATACATGGGTTTGGTTTCACTACACAATGATCCTGGCTTGGAAAAACGCAACGCAATTTCAGCAGCATAACAGCGTGACATAAGGTTTCATGAAAATGGTTGATGAGAGGGAAATTGGAATCTAATCATATTTACATGAAATAGATAGTAAGGGGGTAATATAGATACATGTAACAACAAATATAATGGAATTTATATGCATAATACAAAAGAATTACTTGGATGTAAAAGAGGAGAGAGAAATCTCTCACGAAATTTTTGCATGGTAACAGGTGTACATGGTAAGAATTAATGAGAGATAAAGGGGTATCCTATCATAATAAATAAAATAGGGTAGTATGGGGGATATGACAAATCATACCCCAACACTTTTAATTGAAAAAAAGGGCATAAGAACTTAAAGAAAAATGGACAAAAATTAGAAAGGAAGAAATACCTTACATGGAAGTGTGATCCCAAAGGCTTGGAAGAGGCTTTGGAGAGGATTATTGGGAGATTGGGGAACCTTGGGAGGATTATGGAGAGGGTATTGAAGAGGATGGAATAACTCCAAATGCTTTTAGTGAAGAGGAAGTGGGGGCTTGGGTGGATTGATTTAGGAAAGGAGAGGGAATTCTTTATTTTTTAGGTTAGGGTCACCGCACATTAAACTAATCAATATCACAAACCAGTCCATGGTTTTTTCCTATGGTTTTTGAAAAAGGGGAGTGGAGAAAAATATTTTATAAGGCCAATGTCCGAACTTCTTAAAATAATAGGGTTGCTTATGTGGATGTGAATCACGCTCTCAAGGAAATTCTTTTAAAAAGTAGAAATGTTTTACAACTCTTGGAGTGTCCACTAAAGTTTTTTAAAATAAATAAAATAAACCTGATATCACATTATTTTAATGGTAAAACATATATTTTACGAAAATATCATTTATAGTATTTCATTACATCACTATTAGGTCATTATTATGTCATAAAACACATTATACATTTAAACGATATTTATTTTTTACCCAAAAAATTGATTGTCTCCGAAAACTATGAAAAATATACCGTTAGATAATTTTGAAGACCTAATTCCAAAAATAATATTCATTTTATCTAAATTTTTTTCTAAATATTTGAATTTTAACTTTTAAAATAAAAACCGACATTTATTGAAAATTCATGGGTTTTGACAAAAACAGCTATAAAACCTTAACAACAAATTACAATTGCATTCATAAAATTATATGATCATTTTTATTTAACAAAATAAATTTAATAATAAAAATATTTTATTAATATTTTATTTAATTAAAAAATCCTTTAACTCATTAAAATACTATTTTCACTTTAAAAACAATTTAGAAAGTAAAAATAATAAAATGAATGTGTATTAATTATTATATACAATAAAAATGAACATAAACATAGTGCTAAGGTCATGTTACATAACCACTTGTAACACTCGCATAAGACTGAAGGGTAAGGTGACTGATGGTGACAAACTCATTGGGTGGCTTGGATAACATTGCTCGGGTGGTAATCTCTATCAACTTTCACCTCTCTCATAGGCGGTTCCATTCAAGCTTAACATGTTGAAGCTTGTCTTGGAATTAGTCAAGAGTGAAACCCAATGATTCCACCTCCTTTTTGAGCTCCGACAAATGTGCTTGATATGGGGAAAGTCTACTGGATAAGGCCACCACTTCCTTTTTCTGATTAAATTGGATTGGTTGAAGCCCTATATTTATACTAATCATGTGATCACTATTCAAGGACTATATTAGAAACAGTCAGAATTCTTAACAGTATTTTAAAAACAAGAAACATAAAACAAAAGAAGTGCATATGTTATATTAACAGTTTACATAATAAGACATTTAATTAGATCAAAATGAATCATCATTAATGAAATTTCGGGTCATTACAATATTCCCCCCTTAAGAAATTTTGCTATCGAAATTTTCTTTTCCCCCAACAATAAAGATGATGGTAACTTGGATTTATCACTTCCTTCGATTCACACGTCGCTTCTTCAATCTTTTGGTTTCACTATAACACCTTCACATGGCACATTGTCTAATTTCGTAGGACTTTTTCCTTACGATCTAAGATCTTCACTAGTTGCTCCTCATAAGAAAGATCATCCTCTAATTGTACTAACTTTGAAGAGAGTACATTTGATGGGTTTGGTATGTACTTCTTTAAGAGGGATACATGAAAGACATCATGTACTTTGCCCATGGTAGGTGGGAGTGCTAGTTGATAGGCCCTAGCCCCGACATGATCAAGAATATCGAAGGGTCAGATGTAACTAGGACTTAACTTCCCTTTATTTCCAAACCTTAGGACCATCTTTTATGGAGATATGTGTAGGAATACCATGTCTCCAACTTTAAACTCAAATGTCTCATCGATGGTTATTGGAATAACTCTTTTGTCGACTCTAGGCTGCCTGGATATGCAGTTGAATGTTTTTCACCTTCTAACCCTTTTCTTCCACAATTTCGGGTCATAGTAGCTTACGCCCACTGACTTCATCCCACCATGTTGGTGTTCCACACGTCCTCCCATATAGGTCTTCATAATGTTCTATTTAGATTGTTTAGTGGAAACTGTTATTATAGGAGAATTCAACCATAAGAAGATGTTGATACAATCCTCTTTTAAAGTCCATTGAACAAGATCTTAACATATCTTCTAGTGTCTAAATAGTTCGCTAAGATTGGACATTAGTTTGAGGATGATAAGTTGTACTGAAGTTCAGTTCAGTTTCCAGAGCATGTTGAAGAATCATCCAAAACATAGAGGGGAATCTTGGATCTCGATCAGATACAATAGATAGTGGTACTCCATGCAGCCTTACCACTTTCCTGATATATATCTGTGCTAGTTGATCTAATGAGAAATCCTCCCAAATTTCAATGAAGTGTAAAGAGTTTGTAAGATGATCCCCAACAACCCAGATTTCATTGTTGCCTTTGGATGTCTTCAGAAGTCCGGTGAAGAAGTCCATGGTGATGTTATCCCATTTCCATGCTTGTATGGAAAATGGTTTCATCAACCCCTTAGAATTCTGCCTATCTTCCATCACTGGCTGACACACCAGGCACATTGATGTATACTCAGCGATCTCCTTGTTCATATTATCCCACCAATAATTCTCTCTAATATATCAATACATATTTGTGTTTCCTGGGTGAATAGAAAAATTTGAACTATGTGGATCATCCAAAAGTTCCTTCTTCATCTCCATACATGATTGAACACATAGTCTTTTCCCAAATCTAACAATTATTTCTTCATTAACATTGAACTCTAAGGATTTTCCTTTTCTGAAGGATTACTATTTATTCTGAATTCCCACATCATCCTTTTCAGCATCCTTTAACCTTACCAAAAGAGATATTTGAGTAATCATTTGTGAAAGGATTGATGATGTTCCATTCTCTATGATTCCAGTGTACATCTTCATCAAATCTAAAAAGATTGGATCTTTCTCAATTCTCATAAATGATAGAATCGTTGGGTCCTTTCTACTTAGAGAATCTTCCACCTTGTTTTCTTTTATAGGGTTGTAATTGATTGACCAGTCATAGTCTTGAATCAGCTCTTACTTTCTTCATTAGAACATGATCAACTCTTTCTGTGTGAATATATACTTGAGGCATTTGTGGTATGTATATATTTCAAACTTCTTCCTAAAGAGATAATGCCACCAAATTTTTAAGGAAAATATCACCGTAGCCAAGTCCAGATCATGTGTTGGATAATTTTTCTCATGAACATTCAATTTCCTTGAAGCATAGGTATGAATTTTTCATTTTGCATCAACACACAGCTCAGTCCCTTCTTTGAAGCATCACTAAATACCACAAAAAGTTCTCCACTTGTGGGAAATGTGAGCACAAGCACAATGATAAGCCTACTTTTTAACTCATTGAAGCTTTCTTCACATTCATCACTCCAAGAAAAAATTACTCAATTTCTAGTTAGCTTGGTAAGAGGGTTGGTCAATCATGATAAATTTCTCACAAATATTTGATAATATCCAACTAACCCCAAGATTCTACTGATATCTATTACTGATGTTGGCCTCGACCACCCCTCAATTGCTGCTGTCATGGAGGGATCCACATATATCCCATTTCTTATGATGATATGGCCCAATAATGAGACCTTCTTCAACCATTAACCACACTTTCTGTACTTTTCATAGATATTCTCTTTCCATTAGGTCTCTAGTACAGTTCTTAGATGTTACTCAGGATCCTCCTTGGTTTTGGAGTATATTATAATATCATGTATATAGAATACCAAAAATTTGTCGAGGTAATATCTAAAGACTCTATTCATCAATTCCATGATGATTGCAGGAGTATTAGTGAGTATGAAAGGAATTAATATGAATTCATAGTGCCCATATCTTGTACGAAAATAAGTCTTGGGGATATCTTCATTCTTGAACCTTATTTAATAATATTCCGGCACAAATCCACCATGGAAAAGTATGCGCCCCACACAGCTGATCGAACAATTCATCAATTTGTGGGAGATGATACTTGTTCTTTATCATGATTTTTTTAATCTCACGATAGTCGATGCAAAGGCGCATTGACCCATCCTTCTTCTTGACAAAGAGGACTAGTGCACACCATGGTGAATCACTTGGGCATATAAATCCTTTATCATGTTTCTCCTATAGATTTTTTCAGCTTCTCATGCTCCCAAACAGCCATTATATACGGAGTCTTGGATATTGGTAATACCCCTGGTATAAGGTCAATTAATAATTCAACATCTCTTATAGGAGTAACACTAGGAAATTCCTCAAGAAACACTTTATAAAATTCCCTCTTAGTGGGCATGTCATCAAGGATGGTTGCTTCCTTGGACTCAATCATCTGAGCCAAATATGCATGCTCATAGGGCAGTAATATCCATGCTTGAGATGATGGAGCTAAATAAGACCCATCTTCCTCTGTGCACTTGTATAGAATCAGGGTTTGATTCTCTACATGAAGAGTGATTTCCATCTTACGACAATTAATGTTGTCTCTATATAGGGACAACCAATCCATTCCCAAAATTGATTCAAATTCAACTAGAGGGAGTTTGATGAGGTTTTTTGGGAAGTTCAATCCATCGATCATGAAAGGGGAGGAGTTATATTCATGGGATGAAATGATTTCCCCATGAACTGTACTGACTGACATCATTTATTCCATGTTTTTGGTGGTGTTGGGAATGTTCTACTAACCATTTGGGATATAAAAGAATGTGTAGAACCCGAATCAAAGAGTATGTTTTCAATTCATGAATGAATAAGTAGCGTACATGTCACTACATCATTGTCGGAGTTCACTTCGGCAGTAGTGAAGGTAAAATTGCTCCCTTGCGGACTTAGAGGATGTTGGTTGCCACCGAAAACCCTTGTCTTAGGGCAATGCTTTTCAATGTGCCCTGGTTCTTTGAAGTTGAAGTAATGAACAATGCATTGATAGTCAAATTGAGCATTCCACTCCTTTTTCGCAGCCATGGGTTTTCGAGCCGATAGTTAATAGCCAGGTGCCCTTCTCCTCAACACATAAAGCATTTCCTCGTTCCCTTCGAGTAATTTCCAGTGTGCTTCTTTCCGCACCTTTGGAAAGTGGGGTACTGAATTTTATTAGCACCATTGAATTTATCTATCAGACCACCATAATTGAAGTACACCTTAATCATTTTATCCCCATGATACCCCTAAGGTTCTCCTATCTCCATTTCAACCTTGAGGGAACATTGGTCAATTTGTTCAAATCTATCAAAGTTACGGATCACCAGGGCATTCCGCAGGCTTGGTTTCAGCCCACCAAAGAAGTGGTCAACCTTGATTTTAGGGGTAACGACAAAGATGGAGCCATATAGTGAAATCCTTGTGAAGTTTTCCTCATACGCTCCTACAGATTCATCAACTTTTTTCTTAAGAGCAAGGAAGTCCCTTTCCTTCTTAAGACAAAGGGTGGGTGGAAAATATTTATCAAAAAACATATTCTGGAAATAGTTTCATTCCAATGCCTATATCTCCTCCTCAGGCTTCGTATTTTTGATCAATGTACACCATTTATCAGCTTCACCCTCCATACGATAACCATCCAAGAGAACCTTCTATATGTTCGGAACATTGAAGGATGGAGAAGATATTTTCAATAGAGTTGATCCATTGTTTGGTGATTGAGGGATCAGATGATCCATTAAATGTAGGAGGCCTTTGTCTCATGAAACTCTTGATAGTGAATTGTTATTTATTAGGGGGGTTGAATGTTCATCTTGACCCATGTTTCGATTCAATGCTTGAGTTAATAGAGAGAGTATCGTGACAATGTTCGTGATTCCTGCTCCCATCAGATTGGGGATCTCATAAAAAATTCATCACAATGGTCTTCACATCATTTATTAGACCATGTCCTCCTATTACCAGCCATTGGATGGAATAAAAGGAAATGTTAGGGGTAACACATAAAGGGTAATACAAGGAAAAAACAGATGACTCATAAATAGCTTTTATTTCCTTAACTTATGAATCTATAGGATTCAATCTATGTTATACAACAAATATTCTTAGGGGAATTTTTTAATTTCCCTAACAATGGTTCATACTAATCTTATTAATTTACCAATTCATATCCCTTGGGAGTGTCATAACCAAGAGTGCATCAAGGCCCATTTTTGTGTACCAGAATACATCAGTTCAAGCCCGAAACTCCTTATCGAGGTTTTCACCCATATTTACATCTATGCCAAATCCACCTCTACCTGCTCGTATCCAAAATGGGATTTATTTTCTTGATAATCCATTTAATCAATACCCACCAAAACATATAGATGTTTTTATTATACTTAGTATTGTCTCTAAGGCTTCACTAGTGTTTTCTAATCCTAATCCCAAAAATAACTAAACCTATCCTCTTAAACCAACTATAAAAACCCTTCTCTTTATTACAAACTAAAACACAATTTATTACATAAACTTCAGTTGATACAACATAGATGTTCAAGAGGTCTTGTGTCATTGGGGCTTAGGATCATTATATAAAAACTTAAAACCTGAAATACAACATCTTTATTTAAAACTTCCTTTACGTGACCACTACATTTCCTCGTACTAATCATTGCATGGGATAACCAGAGGACATGCATAAGAAAAGGGTGAGCTATAAATGCCAATAAGGTAGTAAAAAAGTAATAAAGTGAATATTACAATACATGTTAGACAATAGTCATATTGATGATGTACAAGAAAAACATGAACATAAAGGCATGATAAAACATGATAATCATAACATAGAAATGTGACAACAACACTTAACATGGAATTAGCATGAGCCAAGGCTCATTACACCTGGAGCATGATTAAAACCTCATTCCAAATTAATTAGCATAAGCCAACACCCATTGAACCTGACGTATCATGATACTATACTTTACCCAATGCATTGGGGTGCTATAAGGGCGCACCCTTCTTAAACATTTCATTTCATGCATAAGTGTGCCACATGAATCATATAACATGGAATAAATCAATATCATAATTTATTCCACTTTTAAGTAATGTGGAATAAATACATGAAAGTAACATTCAATATATATATGTGCATATAGGTGAATACCATTGATAGATACATGGGTATGTTATTTACTACACAATGATCTCAGCTTGAAAAAACACGGTGTAATTTCGGCAGCATAACAGTGTGACATAATTATTCATGAAAATGGTTGATGAGAGAGAAATGAGTGTCTCATAATATGTACATGAAATGGAAAATAAGGGGGTCATATATATATATATGTCCCAAAAAATGTAATGGAATTTAGATGCATAATACAAAATAATTAATTGGATATAAAATAAGAGAGATAAATCCCTCACGGAATTTTGGCATGCTAACAAGTGTACATGGGGGGAATTAATGAGAGAGAAAGGGGTCTCCCATCATAAAAACATAAAGAGGGAAGTATGGGGGAGATGATACATCATACTCCAACATTTTTAATTGAAAACAAATGGTTATAACAACTTAATGAAAATTGGACAAAAATAAGATATAAAGAAATCTCTTACATGGAAGTGTGATCCCAAAGTCTTGGGAGAGGCTTGAGGGAGGATTCTTGGGAGCATGGGGCACCTTGGGAGGATTCTAGAGAGAGGAGGGTAGAGGTTGGACTAACTCAAAAGGCTTTGAGTGAAGAGAAAGTGGTATCTTTGGTTGGGTTATATAGGAAAGGATATGTAATTCTTTATTATTTATGTTTGGGTCCCCACATATTAAACTAATCAATACCAAAAACCATCCCATGGTTTTTTCCCATGGTTTTTTCCAAAGGGGAGTAGAAAAAAATATTTTATAAGGACAATGGCCGAACATCTTAATATAATTGGGTTGTTTATGTAAAGGTGAGTCACACTCTCAAATAAATTCAATTAAAAAGTGAAAATGTTTTATAACTCTTGGAGGGTCCACTAATGTTTTGTAAAATAAATCAAACAAACCAAAAATCATATTATTTTAATGGTAAAATATATATTGGCCGAATATATCATTTATATTATTTTATTACATAACTATTGGATCATTAAGATGTTATAAAACAAAATATGTGGATATGTTATTTAACAATTTTACATAATAAGTTATTTAATTAGATCAAGAGGAATTTTCATTAATGAAAGTTTGGGTCTTTATAGTAAGCCCTTCCCATGTAGCCTATAATGTACAACCAACCCAATGAAAAAAACCTATGCTTTGGACATGCATGGACCAAAATATTTTTTACCCTTTCATGAATTACCAAGATCGATAACTGAATCCATATACCTGCATGAAAAATATCCTTCAACCAGGATTTACTATTTTCAAATAAATATTACCCTTAGCCTCCTCATTTTCACAATGGGAAAATAAGAAAAGTTCCCTAGGATACAGTTGTGTATTCCTTTCACCCAAGTCTCCAAATATTCCTTAGGTATCTCTTCAAAACCCTAGATAAGAGAGAATAAATGTGGATATGTGGGATAAATTTCCCTTTAGGGTCAGACACACAAGGTAAATGCATTAAGACCCCTTACTCTTAGTGAAAAACCATATGTTTGAACCCCCTTCTTGAACTAGGGACCTGCGTGGGGCTTTTTGAGGACCAATTGAGGAGAAACCTGGTATCTATGATATATCATCCCCCAAATTTATTCCCAAGTGGTTAATTTCCCAATGAATATCTAACTCTTGCAGGCATATACCCCCATGAGTGAATAATTTCCATTTTCTCCCTAGCCTTAAGTGAGGAACCTTTATACTCTAAATGTGGAACTTCATGAACCCTCCTTGAAGCCCACTTCCAATCCACAATTGTTAGGTATCCTCTTCATTTGGACCCCTTTTCAGATAGGGAAAAAATTGAAACCTCAAGAAGACCACGTACTTGAAAACCAATGAATATGGGAACACCATAATAACTAGAATTTGGATTTTCATTCCACAATTCATATGTTTCACACACACATCCCACCTAATGGGTAGGGTCCTAATGGTTTATGTGAATTTTCATTCCAATGGTCTTGATTACCATAATCATAGTTGTGGTGTTCGGGAATTCCCTATATTGGGTCCTAGGGATAAGACCACATCCTTCCTTAGTCACCTCTAACAGAAGTAGCTTCTAGTTCTATATATGGAGGGTATGTATTAGGATTCTATTTCAATTTGATGGAGAATGACATACTCCTCTCTTTTTATGGAACCAATTTTAGGGAATACCCCCTAGATTAAGCCCCTAGCCTTTCTTGCTAGAGGTTTTACTATTTCCCATCCTCACTTCCTAAGGGCAGTGTCCATATGGTTAGTAAGACTTGACTATCTTGGATATTCAATGGGAGAGGTAACAGGCACATCTAAGCCCCTTATTGTTCACTTGTTGCCATCTTTTCATCCATTAGTAGAGAAGGAAAAGTGTGTAGGTTTTTGGATCTTCGACTTTCTCTAGTTCCTCACATTCATTTATGACTCAGAATGAAATTTGGGAATAGGGGATAGCCATGATCAGGTAATTCTCATAGATTGATGCATTATTCATAATATAATTTTCTTTCTAATTTTCCTCTCACCCTTTTTAGTTTTCCCCATAAGAATGGGACCTTAAGTCCATATGTCCATACCTTGGGAAAATAGAATTGTTTGGTTTCATGGATATTCTATTTCCTCTTGTTTCTCACAACTATCATGACTGAGGAGGTCTTAGAGGTTGAATATGGTAATAAATTCCACATGATCCCAAATATTTTGGGGCTTATTCAATGTATACGCCCCAACCAACCTGGGAATACTCATTAGAAATAAGCCGCAAAATCCGACCTTTGTGCTTACACTTTACAAATAATCCCCAACAATATATCAACACTCATCTATTGGAATCCTCCTTATTTGTAAACCACATGAATTCCTCCAAATCATATTGAGTTGAGACATCCCTCATGGACTATTTTAGATGGAATCCTTTTTACGATTACTTCCGAACAAAATCCACTTAAAGGTCCATACTATAATGTAGGAAAAAGATTCTAAGGGAATCTATAGGAATATGTACTTACCATCAAACTATGTTGGATTTATTTTTAATACAAATGGGATATGTAGGTAGTATATTTGATCTCCAAACCCACCACCTAGTATCATCCCTATTTTCTATCGACCACATTTCTAGTAGGGTCTTATTCAACCCAGAAATCTAGATCCCTTCTAGGTTCAATGGGATACTTCGATATTAGTACCACACCAAACCAATACTAGGAACCTTATGTTGAAATAGTGGGCTCCCTAGAACCAACTATGTAGTACTTTTTTTACCGTATCATGTGTAAAGTTAGATATTCATGATGATATCTTACCATTATAGTGCAGAGTTTTCTGCATCCACTATAATAATGGTAATGTCCAAAGGTTAATTGTTGTGTCAAGAGGTTATAGAATATCCCAAGTAAAATGAGAACCTCGAGATACAATGACATTGATCTTAAATATATGTTCTATAGTCTAGATACATCTTACTGACTGGAAACAGTAGATGTCTGACTATCAGGTGTTGGGGCTCATAAGAATTGAGACTTATTCTCAAGAAGTTCGCACATGGTGATCTATAATCATGAGATCATGAGGATAGACCCGTCAATAAGAACAACACATATTTTGGGTGTCATTGGTTGTTCCTATCTATGGACATGTGTATTGGTCTCCTGACTTGAGAACATTACCAATGTATATCATTTAATTACGTACTTTGATGCAAGGCGAAAACCATGGAAGTAATGTCATGGCGAGGTTGTTTGTATTGAGTGCATCGTTGGGGGTATGATGTTGGTTGAATGGTCAAGAAAGGATTTGTCATTTCCAAGGTTAGGAAGCCGTATATCTCAGGCCCGGTTGATCTGGATGGTGCCACCTTCATAAGTATTTGGCCAAATTAGTAGAAAGGAAAATCCATCCAAATAGATCAACAAATAATAAATCAAGATAAGGACGATGACATAAGAGTGTGTCCTGCTTTATGAGATATTTAATGACAAAGAGACTATAGTGCATAGTCAGTGTTCGTAGGATGGTAGTCGTTGATATGACTATCCTTATCTATTTAGGGGCTATGATGAGTTTCTAGACTCCGCTCTTGGTCTGTGGATTTTATTAACTACTATCGAGATGAGGGCCTAGAGAGTCACACACAATACCGTATCGAAGAATCCGGCCTATTCAGTTGAATAGGTATAAGGACATAGTGGGCCCCGCCACAGGGTCCGAGCATTTTCCAAGTTGTCGATCACCATAAGAATTAAATAAATTCATTAATATTCAAGTTACGAATATTTGGGATTGAATTTATTTAATGTATTTACGAGTTCAGTAAATAAGAGAAAACATTAATCGAACGAATATTATGTTAATATTAAATCTTCACTTAATATTAAGCAGGACAAGCGAGTCAAGTTAAAAAGCTTGATTTTATCACGTAATATATTTTATATATTTTACAAGTATATGATAAATTAAATAAATAACATTGACGCAGTTATAAGTCGTCATAGTTATTTATTTAGGGAACGTTGATATTAACGGGGGTCAGGGAATCCTACAGGGTATTTATCAACGTCCCTATAAATAAGAGAGGAGGCTCTCTATCTTTGGTGTGCATATCACTATTCATTCATTTATGGATTGAAAAAATGAGAGCCTCTCTCTCCTCCCACATCCTAGAGAGAGAAGCTAATGATCCAAGAGTTCAGATCAAGTTCATCCTCAAGCATTGAAGGCTTCTCGATGCTGTGATCATTGGGACGTCAAAAGAATTGTCAGATCACCGTGCTAGCACCTAGAGTTCGACAGTCGGTGTTCTAGAGGATTTCTGAAGCATGTGTGGATGATCTAGAGGGATCCTACTATGGATCCTTCAACCGACGACTACCATCGTCTAGCAGCAGTCGACCACACATTTGGATTTGAAATGGGTACATTTCATTTTAATTTTGTTCTCTTAATAATCTACGTGAGATCCTCGGACCTCTCAGGGGCTCGGATCGTCGGGAACGACAAGTTCCGTCCTTCCGCTGATGAAAATTTTAAAATCCACGGCCCACCGGCTTCCGTTGCGGGCCCCAAGAACCTAATAGTTGTATAAAAGGGGACCTCGTAGATTTTATGATCCAAATAAAATTAATTGGCATAAATTGAAGTAGAGGGTTTAAAATTAGTTACAACCGTTCAAACCGTGATTCAATCCGATTTCGAACGACTAATATATCGTCATTAAAAATATTTGGAATGGATCGTGTTTTTGTTTTTGAACAAGGGTATTAAAATTTTAATATAATTTTAATTATTATAATTTATATTATTCTTATAATAATATAATTATAATTATAATAAGATTATTATATAAAAATAATATTTTTTTATTACTATATATTAAGGCTAAAATAGCCTTTAGAAAATCTTAAAAAAGGGGGAGATGACTTGACCTACTAGTCAAGTATTAAAAGTAAAAAAAAGGGAAATGCCTGGGCGGTGGAAGAAGCAGAAGCAAAAAATATATATATATATACATAGAAGATAAAAAAAGGGGGTTGCACGTGGAAACAGATAACCAAAAAAAAGAAGTTGTAAGGGGGTCTTAGAGGACCCCCTCCTTCCTCCCGCGCGGTGAAATGCAACACCGCCGGGATACCACCCAAGTGCGACGACGCCCCACCGTACAGGTTTTCCCACCTCGGCCGCTCACCCTGCTTCCACAGCGGAACGCCCTGCCCAGGCCGCCCTATCGCTCACGGACCCCCCGCTGGCCGATGCACTCCGGCTCGACCCTCCATTCTGCAGCGCTGCATGGTGCTCTACCCGCACAGTAGACCAACAATAGCTGCCCAGACTCAGCAGGGGTTCCCCGTCGGCCCGCCGCCTGCACCTCCTCCCTGCACAGCACATAGGAGACCTCCCAGGGACACCGCCCGTGTCAGCCTTCCTCCACTGACTGCCCCTCTCCTCCGAACGCTAGACCGGATGCTCCTTAGGCCTGTACCGCCACCTGCCAATGCCAGATGGCCACCCGATCGGACCCCCTCCCATTGCGCGGAGCACTGCACCACCCCTTGGATGCTCCTCCAGCATGACCTGCTGCAGCACCAGGACGACGCATCACTGCCGACAGCAGCCCCGGGAACCAGCCACCTACGGCTCTCTCGCGGACCACCCCACGTAGCCGGTTCCCTAGTGCGCAGCTCCCGCGCACCACTAAGAGAGGTGTCACCTCCAGCATCGATAGACCACGCAGTTCGCTCTCCCCGGGCACCAGGTACCTAGCTCACTTGACTCGACAGTTTACCGGGCGGGTCGGATCAGCCAGGATCGGGCGTGAGCGGGCCTGCCCGTCCTAGAACACCCTTGCTTGGGCCCGAGTAAATTAATTAATATAATAATTTAATTTAATTAAATTAAATTAATTAATATATTAATTATGGTTTAAAATAAATTTTTAATACCCGAGTAATAATAATTAATTTAATTTTTGAAATTAATTAATTAATTAATTAATTTAATTTCAATATTAAAATTAAATTAATTAGTTGACCGATAATTAATTAAATTATTTCAATTTATTAATTCATTTAATTTAATTAAATAAAATAACCCTTGTACTTGCTTTAATGAATTTTAATTTTATCACGCTTTAAGTACCCGACAACTGGTCTTGAGCATTAGCCCCGTATGTTTGATTTTAAATTATTTATTTAACTTAATAATTTTAAATTGCATGCGATGTGTGTAATTAATTAAATGACGGTCTGCACATCGTCTTTGTTTTCGGTTAAAATGTATAAGGGCCTGCGTGCCTAATATTTATATGATGTACATTTATTCTCGAGTCCCCCTCGCCTACAATCGAGTATCTTTGTACTTCGAACGAAGACGACGAGTGACGTCTACCCCGCCAAGACGAAGCAGAGCACGTTGATCAAGATGATGCAAGACAAAACGTGGACCACACCAAGAAGAGGCGGTACTCCAAGACGTGACATGGACTCCACCAAGATGAGGCGATACTCCAAATGAGAAGCAGACACACAACACGGGTTGAGATGCATCTAGTGTAAATTTTCGACACATGTATGATGCCCCTTAGGTCATTGAGATGCTCAAGGACAGTCGGGTAGTAGTTTTTCTTTATGGATTTATTTATTATTTTATGCACTTTATAACTGTGGGAAAATACATAAAATAATAGATAATAAAATGCATAATGAATCGGAATGTGTTTTTCTATTAATGTTCAGTAGTGAGCACGGCAACATAGATGAACAAGTTTAATAGAAATAGATCACATTCGTCGAGAGAAAACCAATATAACCTTCAAAGAAAATATTAAGTTCCAAACAACCTTCCATCATTCAACTTTGAACAAAACCGAGTGTTCGAGGTGCCGGTTCATGCCTCAGCTGAGGGTGCCTCTTACTACCGGGGAGTTTTTATTTGTGAGGTGGGTCGACTTAACTAAAATTTCACCAATGAAATATCCTTAGCTAGCTTATTGTAATTTTAGAGGAAAGCATTGAGTAAATCTGTAAATGATTTTTGAAGCTGGGTCTTCACTCAACAGATCAAGGAACCACGAGTTAATGCGGTTGGCTAGTCAAAAGCCTACCTTGGACCCACTGAGTAGTGGCGTAGCCCTAGCTTGTAGACTATGAGGGAGGTTCAGGGATCCTTGCCACTAGAATACTCAAGAGTATTCCGATTCTAGTATAGAGGGTTCCTAGAATTCAAAAAATTAGTGGGAGACATTTAATGATTAAATTATCAATAATTCCAGATTAGGTAATCACATACAAGTACAATCTGCTAATGTATATTTGTAGATAATGCAAGCAATACCATAATAAAACTGCGATAAACATTGGACAAAGTTAATGTCCAAACAAGCATGAAATTCCAAGTGTATTATAGGAACTTGTGCACATTACTTCAATAATGGGAATTCAAGGTGCTTGTGTCCCAACATGTTAAGCCACCTCAGGAAGCGAGGGTGTAGAATTGATTTCAGGAAACTCATTGATAAAGCATATGATGGTTCTATCATAATGCTATCATCAAAGTCTGATGTTAGTTTCAGTCACTACATCAAGACATGGATGATGTCACATGTAGTCTCATCTCCATGATCCTTTTGAGGAGAAAGGAAGAAAGATCCGAATGTGATGGTTGCACTCGGTTTGTGTAAAGTGAAAGACGGTTCACAATCTTTCATGCCATCCCATCTCTTATACCCTTTACAACCAATTACTCTAGTTTCATTTAAAGGTACAAACGAACCATATAGATTAAGCTCTTTATTACCATTAAGGTAACATTTTCCAGGTAATAAGAATATTGGAGATAACACCATCTTTTATTCTTATGGAGAATACATTGAATGATAAGGCGAAAAGGCTTATGGAAAGTTACGCCAAAGGCACCTTAATCATTTCCTTCAATTAAAAGTGGTCGATTATTTAACAGGAGGTTATTTGCATCATATAATGAAATGAATCTTGATCTTCGAGTGGCGGGCTCGTCCTGTTGGTCTCAAGTTCTCTCTTATCCTGTTTTCCCGAGTTTCTGCTCCCACTGCAGCCTACAGGGTCATTCCTTGCATGTATGCCATCATCTTCGGAAGGGTGGTCATAGCGCCCTGCACAGACCCTCAAGTGCAGGGACTTCTTCTTCCTCCCCGTCCCTTCCTTGTGGTTCAATGGATGTGGCTCCAGTTCTGGAGGTTGGTTTGGAGTGTCTTTAGGAGGTAGCGTATTTCAGGGGCAATTGTGAGGATAAGCTGAATTCAGTCAGTGGACCTTGCAGAGCCTTGGTGCCTTTTGTTCCGAGAGGTATAGATCAACCGGTTTGTACCTTTTTATCCTCCTTTACTATTTCCTTAGGATTGTCTTCTCCTCTTCCCCTCTTCCATTTGGATCC
This sequence comes from Viscum album, assembly GCA_963277665.1. NCBI lineage: Eukaryota > Viridiplantae > Streptophyta > Magnoliopsida > Santalales > Viscaceae > Viscum > Viscum album. The sequence goes on from OY728125.1 coordinate 2,097,929,030, forward strand.
CCTGCTATCTCGGTGTACCTTTGGACGGGATGGACGTTCTCTGGAAATGGTTCCTTTTGGTTTTTCCTTCGAGAGTTCTATGCCTGCCTTGGTCTTTGATGTTTCCCCAGATTCTCCAAAGGATGCTGCCTCGCGGTCGAAGGACAGGCAGGTGAGTCTGAGTCAGTCTCTCCCAGTAAGAACACACCTCTCGCACCCGTTGTCATCTGCTGCCGATAGGCCTTCTAGTATACCGAATACTAACGCATTTGGAATTTTCACTCGAGCTCAATACATGAAACTACTTGGGGGAGTACCTTCCCATTTTGACAAGGCCATGAACTCTTGGGCCAGTCCCAGAAACCTCTTTTCCCAATGACTTAGATCTTCATCTGGAATAGTCGAGGAGCTGGATCTTGTATTAAATCCGACTTCGTTTCCTCAGATATCTCCAAACACAAAGTCTCTGTCGTTGACCTTCTTGAGCACAAAAAACCATCAGATAAAATAAATGTATTTTCAAGGAAGATTAAAATGCATGAGTGTATGCATGCTAAGCCGGTTAACAAGCACATATGGATCTTCTGGAACCGAGGCACCTCAGTGATCCTTTCTCGGGCCGGGGACCAGTTCATCACGGTGGTGGTGTCTCAGGGAACACAATCCTTTTTCACTACATTCATTTATGCAAGTTGCGACCCTCATCAAAGGAAAGTACTGTGGGGGGAGCTTAACGCTTTCGATCCCGGGAATCGCCCTTGGTTTGTCATAGGGGATTTTAATGTTTTTGCTGATCCAGAGGAGTGGAAGGGGTGAGGGCATTTTAACAGACAATCAAGCCGAGCCTTCTCCCAGTTCATGGTGGGTAAGGGGCTTCTGGACCTTGGGTTTGAAGGAAACCGGTTCACGTGGTGTAATAATCAACAGGGAAACCGGCGATCGTGGAGTCGCCTGGACCGTGGCTTGGCCAATATGCATGCTTTATCTAGCTATCCTAACTCCAAGGTAATACATCTGGCATGGGGGATCTCTGACCATTATCCGATCCTTCTTTCAATCCACAAGGAGCATGAGAGTACTGCTCATTTTCGTTTCTACCCTCACTGGGCGAACCTCCCTGGGTACAATGAGCTGGTGCGCGACTGTTGGAACGAACCAGCAACTGGTCATACTTGGAACGCCTTTCATAGAAAACAAAGTCGTCTCAAATCAAAGATACTAATATGATCGAGGGACAAGTGCTTGTCTGACAATGATGTGGACCTGGCTATTCATGATGTTGATCGTCTTGAAATACAACTTGAATCGGACTGGAATGAATGTATCTTTGAGGAACTTTCCAACAAAAAAGAAGAATTGAGGGATATGCTTCTCAGACAAGAACGCCAAGTGAGAGAGGAAGCACGTATAAAATGTATTAAGGAGGGGGACAAGAACACCGCGTACTTCCACGCTTGTATCAAGGAGAAGAAGAGGTGGGTGTGCCCAAGAATTGAGCTTGAGGATGGTCCTTTTCTGAAGATAAGAAGAATATGATTGGGGAGCTTGCATGCGGCCATTTTTAAAACCTCCTTGCTGGTCCTCATGACTCTTCCTCGCCTGGATACCCTGAAGACATTTTTGGCTTCTTTGATATTATACAGTCTACATATACCGATCGGGACAACGTGCTTCTGAGTGTCATTCCTCATGAGGTAGAAATTCACGAGGCCATGTAGAAGCTTGACCCTGATAGCGCGGCTAGGCCGGATGGGTTTCCTAGAGTGTTTTACAGAGCATCATGGGAGACAGTGAAAGGAGATCTTATTGAGGTGATTCAGGACTTCATCCGTGGAGGTCCGCTGCCTCGAGCAGCCTGCGCTACTTCTGTAGTGCTTATTACAAAATCTAAATCCCCCTCCTCCATTGAACAGTTTCACCCGATCAGCATGTGCAATATGCCTTATAAAATCCTCACCAGTATCCTCAACACCCGCCTGGCCATGCATCTCTCTATCTGCATCTCACCCGAGCAGCACGGTTTCATTCGGGGCCGATCTATTCAGGGGGCTATATCCCTTGCACATGAATTGATCAGAGATATTAATCGGAATACCCGAGGATCCAACATAGCTGTCAAGTTAGACATGAGTAAGGCATATGATCGAGTCGAATGGTCCTTCATCACCAAAGTTCTGAATGGAATGGGTCAGTCCACATGGAACCTTGATCTGATTTTTCATTGTTTCAGTTCAACATTGATGTCATTAATCTTCATGGAAAAATCCTTCGGATTCTTCAAAACATCTCGTGGCCTTCGACAGGGAGATCCCATCTTGCTGACTATTTTTATCATCACCCAGAACATTTTTAGCCGCCTTATTTAGAAAAACACCAGCAGCGAGGGTATGCTTTTTTTTATAGAATAATGCATCTTCATCTGGTATCTCATCTCATGTTCACGGATGACTCCATAGTTTTTCTTAATGCATCAAAAATGTCGGTAAGGGCTCTCAACAGAGTTTTGGAGGCGTATAACAAGTGGAGTGGACAAGTCATCAACCGATGCAAGAGTAGCTTCTTCATTTCGAACAGATGCCCGGATGGTCGGATCCTCGCTGTCATCAACATTCTGGGAATCCAAAAGGCTGAGTTTCCTATGAACTACTTGGGATCCCCTCTGTCTCCAAAATCCCTTCGTATCCAAGACTTTGATCCCCTCGTAAGCAGAGTCACTGAGAAAATTCTCAGCTGGAGAAACATGTATCTTTCCTTCGGGGGAGGATCATGTTGATCAACAGTGTACTCCTTTCCACCCCGGTGCACATACTCTCTGTCATCAAAGCACCTAAGTGAGTTGTCTGGAGCCTGGATAAAATTCTTGCAGGTTTCATATGGGATCCCCATTTCAATGGAAAACGACACTGGGTTTCTTGGGACAGGATGGCGAGGCCTAGTAGTGATGGGGGGATTAATATACGCAGTCTTCAGGATACCATTGCATGCATGCATGAAAAACTCGCTTGGGAAGTACTGGAGAAGCGCTCGTTTTGGGGCACTTCCATGCATGAATGCTATAGTAAAGAGGAATGCTTGACTGCGTCTCAATCCTCTAACCTCTGGAAGGCGGTTGCATCGCGAATCATATCCATCTCATCTCAGGTTCGTTGGATTATTGGTACATGCGACATCTCCTTCTGGCATGACAACTGGAACGGCACGATCATCGGATTTCTGGGATGCCCTGCTACGAACCTCACTTTCAGGGAGGGTTCCTGCTATCCTTCTTTCATTAATTCTTTTTTGGACCGAGATCAGCAGGAGATTTTTCATCTTATTGAACTTTCAACTTATCCCGACAAATGTGTGTTCACTTCGTCCTCCTCAAGGGCTTTCTCCACCAAGCAATACTGGCGCACAATTTCATATCCCGATGTAGGTGACCCCTGGAACGATACTCTATGGGATAACCTCATTCCTTCAAAGTTCAATTTTCTAGTCTGGAGAGTCCGAAACAGAGCACTCCCCACTGATGAAAACATTAGAAGATGTGGCATGCAAATGGCTTCTAGGTGCGTCTGTTATAAGGGGAAGCAGGAGGAGACGTCGAAGCACCTGTTTTTTGAAAGCAAGTGGGAACTGGCAGTTTGGTCTTTTTTTGGTGAATTCACAACAAACTCCATTCCACATGTGAGAGAGGAGACTTTCATGGTCCGCTGGTTTCACAGCTCGGATGCGGAGAGCTCTGAAAGAAAAGCACGAAACCTTATACTGCAGGCTGGATGCTAGTGTTTATGGCAAGCACGAAACAAAAACGTTTTCGAAGGGGTGGTGTCATCTGGCCGTGAGATTATCTCCAGAACCCTTTCTCTCCTCATTGACATGAGCAGGGATCTCAAGTTTTGTAGGGAGACTCCTACATTGCAATATATTAAGTGTATATCCCATAACCCATCTACCTCCACTAATCAGTCTTTAGTCAACTGGGTAAGGTGGCTTCCTTCGGATCGGGGGATAAAACTTAATATCGAGGGTTCATGCAAATCTGGAGTAATGACTGGAGGTGGTATTGTACGTGATTTCTCTGGTTTGGTTCTCTTGGATTTCTCTGCCCGGTTGGGGCATGGTACCTCTCTCGTGGCAGCAGCAAAGACAATGTACATAGGGCTCTCTGTGTGTAGGAAGCGAAACCTTCATATCATGGAAGCCGCAACCGACTCCTTGATGGTCCACAATTCTATTCAGGCCATTGGACCTACTCCTTGGTCGATTGAATATCTCATTCGTAAGTGTCATTCTCTCCTCAGCACTCATAGTAAGCTGTCTCACACTTGGCGGGAAGGAAATAGGGCGGCTGACTATTTGGCATCTTTTTGATTTTCCTGGAACGGAGTACGTATATTTTCATGACCTCCAAAGTTTGAAACCAAAAGTGGTTAACATTATAAGAGGGGATGCTTTAGGTCTTCATTATTTTAGACCCCCATAGATACATGTCTCTCTGCCCTCCCTCCTTGTGGATTGGATTGTCGTTTTTTATTTCCTGTTGCACTCTTTTATTATATTTAAATTGATGATGATGATAATGAAATGAATTCATGAAAGTTTAAAAACTTAAATACAAGAAGAAAGTACCCGCTCCTCGTTCAGTTAATATTCAACAAATAAAAGTATTGTTTTCTCTCATACTTCTTGGGTATTAAAATACAATATGATTTTCACATATTTGTATTGAAATACAATAATCAAGTTAGTAGATAAACATTACTAGAAGTAAAGTGTCTTCCCCAAGCAGTTGAGAAAGGATGATTCCTAAGTCAGTAGTGAGAGACACATAACTTCTAATTGCCAAGTGATTGGTTCAAATTGAACAAGTTGTGGAGTATAACAAAAAAACATTTATCTCCTATTCCCATTTGGACATGATGAGAAATTATTCCATGTTTTGGAATGAATGTTGTTTGTGGTAACATAGTCAATAAATAGTTCACTGCTATTTTAATCAATGGCAATACTTGATGAATATAAAATGTATGACCTACCCAATTATGGTAATGTGATTATTTGTCGAGTAAAAGTAAAAGTGAACGTCAACTATATACCTAGTATGGTATTTAGGGTCGGCACAGCTAAACACCTATGGTATAATTGAAATCCTTAGTTTAGACAAAGAAACCTTTAGAAATAAAGGTACGCCACAAAGCTTCCTTGGTTAGTTCAACACGAGAGTGTGAACAGTTACAAAGAAAGCTAGAGGTAAAGATACTTCATAAAATTCCTTTAAGTCATTAAGGAATGTTCTCATTAAGTATAATTTTGATAAGAAGATATGAGTTGCTTCGGATCGACAGGCCAAAGAATATATTGACCAAGAAATCATAAATCATGATAATGTAGCGTGGAGTAATTCCTAAATGCATGTTACATTATCTATATCACCGTGTGGATGTTCATATGGAGGATTGATGATGAGTCTTACGTATTAACATTTATCAACAAACATGTAGCGTGAAGCAATTCCTAAACACATATGTTACACATCCAAGTTATGATGTATGTTGTATCAATGTTGCACCTTTCGGAAACTTCCATCATATTTCAAAATGTGATTTTCAAATAACAGCATAAATCCATAACCAATATGCCAACTAAAATGAAAAATGGATATCATACAAGTCATAGTATGATGTAAAATCCATTATGTCATAGGACGTGTTGAGATGCGAAGCGTTTGATAGGATTTGAACAAACCTGCATCAAGTTAAACACGTTGTGCATCTAAAATAATTATCCTAACAGTTGCTTAAGATATTACCTAAATCCCTAAGATAGAAAAGATGCAGTGAAGTATTAGACTAAATTTCTATACAAGGGTGCACATCTCTATTAGAGATAGTGGGAGCTGAATTGACTTGGACTTAGTCAATGCTTGAGATGCAAAAATGGTTGGCATAGGGAACAAGTTGCACAAGTACATGTGGAATAGGAATGTTCTAAAGACACATACTGCGTAGGAATAATGAAACCATTGTGATGGTTTTATATTCACCATGGCTGGTGATATATTATTCATTAAGAAAAACAAATCCTACAAGTAAGCATTATAAGGCAACGGGCTAATATTGACAAGATCAACTAAAATTCAATAATAGATTCCAGGTAACAAATTTCAATGGGGCTTATAAATTGAATAATGCGGTCGGTATTGAAATAAAATGATACATGGATGATACAAGAATGGTACCAAGAAGGCTCAATGGGTTATACCAAGTTAGTACGCCTAAATCTATTAGAATTTTACTTATCATATCTAAACTTAGAAGATCTTTTTATTAGTCATTGGATGTCAAGATCATTTTTCGTGGAAGGTGTCTATACGACACAACCAGAAAGAGATGACGACATCAAATGATTCCAATAAGGGTTTAAAGTTACTGAAATCCAATTCTAGATTAAAGTAAGCAACAAGATCTTAGAGCATTCATTATAAATAAATATTTGCCTTCTGTCTACCAAAGGTTAGTGGGAGAGCCAATGTTTTCCATGTGATATATGTTCGGCAACATATGGAAAACAGATTTTGATCTTACATTTAGATAAGATCAGGTTAAAAGTAATTCACTAATGATTGACTTTAAGTAGAAACCTTTGTTACAGGGAACATGATCCACTGTGGAAGATCCAAACGTTTCTTGGTCCTAGTGAATCATACATATAGTGACATTTTATTGAATAAATACAAGTTGGAACAATTGAAGTTCAGAATTGTTTCCTATGTCACAAGGCCTAATCTATCCAGGTTAACATGTTCAGAGCATGTGTAAAGATTAAAGTAGTGAATTGATACCATATTCTTTAGTGATAGATCAATCACATATTCCATAATATGTACAATAATTGATACTTCCAGGATATAATTTATTATAGGTAGATATCAATTATTTTTAGGAGGACTGCAAGTGATGCAGTCAAAACTATCATCTTGTACTTAGGTAAGTACAAATGATATGTACCTGGAATAATGAGAGGAAGGTATAGTAGTTATGGGGGGACACAAACTAGTAATTCTTAGATCAATTTGATCTAGTATCGCATTTAGGCAAAGGAGATGAGAGAGTCAAGCTAATAAAAACTTGTGGTAGCCATACCTACCAATACCGAGTACGTTGTAGCTTCTAAGGAAGCTAAGAATCTGTTGTAAATTGCAAATATTTATTCCAGTTCTTGGATTCACACCTAGTGAGAAAAGTATTATGATAATGAGAATTAGGATATTCTTACTAGCCAATTTGTCAAGTTATGATAATGGATAAAGGTAATATACTCGGGATCACCTTATCTTGAGAAGTCTTACTCAAGTGGATGAGGTCACATATAGCAGATATGCCACACGGAGAAAACATGGTAGGCCCAGCATTTAAATCCATTACTCAGCAGAAGCATGATATTTATCTTGTGAGTAGCTAACAAGTTTAGTTAGCAAGTTGGCTCCAGTGCAACTGGGAGTGTTTAAATAGTGGGTGTCGTAGACCCAATTATGTAGTACTTTTGATTACCGTATCATGTGTATTGTTAGATATGCATGATTAAATCCTACCATTATAGTGAATACTTTTTTGCGTCCACTATAATAATGGTAATTTCCAAAGGTTAATTGTCGTGTCAAGATATTATAGCAGATCCCAAACTATAATGAGAACCTCGAGATACAATGACATTGATCTTAAATATATGTTCTATAGTCTAGATACATCTTAATAACTGGACACAGTAGTTGTCTGACTATCAGGTGCTGGGGGCTCATAAACATTGAGACTTCTTCAAATGAAGTTCTCACTTGGTGATCTTTAGTCGTGAGATCATGAGGATAAACCCGTCAATAGGAACACCACAAGTTTTGGGTGTCATTAGTTGTTCCAATATATAGATATGTGTATTGGTCTCCTGACTTGAGACCATTACCAATGTATATCATTTAATTATGTACTTTGAAGCAACAGGAAAACCATGGCAGTAATGTCATGGAGAGGTAATTTGTGTTGAGTGCACCGTTGGTGGTATGACGTTGGTTGAATGGTCAAGAAAGGATTTTTCACTTCCATGTTTAATAAGTTTTATATCTCAGGCCTGGTTGATCAGGATGGTGCTGCCTTCATAATTCTTTGGCCAATGCAGTATAAAGGCAAATCCATCCGGATAGATCAACAAGTAATAATGCAAGATAAGGACGATGACACAAGAGTGCGACCTGCTTTATGAGATATTTAATGAAAAAGAGACTATAGTACACATTCAATGTTCGTAAGATGGTAGTCGTTGCTATGAGTATCCTTATATATTTAGGGGCCATGATGGGTTGATGGACTCCACTCTTGGTCTATGGATTTTATTCACTGTTATCGAGATGAGGTCCTAGAGGGTCACACACAATAGCGTATTGAAGAATCCGGCCTATTTAGTTGTATAGGTATAAAGACATAGTGGGCCCCGCCACGGGGTACGAGCGTTGTCCAAGTTATCGATCACCAAAATAATTAAATAAATTCATTAATATTCGAGTTACGAATATTTGGGATTGAATTTATTTAATGTATTTATGAGTTCAGTAAATATGAGAAAATATTAATCGAACGGATATTATTTTAATATTCAAGGTTCGCTTAATATTAAGCGGGACAAGCGAGTCGAGTTAAAAGGCTCGGTTTTATCACGCAATATATTTTATATATATTAAAATTATGTGATAAAATAAATAAATAATATTGACACAGTTATAAGTAGTCATATTTAATTATTTAGATAACGTTGATATTAACGGGGGTCGGGGAACCCTATATGGTATTTATCAACGTCTCTATAAATAAGAGAGGCAACTCTCTCTCTTTGGTGTGTGTATCACTATTCATTCATTTATGGATTGAATAAACAAGAGCCTCTCTCTCCTCCCGCTTCCTAGAGAGAGAAGCTAATGATCCAAGAGCCCGGATCTAGTTCTTCCTCAAGCATCGAAGGCTTCTCGATGATGTGATCGTCGGGACATCGAAAGCATTGTCAGATAACAGTGCTAGCACCCAGAGTTCAACGATCGGTGTTCTTGTGGACTTATAAAGCGTGTGTGGATGATCTAGAGGGATCATGCTATGGATCCTTCAAGAAACGATCACCATCAGCTAGAAGTAGTCAACCGTGCCTTCAGATTTGAAATGGTTACGTTTTCATTTTAATTTTGTGCTCTTAATAATTTACGTGAGATCCCCGGACCTCTTCGGGGCTCTGATCGTTGGTGACGACAACTTACGTCATTCTGCCGACGAAAATTTTAAAATCCCCGGCCCACCATCTTCCACTGAGGGCCCTGGGAACCTAACACCTTCATTCTATACATCCTTGATGCATGTTGCTAAAATATAATGTTTAGTCCTTATCACATGACCATAAAAGGTTTTACGTGTCCAGATAAATGGCATCAAACTACATGGGTTTTGATTTATTTCATAAGGATATATAGGAATCCCATCAATGGGTCTGATCACAACATCAAAACAACTCATGTCTCCCTAAATGATCATACACTCTAAATTACCCCATAGTGTGGCTATAAAACCAAAATCATCATATTAAAGACCCAAGAAAATCTAATCATTATATAAGAGGATAATATCAACAAAAAACCACAAATACGTACATAGGATTCTAATCTATACACAAGATAATAATTTATTATTAACATTAGGGTGATCAACATCATAATTGGGAATTAATGACGGATTCATAGATATATCATAAATCTACTCGAGAATACTAGAGAATTACATAATTCCCTTCAAAAGGGTCGAATGAGGCTGTACTCCCATCCTATCATCCTATGTGAGTTCTTAAGTATTGTTGGTGAATATCCCCAAAAATCTCTTCCTTTTGAACATAGGTCATTCAAGGATATAGAACTGTTGGGTGTTACTTGATCCAAGAACAAAACCCAATGGAAAAAGTTAGAAAATTTTAATCTTGATATTAATGATTACATGATATTAAACTCCTTACAATCAATCATCTTGGAGATAGGTTTTCATTAGAAACAAAAAATGGTGAACCTGGTGTTAATCAATGACCAAGATGATAGTGTTACCCATCTGTTAAAAACCTTTCAGTCTCAAAATGAGAGGGGTAAATAACTTAATCAATAAAACAAGTTTTCATTCAAATGAGATACTTATTTGGTACAATTCTCTAATTTTTTTTGTAAATTAAGGAACTTTCTCTCAGAACACCCTTTGATCCAATGATGTCCCTCTACCATTCACAAGCATATTCCCCAATTACTGTTCATGCTGGGTCTTCATCCAAGAAGAGGATTTCATCACCAAACCAACATCATTAAATGATAGGTCTCAAATTCACTAGTCTAGGTGTATCATGAACACAATATTTTTTCAACCATAGAGGCTTCCTGACAAGACCTCCATCCCACCATGCCCCACTGATTGTCCGGTAAACGATAACTGGTGATTCTAAAGAAGAAGACAACAAACTCTATCATCAACCATTTCAATAGTTTATCATTGAAACACTATAATTAATCCCTCACATATCATAGAGAGGTGGATCAAGAGGCTACACATGGTCTTGTATAGAAGACACCAAGGTCCTCCCAAAGGCCTACATCCAATAGTCACCACTTCCAACATCATGTTGTAGTGGACCCTCAACATGATGACAATTCCATCCTCCCCTAACCATCCTGGGTCATATAGAATTGGGAATTCAAGAAGGACCATTGGGGGAGAGAACTTATAACATGGATTATATTTTCACTCTCATCCATTCAAAATATTCCCAGCTATCAAATTTGGTGGCCAACTATAGGCGGCCACATACACCATCATATACTAATTTATCATACCACCAAACTCATTTGGATGCACTAAAAGAAGATCTCAACTAATTATTTGATAAAAACAATAGGTGTACACACCTTCTTTTCTTCACCAATCATACCTTCAATTTCACCTACCATTACCTCGAGAAGTCATTGGGAATGTCCTGATGATCAATGGGGAGTAGACCCAACTCTCTTTCTCTACACATAAGTACTCTTTGTATCCACTGATAGGAAATAGAGGAAATGAAAAATCATATACACCTACTTTAGAATAATAATGGTAATATATCCTTCTTCCAATAATTGATCTTTCCAGACATATCTATATAATAGTGGAGGGGGAAATAGAAATACCTATCCACATATTACAAACATGTCTGGGCCTCATGACGATGACAACAATAGTGTTAGAGGGATTCATAAACAACCCTATCCAATAATATTAGGTGGCTCATCAGTATGTCACCCCAGAGAAGACACACACCTCTTCTCTAAACTGAGAGGGTCATGGGGAAAACTCCCTAACAATATATGGAAAACCAAATCAGGAATGAAAAAGAATTTCAGTTGGAGGTAATCATCCCATTCTAATGGAAACTCTGAGGAAGGGACAAACCCCGTCCAATATTCTTAAAGACTATCAGAAAATTCCAGTAACAAAATGAGAGATATTTAAAAAAATTTCTTGTTGCTGAAAACCAATTCCCCCATCAAGTGGCCCAAGTCACTCATAAGAAGGCATCCACAAAGAACCTCACTAGAGAGAACTAGAATATAAAGAGTTGACATAGAATACCACTCTATTAAATGATGGAGTTATTGAAGACCATAGATGATTATATATAGTATTTTAAGATCCTACCCTCTCATTACCAAATTATAGGATCATTATCAATAATTATGAATTTCCTACTCAAACACTTCATAATGAAGGCTTGTTTTCATGAACAAAATCCAATCAATCTCGAGACCTTGTCTCTTGATGATAGTCATGAAATACTTCAATGTGGCTAAATGATCAAGGAGAAAGAGAAGGTTTACCTTAATATAATCCTGCATGGTAATCATCCCTATGATGGTAGTCATCATGAATGTTCTCTCTATAATTTCATTTCATATCATCATAAGGGTCCACCCCTTGGCGATTTGGTGATAGGAAAACCCTCCTATCGCAAGGCACATGTGAAAAAAATTAACATCATTTACTATTCCATGTTAATAACAAGTGAAATTATTTATCAATATCAAAACAACGTTAGGAAAAAATTCATTCTCTGATCCACCCTTTGGAATCCAACTTTCCAATCCAACATTAAAATTCCCTACCAATCTTGGTTCTTGTTATAATATGGAGGAAGGTGTTCAATTTAGTCAAATTATGTAGGGGGGGCCCTATTAAAATATGAAGATAACATGATAAATGTGATGAAATATATGGATAAATATGACATACCAGTCCTATTATATCCCTTATCCATCCCTCAACATTTCTTTAAAATTGGGTTTTTATAATATTATGTGCATGAAATCCACCACAATATAAGGAAAATTCTTCATCTCTTAAGAGAAAAACCACTTCCATAAGATGAGTATCAAAGTCATTTAATGTTAATATAAAGGATGAAATGATAAATTGAATTGGAAGCTATCCTAATTGAAATGAATCTTGAGATACAACATGGATCCCTTTATAATTCATATCTTAGAGCAATTAAAATCTTGAAAAACTGATCATAGCTACCCCATTTAGTGTGAACATTATAGGATGGGGTACACAAGAAGAATTATATTTCACCACCCTCCCTAACCAGAAAATCTCACTAAATGTGGTGTTGTGCAGTGTTGAATATTCATTCCAACTTTAGAAAATAGTCTTTGTTCACAACCAAATAGTTTTTCAATAAAAATAGCCCCCCTATGACACCCATCTATGTCAGGCCATAAGAGTGCATAATATTTGGAAAAATTTTCTAGAATAATCTTAAAATATTGACCAAGCCTCAATTTTTTGAGAAGTAAGATTATAGATAGAAAAAATGTTATAAATAACACAAAAATCTTTGGAGGTGGAAACTCATGTGCATTCGAGATGATGCATCCATACCATGTTCAGAAAAAACACTATAGAATCAGAAGAGAATCCATCGAAATAGAATACATGGTAGTTTAGGAGAAACCCCATCCTGATGGGCTAGAGTATTTCTTTCACCACACCATCAGGCCAGAAAATTAGGCCTGAGGAGTTGTTAAATAAGAACGTGAATAGCCCCAACCCTTAGGGATGTGGGATTTTTCACTCAGAAACCCCCTCATTAGTAGGAATCATTCTTCTCCCAATTAGAGAAAATACCGAAGAATGTATCCTCCTAGTTTTTTCCATCCCATGGCCAGATACCCTCATTCAGAACACACACCACTCTATTATCTTTGTAATCCCTTTGGACATACATACATAAAAAAACTCATAGATAACTAACAATGGAGAGGAAGAATCCTCATGAAGGGAATAGAAGAAAATATATCCTCAAAGGACAATGATAGAATACCAACCAGGCATTACACATCAGTAAATGACAATAATAATATCCTAGAAAACCCTACATAATTCTAGTACAGTTAAATGGAGGATTTAGGGGAGGATGTTCTGGTTAATGATGCGGTCCACAATGAAACAATTAAATGAGGTGTGTGTACCTAGAACTAAATTATTTCCCTAAATCTAGTAAATCTCTTAAAATATCCATCATTACCTCCTCTAAAGGAATCCGATAGGGAAAAGGGAAAGTGTTAGACTGTTCCTCACCTCCCTTCTTTGGAGGTTAATCCATTTTCACTTGAGGAACTATTTTCTCAGTAGGATGAATAGATAAAGGAATTGAGGAGACACACTGAATAATTACTCTAAGGAAGCCTCTCGGAAAGATATATTCCAGAAGAAGACCCTCAAATTCTACCCCCAAACTGGAGTTAATCATCAAAGAGGGTTCATTACTGTAATTAAAGGGGATTTAGAATGTCCTATAAATGTTGGATACCAACAACCAAAATTCTTGGACCCACAACAGCAGATCAGGAATTCCCCCTAATGGGTGCACAACCATAGTAAGATTAGGAACATTTTTATAGGCTTGCCATTATGGGCTACCCAAGGAAGATACCAGTGATACTGCCACCTATGGTCCTACGATCTACTGCACCTGCTCCTGCTATTTTCTAACTAGACATGCCCCGAGGACTCATGAATTCTAATTATTCACTCAAGTCTCTATTGGAATAAATGGACGAATGTAACATGCTTATAAAATTGATGAAAATCCTTTCCCCAGATTGGTTTATCAGAATCCTCCCCTACAAAACTTCAAGAACACAAAATTTCCCATTTTTAATGGATTGAGAGACCCAAAGAACCATCTAAAAAATTACATCTGTCATTGAGATCCCTTGTTAAGTACCACTAAACAACATGAGTTAGTGAATCTCCGAAGCTTTTTTGGAATCATAGATGGGGAGAACCATTTAATGGTACAAAAGATTTATCGCACAGTCAATTACATGGTGGGGAGACCTCTTTCGTAATTTTATCTTATAATTTAGCTCAACACTATTTGAGATGATAATCCTTGATCTCTCTAACTACATACAAAGAGATAATTAAAGGGTATCATATTTCATCGCTCAATGGAAAGGATTTACATACTTCTTAAACCTATTAATCCATCATGAAGACTTGCTTCCGATCATTATAGTGAATATTCCTAATTATTTTCACATACCAATCATCCCTTTAAAATATAAAGGAGGGGTTCGGGACCTCTTTGTGATTTCTTAGAGAGTGGAAGACTCCATCATGAATACTATGGAAATATCCTCAGAAATTTCATCGACTCAATGGAGGATAATAGGGAAACTAAGGGCTACCATTATTACAATTTTTCATGTCCCTATACTCGATTGAAATCCAAAAACTGCACTATATCATTTGAGCACACCAACTCGGCATAATCAAAAACACAAGCCTTGTCATGATGATCAAGGATTGAAAATGGGAAAAAAATTAGGAGATGAAAAACAAGTTCTATTCTATTTTAAATGAACAATTCCCCTTCTACTACATATCATCATTTGAAAAAAATGTGATCAAGTTCCAAATCCCAAAAATCCCAGTAAAGAGGGTGAAAAAGACCTCCCAAATTATTAATCATTCCACCATGCTCTAGAGAAAAACATCCAGAAGTGTTTTTTTGTTAAATATATCCTGCAAAATATGGTAGTCTATAGGAAAGTGATGGAGAAATATTCACCTTATCAAGAAACATGTGTCCCTATTACTGATTTGTTTGAGGATAATTAATGGCATGAAGTTAACAGTAAGGGTACACAAAAGTTAGGATACATGATGATCAGAAGAAAAATACACCGAACACTTTTTATCCTCCAACCATAGTTTTCGTAGTTGATTGTGCCTCTTTCCACTTCTGTTAAAATACAGAAGTCTCCATAGAAAGCTCATTCCTCGGAAATATGGTCTCCCAAAAAGTGGCATGGCTAGACGAGAAAGAAGAAACAATATAAATATGATCTTATTTCAATTGAAAATTTAGTCTTTACTTAGGTGAAATTCATTATATTTGTTTCAAAAGAATGGGAAAAATCCTTCGAAATAGTACAGTAAGGGCCAACCCATTGTGCATACTATTAATTTAACGAGGTGTTTATCTTTAGTTACATTAATTTTATTCACATAATACATCCCTTATTGGATTATGAGCATGATTATAAACCTGAATTCCCTATAATTGATTAAGGAACTCAAGGAAGATGTCATCAGAATTGAGGACACACGAGAAGATGATGTCAAGCCAAAATTCATTACATTTACCATGCCCCAGGTCAATCTGTCTATGCATCCAAAAGTCAGGGGAGAGCACTTTTGTGATCTCATCATGAGAAAGGATGTTCCCTACACATGATGGGGTTTACCCAAGAAAAGTTATACTAAAAGATGAGTTAGAGGGTACATAATTTCATAATCATCCTCGGCATGGAAGAATACCTAGATGAATTAATACACAAATAGAATAAACACCATCAACTCCTATTATATGTGATGTTCCATCCACATAATTTACATCAGATCCAAAAAAATCTACAAATGAACATCTCCATTCTTGGAAATTTAGTTATTTTGACAATGAGAAAGATGTTTTAAAGCAAGTATCCCTAGTAATGGCTAAGTTATCAATCTAGGATTCCTTTAGTTTATAAAAATTACCCTAGGAAGAACTCATAGAGGCCTTGTTGAAAAATTATGATGTTTAGTTTTAGGTTGATCGTGAAAAATTTTATCATAAAGATAATTAACCTATATAATTTCACTTGGTCATCTCTTTCATAGTCCAAGATGAGGAATCCCTCATACATGGACATGTAATAACCTTGTATATATATCTAACAGGAGAAATAGAATTGATATATGAGGATCCTTCACTGACAATGAATCAGGAGTCAACCTCATCCCAATATTTACACTTCATCAACTGGGATTAAATGAATCTCACTTTTCCCACTCTATACTAATATCACATGGTTAAAAACGGAATGATAAAATTCCTCTTGGTGAAAAATAACTCACAAATCAGTTCCGATATATCATATTTGACTCAATATTCATTATTGTTACATAGTATACGACCTTCAACGTTCTGTTGGGAAGACCATGGCTATATCAGAATGCAGATATCCCCTCATCTTACCACTAATTACTCAAATATTATATCAGTGTAAAAATCGGGAAATTTTTGTGATGAAGATTCCCTATTCAAATACTATGAGTCACAAAACCATAACTCAAGATTCTTCCATAAATAAGGGAAATAGTTGATGGTTGATAATTTCTCTTGGATAAATTCCCCAAATGTTATAGAGATGATTCCAGATAATCCATTTAATAATATCAGTGTAGTGTATGTGTTTCACATAAATAAAATCAAAGGGGTGGTCCTAACTTCAAGAACACATTTGATGAATTTTGTGATCTTATTCATGAAAACTAATCATGAATGTAACAACCCGAGATTTTATGAAAAAATATTCTTTTTATTTTACTAATGTCTTGTGTTATACGCTACACCAAAAGGAGCTTGCACAACACGCATCCTTGACTTACCTTGCATTACACGCAATCACAACCTTCCTCGATAGCGTGTGTGGTACGTAATCCTGAGTTTCACGAAACAATGATATGCTATTAAAATATTATTAAAACTAGCCGTTATGAATAGTAATAACCACTTTTTAAATTTTATAAATTTTAACTCTCAAAATGGACTTCATTTTTGGATTCGGAGTATCGAATTTAGCCTAATGTGAAATTTTGGTACTTTTCGGATAACTTTCATATTCTGATGAATAGTGAAAATTACCAAATTATAATTAAAAACCACTTTTTTAATCGAAATAATTAATAGTGATAAATAATTAATTTGAGTGGTTTTAAAGTATATTTAGAATATATTTTTACAATTTAATACAATGTTGGTCATTGGATGTAATTTCACATTTAAACTAGACATAAACAAGTGTCAATCTTTTGATAGATTTTGTTTCTTAAAAACACGCTATTTGTTTTAACAGCGGGATTTAATTATAAAATTAATTAATGCAACTTATATGTTGGGAATTTTGTAAAATAGAAATCATTTTTGAATTCGGAATATCAATTATAGCTTAGGGTGAAATTTTGGCATTTTTCTGAAAAACTTCAATTTTTGATGAATAGTGAAACCACTAAGTGGTAGGTTAAAAACCGAATTTTGCATAAAACTTAATTTTACCACTTCTGTGAATGGAATTTCGAAAATCCGAGAGACACAGTTAATATCAAGGACTAAAATGTGGTTCAATGAGATAAAAATAATTTTTTGGTGAATAGTAACTTTTTACTATTTTTACCGCGGTTAATAGTAAATAGGGTAACTAAGGGTAAATATGATATTAATATTACCCTAACACATGTCCTAATTCTATTGGACAAGTGGAATTCGACCAAAAACAAACTTAGGAATAAAATATGACCATTTAGGCCCACTTGGATTAGATTAGGACATTTATTATTAATTTATTTAAAGAAGGGTTAAAATAGTTAAAATCAAAGTTTAATAAGTAAATAATTTTTAATATAGGGTTATACATAAGATAAATTAGATTGTAAATATTAATTAGAACGCTAAAAAGTTTTCCTACATGATGGTATTTTATTTGTAATTTTTAGACATCAAATAATTTAATTTATTTATGACACAAAGATGATGCAGTAATTATCTTATTAATGAAATATTGACAAAATTGATAATATAAATACCAAAATAAATGCAATTTGAGATTTTTTATCAATTCCACTAATTTTCTAGGTTACTATGATATATTAGTATTGATTTAATCAACTTGGTTCGAACATATAATTCTGTTATGACTTTGACAAAAATCATATATCAAATAGTGTCAAAATGGACACAAAATAGTTTTTAAATCAAATATTATATTATTAATTGTTATTTTATTCCTAAAAATCTAAGGTTCGGCCAAATGACTTAGATAAGGATATATATATTAATAATAAACAATTTGGGGTTCGTTTGACATGTTATAGTAAGTGTATTAACCATATAGTGAAAGAAAACAAAAAGACATGGTAAAAGTTAAATTATTTAACTTAGAGTTAAATTTAATTGATAAGGTTAAAATAATATCCTAAACTTGTCTAAATTCTATTGGTTTATAGGATTTCGACCCATCCCCACTTTAGCTTCGAAATAAGACCCTTTGGAACCATTATAAACCGATTTTGACTTTAATATAAAATAATATTTTGAGATATTCCTAAGGTGCCCCTCTCCTCCCCTATAAAAGGACACCTCCTCCCCCTCCTCCTCACACCAATTTGAGCACTCAAGCTCGTCCAACCCCTGCCAAAATCTCTTCTCCACTTCACTAGCAACATACTAGAGGTTCTGGTCTTCCTCAAAGACCAATTCTAGTGCCCTAAGAGGAGGTCTCAAAGAGGCACTTCAAAGAAGAGGTAATTACCGTTACCAATTCTTTCATCTTTATTTCTTCTTCCACTTCTTCTTCTTAGGTTGTTTCATTATGAAGTAATAACATCAGTATCACTCATATACTGATATGTTATTATAAGTATGAAACAACACTATTTCACCATCTATCCATCCTACAGAAAAAGAAATCACCGCGCGTGCGTACGTACGGAATACCGTCTCCACGCCGTGGTGTAATCTATTTTCCACCGCCACCTTACATGGATGGGTATAATGGTGTAAAGAATAACTATACATAGTTATTACAACATCATATTGATTCTGATATATTTTATAATCCACTCCAATTCAATTCAATATTTATAGAAATGATATCATCGCTCGTGCGTACTTACGGACTACCGTCTCCACGACACGATGAGATTCATTCTCCATGTTAACCATTTAAGAATGATTATAAAGTATATATAAGAAATAATAATGAAATATATGACATTATAAAGCTACTGGATTTATGTATATATATACATATGTATGTCATCTACTTACTTCCATTTCAAGACAATAAGGAAAGAAAAACAGCGTTCATGCGTACGTACGGACTACCGTCTCCATGAACGGTGTTTTTTATTTTATTTATCTATCTATTATATATATATATATATACTGAATATATATGATATATAAATCATATTTTATATTCTGGAAGTAAGTAAATCATGATATAAGTAATAATAATGTCAATAACAACAAGTCAAAATACCTACGATAAAAGAAACGATTTTACCCAAAACGCTTCTTTAACATGGAATTTACAAAAGAACGGGTAATATAATGTCATAAGTGAACCATATATGATATCATAACAATGAATATGATTCTGTAATAAGTCAATGACATTATTTAAATCATTATACAGGAGGTTCGGACACATACGAAGCAAATTGGACCTAAGGTAAGGGAAATATCACAATCTCATTTTTATCCGAGATTGTTTATTCGTAAGTATTTACTGGGGTGTATTTTATCATCCACATCCATGTTCCCTCAATATGTAATATTGTTTCCATCCACTTGAAATAGTTTAAATCCAATTTTACCCTTAGGTGAGTTTTTAGTAAAGAATATGAAAGGAATCTTTTGTCGTTTTTCCGTACGAGGTACTTTTTGACTTTTCCGACAAAAGTACGAAGAATGTTTTTTTTAACTTATAAGGCATGAATGGATTTTTAAAACATTACTTCAAAGAAGCTTCCTTTACAAGTTTTCAAGTTTATTTTTAATCAACTTCTTTTATTTTAAAGTTGTATGACATGTTATGAAAGGAAAAATGTTTTTTGAAGAAGAAAGGATATTTTCCTCAAGAATTCAATTCAAGTGTTTTATCAAAATTATTTTCCATCTAAGATAATAAAGGGTTCTGTTTCTATCCATATTTTTACATTGGTTTGACTATGTTGTGATGGAATTATGTTTATGAATTCCTTTATCATATATGAATTGATTTATGATGTCATGATGTTTCAAGAATCCCATTTTTGTTATATGTGTTATGCGATGATGTATGTTTTATGATAATGTGGCACACATAAGAAAGGATTCATTATAAGATGGGTGGGACCTATATCTCCCTCCAATGCATTGGGTAATGATTTTATATCTCATGAGATAGACATGGCTGGAACGGAAGGTTATTTCGGTTCAGTGATACAGGACTGAAACGAGGAGTGAACTCGGTTCAGAAAGGGACTTTGTCCACTAAGATAGTCTTGGCAATGAGTCATGACTAACAAGAAATGATTTTCCATGATTATGTGTGCATGCCACAAAGATTCAAGTTTTATGTTATGATTATGGGGATCTCATTTTCACTTCTATGATTTATCCCATGTTATGATATTATGAGCTCTTTTGCAGGTTAAGATTTCCAAAGGCTATGTTCTTATGTATATGATGTGATTGATATTTCTTTTCTTTACCCTTACTGAGCATTTGAGCTCACCCTTTTATGTTTTCTTTTCCCCAGGATATAAAGAAAGGTTTTAGGTAAAAAAAAGGAAGATCTTTATGGGAGATTTTGAAGATCTTTCACCACGATTAGAAGATTATAGTCCGAGTTTCCAAAGACACTAAACTATTACGGTCCTTGTGTGTGTGTTTTTTGTAATGTACTAAGTATTCCACAAAAGTAATGTAATGTCCATGTACATCAAGATACGGGTCTCTACATTTGGTATCAGAGGAAAGGTTTAGTCAACCTTTGGAAACTAGGATGCGAAAACGTTAGTGAGATCCCTAGAGATATTTCTAAGGTATGTCTAGGTATGTCTCTAAGGTTAAGTATACGTATAGGTTATAGTCCTAGAATTGCGCTAACGATCTTCAAATTTAACCTAAGATGTTAGATATTGAGGGTACTAACCCTTTATTATGTTGTTTTCCCAAGCATGATTTTTGCCTCTCACACAATTCTTTTGGGGTTTTAGACGATGGCTGGAACCCGAAGGAACCGTGTTAATGCGGAATGCGATGGGCAATGCAATGATTGTCCCCCTGAGCAACCAAACGATATGGGAGCTGGAATGCAAAATCTTGTAGCCATGCTCACACAACTTTCTCAAGCTATGAATCATGCAGGATTTCCAAACGAACAAAGGAGGGAGCAACATTCTGTTGAATCCTTCATGAGGAAGCGTCCACCATCTTTCAGCGGGTCTACTGATCCATTAGTTGCTGAACAATGGATTAGTACTACTGAAAAGATATTTTCAGTTCTTCAATGTTCTGAGCATGATAAAGTCATCCTAGCAGTGTATCGTTTGGAAGGAGATGCTGATCAATGGTGGAATCTTGTTAAGAATACAAGGCAAAGGGATGAAATTGAGTCTATGGAATGGGACGAGTTCAAGAACTTATTTTTCAATAAGTACTTCCCTCGTATTCTTCGAACAAAGATGGAGAAAGAGTTTCTTGAACTGAAGCAAAGGGACGATGAATCTGTTGGTACCTATGAAGCAAATTTTACAAGACTTGCAAGGTATGCTTCTGGAATTATCATCCAACCTGAAAGTAAAGTTGATCGATTTTTCAGTGGCTTAAAACCAAGTCTTCGAAGGGCATTAGCTATAAGAGACTTCAGTAGCTATGAAGAAATTGTGCGTTGTGCTATCAAGGTAGAAATGGAAGTTGGTGTTACATATCCATCTCATGGTTTTGACAAGAAACGAAAGATGGAGTTCAAGGAGAAATCTCAGAATAATGGTGAAAAGAAGATGAATGTTTCCTTATGCACAAAGTGTGGAAAGAAGCATGGTGGAGATTGTCTAAAAGGGACTAGAAAATGTTTTAAGTGTGGAAAAGAAGGTCATCGAGCAGCTGAGTGTCGAAGTAATGGAAAAAGGGTTTCTAATGATAAAGCAAACACTGCAGAGAACGCACCGCCAACACTTCAATGCTTCAAGTGCAAGGAAATGGGGCATTATGCTAATAATTGCCCTAATCCAAGGGTTAGTGATGATCAACATGAGCAACCACTGAAGGCAAAGGACAAAGGGAAATCACATGCGATCACTATTGGCAATGTTGAATATGACAACGATGTGGTGGAATGATTAAGTGTTTATGTAATGGGATTCCAAAATAATGTTGTATCATTGAGTATTGCAATATTTATTGATGTGGTATTCAAAGTGATTGAGATATTTTTTGGAAATAACATGATATGCGCATAATGAAGATGAGAAAATGAAATGTTTAATAGTATTCATGAGCTCATGATTGATATAAGGACTAAGTGATATCATGGTTTGAGTATATGGAATTTTGAGGATTTTGGTATGTGGAAAGTGTTAACTTTAAACTTCATTCATGTTTTCTCTAAGGTATTCAAGAGAATACATTATTAAGGACTTTGAATGTTTAGAATGTGACCAACAAGACATATCTTATGGGGATCAACGATGGTATTAAATCTCTGGTAATTGTTTTCACTATATTATGAGAGTGGACTGCAGTATTATGGATAAGCCTAAAGAAGTTCTTTTTTGATATTATTGATGGGATGTTATAGTAATATAGTTTTATAAAAAGGACAACCTGCAGGACGGGCGACAACCCATCGCTTCGGACAAGGCTGTGGGAATCGAACCCACAACCGAAGTGCGACTGGCCTTTATCGCCTACCACTGACCTACAGGAAGTCCCTGTTTAGTAGAAACTAGTTTTATTATATTAAGCAGTATGATATATGAATTATAAGTCCATTTTAGAAACCATATGTGATTAATCTCACTATAGATCGACTTATGTATATAATTTTGCTAACCTTTTGTTTGAAACAGATGGAATGACCCGTCATTCTATCACATGATCTGCTAGCACTTCACGAATAACAAATTCAACTTCATTTATTTAAGAGATGAAGTGGAAATTGTTAAAGGCACGAACAACAGTGAGATTGTACTGAAATAAAGTAAGTATTTATTCTAATTCAAATTCTTTAACTTTAGGGAAATGATCTTGAAAACCAAAAATGTTGTCCTAGTTCTCTTATACCTGATGAATCAGATGGTACCTTAGATCGTCACAAATTTATGGATTTGTGATTACTGGCTTTTCCATAGCCATGTTCTCTACCACTCTCCATCAGAACATGATGGTTAGATTTCTCTTCCATATCCATATTTTCACCTATGTGGAAACCCAGTGATTAGTTTATTTGGGTAATCGTTACATTTCATACTTTAGTTTTTAAAAGCCAAGTTTTGGTATTCCCTTTTACGATGTGGGTTTCTATTAAAGAAACTTTCAAATAGTAAACCATTTATAACCCCGACGAATTTCGAGGGCGAAATTCATTTTAAGGGGGGTAGAATGTAACAACCCGAGATTTTATGAAAAAATATTCTTTTTATTTTACTAATGTCTTGTGTTATACGCTACACCAAAAGGAGCTTGCACAACACGCATCCTTGACTTACCTTGCATTACACGCAATCGCAACCTTCCTCGATAGCGTGTGTGGTACGTAATCCTGAGTTTCACGAAACAATGATATGCTATTAAAATATTATTAAAACTAGCCATTATGAATAGTAATAACCACTTTTTAAATTTTAGAAATTTTAACTCTCAAAATGGACTTCATTTTTGGATTCGGAGTATCGAATTTAGCCTAAGGTGAAATTTTGGTACTTTTCGGATAACTTTCATATTCTGATGAATAGTGAAAATTACCAAATTATAATTAAAAACAACTTTTTTAATCGAAATAATTAATTGTGATAAATCATTAATTTGAGTGGTTTTAAAGTATATTTAGAATATATTTTTACAATTTAATACAATGTTGGTCATTGGATGTAATTTCACATTTAAACTAGACATAAACAAGTGTCAATCTTTTGATAGATTTTGTTTCTTAAAAACACGCTATTTGTTTTAACAGCGGGATTTAATTATAAAATTAATTAATGCAACTTATATGTTGGGAATTTTGTAAAATAGAAATCATTTTTGAATTCGGAATATCAATTATAGCTTAGGGTGAAATTTTGGCATTTTTCTGAAAAACTTCAATTTTTGATGAATAGTGAAACCACTAAGTGGTAGGTTAAAAACTGAATTTTGCATAAAACTTAATTTTACCACTTCTGTGAATGGAATTTCGAAAATCCGAGAGACACAGTTAATATCAAGGACTAAAATGTGGTTCAATGAGATAAAAATAATTTTTTGGTGAATAGTAACTTTTTACTATTTTTACCGCGGTTAATAGTAAATAGGGTAACTAAGGGTAAATATGATATTAATATTACCCTAACACATGTCCTAATTCTATTGGACAAGTGGAATTCGACCAAAAACAAACTTAGGAATAAAATATGACCATTTAGGCCCACTTTGATTAGATTAGGACATTTATTATTAATTTATTTAAAGAAGGGTTAAAATAGTTAAAATCAAAGTTTAATAAGTAAATCATTTTTAATATAGGGTTATACATAAGATAAATTCGATTGTAAATATTCATTAGAAATCTAAAAAGATTTCCTACATGATGGTATTTTATTTGTAATTTTTAGACATCAAATAATTTAATTTATTTATGACACAAAGATGATGCAGTAATTATCTTATTAATGAAATATTGACAAAATTGATAATATAAATACCAAAATAAATGTAATTTGAGATTTTTTATGAATTCCACTAATTTTCTAGGTTACTATGATATATTAGTATTGATTTAATAAACTTGGTTTGAACATATAATTCTGTTATGACTTTGACAAAAATCATATATCAAATAGTGTCAAAATGGACACAAAATAGTTTTTAAATCAAATATTATATTATTAATTGTTATTTTATTCCTAAAAATCTAAGGTTCGGCCAAATGACTTAGATAAGGATATATATATTAATAATAAACAATTTGGGGTTCGTTTGGCATGTTATAGTAAGTGTATTAACCATATAGTGAAAGAAAACAAAAAGACATGGTAAAAGTTAAATTATTTAACTTAGAGTTAAATTTAATTGATAAGGTTAAAATAATATCCTAAACTTGTCTAAATTCTATTGGTTGATAGGATTTCGACCCATCCCCACTTTAGCTTCGAAATAAGACCCTTTGGAACCATTATAAACCGATTTTGACTTTAATATAAAATAATATTTTGAGATATTCCTAAGGTGCCCCTCTCCTCCCCTATAAAAGGACACCTCCTCCCCCTCCTCCTCACACCAATTTGAGCACTCAAGCTCGGCCAACCCCTGCCAAAATATCTTCTCCACTTCCCTAGCAACATCCTAGAGGTTCTGGTCTTCCTCAAAGACCAATTCTAGTGCCCTAAGAGGAGGTCTCAAAGAGGCACTTCAAAGAAGAGGTAATTACCGTTACCAATTCTTTCATCTTTATTTCTCCTTCCACTTCTTCTTCTTAGGTTGTTTCATTATGAAGTAATAACATAAGTATCACTCATATACTGATATGTTATTATAAGTATGAAACAACACTATTTCACCATCTATCCATCCTACGGAAAAAGAAATCACCGCGCGTGCGTACGTACGGAATACCGTCTCCACGCCGTGGTGTAATCTATTTTCCACCGCCACCTTACATGGATGGGTATAATGGTGTAAAGAATAACTATACATAGTTATTACAACATCATATTGATTCTGATATATTGTATAATACACTCCAATTCAATTCAATATTTATAGAAATGATATCATCGCTCGTGCGTACGTACGGACTACCGTCTCCACGACGCGATGAGATTCATTCTCCATGTTAACCATTTAAGAATGATTATAAAGTATATATAAGAAATAATAATGAAATATATGACATTATAAAGCTACTGGATTTATGTATATATATACATATGTATGTCATCTACTTACTTCCATTTCAAGACAATAAGGAAAGAAAAACAGCGTTCATGCGTACGTACGGACTACCGTCTCCATGAACGGTGTTTTTTATTTTATTTATCTATCTATTATATATATATATATATACTGAATATATATGATATATAAATCATATTTTATATTCTGGAAGTAAGTAAATCATGATATAAGTAATAATAATGTCAATAACAACAAGTCAAAATACCTATGATAAAAGAAACGATTTTACCCAAAACGCTTCTTTAACATGGAATTTACAAAAGAACGGGTAATATAATGTCATAAGTGAACCATATATGATATCATAACAATGAATATGATTCTGTAATAAGTCAATGACATTATTTAAATCATTATACAGGAGGTTCGGACACATACGAAGCAAATTGGACCTAAGGTAAGGGAAATATCACAATCTCATTTTTATCCGAGATTGTTTATTCGTAAGTATTTACTGGGGTGTATTTTATCATCCACATCCATGTTCCCTCAATATGTAATATTGTTTCCATCCACTTGAAATAGTTTAAATCCAATTTTACCCTTAGGTGAGTTTTTAGTAAAGAATATGAAAGGAATCTTTTGTCGTTTTTCCGTACGAGGTACTTTTTGACTTTTCCGACAAAAGTACGAAGAATGTTTTTTTTAACTTATACGGCATGAATGGATTTTTAAAATATTACTTCAAAGAAGCTTCCTTTACAAGTTTTCAAGTTTATTTTTAATCAACTTCTTTTATTTTAAAGTTGTATGACATGTTATGAAAGGAAAAATGTTTTTTGAAGAAGAAAGGATATTTTCCTCAAGAATTCAATTCAAGTGTTTTATCAAAATTATTTTCCATCTAAGATAATAAAGGGTTCTGTTTCTATCCATATTTTTACATTGGTTTGACTATGTTGTGATGGAATTATGTTTATGAATTCCTTTATCATATATGAATTGATTTATGATGTCATGATGTTTCAAGAATCCCATTTTTGTTATATGTGTTATGCGATGATGTATGTTTTATGATTATGTGGCACACATAAGAAAGGATTCATTATAAGATGGGTGGGACCTATATCTCCCTCCAATGCATTGGGTAATGATTTTATATCTCATGAGATAGACATGGCTGGAACGGAAGGTTATTTCGGTTCAGTGATACAGGACTGAAACGAGGAGTGAACTCGGTTCAGAAAGGGACTTTGTCCACTAAGATAGTCTTGGCAATGAGTCATGACTAACAAGAAATGATTTTCCATGATTATGTGTGCATGCCACAAAGATTCAAGTTTTATGTTATGATTATGGGGATCTCATTTTCACTTCTATGATTTATCCCATGTTATGATATTATGAGCTCTTTTGCAGGTTAAGATTTCCAAAGGCTATGTTCTTATGTATATGATGTGATTGATATTTCTTTTCTTTACCCTTACTGAGCATTTGAGCTCACCCTTTTATGTTTTCTTTTCCCCAGGATATAAATAAAGGTTTTAGGTAAAAAAAAAGGAAGATCTTTATGGGAGATTTTTAAGATCTTTCACCACGATTAGAAGATTATAGTCCGAGTTTCCAAAGACACTAAACTATTACGGTCCTTGTGTGTGTGTTTTTTGTAATGTACTAAGTATTCCGCAAAAGTAATGTAATGTACATGTACATCAAGATACGGGTCTCTACAATGAATTCAAAAGACATGTTTTCAATTATCTAAACATTGATCGATGATTGGATTAAAATGTATTCATTCCCTCACATGAGATCCTACAATTCCATGATCGATCCAGTGGTCTAGAAGAATATTTCATGGTAATGAGAAAAACATTAAGAGGATTATCCTTAGTCCCCTATTTCCCCTTTAGAGCTCCAAGAAGGCCTCATTATAGATAGAGAGCCAAAAAGGTCTATTCTTCTTATAGATGTCCAAATTTAGACTCCTCTTCTAACTCTGAGAAAATTTATTCACCACCTACTCCCTTAGAAGAGTTGAAAGAGGAAAATTCTGAAGAGGAAGAGGAAGAAGAAGACCTCAGGGATTCCCCTCCATCATTTGAGAAAGGTGTGTCCACAACTATTTACAACTCAAGGAAGTAAAATTTTGTACATAAAAAGATTCATGATGCAATTTGATAAGTACATCCACCAATTCTTAAGAACATGAGATATATAATTCTTTCATAAAGTAATATCGAGAATTTTTCACCTTGAGTTACATAGAAATTCTAGTCCTGGACCCCAAGGTTTCCACTCATCACATGGTTTTTATGGAAGACCATCAAGGTAATAAGAAGTAATCATAAAGGAAACACCATAATCATGCCTCTAAAATTGGGGATAAATTGGAAAAACTCATCAAGGACAAAAATATATGATATGTACATTACAAATAATTTCTATAAATAATTGTTAAATGTGAATAATAAAAATATAAATTCATTGTTTTCATCGACTTCAATGATCTCAACTAGTATTTTATCATAGATTACTTCTCGATTTCAATCATATAATACCTAATTGATGCAAAAAAATTATTATCGAGACCTATCATTTTTGGATGGTTATTGAAGGTGAAAACAAATCTAAATGGCTTTAGAATATGAAGAAAACATCAACTTCATAGACCCCTAGTGATTATTATACTATCCATTAATTCCCTTTGGCTTGAAGAAAAATAGTGTAAAATACTAACATTCAAAGCATAACATCATCAAACCCTACCTTGGGATGTTTTTTGAATATTATGTTCATGATCTTGTGGTAACTCCCGACAATGTTCTGACCACTTTGCTGAATTGTGACCATCTATAGCAAGAGAAGACAACATAACCTAAAGATAAACAACTTAAAATGTTCTTTCAGGGTATCCTAAAGGATGTTTCTCAACTATGTTGTACCCCTTTGAGACATTGAAGTTAGCCCTAAGAAAAAAAGATATCCTTATAATTTCACCACATCGAACCCTCAAATAGTTAAGAGGAATTCAAAGAAACATAGCCTACATCTGGTGCTTTACATCAAACCTCACAAGAAATTGTTCAAACTTTTCTAAAAAGATGAGGAAGGGGTCACATATTGGTTGACCATAGATATTTAGGATGAATTTTAAATCCTTAAGAATCCCCTCTTGATCCCACCAGTGTTAATGTCATCTATTAAGGGAAAGATTCTCATTCTATATGTGATAACCCTTGAGTGATCACTAGGGGAATTTTTTGTGAAAAGTAATGATGATGGAGATAAAACCATCCATTCATACCAAATTTACCGAGTGAAGAAAATGGCACAACTTATGTTCAAAAAAGTAGGGTTAGGGATCATACTCATTACCCTAGTGATAGACGTTTTGCCATACTATTTCAAGTTGTTAGAAGGCTATACTAATAATGAGGAAGAATATCAAGACCTCATTGAAGGACATGAACTAGAACTCCAAATACTATTGTGTCACCTAGAGGTTATGGGTGATTCGTAGTTGTTAATTAAAAAACTCAACAAGGATTATTCTATCAGAAAAGAAGAGTTAATCCCCCCTACTTGACTATGTTCGATGGTTGATTAATGAATTCCCCTTAGAGACAACATTAATTCTCATATCATGATCATAAAATGACTAGGTGGATCCATTGTAGAATGTAGCTACATATCTAGATGATCCAAAATGGGACAAAATAGTCATTAGGATTTACCATCACCAAATAGTCTCACCTTTTGTAAATCTAGTGCAAATAAGATCGGCAACGTCTTACCGATGTATGAGACATATGGTACTACAATAGGGTGGATTATTTCCATCATATAATATATCAAAAAGTGAGTAATTATGTATGACATAGTTTTCAATGAGAAAATACGGGGGCCAACAATCCATTTCAATATTTATGTTGGCCCAAATCACTTAAAAGACCTCTATACAGGAGAATATGATGGAGAAATCAGATCTATTGATGGAGAAGAGACTAAAAGTATTATGAATGAACTTCACATGGGATCTAGTAGTGCCCACTAGTTTTGGTACATTATTTATGATATAATCTGAAGTCTTGGATTCTTCTTGCATTCAAGGACACAATATTCCAAAAAATTCTCCAAGAGATGTCATTACTGCCCTGTGCATGCCAACTTCACCCAAAACCCCCCATAATTTCTACACTTATCCAAATACTCATTAAAAGTTTCAATATGGGGGATAGATATTGTTAGTCCATACCCCCAAGCTATGGATAATCCGTTCAAATACATCTTAACTGCTACCATTTTCTTCTCAAAATGGGATAAGGAAATATCCCTCAATGAAGTTGGGCTCAAAAGATTCATTGTCTTTGTAAAATATAACATATTTACAAAATATTATGTCCCTCATTCAATACTAATGGACAATGGTACCAATTTATACTTTGACGAGGTTGAAAAATTGTACCATGAGTACAATATCAAATCCAACCATTCAACCCACTTTCATGAAGAGGATAATGGAAAGATAGAGGACTTAAACAGGACCCGGTCAATCATAAACTATAATTAGGTGGATAAAGATAAAAATCCTTGACCTGACAAGATATTTCATTCCTTATGGTCTTACTAGGGTACAACCATTAATACTAAATGGGTGACCCAGTACTCAATGCTATACAGAACATAAGTAATCATACCCATTCAGGATCAGTTCCCATATCTCTATGTTGCTATATGTGTTAATCTATCTGAAGATGAGAATTCTCAGAAATGATTGGATTAATTAGTGTGACTGAATGAAATGATATTTTATACCTTACATCACTTAGTAGTGTATCCAAATCAAATATCATAATCCTTTAAAAATAAGGTTTTCCTCTACTTTTTCCTCAAAGGAGATCTTTTATTGGTCCTTATATATTTGATGATACCAGGAACGAAGCATTTAAATCTTGAAAAAAAGTTTGAGGGACCTTTCACCATACACATGGTATACCATAACAAAGATTCTTCTTTCATCTCAATAGTTGGATTGATCACTACGACCCCAACCAATGAAAAATTATTAAAGAAATAATTTTTCTAATCACACGAAAAACTCATGTGGGATATAAGACGTTAATATATGTTGTTTGTATTTGTTGCATGACATTTAAATTCATGATATGATGTCTATTCCACATGACATTGAACTTCACAAGTTCATTATCCATGCCGCGATATGATAAAATTCATGACATATGGTCCTATTTGTATGACCTGAAACTACAAGACATGATTCTTCCTCAGTTTATGACATTAAAAATCATGGTTAACATCCTTCTCATTTGATGAAAATTAATTCCTAAAATTCCATAAGTTGATACAATCTTCATGATCCATTTAATCTGGGCCTCCTCCTCAGGTATAGGTCTGAACCATATACCTCTAAGCCCTTAGTGGGTTGAGATTCCCTTTTGGTCATACATGGGGAAGAGAGAATAGAAAACTTCCATACAGAAGCCCCACTCACATCCTCACCACATCTTGGTGGTTTATTGGCCCCCATTATTGGTATAAGTCCCAACAATATCACATCTTTATCTCATGAAAATTAACATCATTAATCTATCAAGAACTATGTGTGGTTTGAATTTCATTCCAATGATATCTATAGTGATCGTTAGATCTACCAACCCAGGTATATTTGTGATTAAGGAAAATAAAACCCCCTTCTTTACTTGTGTATGAATTGGATCTATACGTTGAACATTTCCAGAATATATGGTTTGATTCTAATCACTAAAAGATTCATAGTATAACCTAAAACTAATGTATTATTTATAACCATCATCATAGAATTTATTAAATCCCCACATCTTCACATCAAAGCATGATTAACAATGGAAAAAATTCATCAAGAACCACATGTGGATTGACCCTTTATCCTATATAATATGTAGTGATACATGGATACAATATCCTACTCTAGCCACAATACCCATTTTCATATCGGGAAGCCTACATCCATAGTACATGATGTTAAATTGAATGGTTCTTCAAGAACTATGTGTGACTTGATTTTTACTGCAATAAGATACATAGTGATTCTTGAGTCACCAATGATGGGCCCAGTTGTAGAAAAATATGAAAAAATTACCTCTACCTATGCATGGGTTAGAAATGAACATGGAATATTTTAAGAAATATGCATGACTTGATTCTAATTCCAATTATAGATGTAGTGACATTAGGATCATTGATCACTGGACCAGTAGCAAGAAAAAAAAAATACCCCACTCCCTACATATCAGTCAAAACTGCATAATGAACCTTCTAAGAACTATTGGAGGCTTGATTCTCATTCAAGTGATATATGTATTAGTACAAAGATTTCCATATCTTGGACAATCCACAACATGTAATTCCTTTCACGATGGATCATATTATTCCTCACTGTATTACGGAAAGATGGACGGGATTTCAAGAACTATTTATGGATTGATTATCATCCTATTGAGACTTGTAGTGACACATGGGTCTTACATCCTAGTCCAGCCACAACAGATTCAAAATTCTCATATCCTTAAATTGTGTTGCCTTTCGTCCATATAATTAAACTTTTTATGTTTTTTGTTTCTCACACCGATCATAGCTCATGTGGTCTAAGGATATTTGGTAAATAATTCTTTACATAATTAAGACATATCAATTCACATTGGGGTTATCATGCTCTTGGTTTCAGGATATTAAAAGGAAAACCAAATTTACATGTTGCATGACATAAAAGTACAGGATTTCTATGAGAAGTATGTGTTGATTGATTATCATTTAAATGAGATACATAGTGACATCTAGTTATTCATACTAGGAACCAGTTTCCACACCACATGAAAAATTCCCCAAACTCTCCCATGTATGATTCAGATTTACATGAGGCAATCTATTATGGGATCTCACCCTACGCATGTGCATGTATTAAAAAAATCTCATAATTTTCCCCCACACATATTCAATTAGTGTGGGGGATCTTTATTTTAGAAACATATATGTATTGATTATTTCTCAACCATGATATATAATAATGCCCAAGTCCCATTCTATGGTCTACTTAAAATCATGTCAAGTGACATTTCCCCATATATAATGACGTTAATCTAATTGATTGGTATTTTAGTCACATGAATTTAGACATAACTCCCCCAAATATAAAAACAATATCTACATAGAAGATTTTAATTTGGGTCCCCTCATTTGGGGGACCACCAAAGAAACAGATATGTACCCTTCAACATATGAGTCAAATATATGAAAGGGTCTCTGCACTTCATGGACAATATCAGTACAATCTCTTCATTGGTGCTCATACACATCCTTTACAAATGTTATACTCCTGATCTTGGACACTTTCGAATCGTCTTAATATTTCCCAGCTCCTAATGAAAGAATATTTAATACCTGAGGACTCCTTTACCTAAAAATTCTATAAAACACCTCGTTTTTCTTCTCATAAAGTATCCCATAAAATGTATTTTTCAACCAAAGGATTCAATTCATTGACTATGGAGTAAAAATCCCTAGTTTGATATTCCTAAAAAATCCCATAAAATGGGTTTGTCAACTAGAGGTAACTTTTACCTTAGGGGAATCCTCCCTTATCCTCATAATATTTTATGACTTTACATTGGAACCAATGATATAAATTCAGTCTGTGGTTATCCCTCGTATATTTTTTCCATACCATTTATCTTGATATGAAAACCCCCATGACAATGGTTTATAATTTTTTCCCTTATTGTCCAAAGTATGCAAGAATAATCATGGTATGGTATGACACTTTTCACCGATCATTTCTATATTTGAATAGTCATAGGCACATGACATAAAAATAAAGGCACCATATTTCCAACTCTTGTGTCATACTGGAATAGAGAAACTTTACGTTCAATTCTAGGGTATTTTTTACATAAAATTCTCCACCCATATTCATGTATCTTTGTCCCACAAGAAAAACTCTATTCCCAAGGAAAACAGATTCCCCATAAAAATTTGTCAGTTTTCTACAATAGAATTCTAGAATTCATGAGAACTATTATTGAATATAATGTAACATGCCTTAGATTACATTTCATAATGTATCCCACAAAACGTGTTTGAAATCCAATGGATACCACTATTGATTATACTATTACATTCCCTAGTTTCATCTTAATAAATAGTCCCACAAGTATGGTTTGTCAATTAGGAATATCTTTGTTCTCAGAAGAGAACTCATCTATTGATATAATACCTTTCCACGTACTACTCTTATATCCAAAAATCCTTAGATTAAAGATTATGAAATTCTATCCCACATACCTAAATATGATGGGTATCTTCCTTGAGATATTACCAATAATATCAATGCTTAATCCTTTCCTTCAAGTATAAATACTATAAATTTAAGAACTGGTAATGTCTTTTTTTTATTATATTAAACTATATAGTTTAATGCACTTGATTTACATCTTTAAAATACATAGCATAATTTTCTTTATTTTACGACATTAAACTAAATTGTATAATGTACTACTCAAAAGATGTTGAAC
Organism: Viscum album; assembly: GCA_963277665.1. Lineage (NCBI taxonomy): Eukaryota > Viridiplantae > Streptophyta > Magnoliopsida > Santalales > Viscaceae > Viscum > Viscum album. The sequence goes on from OY728125.1 coordinate 2,097,963,856, forward strand.
TATAAAAAAAGTCCTCACCATAGGATATTAAAATATATGGTCAATATCATGGCCACATGATATTAAACATCATGATGTTCACATATTTGATAGTAATGGGTCTTCCCATTCCTAAAATTTTTCATCTATAAATTATTCCCTCCTCCACACAAGTCAAATTGATGTGGGAGCGATTTACCATTTTAGTTCCAATGCTAATATAGATTCTATCTTCATTTTAATATATCTTCCCTAGAAAAACCCCTCATCATGGTCTTGAGAAATCTGAATCTACATAAAATTCCTTCAGAAATTAATAATAAAGTGTTGAAATTTATTATAAATCCTTCACCATAAAATTTTTTAACGCAACCTATTTGGCATTGTATACATCACCCATAGAAGATCCTATCAACCTAAAGATTCCACTACATAGATATATAGTAAATTTCCAAAACTATATTTTTATAATGTATCCCAAAAAATAGGTTTGGGAACCAGTGGTGACTATGTCCTTAAGAGAGAACTACTCTATTATTGGATATCAAGTTTTAGAGTTGGTAACCACATAATATTGGATTGACATTCCCCATCATTTATCTAAAGAATGTTAGAACATTCCCATATTAGAAGACTTGTCCAGGTCATAATATCAAAACATTGGGTCAAAGATGTTTAACCTAAAACACCAATCATAATATTTTGGTTACCAAGACATTAAAATGACCAAAAAATGGTACATAATACCCACCAGATTGAAAACCCCTAAAGGGAATTCTAGAGAAAATTCATGCCTCAGATCTCTATAACTATACTTCGTATTAATAAAGAAACAATCATGCACTGAAATGAAAAAGGAACAAAACTTATTATGCTAAGAACCATCAAAGGGAGGCCTAAGTAAAATCACAGTCTTAACTTCTATGTCATATTTATATTAGACATATAAAAAATTACGGTAAGGAAAAAAAATAAACACATTTTGTAATTTTCTTCATATAGGATTTACAGCAATCAAACTACGATAGCTAAGAACATTGACTTTAGAAAAAATTAGAGTATCCTCCACAATAGAGATAGCTCCAAATCCACCCAAACGATGTTGTAAAGCATCAATGTTCCCTAAAGGTACCTTATATTAGTATTATTTTTTTAGAGAAATTCTAGTTATACAGGGGGATTTTCTCGACACTATGAGGTGCTCTTTATGGACTTTTCCATAAAACTTATGTCAATATCCTCACATAGACACTGTGTATTGAGTTTGAGTATAAATGAATCTTTATTATGAAATAGGTTAGGTTGTATGTTTCATGATGAAAAATGTCATTGAACAGGCCTAAAAATTTCATAGTACATCCCTTAAATTTTCATAGGGGCCAGTGATTGTATCAAAAGGACTGGCCCAAAGGGCTGGGACTATAGGAGGACACCGATCCTGAGTAGGGATGTGGGGGCACAAAACCAAACATTATGGAGTAGTTGTTTCACCTAGGTGGTTCAACTAGGTGGGCATGCGTGCACCAAACCTATGTGCTATGAGGATGGTGCAGTCTCTTCCCACACAGACTACAAGGTGTAGCCACCCCTATGCAAAGTACCAACACTTTGGACCTACATGCTGTAGAAACATTTTCTCCTCTCAATTATGTTAATGTACTGGGAAACGTCTCCATATACCTTCATGGAAAACCTCATTCAACCAGGGTTCCTTTTTTTCCTATAAGTAGTACCCTTTAGATCCTCATTTGTATAACTGAAAAAGCATAATAGGCCCCAAGTTCTGATCATAGAACCCCTTCGTCTAGGTCTCAAAAAATTTCACATTTAGCTCTCAAAATTCTAAAATAAGGGAGAATCAAGGTGGATAAGTGAGATTATAGTTGGTTTAGAGTCTGAAACCTAGGTAATCTAAATGAGAACCCCTTCTCCACTAATGTAAAACCACATATGAGATACCCCCTTCCTAACTAGGGACATGCATGAGCCTTAACCAAGATCACTTTAGGAGAACACTGGTGTCTTGGATAAGGACTCCCACATGTTTTTTCCTCATGTTGTTCATTTACCATGGAATATCCAACTCATTAACGCCTATACCACTCATGCACGAAGCATTTCCAATATTTCATATGTCCAGTTTGAGGAACATATTCCATCTAAACTAGGACCCATGTGAGCCCAACATTATGCCCTCTTCCAAGACACCAATGTAAGGGATCCTCTCCCTTTGGGTCCCTTTTCAGAGAGGGACCGATTTTAAACATCCATAGAAGACTTCAGACTTTAAATTTATGAATATGGAATAACATCATATCTCCCATATGGTTTTTTATGTCTACGATCAGAGGTTTCCCATATTTTCCCACCTAATGGTTAGGGTGCTCGGGGAGAATGTGGATTTTCATCAATATTGTCACAAGGACCATGACCTTAGAGGATGTTTCTAGTAATTATTGGTCATTGGTACTAGGTCTAAGAACTTTTCCTTCCCTATTAATCACTAGGACTTGTAGCCTCTCATTCAATGCAGGGAGGGTAAGGATCACAATTTTATTTCCCCTTGATAAGGAATGAGACCCTCGTCTCTGGTTATAGAACCAATTTTAGGGAATCACTTAGTGTAATCCCACAGTATTTCTTGTTGGAGGTTTCACTCTTTCTTCTACTCACTCCCCGAGGGTTGTGTACCTATGTGTAGTTAGACCCAACTATCATGGATATGCAGTAGGAGAGAGAATAGGCTCATTGGATCCCCCTTTTCTTCTCTCATCACTCGTCCTCTTCCACCAGCAGAGGAGGACAAGTGTTTGTTTTTTTAAATCCTACACATCACCTTATTTATCACATAAATGCATGACTCATCATGACTTGTGGGATTAAGGGATGTCCATGATCATGTCATTCAAACAAGTTAGATGGTTACTTAAACGTAGATTCTTCTTCCAAATCGGCATACCACCTTCCTTCAGAGTGCCCCCAAAAGCCTGGGTCCTCAAAGAAATTTATCGAACCCCAGGTAAAATAATGTTATTTGGTATGTTGAATATTATATTTACTCTTATTTCTCACAGTAATAATGACTAACGTGGCCTTAGTGGTTGACAATGGTTATGATATCCACCTGATCCCAATCCTTTTGGGCCTCATTCAATGTATAATACCCTACCAACCAAGGAATCAACCTCATGAATAATCCAAAATATCAAACCTTTTGGATTATTATTTATTAATAATACCCAACCATATCACCACACTCATCCATCATCCTCCTCCTCAACTACAATCCCTATGAAAGCCTCTAAATGACCATAAGTCAAGACATCCCTCATGGCCCCTTTCACAAGGAATCGTTTTTAGGTGTAAGACCCTACATAATCCACTAAAAGGTACATACATCCCTATTATTAAAACCTAATAAGGGCCTCTATATAAAACAACCCATGTATTTGAGAAATATTTTTTTTATAATTAATATAATCTTTTTGATATTTTTCATTTCACAGAACACTAAATATAGCCTATGTTATCTTAAAGCACCAAGTTATTGTTTCTTTTTTATGATATGTCCTGATATGTTTTCATTACAAGATACCACAAGATATTTTTTTCACTATATGAAACACCAAAACGCCTTATCTTATATGCATCATTGACCTCTCTGGCGTTACATGCAACACAGATTTTATATGAAGCATAATTTTATTATTATAATTATTTAAACAAGATAGTTATAAAAAAGACATTAAAAATAATAATATGAATTATAATAACAAATACATAAATATTATTTGTAATATTTTATATTAATAAAACATAATTATAAAAAACATATTATTTTTTGGAAAATTATTTATATGTTTAGAAATACTATTTTCTCAAAATAATTTCTTTTTAGTTCTTTTGTAAAAAATATTAAAATTAATTTTAGACAATTTTAGAAAATTATTTCGATAAAATAATTATCATTTTTGAATTCATAATTTTTAAATTATATTAGGGTAAATTTTTTGGATTTTTTCTGAGAAATATCATTTTTAAGTGAATAGTGAAAAATATTGAATTTTAATTTTAAGCTGGTTTTTGGTATAATTTATATATATTGAAAAATTATATTTTATGTTGGTTTTAATTTAAAAATAGATAAATTATACATATATTAGACCAATTTATGTATTCTGAAACATTTTTATATTGAATTTAGATATAATATCTTAATGAACTTTTAAAAATTCTCACTTTAAAACCTCCCCTTCCTCGCAACATCTCGAAGAAAAGAATTAAACATAATATTTCTGCTAATACAAATTGAATTTATAAAAATAGAATCCAAAATTTTTAATTAGATTTATAATTATATTATATTACAATAAACTTATTTTTTACCAAAAATATTAGTTAATTGGAATAAAATTAATTATAGCAATTAAAGTAGAATTAAGTTTAATAAAAAAAACTGTAAAAATAAGGTCCCAAATGACCATAAAAATTATTCGAAACCAATTTTATGAAATATTTATTCCATAAATCGTCCTTTATTGAGTTTTTTTTGTTTTTTATAACTTTTTAAATTTATAAATGTTTGTACACCTAACTTGTTTTAAATAATGAAAAGTGTGTACCCTCCCTCCCATATAAAAGGCCACCACCTATCCCCCTTAATCACACCTCTCAATCCACATATGTCCAGTCAAGATCTGCACAATTAACTTCAAAAAATCCAAACATTCTTCCTTGATTCCTCAATATAATATGGAATCCAACCAAGGAATCCCGTTGGTAAAAATAAAAAAGAGTTACCCGAAGAAGAGGTAAAATCCTTCCTCAAACTTCTTTATTATATTTTCTTTCTCCAATATCACAATTATTATTATTTCACATATAAATAATAGAACAATTATCTTCAATATATTTATATATATTTATAATAATTTTTTGACATATATTTGCACACAGTTCCATCTAAGGGATAACAGACTTATCATTTTTGTGTACGACGAACTATCGCCTCAAGAAACGATGTTACTCGTTTTTTCCTTTACCACATTTAATTATTATTAATTATGATTGAAATAGTGTTTATATATAATATATCTAATATTATTAATTTCCTTACTCTTTGGTAATTTTTATATATAACATACCTTTAGGCTTTCCATTTTGCGTGACTGTGATAATTTCATTTAGGGAAGTGTGGACCACCACCTTCCCAAAGCGATGTGAATCATTCAAACTCTCCAAAGAATTTATTAAGTTTGGGTTTCATAAATGTATGTGATATATACGAGATAATAATACTAATTAAACTATTATATATATATATTCATTTATGTAATGTAGTTTCATTCATTCCATAAAATAATTAAATATAAACCGTAGTCATGCGTATGTACGACCAACCATCTTCATGAACAACGTCTTCCATTTAATATTTATATCATTAATAGATTATTATAAATAAATATTTACTAAATATAAATGAAATTTATATCACTTTCTATATTCAATTAATCATAATATAAATATGTAGACAAAAAACAGAACAAATTAAGACACATTCGAAAACAAAGTGGATATTACCGAAAGTGAAAACTTAACATGGAATTTTAAATATGTGGTTAATATAAATTAATAAAAAACAATATAAGTTATTAGAATTAATAATATGATTTTTTAAAATATTTATAATAAACATATATTTATTATACATGAATTATTTACGAGTATGAAGAGATTCATGACATATAGTAAGGGAATTTAACCTCATTTTTTCATGTGTGATACCTGACATATTAACCACTCGCTTATTTTATGAGCTATATATACTTACCATTGAAATGTTATAACATTAATTTAATTTATTTAATGATAATAAATTCTTTAAATTGATTTTTTTCATTCATTGTAATCATGATTCTACAATTTACTCAACTAATACGGGTTTTCTCATTTCGGTTTTCTTTTCTGTTAGACACATGAAATGTTCACCTTATATTTCTTACATGTGTTTTCAATAATTTAAATAGATGTATTATATAATATAATTATTAAATTAATTGGTATTTAAAAATACATTTGACGATATTTCATTCATTGGGAATATGTTTCAAAAGTAACCAAATAAGTAATGAAATGTTATCTCAATTTTTTTTATTTGAGACACATTCCATGTTATCCACCTATATTTTTCAATGAGGTGTATATAATAAATTTGACATGTCATATATTGAATCTATTTATTTTCATGGGTTTTTAGGATTCATTTACTAATATTATTTCCATTGGGTTATGATTCCAAGTTACTAAATTAGTAATGGTTTATAGCTATAATTTCACTATTCATCAAGATTATATTTCTTTATGATTTCATTGATGAAATCATGTGGAAAATATCTCATGAGAAATAAATAATATTATTATCATATATATATTCATAATATCATCATGTATTGCTACCATTTATCCAATATTTGGTACATAATATTTCCAAGAAAGTGTTTTTAAGAAAATCCAACTTTACCTTAATCTTTGGTCAGAAATTTGTGTTCATTCAATGTGATGTTTTCTAAGAAGGTTTTCAAAATGTTACAAAGAAATATTTATTAGTTTTTATTTTATTAAAGGAAATAGTTTTCAAAACAATTTAAGTTATCTTTATAATTTTTTAAAGTATCTTCAAAGAAATTGCTTTCAAAATGATTTAAAGCATTATTTATAATTTTTAAATGTATTTTCAAGGAAATGGGTTTCCAAATTATTACAAGATATAATTATATGTTTTCAATGTGTTTTTAAATAAAAAGGGTTTTAAAATGTTTTTATCTTATTTTATATGTTTTTAATGAAAATAGTTTTCAAAATGCATTTAGGATTATTTTATATATATACATGGAAAACTATTTTAATTTTTTTAAGGAATTTTTTTAATTTTTGGAATGAAAATAGTTTTCAAAATGATTTCAATCATATATTATAATTGTTTCAAGGAAAGAGGTTTTTGAAATGTTTTCATGAGATTTTTATAAGAATTTATGGAAAATGGTTTACAAAATTATTTCAATACTTCTTTCAAAATTTTCAAAGTATTTTAAAAGAAAATGGTTTACAATAGGTTTGATGTTTTAGAAAGTATTTTTCAAAGATAATGGATTTTTTCCTCATGAAATGTTTTTTGAAAGATATTTCAAAATTGTTTTCTATATAATATTAAATTCATTGATGTTACTCATTCCTTTATATAAAATGATCTAAAGGTTACATTAATATTCTTTCTCTAGATGGTTTATGTTTTAATGGAGTGTTTTTTAAGAAACCCATATCTTTTTATGAGTTATATGGAACTTGTTTCTATTTTAGTGGTTATATTCTTATGAATGTCATTTATCTTTCATGGGTTATAAGGTTAGGAAACTCACTTATTTTCATGAGTTATGATTTGATGAAATGATTATGATATGTGTATTCTTCCATAGGTTAAGATATATTTACAAGTTTACGACATCTATTTTATTTCCTGGGTTATGATAAGATTTTTATGAAACCCATATCTTATTATGGTTCATGATATGTTGATTTTTTATAGTCATCTAGAAAATATATGAATGATGTTATAATGATATGGATGAGACCTGTATCTCCCTCCAATTAATTTGGAAATGATTTATATATCATGAGATAATGATCTGAATCAAGTAAATGGGATTAATTCACTAAGGGAAATAGGGAAACCAGATCCCTTTCTAGGAAAGGACTGTGATTGGGGATGGTGGTTTGTCTTGCACAGTTGTTGTAGTCACCATGGTGATGCAATATGGGGAAACCCGATCTAATATGGGAAGATAGGGAAACATGATCATCTATAGGAAGATGGGGAAAGATAATCCATTATAAAGAATAGACATTGTCTAGGGATTGTGGTGTGTCCCACCTAGTAATTGTTTTCCCCATGAAGTTCGCTGATATGTCTTAGAAATTCATCCTGACTTACAAGGAATGATATTACATGTTTATGTGTATTCCAAAATTCCATGGATCATTCCTATGTTATGATTTCATGGCTCATGCTTTTGATCCCCTTTGATTCATGTCTTATGAAATACTAATCGTTATGAAATTATTTATGTTAATGATAGTTGATATAAAGGGTATGATATTCTAATATTTTGATCATGTACTTATACCCTTATGCTCATGTTTGTGCTTACTTATATCCATTTTTACCGTTACTGAGCATCATAACTCACCCATTTATATGTTTCCTCCCCCTATATATGAAGGTTTAAATTATGTATAATGTGTCTAAGATGGATGATATTCATAAAGAACCTACATGGAAATAATTTAGCTCTCTAATATACCCATGATTACGTTTCTATATTTCCAAAGGCACCAGACTAATATAGTCTTTTGGTGTCTTTTTGTGTAATTTATTATGTTTTACCCAAAAAATACATAATGTATATATATGTTAAGATTAGGCTCATATATTTGGTATCAAAGGAAAGGTTTAATTATACTTTTTAAGATTGGATGAGATAACCTTAGTGAGATATCCAAGTATATGACTATGGATAAGCCTAAGGATAAGGATAACTAAAGGAAATGTCCTGGAATTTTGGTAAATGGTAAAGTGAGTGGTTTCCTTGCAATACATCTATGTCTGGATACTACAAGTGGACATGATTTTGGCATAGATGTACCTCAGGAGAACTAATACATCAAGGTGTGTCGATCTGGACTCAAGTGTAACCTGGTACACGATAATGGGCATTATTACACACTATCTTTAATAGTCTTGGGGATATATTTTTGGAATTAAAAAACTATTCATGAATAATCATGAGGGATTTAAATATAATTTGGATATGAATAACCTTGGATAAACATAATATTTCATATATTAAAGATGGTTTCATTATTTATACATCATATTAGTGGTTTTTTAGGATTACGTGGTGTAGGTTCTGGGCACAGCGGAAGCACGTTGGTGGGTTTTCCTAACTTTAATTTTAGTGTTAAACAATGTTCAATCCGAGATTTGTCACGATATAAAATGCCGAATTTTTGGAATATAACGAATAACTAAAAGAAAAGAAGAGTCGTGGAACCCTTGATGTGGGATCATCATATGTTGATTATAATTAATTTAATTAATTCATAGGAATTACCTCGATGTAATTATTTCTTTGTTGATGCCTCCAGTCACGATCCTATGATCCGTTGTTGCGTCGAAGAATCCAAGTGCAGGATTCCTCTAGAAGTGATCCACATGTGCTTCATGTATCTCTAGACGTCGCCGAAGGGAACTCCGGGTGCTAGCACAGAAGAACCTTCGCTTGCGATGTCCGTCTTCGATCGCCTTGATCCGGTAGATAATCTTGCCTTCGTAACTTGAAAGTGTTCTTGGAGGAAAGGGAATTCTCTCTTCGCTTGAGAGTGTTTCCAAATCCGTTGTTCACAACCAAAAAATGGAAAACACCTCATGAGGATCATGTAATTTGGATTTATAATATTTAGAATAATAAAATGAATTAATTGCCCAAAAGCATTTAATTATTTCATTTAATTCTTAGTAATACCCCATGTCTTAATAATGACAGTTGACCATCATTATTACTTGACCTGCATCCAATGTATCACATTTAATATCATTTAATTAAATAAACAATATTTTATCACGAATCCTGAAAAAAAACTACACGACGTGTATGTATAAACATACACAATGGGTACTTTTATTTTTCCAGTTTTATTTATTTTCCTCCACCACATTTATCAGACCTTGAGTAATGACTATTTATTTCTTAAATAAATGTAACTGCATTACTCACTTAGAAATATATATTATTTCACCCATAATATATTCTCTCGAACAACTAGTGTCGAAATAAATGTGATCATAGGTCCTTGAATAATTATTAAACCACAATCGGGAATAATTTTTATTCAACTTGTTAAATTAATATTTAACTGAGATATATAGAAACACTTAGTGTGTGACCCTATAGGCCTCTTTCTCAGTGGCATTAGGTAGAGCCGTCCTAAAGTCCAAGGTTAGTGTCTAGCAACACGCCAAGGCACCCATAGAGAAAGAAGATAATGCCACAATGACGTGTCACCTCCTACGAATGCTTACCATGTAATATAATCCCTTTGTCTCGATATCTCTAATCAAGAGGGTTGCATGCTAGTTCCATCAACCCATGTGCTCGATTATTCTTTCTTTGACTTCCTGGAATTGAACTCGCCCATACCGTACCATGGCCATGGATTTATGTAGGCTATATCAACTCTATCAAGTGTCCTAAGATATCTACTTCTGTTATGGAACAGAATGGAAAATTCCTTTCTCGCATTATCTATTAATTCAGTATTACTCATGACACACCCAACGTATCCTACCTCACTGCGAACAGTGTGTCGTCATAGTTTCGTCAATACATCTAAGTGCGTGAGTTGTAATAATCAATAATAATAATCTTAAAGTCTATGGACCAATACACACATCCGCAGATAGTAACATCCAATGACACTATGAAATGTGGATTTCCTACTGGCGGGTTTCATTCTCGTAATATCCTCATGGATATTACCAAGGGTGCACACCATGAGAAGGTGCCTAAAAGATTTATGAGTCCTCACCCCTAATGACCTATATTATTTTTTCCCCTTAAATAATATTATCCGACCATAGAAGATACTTTCAAGAATAGTGTTATGGCACTTCTGGGTTCTCATCACAGTAGGGATCTACTATGACCCTTTAATGCAACAGCTATCCTTTTATTAATGAATAAAGTACAGAGTAGTTGGTTCTAGACCACCAACTCCAACATGTGGTTCCTACCTATGACAATTTATTCTTACTCTTTGTGTTTTGGTTTAAGTCAATGGATGGAACCAAAACGAGCCATGTTAATAAAGAATGTGATAGATTATTTTTGATAAGAAGTCAAATGGCATGATCAATGGAGTGAGGGATATTATAATTATTCCTAATCAGCTTTCAAGGAAAATCCTTAACAGTGTTTACCTTAACCAACTCTCAGACTCACAAAATAAAATAAGGAAAGAGTTTTCTAGGAATTAGGTTAATGGAGATCATCAATGAAATAAAATTCAGTTTCATACATGTCGAGTATGTGGGAAGAAACACCTAATTTAATGTCTTATAGGAACATGAATATGTTTTTATTGCGATAAGGAAGGTCTAAATGAAATTAATTTCAAATATAAAATTAAATGTTCAATTAATGTAATTGATGTAAATGTTTTCCACTATATGTTATTATTAATTGATTACTTATTTAAATGTGGAATGTACTATATTTAGGAAAATAGATATCCTATGTGGATGTCTCATGATTAGAATTGAAAAGGTGGTATAAAGAGTCTCTCGAGCTTCCCAAATCTCAGTTCTGGTCCACTCTCTTCTCCCTTATCCTTGAACATCAAATGCATGCATGTTGGATTGTAGGGAGGTGGAATTTCGTTCTAGTATCACAATTGGGAAGGGGAAGTTATCAGTTTCTTGGGTTGTTCCCCCCGATATCATTCATGGAAGCTAGTAGTCACCCATCCATCATCAGTGAAGTGTTGGATGGGAATCAAAAAAAATATTTCAATCTTATTGACCTGTCCTCAGAGAATCACAAATGTTTTTTCACTCCTTCAACCTCGGGGGAATTTACCTCTCGGGACTTCAGTCGATCACGAGGTCACCCGGAGCCTCAACCCAGCCATGACGATTACTTTTGGTGTAAATACATGCCTAAAAAGTTCATGTTTTGTATTTGGAGAATCAGAAAAAAAAAAGATATTTCAATAGAGGAGAACATAAGACGACGTGGGATCCTATTGGCGTCTCGATGCTCATGTTGTAAATGTTGCAAAAAGGAGAGTGTGGACCACCTATTATTTAACTGTGAATGGGCATGTGCAATTTTGTATTTAATTGGGGAGTTCAAAAGTATCCTTGTACCCAACTTATGTGATATCTCTTTCATTGAAAGGTGGTTCCATGGTTCGGGAGACATGGGTTCGGAGAAGATGTCCCAAACCAAGATCCTTCAGGCTAGATGCTGGTGTATTTGGAAGGCTCCAAACAAGGTAAGGAATTAAGGGGTGAAGGCTAAGGCCTACTCAATAATCATGTGGACTAAATCAATCCTCCTCGATATGGCTAATCTTGTCAAAAATTGGAAAGATGTGCCCTTACTATGAAGTCTATAGCTAAGCTCTTGTGTTTCGATACATGTTAACAGTAATTCTAGGGTCCAATGGGTTTGATGGTCCACACCATCCAGGGGAGTAAATCTCTAAAAAGACGCATTATGATGCCTGGGGATCCTTAGGGGAGGAGGGGTTGTCTGGGATGACCAAGGGTAGGTGGATTTGGATTTCTTTTCTAGGTTAGGCCAAGGGTCCTTCTTACAGGCTGAGGCCAAAACATTCTTTATTGGAATCCGTATGTGACACCTCAAGAATGTTCAGGTTGAAGAGGTAGAAACTAAATCCAATATTCTTCATGATGTCCTATATGGCGTTTTCCAATCTCCATGGTCCATTGAACACATCATTAAAAATTACAAGGGAAATCTAAGCAACAACATCAAGTTGAGACACACATGGAGAGAGGTAAAACAAGTCGCGGACTATCTTGCTTCTGTTGAGGTTTTGGGTTTTGACCCAATCTGCCAACATATGGGGAGCTCCCTGAAATCAGAGGGTCTCAACCTATTTAAAGGTGATTCACTCGGTCTTCATTATTTCAGACCGCCATATGTACTTTTTTGATTCATTTGTTTGGGAATGGATTCAGTTATTTATCTTATTTACTACCCAAAAATTCACTATGATGATGATGAAAAGGTGGTATAAGTAATGGTTTTGCTGATGATGATGAAGAGACCATGACATATGAAGCATATGTGTTGTTATAATACTTTTGTTAATAAGAATGATTAAATTGATATTGATAAATTTTAATATATGATTATTATTTTATGTTATTGTAAATTGGTATTAAGGATCAAGTTAATGAAGCATGAGTAATGGTTTAAGAATAATGTTGGACGACTGAATTGTACATGTTATAGAATTTAATGATTATATTATATTAATCATGAAATATATTAGTATTTTTAGTCTATGTTTATATTTTTGTATTTAAAAGGATATATTGAATGGTGTTGGTGTGGTAGAAAAGTGGTTTCATGGAAATGTGATATTTTCATTAAGGTAAGGTAACCCATATTTATCCTCAATGTGGAGATAATGATTTTTGTATAATGTTCTTTTGGATATGAATAAGTTTATTGGATGTTACTGATTACCTCAGGAATGATAATGAATTTTTTGACAATGTTGTCTTTTTTTTATCATTAATGATGTTTACAACTCCTTGAATTTAAGGAATATATCCAGTAATCTATATAATAAGAAAGTATGCATGTTTTCAATGTGTATTTTTGGTTATTCTGGTTATTAACACGTTTTGAGAGAATATTTGATGAGGTAATACATAGGTTCATAATGCGACAACAAATATCTACTTTATGATATGGGGGATAAATTTTAAGAATATTTAGTGACATTATTTTTAAGGTTTTTTATTTTCATATTTTAGAAGGGTTATAAGGTTAACCATTTATGGAATGTTTAAGTTAAACTTTTGATGATGTTTATGAGATTAAAGTATTATATCATCCCATTGGGATTTATGAATATTGGATAACATTCACTAAAAACATTTTGTTTATGGTAACATAAGATGGATTATATGAATTATCATGGATCTAATGATGTGTTAGTTATTTAGGAATGAAAATTTCACCTTCTTTTTTAAGGAATGAGGTGAAGTGGAAATTGGTCAAGACATGAACAAAGGGTAAAATTGAACTTATGAAAGGGAGTTAAATCATGTATGTATAAATTATCATTAAAATTACAAAATTCTAGGAAATTAATCTTGATATAGATATGCTTATCCAAGTAACTGTTTTTGCAATGAATCAAGTTGTCCCATTATATCATCATAGATTTATGGTTTCATAATTACTAAAATTATATTGACAATGTTCTCTATCACTCTCATATAGAACTTAATAGTAATATTTATCTTCCATGTCCATGGTTTCACTTTACACCTATATTATCTTATGTGGAAACTCAACTATGATTTACTTTGGGTAGCTGTTATGGTTTAAACATTTTGTAGAGAATTTTTTAGAGTTAATTTTAAAAATTTGGGTTTCTATTAATGAATAATAAATGTATTGAACCATTTATAAATTAGATGAATTTTAGGGGCGAAATTCATTTTATGGGGTGGTATAATGTAACACCCTGAGTTTTTGTGATATTTATTTTTCAAATAAATAAATCTTTTAAATATTTTTAATTTTACGTAATAATGGATATATCTTGTGTTATATGAAAGAAACATGTTATTCATTCTTCTGACACTACACCATGTTAAATATTAATTTTAAAATAACCCAAGATAATTTTTTTCTACACACAACACTTACTTGTCTTCGGTTATACACAACATCGACTTGACTTGCATTTCACACAACACTGCGTTTCTAGGAAACATCAATTATTTATTATAATTAATTGAATGATATAGTTATAACATAGTCGTTAAACATAATAATATGAACAGTAATAACCAATTTCAAATTATTATTTATAATGGTTTTGTATAAATAAAACATCATGATTATTAAACTTATTTTTTTGGTAAAGTCATTATTTTTTTGGAAATACTATTTTCTCAAAAGAATTACTTTTTATGTCCTTCTTTGAATAATAAGAAAATTACCTCTAGAAAAATTTAGAAATTTAATTTGATAAAATAAACATCATTTTGGAATAAAAAATATTGAAATTATATTCGGGTTAATGATGGGATTTTTTCTGAGAGGCTTCATTTTTCAATGAATAGTGTGAATTACTAAATTTTAATTCAAAACTAATTTTTGGTCAAATTTATTTATATTTTTAAATTATATTTTAACTTGGTTTTAAAGATAAAATATATCAATTTTATATCTATTAATCTGATTTATTTCATTGTAATCATTTTTATGTAGAATTCATATTTAAAATCTTAATGATGTTTGAACATTATCACAATAATATGTTGCTTTCTCACCACGTCTATGAGATTGGAATTAGACATAATTCTACAGATTTTAAGAAATGAATTTAAAAAAATGGACATAAATGGTTGTAATCAGTTTAATATTTATTTTCTAATAATATCAAATTAATTTTTTAACAAAAATATTTTTGAGATTTATTAAAATTAATTATAATTATTAAGGTAAAATTAATCTTAATAAGGAAAAAATCATAAATTTATGGGCCCAAATGAACCAGAAACATGTACAAAACTAAATTTCTGGCCATATTTAGGCCAAAAACAATACATTAGTGTGTTTTTTTGGTATTTTATTACTTATTTTATTTAAAAATATGGGTACTGCAGACTTACTTTAAAAATTCCAAGTATGTCACCTCCCTCCCATATAAAAGGCCTCCACCTCCAAACCTTCTTAAGACCTCTCAAGTAACATAATTTCTACCAAAAATTTATCCAATTAAATTCCCAAAATACATCACCTCCACCTTGGATCCTCACAATGGGTATAAATACAATAAAAAATGCCCATTGATGCAAACCAAAAGGAGTGAACCAATAAAAGAGGTGACATCCTTCCTCAAGATCCTTTCAATTATTTTATTAATCAACTGCATAAATTAATATAATTACATGAATAAATGGTAGAATCAGTATCACTGATATAATAAAATGTTTTCATTATAAGGGTTTAACCTACACTTACACACACTTTCATCTAATGGGTAACAAACTTATCTTTCTCATGTAAGACAAACTACCACCAAATAAAATGATGTTTTTTTTGTTTTTCCTTACCACATTTAATGGTTGAGAATTATGATGAAAAATATATTTTTATATTATATAAGTGATATTAATACTGTATTTATGATTCTGTAATTTTTATATATCACAAACATCCATGCTTTTTATTTTTTCTAACTATGATAATTTATTTAGTGAAGTGTGGACTATTACCTCCCAAAAGCGATGTGATTCTTTCACACTTTACATGGAATGTATTAAGGATGGTTTCAGTAAATTTATATGATATATATGAAATAATAATTATATTGTGATTATTATATATATGTATGTGTTCATATATTTCATTTATATTAAATCTTTTAATATGATAATTAAATAGAAACAATGTTTATACGTACGTATGACCTACCATCTTAATGATTGTTGTCTTCCATTTGATATTTATATAATTAACAGATTATTACAATTACATATATACAAAATATTTATTACATTTATATCACTTTTTACATTTTTCAAATTAGAATATATGTATGAGACCAAACCCATAACAAATTAAGAGACATGTGAAAAACAAAGAGGACATTACCAGAAGTGAGACATTAACATGGAATTATTGATAAGTGGGTAATATAAAGTCATAATAAAAAATATATGGTATTAGATATAAAAATATGGTTCTATAGAATATTTATAATAATCATATATTTATTATATAATAGGTTTGTATGATTTTGAAGAGATTCAAGAGACAAGGTAAGGGAATTTCATCTCACTTTTTAGTTCCGTGAGATACATGCCATATTCACAACACATTTTTGGTTGTGTATACACTAACCTATAATATTTTATATATCTAATTTCCTATATTTAATGATATTAGGAAATCTAAATATATTATGTTCTTTCATGGTATTAATGACTCCAAAAGATACTAATGTAGTAAGGGTTTTCTAGTCTAACTTTTATTTTCCATGAGAGAGAAGTCATGTTCACCTAGTATTTCTTATTTGTGGTGTGTATAATACCCATAGATGTATAAAAATATTATTATAAATAAATTTAAGTTTATTTACTTACCAATTTTATGGTGTTTCTTTATTGGATTTTATGTTTCCACAATTACCAAATGGGTAAAGTAATTTGGTATCAGTTTTCCTTCTTTGAGACACATGCCATTCTATACACATATATTTTCCCATAAGGTATATATACTTATTTTTACATGTTATACCATGAATCTAATTACTTTTTATTATATGTTAATATTTATGTAATTTTATTCTTTCTATTGTGTTATGATTCAGTGTTACCAAATTGGTAACGATTTACACCTATAATCTCACTATTTATTGATATTTTTTATGATTAGGCTTTTATTGATGAAATATTATGATCCATATCTTATTAGGACTCGTGAATATTATTATCCTTTGTATATTCATGATATATTCAAGTATTGGTATCATTTCTTCACTATTTGGTACATAATATGATCAACAAAGTATTATTAAGAAATTCTAACATTACCTCTCTCTTTGGTCAGAAAATTGTGTTCTTTCAAAACCTTATTTCTAAAATGGATTTTAATTTTTTTCATGAATTATTTATAATAATTGAAATTATTTTCAGTGGACTAGATTTCATGATTTTTTATATATTTATATTTTTTCAATGTATTATAAATAAAATGGTTTTCAGAAGGCTTGTAATCTTTATTTATAGGATTTCAAAGTGTTTTAAATGAAATAATGTAAAAAAATCAATATTTATTTATATCCTTTCAATATTTTTTTAAAAAATATAGGGTTTTTAAATGTTTTGATGCTGATTTTATACATTTTCAAAGTGTTTTAAGAAAATAGTATTTGAAAATGTTTTGATGAGGATTTTAAAAAATTTGAAGGAAAAGAATATAATATTTTTGAATATTCTTTTATATTTATTAATGGAAAATTGTTTTCAAACTGATTTCATGGTTCTTTTATATGTTTCAAGGAAATTGTTTTAAAATTTTTTTCGATGTTATTTTATAAGTTTTTAAGGAAAATAGTTTTATTTTTTTCAACCTTATTTAATAAGATATCTAGGAAAAAAAATTTAAATTTATTTCAAGGATTCTTTCTATTTTTTCAAATTATTTTTAATGAAAAATGTTTTTAAAAGTATTTATTGTTTAAAAAACATTTTTCAAAGAATAAAGGACTTTTTCATATAGAAAATTGTTTTGAAAGATATTTAAAAACTATTATCCATCTAATATGACTTTTATTGATGTTACTAATTCTTTTATATTAAATGTTCTAAATATTTCATACATATTTTTTGAAAATGGTTTATTTTTTAATGTAATGATGTTAATGAAATCCATTTCTTTTTTATGGGTTATATGAAACCAATTTCTCTTTCATGGGTTATATGATTATGAATTATGTTTTCCTTTCATAGGTTACATGCTTATGAAACACACTTCTTTTCACTAGTTATGTTTGGATTAAATGATTATGATGCCTATATTTTTTCATAGGTTAAGATATGATTACATGCTTATGTCACCCATTTAAATTCATGGGTTATTAGAGGATGTTTATGAATCCCATTACTTTTTAAGGGTCACGATATGATTAAAATTTTAATATCTTGTGGGAAATACATGAATGGTTTTATTATGATATGGGTGAGATATATATCTACCTACGATGCATTGGGATCATATTTATATCTCATGAGTTAATGATGTGAGTCAACTCAATGGGTTTGATCCACTATATAAAAATGGGGAAACCCGGTCTCTTACAAGGAAATGATGGTGATAGGAGATGCTGGTGTTTTATGCATAGTAGGTGTAGTCAAAATAAAGATGGATGATGGCGAATCTGAAACCACTATGGTAATAGGGGAAATAGATCATCTATGAGCAGATGGGGAAACCCCATCACTTAAAAGGTAATGACAAATATTGGCGATGCTGGTGTGTTATTCCTAGTATATGTAGTCCCCATGAAGTGGCCTAATAAATTCTAGAAATGTGTATTGAATTATTTGGGATGATATGAAATGTTTATGTGTATGAAACATTTCCATGTCACATTTCTATGTTATTCTTTCATGGATAATGATCTTGAGTCCATTATGATTCATGTCTGATTGACTATTAATATTTATTCCATGATTTATGTTTATGATGGATGATATTCATCTTATGATATTCAACTTTTATGATCATGTTATCATACCCTTATGTTCATGTTTATGCTTACATATCTCCCTTGTTTACCCTAACTAAGAATTTGAGATCACACCTTTTTATGTTTTCTTCCCCATGATTTATAGATATGAACTAGGTATGATGTGTCTAAGAAGGGTGCTAGTCATGAAGAACCTTGTGGGAGATAATTTATCTCACGTATGTACCGGTTTTTATTATAATATGTTTCTAAAGGTAATAGGTTAATATTGTCTTTTTGTGTTTGTTTTTTTTATTTTATTAAGTTTTACCCCAAAAAATTGATGTAATTTTTATGTACATTATGGCCAGGTTGTTATAACATATGCATAGATCCTTTCCACAGAACCACATGGTCTTTGATTCCCTTCAAAATGGGATATATAGGAAGCCTCCTTGAGGTCCAAACCCAACACCCTAAATCAAAACTACTCACTCTAGGCCATATTCCCTTTTGGGCATTATTCTACCAAGAAAAACATATCCCTTACAAGTTCATTAAGCTGCTTCTCAATAATTCCCACACCATAACTGTATTAGGAACCTTCCTCCAAGACTTCCTTGCCACATAATGATAAGATACACAATTTGTTTCTTATCACTTGACATTAAATGGTATGATGTGTGCTGTTAAGTGGCATCAAATTACATGGTTTTGATTCATTTAAAAATAATATGTAGGAAGTCCATCCATGGTTATGATCCCTAACTAAAAACCACTCATTTCTCCCAGGATGACAATAAAATCTACAGTTCCCTATTGTGTGTAAAGAAAACGAACATCATTGTAATAACTAACCATGAATCTGGAATTAATATATAAGAGGATACTATCAATGGAGAACCTATGATACATGTAAATGATTCTAAGATCCACACATGATAATAATATATTTTTAATTCAAATGTGATCCATGTTATAAATGGGAATAAATGAAGGATTTATTCAGATAAAATTAATATATTAGAGAGTCCCTTAGTAGGATATAATTCCCACCAAAATGTAGTGATGAGCCCAACCTCCCATCTAATCAACCAATGTCTGTTATTATGTATTGCTTTCAAAACTTCCCAATAGGAACCTAACTTTTAAAATCATTTCTTATATGGATATAAAACATTTGGGTGTTTCTGGTTCCACAAACAAAACCTGTAGAAACCGTTCGAAAATAGTAAGCCTAACATGAATGATTGTACATAATTAAACTCCTTAAAATCAGTCATTTCAGATACATATTTTCATTGGAAGAAATAAATGAAATTTTAGACCATAAAAAAGTCATGAATATGAGAATGAAGATAATAAAGTATAAAGTGTCCTATAGAATTTTTCATTAGTTTAACTAAAAATAAGGTCCTTATGACACAACTTTCTAAAATAACCACCATGATGACCACAATTGAAATATAAGTTAAATATTTAATCTAGATTGATCCATATAATTAAATATCCCCATAAATATTAAATCATATTGTATCTGACACTATACTTTAATTCGATGATTTATGATTCAATCCTGGTATATGATAGGGGGAAAATATATAAAAAGATATTGAGAATGTAGTATATCAAAACAGTAGACATCATATTTCTTCTAAAATTTACTAGATTCTTTATTTTAATGATTTTTAAAAAAATGATAAACAATGAAATTTAAAATATATAATTCATAATCAATGGAGTCTAAAATATATTTATTAATTTGAAATAATTGATGTTTCATTTATTTTTTTGAAAATATATTGAAAAATTTAAAATTAAAGTAGAAAATCCATCCCCCTGTTTTTTAACATTAAGAATAAAATCAAAGTATGTTATGAAATATAATTAAATTTTAAAAACATAAATTATTTAGATATTACATAATACCATTTATTTAAATAAAAATATAGCACTCTATCCAAGGTAAATTTAATATCTCAAAATAGTATTAATGTACCCACATATCAATTAATTTATTTTATCTTACTGAAAAAACCCATTGAATAATATATGTTATGTAACACATAAGGTATATGAAAAAAATATTCATCTAATATTTAAAACAAGAACGTTCAAATTATTATTTTTTGATGATTGGATACTTTTATGTTTAAATGAACCATATGTTAAAAAATTTAAAATTGAAAAATTAATTTTTAGTAAACCATTTTATATTTACTAACATTCAATTATTTAAATTTATCAAAAATTAGAGTAGACCTCGATGGATTTGAAATAATATTAAATTTGATAATGGAACAAAAGGAATAACAATAAAACTATTACATGAATATTTGACTATTTAAATTAAAAGTATGCACACATCTTAATATCTTTGAATTGTATGTTTTAAAAAACATGAAAAATTAATATAATGAAGTAAAATATATAAACCATTTCCTATTTTTCTAATATTTAAAAGGTAATTATTAATAACCATATATATTTTCAATATTATAAAACTCTTGTTAAACATCATGAAAAAAGTTAAATATAATAAATATGATTTATATTAGATTTTAATATCATTAAATCATACAATAAAATATAGTAAACCATTAAACAAAAAATTAATCGCCAATTTTATTTAAATATAAAATATTCAATTCTAAAAAATATATATTTATAAAACCCCATATTTGAATGAAGTTTTCCAAGTTGAAAAGTTATAGTGGGAATAAATGTTCATGAATTGGAACAGTTTATTTTTAATTTTGGAATGAAAGACATTAGAAAATTTAATAAATTATTTAATTATTATTTTTATCTTAATAATTGAAATTATAAAATATATAGCATCAATGATAATTTTTTTGGAAGCTTGAAAATCCCAATATGAACTGTTCCCTTGATTGACACTTTAACGGAGTATAAAATTAACTCAGAAATGATAATATTTCAAATTTATTATTTATAATGTAATTTATATATATTTTTAATTAAGAACATATACTCTGGTTATATAATAACCAAGAATAAAATGTGGAAGATAAATAATCTGTAACCTAAAACACACTTATACTAGATCAAGAAAAATAAAAAAACAAATACAATGAATGATTTGATGTAAATATAGTAAAAAATGAAATAGTGCAACAAGAATAAAAGTTTTTATGTCTCTAGATTGAGAGATTAAAAATAAATATGGAATTTGTTGGTGAAAAAGTAAAATTAAATAAAAATGAATGAGGAAACATGTAACACCCTAGGTAAATAAATAATATGACATCTTTATATTTATCCAAATTTGTGAATCAAATATTAATATTACTTTAAAGGGGATGCTATGCTCGATGGCGTACCCAATACGCAACAACGAGTTTCTTGGGAATCTTACGTTGCACTCTAATAATAAAATAATATTATTTTAAATGGTAGTTAACGCCTAGCTGTTGTAATGGTGGGAATGAACAGATCTAACTACCAAATGATTATATATGTTTGTCAAATATTTTTACTTTTTACAATAAATGTTAGAGGATTAAAAATGCGAATGAATCCAATTTTAAGCGTAAACATTCTAATATTCTTTAAAAGGTTAATTAACCGCCTTTTGATGGAGAAACTATATTAAATCCACTTTTTGAGAATTTTATGTGTTATATATGACAAAATAAAATTCTTCTTTAAAATCGGGACATCAAAATTTACTTTGTGTAATTTTTTGGTATTTTTCCGAAAAAGTTCAATTTTTAATGAATAGTGAAAAATGTTGTATTTTAATTCAAAACCTCTTTTTAATCTAATTTATTTATATGATTAGATGATATTTTCAATTGGTTTTAAAGTGAAATTAGAATATATTGTTACCATTTAATCCAATAGTGGATGATGGAATTAATTTCACTTTGAAATCGGACTTAAACTAGTGTCAATCTTTTGATACAGTTTGTTTCTTAAAAACATGCTATTTGTTTTGACAGTGGGAATTAATTATTAAATTAATTAATGCAACTTATATGTTTTGAATTTTGTAAAATATACATCATTTTTTAATTTGGAATATCAAATATATCTTAGGGTGAGTTTTTGGTAATTTTCTGAAAAACATCAATTTTTGATGAATAGTAAAACCACTAAGTGGTACTTATAAAAACTGATTTTCCGTTTAAATAAAATTTTTCCACCTTTGTGTTTTTAATTTAAAAAATCGGACATAAATGGTTGTCATTAAGAAGTAAAATTTGGTTCAATGGGATTAAAATAATTTTTTGGTGAATAGTAACTTATTAAGTTTTTAATCGCGATTAGAGGTAATTAGTGTAGTTTAAGGTAAGAATAATGTTTTAATAAAATTAAATGACCCAGACACATGTCCTACCCTCATTAGATGTGTCATGGCCGACCAAGACAATCCATGGGTCAACTTGGGGACCCCATGGAGCCACTTTTGTTGGAAAATGACATAAATACCATTTTATTTAATGATAAAGTAAAAATGACACAAACATGAGATGTTTTACTAAACAAATTTGTACATGGGGTTATAAAAGTCAGAGTTTTGACTATAAATAGTAAGTAGAAAGCTTAAAAGATTTACTACATCATAGTATTTTTTTTATAATTTTTAGACATTAAATAAATTAAATTATTTATGACATCATGATGATGCAGTGATGACCTCATTATTTAATGATTTAAATAAAATGGAATGATAATGTAATATATAAGACCTACACATGTACAAAACCTATTTGATGGGTGGATTGCGAACCATTATCACCTTATCCACGAATTATATCAATTTTGGACCTTTTAAATCCGAAATGCATTTTCAAATAAAGTAACATTTTCTTACTTTCCAAGAGTGCCTCTCCTCTACTCTTATAAAAGGCCCCCACCACTACCTCCTTACCCACACTTACAAAGCAATTGGATCGGCCAACCCCTGCCCATTTTGTCTCTCCACATCCCTATCTAACTCCTTGAAGCCTCACTTTGGGCAGAATCGTTTCCAAGGAAGCCTTTGAGCTCAAATCAATTGAAGTTACCCGATTTTAAGGTAATGTCTTCGCTTGAGTCCTTTTGTTTTATTTTGCTTCTCCAACCCCCTAAACTCTTTTTATTCATTTATTTTGTAACAAATACAGTATATTAAATATACTAGGATGTTTTTATAAGAAGGTTTCGAGCTACACTTACACACACCTACATCTAATGGTTAAAGAACATACTGTTTCTGTGGATGGCGAATTTCTGCCTCATGAAACGATGATTGTTCAACATTCTTCTAACACCTTCAAAGGTGGCCATTAAGATGACACTATATTTATATATGATATCTAATATGTTTATGTTTTACTTAATCTCTTGTATTTTTCATTTATGGAATTCCTTTATGGAATTCCTTTATGGTTTCCATTATGGGTATACGCGATATCTTCATTTAAGGAAGTGCGGACTACCGCCCCCTCACAATGATTTGATTCATTAATACCATATGTGGTACGTATAAAGTATATATTTAATGATATTATATATGATAACACACAAGAATTAAAATACTATTATGAATCATTATGTTTTAATTTCATTATATATGAAATAGAAATGGAAGTAGCGTTCATGCGTACGTACGGCTTACCGTCTCCATGAACGGTGCATTTCACTTCTTAACTCTAAATGTTATGTAATATTATAAATGCATGAATATAATGGATATATATGATATATATGATATGTTCATCATGAATAAAACTCTGGATATAATGAACCTTTGACCACATGAACAACATGTAATTGTAAGAAGTCCACTTTCGACTTAAGAACCAAATATCGACAAAACAAACATTATTAACTTAAATGATTACATAATGATTATGACATGGTAATAAGTGATATAAAAGGAATAATGAACTTGAAAAAGGTTCTTAAGGAAGTAGAAATTAACTCAAGTTTATTATTCAGTAGATTAAATAATGATTGAGTCAAGTCGGACCCGAGGTAAGGGATCCTACTCCTCTCTTTATTTTTAAGAACACTCTTTTATATCATTCCTTCTAATCTCATATTTCTTGTTATTGGGATGTTCATTTATATTAATCTTACTGTAATTTTTATGTTCATATGATGAGATACCCTATTCTCTCTCATCAATCCATTTTGGATGTTTTGAGTGGCGCCGTTAGGCTGCTGATTTTTCGTAAGAGATCTAACCTCTCTCTTTTTTTATGTACTCTCCTTTATGTCACTTCTTTTAAGCTCCTCTTTGTTATGTTTGGGGATGTTATTTTATATTCCTCTTTCTATAAAATTTATGTTAATAGGATGAGAGACCCTATTTGATCTCATCAATCCATTTTTGTGGCGCCGTTAGGCTGCCGAGTTTTCGTAAGGGATTTTTTATCTCACTCTTGTTCTCGTGAGATTTATGCTACATTTTCCACAATTTCTTTTGAGTGGTGTATGTACTGCCCATTACATTACTCATTGTGTATAATACTTTCATTTATTATTATTTACATCAATCTTGTATTGTCCTTCTTTCACGGGGTGCATGTCTCGAAAGATACCCATGTCGGTAAGGGAACCTTTCACCCTCCTCTTTTTAAAAGACTTCATCTGTTGGGTCTTTTAATTTACATATTGTTATGTTGGGATACGTTCTCATATAACCTTATTGATGTAAATTTTATTTCCAATTGATGAGATACCCTTTTTATCTCTCATCAACTCATTTTCTGAATTTTGTAGTGACACCGTTAGGATGTCATATTTTTGCAAGGGAACTTCTTAACCCAAATTTGATTCTTTGGGATAAACTTATACTCCTTGAATATGTCGTTCTATGAATATGTGTGAATAACCTATGATTTTTTTACACTAAATATCCACTTATATTTGGTGTATTCTTTTTTCACACATAATTATGTAATTGATTTATCCTTAAACCAAGGATACCATCTTTGTATGAGACTTCGTCTCAATCTCCTTTCATTGAGCCATATTTCATTTTATACACAACATTCTTTTATACGGTTTTAAAACCCTTTGACTTTTACTTTTATACAAAAGGAATATTTTTCTACAATGCATTTTACTAAACGACAAAAAGGAATGTTTCTTTTAACGTATTCGGTGACAACGACCTTTTCCGCCGCCGCGAGTATTATTTGGTCTTTCGCTTCCTCAATAAGACGTAATGTTTTTAAAATAAAATAAATACCATATACTCTTTTATGTATTTTGGTATTGAAAATGGTTTTGATAAAGGATTCTATTATGTCAATATATTTAAATGATATATTGTGATTGAAATGTGGAAATGTTATCATTCCTTTATATTGGTTTTATGTTTTATGATTTTATATTGGTACTTGGACATTTGACGGGTGGTTGCGTGATAAACCATATGAAGGGTGATGCCGTGAATACCAGGACGGGTGGTTACGTTATAACCTCCAATGCATTGGGTATGGAAGTCGGCTGTATGGCTATTCCATTAAGTATGTATGGAAGTTGGCCGAATGGCTATTCCATTAAGTGATATGTGTGGAAGTCGACCTTATGGTTATTCCACTTATGTATGTTTATGTCCCAAGTTACCTTTATATGTTATGTGATCTTTATATGGGTTTTATGGTAATTTTTTTGTTACAAAAGGGTAAGTAATGAACTTTTATTCAGTGAAGAGTTTTTACTACTTCAAAAAGGTGAAAAGAATTACTTTTTTAAAGTATACATGGTTTACTTGTTGTTTTGAAAAACTAACAATTTTCATTCTTTGTGTATCCCTTCCTGAGCTTTTTATTCTCATCCCAAGTTTTTGAAATTTTTTTCACAGGACTTAACGTGGAATAGGGTCAAGGATGGGATCAAGGGAAATTCATGCTACCTAAAACATGGAACTAGACATGATTCTTTTTAAGAGTTTTATTTTATGGAATCTTAGTAGAAGTTTCTACTTTGTAATCTTTTGAGATGTAATAGTTATGTCCTAATTATCTAAAACACTAAACCTAAGAAGATCCTCAATGTGAATTATTCATTTAATTCAATATTAAGTAAGTTTTAAGGCCGGGGCCTTATATTTGGTATCAAAGGTCGGTTTAGACAACTTTAGGGATTAAGAGTTCTTGTGAGACACATTATTATCCCTATATATATTATTTCAGTTAAATCCTTGTTTTATAACATTTTTTTTCAGGTCAAGTAAAGTCAGTTATGAATGGAAGGAGAAGGATCTCAAACGACATTCCTATCTCTTCCTGATGACATGCTTTCAATAATTATTGCAAATTCATCTTCGGATGATTGTGAAACTTTTTCTAGCATACAACTCACTTGCAAGCATTTGTTTGAGATATCAAACACCTCCACTATACCTAGTTATCATCGTGGATCATGGGTTGTTTTTAGAAAAATAGTATTTTCACAATATTCTCATATTTTCAAGAAAGGTAAATATTATCAAGGTATTTTCAAATATTTTACCTTATCACAAGAATTTGAAGCATATTATGATTTTAAAAATGGTGCTGAGGAAGGAGACCCTTGCACAACCTATTTATATTTTCTTTTAAAATATAGTCTCACATCACATACTTATGGTATTTTAAAAGGACCAATAATAGAAAGTTTCAACTCAATTTCGGTCTGAATATTTTATAGAAATCATGTTTTATCATATGTTTTGGAATTATATGTCATACTTGATTATTTTCCAAAATTGTTTTTCTGTGAACACCCATATGTCCCATGTTGTACGAGATGTATTTGGATGGAGGAAGCAAATGATTTTGAAGGATCTCTAAATCATTGTTGTAATTCATGGAAATTCTACCTACGTGAGCAAGATGACGATGAAACCGAGTGGACGCCTTGATCAAGGTATGATGTTATTAATTTTGGGAATCGTTTTATTTTATCTTATGGTGGTGAAATAAGACTTCAAGAATTAAGATGTTGAGATCATAACGAATTCGGATGAAAATTAAAGGTAGGAAACGATTGAGGTTAAAACATGTTAGGGTTACTTTTGGAGTTTTATAAAAAGGATAACACGCAGACCGTGTGACAACCCGTCACGTCGGACAAAGCTGTAGGAATCAAACCCACAACCAAAGTGGAAATGGTATTTATCGCCTACCACTGGACTACGTGAAGTCCCAGGTTAGTTTGACTGATTCTTTTTAGTTAGATGATTTTATGAATTAAGAGTAAGTTGATTTTGGGTTATCTATGGATATTTATTAACTTATCATGGAGGATATGTGATTAGGTTAATTACTTTTCAATACGAGACATTAAGAGCAACTGATGTTGTTTGGAGAGAAATGATACGATTTTACTTGGAAGAATATGTGACTAAATCCCTCAAATATTTGGGTTTCAATCTTAGTTTGGTTTACTTTGAAGAATTTTATGGACAAATTGATTATCGAATGGTCCTCGTTGAACTTTGGGTTTTGTTGGACAAATTTTGGAGATTAAGAATAGATTTTCTTTTTATAAGGGGTTATACTTTTCTGGATTATCTGATCTTGTACTAGCCTTTTTGGTTTTGGTTTTGGTCTAAAGACATGGGAAGTATATAGTTCTCTTTTGTGGATTAGGTGATTCTATAGAAGTTGATTATAGTACTCTTAATGTGAACAAGTCTTCCTAAATACTCATCTTTTGGAGAAAATATGATTTTGTGTAAAAGTTGAAAGTCAACATGATAAGTGATTATGTTTCCTTATTAATAAATTACTCAATAAAAAGTAACTTAAAACAAAAATGTTGTCTATTAACTTTTCCTACTGGGGAATCGAATACCGTTTAACCCATCACATGTTTGTGATTTTCTTGTGGTTAACATTCTCTTAAACATGTTTTCTATCACTATCCATAAGAACATGACCCTTTGTTTTTTCCTCCATGTCCATATTTTCGTACTTGTAATCCTAGTATGGGTTAACTCGATGAGCTTTGTACTTATCTTTCTTTATATTAAAGTGATTGTTTTACCGACTCTTGTTCCGATGTGGGACTTTCAAGGATGTTTCCAAGCCCAGTTTTAAAATTGCGAGGACGCAATTCCAAAAAGGGGGGAAGGATGTAACAACCCAGGTAAATTAAAAATATGACATCTTTATATTTATCCAAATTTGGGAATCAAATATTAATATTACTTTAAATGGGATTCTATGCTTGATGTCGTACCCAATACGCAACAACGAGTTTCTTGGGAATCTTACGTTGCACTCTAATAATAAAATAATATTATCTTAAATGGTAGTTAACGCCTAGTTGTTGTAATGGCGGGAATGAACAGAACTAACTACCAAATGATTATATATTTTTTTCAAATATTTTTAATTTTTACAATAAATGTTAGAGGATTAAAAATGCGAATGAATCCAATTTTAAGCGTAAACATTCTAATATTCTTTAAAAGGTCGATTAACCGCCTTTTGATGGCGAACCTATTTTAAATACACTTTTTGAAAATTTTATGTGTTATATTTGACAAAATAAAATTCTGTAAAATCGGGACATCAAAATTTACTTTGTGTAAATTTTTGGTATTTTTCCAAAAAAGATCAATTTTTAATTAATAGTGAAAAATGCTGTATTTTAATTCAAAACCTCTTTTTAATCTAATTTATTTATATGATTAGATTATATTTTAAATTGGTTTTAAATTGAAATTAGAATATATTTTTACCATTTAATCCAATAGTGGTCGATGTAATTAATTTCACTTTGAAATCGGACTTAAACTAGTGTCAATCTTTTTATACATTTTGTTTCATAAAAACACACTATTTGTTTTGACAGTGGGAATTAATTATTAAATTAATTAATGAAACTTATGTGTTTTTAATTTTTTAAAATAGTCATCATTTTTGAATTCAGAATATCAAACATATCTTAGGGTGAATATTTGGTAATTTTCTAAAAAACTTCAATTTTCGATGAATAGTGAAACCACTAAGTGGTACTTATAAAAACTGATTTTCTGTTTAAATGAAAAATTTCCACCTTTGTGTTTTGAATTTCATAAATCCAACATAAATGGTTGTCATTAAGAAGTAAAATGTGGTTCAATGGGATTAAAATAATTTTTTGGTGAATAGTAACTTATTAAGTTTTTAATCGCGATTAGAGGTAATTAGTGTAGTTTAAGGTAAGAATAATGTTTTAATAAAATGAAATGACCTAGAAACATGTTCTACCCTCATTTTATGTGTCATGGCCGACCAATAAAATCCATCGGTCAACTTGGGGACCCCATGGTGCCACTTTGGTTGGAAAATGACATAAATACGTTTTTATTTAATGATCAAGTAAAAATGACACAAACATGAGATGTTTTACTAAAAAAATTTTTACATGGGGTTATACAAGTCATATTTTTGACTATAAATAGTAATTTGAAAGATAAAAAGATTTACTACATCATTGTATTTTTTTTATAATTTTTAGACATTAAATAAATTAAATTATTTATGACATCATGATGATGTAGCGATGACCTCATTATTTAACGATTTACATAAAATGGAAAGATAATGTAATATATAAGACCTACACATTTCCAAAACCTATTGTATGGGTGGATTGCGAACCATTATCACCTTATCCTCGAATTATATCAATGTGGGACCTTTTAAATCCGAAACACATTTTCAAATAAAGTAACATTTGCTTACTTTCCAAGAGTGCCCCTCCTCTACTCTTATAAAAGGCCCCCACCACTACCTCCTTACCCACACTTAAAAAGTCTTTGGCTCGGGCAAACCCTGCCTATTTTGTCTCTCCACATCCCTCTATAACTCCTTTAAGACCCACTTTGGGCAGAATTCTTTCCAAGGAAGCCTTTGAGCTCAAATCATTTGAAGTTACCCGATTTTAAGGTAATGTCTTCGCTTGAGTCCTTTTGTTTTATTTTGCTTCTCCAACCCCTAAACTCTTTTTATTCATTTATTTTGTAACAAATACAGTATATTAAATATACTAGGATGTTTTTATAAAAGGTTTTCTAGCTACAATTACACACACATACATCTAATGGTTAAAGAACATACTGTTTCCGTGAATGGCGAATTTCTGCCTCCCGAAACGATGATTGTTCAAAATTCTTCTAACACCTTCAAAGGTGGCCATTAAGATGACACTATATTTATATATGATATCTAATATTTTTATGTTTAACTTAAGCTTCTGTATTTTTCATTTATGGCATTCCTTTATGGTTTACATTATGGGTAAACGCGATATCTTCATTTAAGGAAGTGCGGACTACTGCCCCCTCAAAGCGATTTGATTCGTTAATACCATATGTGGTACGTATAAAGGATATATTTAATGATATTATATATGATAACATACCGGAATTAAAATACTATTATGAATCATTATGTTTTAATTCCATTTAATATGAAATAGAATTGGAAGTAGCGTTCTTGCGTACGTACGGCTTACCGTCTCCATGAACGGTGCATTTCATTTCTTAACTCTAAATGTTATGTAATATTATAAATGCATGAATAAACTGGATATATATGATATATGTGATATCTTCATCACGAATAAAACTCTGGATATAATGAACCTTTGACCACATGAAAAACATGTAATTGTAAGAAGTCCACTTTCGACTTAAGAACCAAATATCGACAAAACAAACATTATTAACTTAAATGATTAGATAATGTTTATGACATGGTAATAAGTGATATAAAAGGAATAATGAACGTGAAAAAGGTTCCTAAGTAAGTAGAAATTAACTCAAGTTTTTTATTCAGTAGATTAAAGAACGATCGAGTCAAGTCGGACCCGAGGTAAGGGATCCTACTCCTCTCTTTCTTTTTAAGAACACTCTTTTATGTCATTACTTCTAAGCTCATATTTCTTGTTATTGGGATGTTATTTTATATTAATATTACTGTAATTTTTATTTTCATATGATGAGAGACCATATTCTCTCTCATTAATCCATTTTGGAAGTTTTGAGTGGCGCCGTTAGGCTGCTGAATCTTCGTAAGAGATCTAACCTCTCTCTTTCTTTTTAAGTACTCTCCTTTATGTCACTTATTTTAAGCTCCTATTTGTTATGTTGGGGGATGTTATTTTATATTCCTCTTTCTATAAACTTTATGTTAATATGATGAGAGACCCTATTTGATCTCATCAATCCATTTTTGTGGCACCATTAGGCTGCCGAGTTTTCGTAAGAGATTTTTCATCTCACTCTTGTTCCCGTGAGATTTATGCTACATTTGCCACAATTTCCTTTGAGTGGTGTATGTACTTCCCATTAAATTAATCATTATGTATAATACTTTCAATTATGAGTATTTACAACAATCTTGTATTTTCCTTCTTTCACGGGGTGCATGTCTCGAAAGATACCCATGTCGGTAAGGGAAACTTTCACCCTCCTCTTTTTAAAAGACTTCTTCTGTTGGGTCTTTCAATTTACATATTGTTATGTTGGGATACGTTCTCATATAACC
The DNA here is from genome assembly GCA_963277665.1 of Viscum album. Classification (NCBI taxonomy): domain Eukaryota; kingdom Viridiplantae; phylum Streptophyta; class Magnoliopsida; order Santalales; family Viscaceae; genus Viscum; species Viscum album. Next base: position 2,097,996,387 of record OY728125.1, read on the forward strand.
TTATTGATTTAAATTATATGTCCAATTGATGAGATACCATTTTCATCTCTCATCAACTCATTTTATGAATTTTGTAGTGACGCCGTTAGGCTGTCATATTTTTGCAAGGGAACTTCTTAACCCAAATTTGATTCTTTGGGATAAACTTATACTCCTTGAATATGTCGTTCTATGAATATGTGTGAATAACCTCTGATTTTTTACACATAATATCCACTTATATTTGGTGTATTCGTTTGTCACACATAATTATGTAATTGATTTATCCTTAAACCAAGGATACCATCTTTGTAAGGGACTTTATCTCAATCTCCTTTCATTGAGGCATATTTCGTTTTATACACAACTTTCTTTTATATAGTGTATAAACCCCTTTGACTTTTACTTTTATACAAAAGGAATATTTTTCTACAAAGCGTTTTACTAAACGACAAAAAGGAATTTTTCTTTTAACGTACGCGGTGACAACGACCTTTTCCACCGCCATGAGTATTATTTGGTCTTTGGCTTCCTCAACAAGCCGTAATGTTTTTAAAATAAAATAAATACCATATACTCTTTTATGTATTTTGGTATTGAAAATGGTTTTGATAAAGGATTATATTATGTCAATATATTTAAATGATATATTGTGATTGAAATGTGGAAATGTTATCATTCCATTATATTGGTTTTATGTTTTATGATTTTATATTGGTACTTGGAAATTTGACGGGTGGTTACGTGATAAACCATATGACGGGTGGTGCCGTGAATACTAGGACGGGTGGTTACGTTATAACCTCCAATGCATTGGGTATGGAAGTCGGCCGTATGGCTATTCTATTATTTATGTATGGAAGTTGGACGAATGGCTATTCCATTAAGTGATATGTGTGGAAGTCGACCTTATGGTTATTCCACTTAAGTATGTTTATGTCCCAAGTTACCTTTATATGTTATGTTATCTTTATATGGGTTTTATGGTAATTTTTTGGTTACAGAAGGGTAAGTAATGAACTTTTATTCAGTGAAGAGTTTTTACTACTTCGAAAAGGCGAAAAGTATTACTTTGTTAAAGTATACGTGGTTTACTTGTTGTTTTGAAAAACTAACAGTTTTCATTCTTTGTGTATCCCTTACTGAGATTTTTATGCTCATCCCAAGTTTTTGAAATGTTTTCCACAGGACATAACATGGAATAGGGTCAAGGATGGGATCAAAGGAAAGTCATGATACCTAAAACATGGAACTGGACATGATTCTTTTTAATAGTTTTATTTTATGGAAACTTAGTAGAAGTTTCTACTTTGTAATATTTTGAGATGTAATAGTTATGTCCTAATTCTCTAAAAATCTAAACCTGAAAAGATCCTCAATGTGAATTATTCATTTAATTCAATATTATGTAAGGTTTAAGGCTGAGGCCTTATAAAACAAATAATATATCCATCTTAATTACTATTAGACAATCTATATTTTGAAGACCTTAAATTAAGTCAATTTGATTGAAATAATAACGGTATATCTCAAAATTTCCTTTTACAAAACAATTAGCACCCCACTAAGAACCTATTGGATCTCAAATATCTACTCAATTAAGGAATATTATGATAGACTACAGAAGTTTATTCACTTAGTAGACAATAATATAGAATGGTTACCCAATGGCTGGCTACCACCACCATCCAGAAACACTAACATCTTAAAATCTAAATACACCACATTAAAAACACTATTTTCGATGAAAATTTCAATATATATACACTCTATAATTCTAAAAATTTAGATCCATTTCTGATACCATTTTATAGTGTTGTATGAAAATATGGTAACCATTTCTTATTTTTAACAGTTTTTAAATAGTTACTCCAAAAAGAATTAAAATTATCAAATAAACACAGAGAAGATATTGGTATAAATTAAATAAAATTTACATATAAAACAATAATTTTTTTATCAATTCTAATAGCTCAAAATAAAAAATTATATATATAAGAAACAATTTCACAAAAATTATAGTTATTTTATTTTAACCTGAACTTCATTTGAAGAATATTTTAATGATTCATTTTTTAACTCAAAATCATTAGTCATAGTGTATAGATAAAATTATAAATAATTATAAATTCATTTGATTAAAATACAAAAATTTAAAATCCATTGTTTTACATTACCAAATAACAATATTAATCAATGGGGGGGGGGGTAACCTTTAATTCCTATAGAGAAATATCCCATATATAATATACCTATATTCAATTTTTTTATATATAAATTACTAGAGTATCTCTATCAATAACATATAAATACACAAGACTTATTTATGCTATGTAAAAAATATTACTAGAACACATGAAATCCCACTTAGACCGAAAATTGTCTCCCAAAAGATTGAATCAAAATTTGAATGTAAAATGGATATCCCAAAGAATATTCATTATAAAATATATTAATGAGTAAATGAAATTTCTAAAATTTTGTTTCGTCATGTGAGTAGCGCCCAGGTTTGGGAGAATTTCTCATACCCGGATAAAAAATCAAAAGGTATGATCAAATCTCATATAGAATATATTAAGAATGAGTATAACATTATCTAAAATCCAATCACTATCCCACACTCACTCAACTATCCTAAATTTGGTTTCAATACTAAAATTATATATTGAAATGTTTATGGCATTAAAAAAATATACAAATTCTCACAATTACTATGAATTCTCACTACTACAAAATCAGCATTTAACAGTGCTAAAAATGGACTCTATCAATGCTAGAAAAGTGATGAGTACATGTACAAGGTTAAAAGCACTGAACTTTTATCATCACTAAAAAATAACTTATAAATGGGACCTTTATCAGTGCTACAAAAATAAATGGTATATGGGACCTTTATCGGTGCTTTTAAACATGCTGATAAAGGTCCTATTTATCAGCACTTTTTAGTGTCGATAAAGGATCTATTTATCAGTGATTATAAAAGAGATAACAAAGGGCCTTCTATCAATTTACATAAAAGCACTGATAAAGTATTCATTTATCATTAATTATAGAAATTATGATAAATAAATTTTTATCAGCACCCGTAGAAGTGTTGATAATGGGACATAATGTTGTGTGTTGTAACAACACACTGCAGCACCACAACAATGTGTTGTAAAATCACACCGCAGCACAAAGAACACACCAGATAGAAAAAAAAGTCACCAAATAAGATTTAAATGAAATCAAATTTACAAATCAAAACAAGAAAAACAATATATTATAGACATTTCGAACTTTAGTTTATACAATTACATAAATAAAAATTATTATATAGATTAAAAAACATCGATAATCATTTGTCATTTAATCATGAACCAACTCATGAAATATCCAATAAAAACACCCATGGTCTAGAAAAATAATGTTCCTATATAAGAAAATGATCCTTATGTTAGTAATAATATAAATAAATAAATTAACAAAAGTGATAATTTGACTAAAATTGATGTCAATTTAAAATAAAATGACGCACTTGGAGTCACACCGATCACACCATGTATCATATTGTGGTGCAGCTAATTCCTAATTTTCCTAAATTACTTGTGTATATTTTCCCTAAATTATCAAAAAATATGAATTTATTTCTTGACTTTAAGTATGTTAGTTGTCTTTTTTACAAAAATGTTATTTAAAACTAGAAACACGCACTTTTGACTCATTCTGATCATATAATGTATCCATTTGATGTGAACAAGAATCCTACATTTCAAAAATGAATTTTGAAATGTTTTCATAAATTATCAATAAAATATGAGAATGTTTGAACTATTTTATGTCATTGAGACTATTTAAACAAAAAAGTTGATTTTAAACTTATAATAGACACTTTGATTCATACCAATAATATCGTGTATCAAATAAAGGTGTTTATATTTTCTAAAGCATGAAAATGTCTTATGGATCATTTTATTATAGTATAAAAACAATAAGGATCTGTTTGATCAGTGTTTAGTTGGATAGTTGTCCATTTTTCGAAAATTAATGACATTTTTATATAAAAAGATGATCTTTGAGTCATATCGGTCAAACTGTGCATCAGGTTGATGTGTGACTAGTTTATACATGTTCCAAATGAAATATGGATCATTTTATTAAGGTATCAAAACAATAGGACAATTTTTTAGTCTTTTAGTTTGTTCATTTTTTTTACTAAAATGTCCTTTTAAACTAGAAGCATAGATATTTGACTCATTTGGATGACATCCTGTATCAGTTTGATGTGAAATAGAATACTACATGTGAAAAATGATTGATAAATCAACCTCCTAAAGTAACAAGAAAATATGAGTGTGTTTGATCAGTTTTTAGTGAGTGCTTATTTTTGGACTCTAATATTGATTTTAAACATATAATAGACACTTTGAGTCCTACTGAGCACATCTTGTATCATATTGGGGTGAAACTGATTCATATAAGTTAAAAATGACATATGGATCTTTTCCATAAAGTATAAAATGAATAAGAATGCATTTTATTAGTTTTGAGTTGGATTGTATTCCATTTAAATAAAATTCCTGAAAATTTTAAATAAAAAGATGCACTTTGAGTCATACCAGTCGTACCATGAGTCAGATTGAGGTGTGACTAATTATTACACATCCTTAATGACTTATGGACCATTTTACTAATATATAAAAACAATATGAATTATTTTGATTGGTTTTGTGTATGTCAGTTTTATTTTCTACTAAAATGTCATTTTATACTAGAAACATAAACTTTTGACTCATTCTAATCACATAATGTATCATTTTGACGTGAAACATATTCCTACACATCATAAACGACTTATCAATCACTCTCCTAAATTATCAAGAAAATAAGATCCTTTTTTAATAGTTTTCAGTGAGTGATGCTTTTTGAAATAAAATGTCCAGTTTAAACTGATAATAGAGACTTTGTGTCATACCAGGTACATCATGTATTAGATTGAGTTGAGTCCTAATCAAACACATTCCAAATGAAATATGGATCAATTTCCTAAAGTATCAAAATAATATATTTTTTTCTCACTATTTTGAGTAGGACAGTTTTCTATTTTTCTAAAATTGACGAAAATTAATAAAAAGATGCACTTTGAGTCGTATTGGTCACACTGTGCATCAAATTGAGGTGTGTCTAATTCCTACACATCCAAAATTACATTTGGATTTTTTACTACACTATAAAAATAATATAAATTTGTTTTCTTGGTTCTGACTATTTCACTTTTCCTTTTGACTAAAATTTTATTTTCATATTGAAACACACACTATGACTCATATTGATCACATTGTGTATCAGATTGAGGTACAACAAATTCCGACAAATAAGAAACAGCTTATGGATAATTTCCCTATAGTTTTGAAAATTTTTAATACATTATTATGGTTTTGAGTAGGTTAGTTAGCCTTTTTAATAAAATTGATGTCAATTTTAAATAAACACACGCACTTAGAGTCATATCAGTTACCCCATGAATCATATTATGGTTCATATGATTCTTGCATGAATCAAGTCACTTATTAATCTTTGTACTAATGTATAAAATAATGGAATGTGTTTGTTCAGTATTGAGTAGGTCAGTTTTTTTTCATATTAAAATTCATGTCAATTTTAATTAAAGTCAACATAGATTCAAACAAGTCACACCGTGCATAAGATCGAAGTTAAGATGATTCCTACACATTCGAAATATCTTATGGATTTTTTTAGTAAAGTATCATAATAATATGAATGTTTTTCTCAGTTTTGAGTATGTTACTTGTATTTTTTACAAAAATTCTATTTTGAACATAAAACATGCACTTTGAATAATACTTATCACATCGTGTATCCATTTTATGTGAGACTAATTTCTACATGTCACGAATGATTTATGAATCGATTACCTAAAATATTAAGAAATAATGAGTGAATTTTCTCAGTTTTTTGTGATTGGCACTTCTTAAAGTTAAATGATGATTTTAACCTGACAACGGACACATTGAACCATATATGGAACATTGTGTATCAGAATGAGGTTCACATGATTCTTACACGTCAAAAATTATATATGGATCATTACTATAAAGTATCAAAAAAATTTGAATATATTTTTAGTAACACCCTAGAATGATAAAGGGTTAAATGACTAAATGATATGACTCATTTCAACAATGTTCACCTTCCTTTTCAAAAGACTTCCTGATTATAACTCAATAGTTATGCGTGCTTGGCCTACCATAGTGATCAGGATGGGTGACTTTCTGGAAAGTTTTCTAGGGTGTGTGTGAGTGAGGACAAAGCACATTGGAAAAGACATGTGTAGGTATATAGGGACTGTCATTAATTAGATGACCAATTTAGGCATGTGGGAGGGCCCTACGGTAGGGACCACATATTTGCATGGTAAATAATGTCTATGTTAAAGCGGCGTGGATGTGCTCTCAGTGGGGAAAATATGTTACATTTGGTATCAGAGGATGAACCCAACCTTATGTGTGATGCACTGCCTTGGTTGAGATATAGGGCCTACAATGAGAATGTTGTGCTCTAGGGGGGGGGGGAGAATTTAACACCCAAGAATAATAAAGGGTTACATGACTAAATGATATGACTCATGTCAACAAGGTTACCTTTCCTTTTTGGATCATACCTGATTATAACTCTATAGCAAAGCATGTTTGGCATGGAGTAGTGATCAGGATGGGTGACCTTATGGGACATTTCCTAGGGTGTGTGGGAGTGATGAAAAATAACACTGGAAATGACACGTGTTGTCATGTGGGGACAGTCATTAGTCAGATGACCAATTCAGTCATGTGGGTGGGCCCCACGATTGGGACAACATATCTGCATGGTTACTAGTGGTACTTGGCTGGCCAGTACCTAATGGCTCTGTCAAAGTAGCGTGGATATGCTCTCAGTGGGGCCCAGTTGTTACATTTGGTATTAGAGGGGGAACCCAGCCTTATGTGTGGTGCACTGCCTTGGTTGAGATGTAGGGCCCACAATGAGGACGTTGTGATCTAGGGGGTGGGGGGGGGGGTGAATGTAACACCCTAGAATAATGAGGGTTTAAATGACTTAATGATATGACTCATGTCAATAAGGTGCAATTTTCTTTTCGAGAGCCTACCTGATTAGAACCCCATAGCTAAGCGTGTTTTTCCAAGAGTAGTGATCAGGATGGGTGACCTTCTGGGAAGTTTCCTAGGGTGTGTAAGAGTGAGGATAAAGAAAATTAGAATGGACATGTGTTGGCCTGTGGGGAATGTAATTAGTCAGATGACCCATTCAGGCATGTGGGTGGGCTCCATGGTAGGGACCAAATGTCTGTGTAGAAACTAGTTGTATCTTCCTCGGTTGAGATGTTGGGCCCATAATGAGGATCCTGTGCTCTAAGGTGGGGGGGGGGGTGAATGTAACACCACATAATGATAAATTTTTAAATGAATAAATGATATGACTCTTGTCAACATGGTGCGTCTTCTTTTTCGAGAGCATTCATATCCTAATGTAGTGATCAGGATGGGTGATCTTCGGGGATGTTTCTTAGGGTGTATGTGAGTGAGGAAAAAAGCACAATTGTAAATGACATGTGTTGGCATGTAGGGATTATCATTACTCAGATGACCCGTTCAGGCATGTGGGTTGGCTCCACGGTGGGGATCACACGTCTCCATGAAAATAGTGGTACCTGGCTCATCAGTACCTAAAAACTATGTTAAGGTGGGGTGGTTGTTCTATCTGCAAGGCCCATTTGTTACATTTTCTCAGTTTTGAATATTCCAGTTATCTTTTTTAGAACATTAATTTCAATTTTACATAGATATAACTACTTGGAGTCATACCATCCCGTTGAATTTCTTTGTTGAACTGCCAACACTACATAACCAGCTTAGAACAAACCACATAAACTGTAAATAAATAATCCACCTGTATAAGGATAAAATTATTATGATTAATACTAAAAAGGGATAAATTAATAATAAATATAAAATAATACATTAATTCTAAGGGTAATTATTTTAGGGAAAAAGTATCACTATTTTAATGTAATACCCCAAAATGATAAAGGGTTAAATGACTAAATGATATGACTCATGTCAACAAGGTGTGTCTTCTTTTATGGGATCCGCCCTGATTATAACTCCAAAGTTAAGCATGTATGGCTTGGATTAGTGATCAGGATGGGCCACCATTTGGGATATTTGTTAGGGTGTGTGTGAGTGAGGAAAAAGCACATTAAAAACAACATGTGTTGGCATGTGGGGACAATCATTAGTTAGATGACCCATTCAGGAATGTGGGTGGCCCCATGATGGGGATCACATGTCTGCGTGGAAACTAGTGGTACTTGGGTGGCCAATACCTAATTGTTATGTTAAGGTAGTATGGTTGTGCTATCTGTGGGGCCCAATTGTCACATTTTCTCAATTTTGAGTGTGTTATTTATATTTTTTACTCAAATTAATTACAATTTTACAAAGAAAAAAGTACTTGGAGTCATATCGGTCCACTGAATTTCTCTGTCGAACTTCCAACACTACATGTGCAGCTTCGAACAAACCACATAAACTCAAAAATAATATTCCACCTGTATAAGAAATAAATTATTATGAGTAATACTAAGAATGATTAAATTAAAAATAAATATGAAATAATACATTAATTAAATGGAAAATGATTTTACTATAAACTTATCAAGATTATTGCATATGGATTTGAAAAAGAACCAGACTCTGGTTAATATCTGTCATACATTTTTTTCTATAATGAAATGGAATACAACATGAATTAAATTTTTCATCAAAACAAGAAAGTCGTGTGATTTTTGTCCTTGTAATTTTAAATTAGTCATTGAAACGACATTATTGAAATTTAATGAATAACATTGGTGAAATATTACATTCATAAGGAAAATGAAAAATTGAAATTTTTCCTATCTGGATAGAGTGTAAGATGCTAGAGGAAGAAAAATATTCCTTTAACCCTTCACGAGTACCAACTATTCCCTTGTAACCATTTCAATCATGTCAAATATTTACTTGAATCCGTCATTCATTTTGTAGAAGCATTTAGTAATCTTCTAATAACACTATCAAATCTGTTTTTCTTCTACATGCATGATGTCAGGAAAATGTATGACATACAAAAAATTATAATACGGTAATTCAAAGAAAATTGATCCCTTCATCCAACCTGATTTTTTATATGTTTTTTTGAAAATGTTTTACCTAAAATAGTGTAAATATTTTTTACATTATTGTACAGTTGATCGTCCGTTACTATAGATGGTGTTGTACCTTGTTCGATATTCCCATTGAATAATGACGTCCAGGATCAGAATTTATTTTGTCAAGGAAAAATGTACACTTTCCCAAAAACAAATCCTTTGAGAAATGTTTCAATTAAACTAAGTATGTACATTTTTAACAAATGGGACACCCCACCAATCATTTAATGGTATATCCTGATAAATTTCCATAAGTGGGAATGTCATTTATTGTCCCATATATCATTTCCCTCAACGTGAATTCTTCAATACTATGATCATTATAAATTTTAACAATTTTATCCCACATAAATTTTAGATATTTGATCTATGTATCCAAATATAAAACAATATCATAAATAGGTAGCTATGGTATATATATAAGTAGAAGAAACATAATGTATTTACACTTCATGTATAACCTTGGTGGAAAGTTATAATTTACCAATATGACTAGCCATTTACTATAAGTACTACTCTGTACATAAAAAGGATTTATTTCATATATAGATAACGGAAGATGCATTTTTCTTAGCTCATTTCCATATTTAGGAATCTCATAATCAATTTTATTCCACTAAGGATAATCAGCTGGATGACACATGATACCATCTTTAATTATTGTATATTCATGCAATGTAAATTGTCTCGCAGTTTCCTGACATACATATAGTCTTCTAAATAGTGTAATGATACTAATGTACCATAAAGATTTCAATGGATTTGATTAATTTTTCTTATATAAATTTGTGCCACACTTAAGGAATTTTACGACTGATTCAGTGACCTTGCGAAACAATATGAGATCATATAGAAAATCATGTATTTCTTAGAGATCAATCTCATTGAATGTAACATTATTTTAGCGTCATTTGTTTTTCATGGCTAATCATTTTCTTTTGGTATCATATAATTCAAGAGAACAAGTAGTTCTGTAATGCTGGTGTCGCTCTATCCACTTCCAGATTTCAAATTATTTATCTTCAAAATTGCTAAAAATATTGATTATTTAGTACAACTGGTATAAAATGGTTTCTTGGAATAAATGTTTTACTCCTCAAATAAATTGCGATAATCACAAATTTCGTCTTCAATTCCCATTTTCATTTCTTCCACGTGATCTCTATAATAATTTATAGAGGTATTCATATAAAATGATTCATACAACATAGTATCATCCCAATATGTGTCCACATTTAGTTTTTCCCTGTGTTTGGTCCAAAATTTATAACTTCAGTCTATTCCGTGACAAATCAATTGTTTTTCAACTATTTGGGGATAATTTTGCCTAAATAACAACAACATAAACACAGAAATAGGGTTTTTGAATGGTTGTATGCATGATCTCTTGCAAATTCGATGAACTCTTTAACTCCATCTTCATAATCGTATGTCAAACTATTAGAGTTCATCAATTTTTGATTCATATCCATCCTATCAGGTTCATAGAATATAATTTTGTACAATATATAAATAAAATCACATATGATATTAATTATCGAAGGTGAAAGTTATATTTGATTCTAATAAAGGAATATCAACAGTTATATATTTTTTTCAATGAATTTTAATACGTTAAAGAAAATGGGAAATTGTATTTATGAAAATAATTACTCTAATATGGTAGGTGTTATCCAATGAACTCATTCAAAGGTGGATGTTATAAAAAACACATCCCCATTTCATTTTCAATGATGCATACCCACTGAATATTTATAGGTAATGCACAATAAATGTCTATTATTTTTTCACATTGGATCCACATGTGAAATATATTTTTATTTATCACCCATTAAATAATGGGTATTTGGGAAAATGAAACTCCTCCTAAATTATATAGGAACCCCTTCACTGCCCTTTCATAACAATATCTAAATTTTGATCAACCGACATATGATACAAATAATCTTTATAAATTTCATTCATTGCACTTTTTAGAGGTCGTAGCCTCAATAGGATGTCCTAAATTGTTTCATATGAAGACATATTTCAACAGAATATATGATTTCATTTATGTAATTAACAATTTATATTATTTAATTTCCATTTATATTCTTTAACTACCTATTCATAATACCGATTTACCACTTTAATAAAATAAAAATAAAATAATTATACTTCTATAATAAATATATTATAATAAAATTAACATCATATTAATTCTCATCAATTGATTATTACATGTTATGTTTTTGGGTAAATTTAACCAGCAACACGAAGAATGATATAAAATGATATCACATATTGTTATGAAAACATAATTAATATTTTATTTGATATTTATAATGAAAGATTTTTTGTTTTTGGTTCTATAATAGAAACATGAATATTTATTCCATTATTAATAAACCACCTTATGTTTTTAAAAAATTAAAAAACAATCATGTTATAGATTCTGTGTTTTCTTACCATACCAATAACATCCATGGAATGAACATGGAACATATTAACTCTTAATGGAACTATAATTATAATACCTTTGGTATTCATAATAATATTTAATCTTGAATAGGTATTAATGAACAAGATTTCTATATTGAAATAAATAATTAAAAATTGAAAATATTAGCAAATAATGATCAATATTTATTAAAAACTAGTAATTAAGCTTGCAAAGAATGATAGGGGTACAATTTTAGATAGGGAAGAAAACAGATTAAAAAAAACAAAAAAAACATGATATACAAATTGATATTCAATAAAACTAATGAACATAAACTAATAATTCTGTTCCTAATATAAAAGAAAAATTGTATACAAATATTGGGCCAAAAATAACTAATGGCATCATCAAACAAGAAGTCAAAAAAAGAAAGAAAAATACCCAAAGAAAATCACAAGGCCTACCTCGTAAGGTTGAAGAAAATACTCTACAGAATCCCAAAATATAACCAAAAACTAGATGTACAAAGTTGTTCGAGAAACATGAGGTAGTCGAGTGGTGTGATTCGAGATTGAAGTAACCAAGGAGGAGCACCAACAGTGGGCGACTTCCACAAAAAGCTTTTGAAATCGCAAAGGGTTCACAAAAGGCTTGGTTTTTTTAAATAGATCGAGACACATTCTTCGATTATTATTAAGAACTGATTAATGTATATCATTATCATGGCTAAAAAGTTCTAATAAAATCAATATTTATCTATGATAACATTTTAGCACTAATAAACATTCATTTTATCAGCACTTTTTAGCAATGAAAAATCCTAATCATTATCACTGTGAAAAAACTACTGATAAATGATTAATAATTATAATTATAAATATTTTTTTAATTATATAAATATATATAATTAATAAGTATATATACTAAATAAATACATATAAATACAAATATAGTAAATATATTCCTTTTGAAAAATATTTATTATAATTTTATATTTATTTATTTATAATAGTAGAAATATTTTTGATAAATAATTTTTATATCTAATATTAAGTGCATGCATATGCATATATGTTAAGAATGAGTGAAATTGAATAAATTCAAAATAATTAAATTTTAACAATATTGAAAAATGGAAATGTTTTTGTGTGTTCATTGTATATAAAAATGTATTAATTACATATATGTGAAATCAATATAATAGAAATTTGATCTATGTTAAATTCAAAAATAAAATGGTACATTCTATTATATGTACATTGCACTATGAAATTAGTTAGTATTTTTAATTCATATTAATATTTTATTATAAACCATTATTTACTAAATATATGACTATTTAATATAAAGCATAAAAATGTAATGTAATATATAAATAACATTTATATATATTAATATTTAACTTTATATTTAATATATATAATTTATTTACATTAATTGTCATATTTATCTAATTAATAATTTTTTAATATTTAATAATGTATAATAAATTTATTCATTTTTTATCAATAATTATTTAATTAATAAAACATTTAATATTTTTTTTAAGAAACTCATTTTTAATTTAATTATTTATTTAATTATTTCATTTTATTTATTTGTAAATTTATCAGTGTTATAAAAGATTTGATAAAGGGTACCCTTTATCAACACTAACAAAAAAGAGATGATAAAGGGTGCCATTTATTAGGGCTAAAAGTAACGCACTGATAAAGGTTAAATTAATCAATGCTAAAAAAATACTAATAAAAAATTAAATTTATCACTTCTTTATTTTGCGCTAATAAAGATGCAATTCATCAGCACTAATAAATACTGGCATTATTAAATGATTTTTTTTAGTGTATAACATTTTAAACAATAAAAATAGAGTCCAAATATGTGGAGGATTGTTATTATTACCTTCTAAATTTAGGATTAACCAGATATTAATTTTGGGCATGGGGTGGGGTAATATTATATCCCATATTGCTGAGGTATATTCAAAAAATACTATGAGGGTATATTTTTGACCTATGTGAAATAGTTCCTATTATACTAGAGAGGGGACAAAAAACTATTATGTAGGAAAGGTGAAAGTGTATAAAACCCTAATTTTTATAACCCATTCACTTCACCATAATCTATATAAATAAATCTCAACATTAAAATTCCGATATCATTTTTATAACCCTTATAGTTTACTTAAAATTAGTCAATAATATAGAAAGAAACATTTAAAAATTGTTTAAACAATATAAGTGAAAAAAATTGATGTTTTTAATTAAAGAAAAAATATCATGCTAGAACCAATTATTGTAGTAGTTTAGGGAATCAATCAGGTTGTATATTTTAATGAAACAATTTGTTAAAATAAGATCAAATAATGATCCAAGAATAATTAATTCATGCATATAAAAATTAAAACATCAATAAGAAAATTTCGAAATTTATATATTATTATAGGAAAATGAAAATTATATTTTAAATTTAAAAATGATTATTTTTTTAAATTCACATATCCGTTTATAATTTTCAACATATATTGTAAAAATATATTCGATAGAGGCGTACACTCAACTATATGAGAACCGAACAATTCTGCTTATAAAAATTGGGTATAGAAATCTACCACAAATAATCATGCACTTACATATAATTAAAGATTAAAAGATTCATCTATTTCCATAGTGTAACAAGATATATTGTTATTAAAATTATTAAAATACAATTTTTTACCTTCTTAATTCTTATTCAATGGATTATGGAAGAAGTTGAAATGTAACTGATCAATTATAAACAAGTTAGAGATAGGTAAAGAAGGATCGAGACACTTCCACAATGGAATCAAAAGAAAAAAACGATTAAGTGCAGATACAATTTATGACATGTAAAGGATGTACTCTCATGACCACCGAAAATTTATTTAGTTGAAGTTTGTGAAATTATATTATTTAAAATGATGGATATGAGGGGGATATTTTATATGATTTCACATAGATGCCAAATAAATATCAAATCCCAAAGAATTTCGATTTAAGGATTAAAATTTGTAGTTTAAATTATAACGTAAACTATATCTTAAATGAATTTTTATTGGTTCAAATTATTTTTTAGAACATGATCACTAGGTACTCATTGGATTTAAAAGACCAATATATTTAACTTTATTCCCATTGGGTACATAGGAATCTCGATATATAGTACACCTATCCAATTTTTACTTCCCTTCACTAACTACCCAACATATCCATGTAACTCTCCACATCTTAGGAAATACCAATTAGAAGAGTAATATTCCAAAATTTTCACTAAATTTTGTTCATAATAAGAGTTCAAAATATACCCTAATATCCATTCTATCCTAGGATTAAAATTTATCGAACACAACCCTTAATGAACAATCAATAATGTGAAAAAATGACTCGACAAAAAGGGTCATCAAGTGTGTGAAGGATTCAATAAAATTTTCTATCCTAACATTATTGTTAACTAAAATTTCAATGGATGATGGTAAAAAATGGTTTTTTTTATGTGAGTTAATAATTTCAATTTTATGTTTACACTACATTACTATTTCAGGACTACATTATTTGTATCATATTACGTTATGTTCATGATATAAATGTTAACTAAAATATTAACATATTATTGCTCAAAAGTGTATATATTGATATATTAATGTGATAATTGATTTTTTATATAAATATAATATAATTTGATGAATTATTCACTTTAAATAAACTAATGAGGATTGTGATATAAATATTTATGAAAGAAGACCAACTCCAGGTTGAGTTTTCATTTATTGGAAATAATATATGACATGACACACAACAAATTATTATTTGTTGGCATTGATTACAAATGAGGTAGAATTTGAAATTCTAATTCTATAAATAACCTAATTTATGTGTATGGAAACTTAATAATATGATATTATGCAGAATATATTTCCACCACTACTAATGCGATTTTATATTTAATTTTCCATCATCTTATCTAAAAAAATATTTTAGAATAATCCATTTAGGAAGATTGATATAATGTTTCAATTTTTTAAGGATACAATATTGAAATGAGAGTATAATTAAGAGATTATTCGAACCAAGTAACAAAGAGGAAATGTGATCAATAAACCCTTACAAAGCAATACAATTTAGAACATGAGGTTTATTATGGTATTTCAACCAAAATATATTGAATAAAAAAGTAATGTTGATTCAATAACCTATATAATTTGTTATTTTCATGTTTTAATAAATTTGATAGAATTTAAAAACATAAATCCATAGCTACACATAATCCTAAATTGAGGTTCATTATCACATGTCTTGATATTTTCAGGTAAATAATATTGACCTTACTATGGTCAAAATAGAATAAAGAATGATCCACTCTCCATACAAGGCCTTATTCCCATCCTATGGTCTATATCCAATAATATTCATAAGTGTATGAGACTCACTTATAATAATATGGATGTTCATTATGTGTGGCATCCAACCTTTTTATTAAATTAATTTTCATTACCTGATACAAACATAAGATCTTTTAAAGTTTATTTTCTTGGAAATAAGGTATATAATAATGAAAACATAAAAAGAATATTATAAACCACTAGAAGGGTTTCATAATGGCTTCACCATAAGAAAATTTACTCCACCACATATCCTAGGGACAAACATCGATTGAAAGTGGTGAGCATGATGACCTATAAAGGAATAATAATTGGAAACATTTACATGTGATTATGTGGAATAATAAAACATGAGGAATACAATTATAAATGAGAATGGGAACATGAGGAATATAAAAATAAAAATAACATGAGTAATAACATGAAAATGTGGATAAAACATTTTAGTGGGGAATTTATGAGAATATCACTATAGTTTTTTCACCAAGGAGTCATAACTGAAAAGTACCAAAGTTATTGACCACTGTAATGTAAAACATTTCCTCTATAGAGATTAAATTAATTACCCAATGCATTGGATATCTATAAGTGGGAACCATTCATATTTTTTAATTAACTTGAGTAACAAATATCATAATAAATAATTTCATTAATAACTTATGTAGAATAAATAATTATTTTCTTTTCAAAATCATGGTGTTTCAAAAGTGCTTAATGACATGATCATTATGTCATTTTTAGCCTATGAGAAGGGAGTGTGTGTTTCTCAGGTGAAAATAACCAAATCAATGAAATATTAGTTACATCTATCTTAATAAAAATATAAAATAAAGTGGTTTTGGTATTAAAAAAATGAAAATTAATGTGAATTTATTAATGAAAATAAATAAATTTTGACAAGTAAATTATGAAGCATACATTGTATAAAACATGGTTCTAGAAAAGGGTAAAATAAGAGGGAAAATGGTATCCCATTGATGAAGAATAATTTTTATGTAGTGGTATAAAATGTAGAAGATAAATACATAAATATGGTCTTTAATTGAAGATAAATAAAGGACAATTCCATTACCCTGATGATTTACTCATAGATCTTGATGAATAGAATAATAGGGTCTTGGGGAAACATTGGGGGGACTCATTAGGAAATAAAACTACTAAAAATACATTTATGATGGATTGTGAGGAAATTAAATAAATAAATTTGTGGTATTTAATTAAATGGGGGATTTTTTTTATTAATATCCAAATATTGGTCTTACAAATTTAGGTTGTGGAAAAAGAAAGACCATTGGTGTACAATTGGTTCTTTCCCATTATTGGGAAATTTGTAAAATATTTTATGTTATATTAACCCTATGGAACCTAGAATCATATTACATTACATCTTTTTTCATTGGAAAGTAATGTTTCCACAAAATATAGTTTTTAAAGTTAACGTTTCCATTTTAGAGATTGGAATGTAAATTATAAGATTTTAAATTTGTTAAAATATATTAAAATAATTGTTATTAATAAAATAAAATATTTTCAGTTGTGGATTATGGTTATTTAATTATTATATGATTATGATATGAATATGAAGTCATTAGACGTACATGAAATATAACTATATTTTTATTATTCATGAAATAATTTAGTATTTATAAAATTCTCATAAATTCCCCCTAAACTAATTGAGATGTGATTATTTCAAAAATATTTTTATTTTAACAAAATCATTATATAAATATGATAATTTTTAATTTTAACTATAACATCTTTATTTATTAAGAAAGTAACAGGTTAAAATTCATAGTAAAATTTCCGAAACATAAAAATTTTTTAATGACATAATAAAATTATTTTATAATTTCTGTTTAAAAAACGATTTTTAACAAAATATGTCATTGAAATTAATATTATACATAGTACCATAGTTTTTTATAAACTAATTATATATTTCAAAAAGTACAAATTATGTCTGAAAATTTCAATTTATATAATTTGTCTTAGTGAAAAATATATTTTGTTGAGAAAAACATTTCATAAAATAAAATTTTTGGATTAAAAATTTTATTTATACATAGAATTACTCTTTATGTAACTAAGGCCTCAACACATAACGCCTCATAACACCCATGTATGACAAAAGGGTAAGGGGTGTGAAAATGATAGATTTATTGGTCTTCTTGGCTATTGTCGAACGATTGGTAATTTAAACTAACTTTAACTTCTACCATAAGGTATTTAATTAAAGCTTCACAAATTTGATTATCTACTTGTGTTTAGTCATGGGTGAACCCCAGTGAAACTACCTCCCCCCAATGTTTTGAAAAATGGGCTTTATACGATATGAATCTTCTAGTGAAGGACATCAGTTCTCCTTTCTATATTAATTCTCCTTTATTGTTTCCACTTAAGAACAAAAACTTTAACATTAAAATTATAATCAATAGTATAGTTTAAAACATTTATTTTGACCAATGGTGGTATTTGACCAACCGTTATCTTAATGTTGAATCCCAATGGTCACCTTTTTTTTATACTCTTTATATACCAATTAATTAGTAAAAAGATATTGTTTGTTGTGTATATGCTAATATAACACATTTTTTTGGAAATAATATCATTTAAATGTGTTATTTGTTTCATTCTTCCACCCTAATGAAATTTCAACCCCGAAATTTAGACATGTTATGTTAATTGATAAAAGGTGTTGGTACTTCTATATCATTATTTCATGTGACTCCCACATCACTTTATCATATTTATTAATACTCAAAAATAATTTTATGAGGCTCATAGTATTTTTTCATAGATCCTTGTCTCTACTATCCAATATCTCTTTGACGACTCCACAAAATATAGGTCATGTTCCAGTTGTACCACCACCGGATTTAGTACATGTGATGGATATATTTTGTACTTAATCAAAAGATATTCATAGAAAAAGATCATAAGATAATAAATAAAATGAAACATGGGAGCATATCAAAGGCATAAGACATAGAAATTATGGAAGATACATAAAAAAGTAACCTAATTTCCTTTACTTTAAGTCTCTTTTCTAAATATTATTAGGGAACTTCATTGGGAATACACCTACTTGTGGGACACACCACATTCCGTAGCCACATTCATTTCCTTATAAGGGAATGGGTTTTCTACTCATCCTATTTTGGATATGGTTTCCCCAAATTCCCATAGTGTATTGGGTTTCCCCATATTCTCAGAGTGGATCAGGTTTCCCCATCATCGCATAGTGTATCGGGTTTCCCCATATAACCACAACGGATCAAGAAAATAATATATCCTATTTTGGATCACACTCATTGACATATTTTCCATAACTATTTAAGGAGATATAAATATTTTCCAAATTAAATGGAGGAAGATATAGGCCCCACTAATAACATTATATAATTGTACATAAATGTTTGATATGATAATAAAACTTCCATCATATCATGATGCATACAAATAGATGAGTTTCATAAACATCATATAATAACAAATGAAATGAAATGGGTACTATAAATGTTTCATCATAATATTAAATGTGGAAATTATATAGGTCTCATAATCATTTTATCCAAGCATGACCCCTAAAAATAATTCATCTTCAAAATTATATAACCCGTGGAAGAGAAAGAGGTGTCATAAACATCATTCTATCAAACAAAAACCATTCAACGAAGAATATAAATTATATTAATGGATAATTAACATAGTAAAACATAATCAATAACAATGTATTTCATCATATATGGAGATGTATTTTGAAAGATCACATGGAACATTTATTATATTAAATATACTTCCATTGAAAATAATTTTCATAAAACCATTTCAAAAATATATTTCTTATAAAGAAAGATGTACCATTTCATTTAAAACATTTTTTGTGGAAACTTTTCATTGATATTTTGAAAATTCTTATTAAAACCTAATTTATTTTGGAAACGTTTTTCCTCAAAAACATATCAAATAATCTTGACATCATTTTGAAAAACATATTGCTTTAAAACTTATAAAATAATCACGAGAACATTTTGAAAAAATTGTTCTTTAAAAATACCTTTAAAATATAAAAAGAAGACTCTAAATCAATATAAAAACCCCTTACATGAAAATTTATCTGAAAATATATAAATAATTATTGAAATCATTGAAATAATTTTCATTGAAAATAATCATAGAATAAAATATAAAGGAAGATTTAAAAATCATTTAATACACCTTTTAATAATAAAACATTTTTTAAAAACTTATTCTTTGAAAAAATAAATAAAAATTTAAAAATAAATAGAATAATAAGGAAAAGATATCATTAATATAAAAATAAAAATGAATCTCTAAGTAAATTATGGTCATGATGGTGGGTATGTTCGTACATAATGAACATTCTTTTTCTACCATACAAGTTTAGAAAAGTGACTTGATCGGAAAACAAAAAGAATATTTTTTATTAAAATCATTTTTTGAATGGTAAAACATGTGTCAAATTTTATTATAAACAAATTAGTATATTATTAAAATATATTTGAATTTTTTTTTGAAATTTTTTTTGGAAGAACATATATTTTGGATCAAAAAGAGAAATATTGTTGGATTTTCATGAATTTTTTTTAATTATCTAAAGTACCAAAAGATTGGGAAAATTATACTAATACATGAATAAATCATGGATTTAAATATTAAAAGATGATTTATTATTTTATTTCTGGTATGTATCATAAAATCTCTTGAGTGGAAGAATAATCATAAACAATCTCTATAAACGATTATATTGTAAGAAAATAACGTTATCACTTTGGTGACATTGAATCATAGTCCTATGAAATAATAAAATTACATAAAGATTAAAATATAATTAAATTAATGGGATTAATGACATATCATGTCAAATTATAGTATATACACTCCATATAATGAATATAGGTGCATAACATGACATTTATCTCAAAGAATGAAAATTGAGGCAAAATTACGTTACCAATTTTGTATATCTTGAAGCATAAACCACATGAAATAAATACTGTCAAATGGATTTGTAAATGACCATATATTTAATTATAATAATCATAGAATAAATCCTTTTGAATTAAACCCCCCACATATAATAAATGTTCTGTGAATATGACTTTTGTCTCACGGGAAATAAAAGTGAGATGAGAAATCCCTTACCTTAAGTGTTGAATCCCTACATACTCATTAAAATTTACTATATAATGAATATTGGATTATTATTCATCTTTAGAAAAAATATTATTATACTTAAAACCATATATTATTTAATTATTACTTTATGTTACCTATTTATTCAAAACTCAATGGTAATGTTATGTTTCATGTAATAATCTCTTTGATTTTCTCTTGCATTTTGATTTGTTACATTTTTTGTCGTCACAGTTATATCATGATTTACAGAATGAAAAAAATGATAAAAATATAATACATATTTAGTTTATAATTATTTATAGTAATCTATAAAAGATGCAAATATTAAATAAAATACACCATTCACGGAGACGGTTGGCTATACATAACCATGAACTCTGTTTCAGTCTGAATATTGTATTGAAAGAATGAAAGGAAATAATATATATATATATATATATATATATATATTAATTAAATTAGAATTATTATGTTATATATATCATATAATTTTTCTGAACACAACCTTAATATATTCCTTGTAGAGTGCCATCAAATCACATCACTTTGAGGAGGGGGCAGTCCACACTTCCCCAGACGAAATTATTGTATTTAAAAAATTGGAAAGAATGAAGGAATGATTTTTATAACAATAAAAGTTGAATAAATACATAATAAATATTTTATATATCATATATAAATATATTTTTTATCATAATCCCTAACCATTAGAGGTTGTAAAATAAAAATGATTAACATCGTTTCGTGAGGTTGTAGTTCATCGTTCACAAGAATGGTAAGTTTGTTACAAATTAGATAGAAGTTTGTGTAAGTGCAGGTTGAAACCTTATAATAAAAACATACGAGTATATTTATTATAATCTTGTTTTTATATAATAATATAATAAGAATATTTTATGTGGTGTTGAATTAATATAATATAAAGGAGCTTGAGGAATGATGTTATATATATTTTTGGTAGCTCCTATGGGTTTGTAACAAAGGTTTTCCATTGGTGAATTTATTAGTATTGGGAGTCTTATATGATTATTAGAGGGTCTTGAAAGATTATTTGAGAAGTTTTTGAGTGAGAAAAAGTGTTGGAGAGGCGTGATTAAGTTGGCGGGGTGAGTGCATTTTTACAGTAGACAAGGATTGACAGTCGTATAAATTTTTGGAAAGGGAATTCCACCAATGTTTTTCACATGTCATTTTGCTCAACTAATAGAAACAATTATATATAAGGGATAATAGGGTTTAAATATGATTATAAAATGGGGTTTTAGATGTTTCTTGGTCATTTTACCCAAATAGTTAGATTTGTCCACTTGTAAAGTTAATTTTTTTCTCTTAATAACTATAATTATTTTTAATGACTTTCTGTAATATTTATTGTCATAAAATAATTTGAACATATTATAAATTATAAATTATTCTGATCCCAAATATTTAATAAAATTCGCTAAATTCCAAGAAGAAAAGTTGAAGAAATTTATTTAAATTTAATACCACAGACGGGACAACCCAACATGTTTTTAAGGTAAAAATGGTAAAATGTTTGGTATGTTTTCATATCGAATTTAATATTTAAATTGATTTAAGTGACCTAAATTGGATTAATTTAAGTATAATTTATCTAATTTAATTTTCACAAAAATAAAAAAAATAACTTCATAAATAAATAAGATGAAAATTCAGTTTTGAATTAAAATTCATTATCATCCACCATTCATAAAAAAAGAAACTTCATAGAAACATACCAAAAAAATCACCATAATAAAAATTTTATGTCTCTATTTAATTTTTGTTTATTTTTTTAGATAAAAATTATAACACTATCAAAATTAATATTTAAAATGGGTTATCTATTAAAATATGTAAAATTACCTTTTATAAAAATACATCTTTTTATTCTTAAAATTGGATTTATTTATATCTTATACAAATGAAATATATGGGATGGTAATAAAAAAATATTTATTTAATAAATAATATATAAATTTTGTTGAAAGAATTAATTAGAAGTTTTTTTAAAAAAAATTGACATAAAATTGGGTTTGTACATTGAGAAATACTTTTCATAGAAAAGCAATTTATTTATTTTTAAAATATTTCTTACATTCACATATTCTAATTGATAATAAATAGATTCATTTTATATACCTATGTAAATACTATTTGTAACTTCCATTCTATTGGTTAGGATGTTTCAATAATAATATTTCAATAATAATATTTTTAGTATATTTTATTCTAGTAAAAATCAACCTTGCTTGTAACACATGATATCGAAGGGACTTGGTATTATGTGTAACAAAAAACAAACTTAGTCATCTGTGTACCGTAAGATAATCTAAGTGTTGTGTGTAGTGCAGTATTGACTAGTTGATGCGTATTACGCATCCCCCACTTGGTTCTTTTAGATAAAAAAAGATATATTCAGTGTTGTGTGAAATAAAAACTATCAAAAGATTAAGTTAATTAAAATATTAATAATTCAAAAAAATTTCAGGGTGTTACGTTGTACCCCCTTAAAATTAATAACGCACTCCAAATTCATCTGTGATATTAAAATTTTAATACTTGAAAGTTCTTTCATATAAACCGATATCATAAAAATGAATACAAAAACACCATTTAAAAATGGAATGTTGGAAACAAGTAGGTTACCCAATGTAACTCATAACTAGGTTTCCTCATTGGAGAACATTAACAAGAAGTGAAAATATGGACTTGTTAGAAAACTTTAAATATTTATAGGGAGTGATTGTATTCATCAATCACAAACAATTGAATGATCAAAGAAAGTTAAGGGCCTCAAATACATAAATATTTGATGATCTAATAATCCATCATATCAATAAAAATTAATTTATTAGGACAACATTTTATTTCAAGATCATTTCACTAATGTTAAAGAATTTTCATAAAAATATATACTTGCATGATTTCAAGAAAACCTCACCCTTTGTTGTTGTTCAATTTCCACATCATGTCTTTCTCCCAAAAAATGGTGAATTTTCATTCCTGATGTACTAAAAAACCATGACATCCATGATAAGACTTCCCATATATCAGTAGTTATGCTCAACACACAATCAATAGAACAGTTTATCCAATATATAAAAAACATATTGTAATGATAAATTAAATTAATATCACAAAATTATATCCAATTGGTTAACCTTATTACCCTTTTAAACCTTAATATAATCATGTCTTAAGGTTCCTAAACCATAATATAATCTGTATTCTTAATTTTAATATAATCCATGGTAAAAGAACATTCTGTACCATTCACATGTTGTTTGTCGTCTCCTAATCATCAAAAGTATATCCAATACTCATACCATCATCTTGAATATATTCACGAGGTTTCCACTTAGGACAATAATTTGTATAATTCCCATACTTTTGACATCCAAAATATTCAATGTCAACCTAGTTCCTTGTAGTTATTTCAATTCAATAAGACTTTAAAGTATAGAGTGAGTGACACTTCATTGTAGAAAACCACATAATCATACGAAATTACTTATCAGATAACTAAATAATGACACATACTTATCTAATCTACCACACCTTAGGTTTATACGAGGATATTTATAGTCATATTCCACTTAAATTCTTCATGATGGTTAGAAAAGAGTTTTTGAATTCCCAGTGCATATCCCTCTGAGAGTGTAAAACCAGGTGTGCGGTATGGTCTGTTGTCGTGTAACGGGTTATGCTCGAGTCAAGAACAACACACGTTATCCGATTTATTACTACTAGAAACATATATTCTACAACATATTTCAATTATAGTATTCATATAGGGATATATTTAAAGGAAACCACTCTCATTATCCTTTATAAAAATTACAAAAAAATTTATCATAAACAATAACTCATCCATAGACTTATCTTTAGAGACACCCAAAGACCTAACCTCAGATATATCCCTAGGGACCTCACCAAAGGTATCTCATAAATGTTTCTAAAGATTTATTAAAAATTTCCTTTTATACCAATAAATGAAACATAGGGTTAACATAAATGGATATTAAATCATTTTATATGAATATTTCTAACATTAGAAAATATATTCCTGAGGACCATAATACTTTATTGTCTACATGGAACACATTATTAAAGTTTGGTGAAATATCCTGAATATATTCCTTAAATATCATCCAATATAGTACTTCTACTTAAAACCTTGCTTCATAATATAGGGAATGGAAACAAAAGAAATGGGGGATCTTGAATTCTTTATAAGGGTGAAGAAAGGATATATGTAACACTAACTTGAACATAAGGGTTTAATGACATGATATCAACATTTTAAGATCATACGTTGTACAAAAAGATCATAATCATGAGATTTGGTATAAATATTGGAAGCTCACAAGACATGAATCATAACGTAATCATGAACATAAAGCATGTAATAATATCAATGGAATAAGATAAAGAATTTATGGTAGATTCATAAATATCTAACATCATTCCCTATAAGTCAAGGATCATTGCCAAAAATAGATCACGATACTTTATTGGGACTACACTTACTAGGCGGGACACACCGACATCCCCAGTTTTAGTCTTTTTCTTATAAGGGATCCACTTCTCTATCTTCCCATATTGTATTGTGTTTCCCAATCATCCCATAGTGGATCTGGTTTCCCTATTTTTCCCATAGTGGATTGTGTTTCCCCATCATCTTATAGTTTATTGAGTTTTCCCATATTCACATTTTGGATTAGGACACCCATGTTTCCCATTTTGGATAAAGCCCACCAACTTTTTTTCGCTTCATTATCTCATGAGATATAATGGTTTACCCAATGTATTGGTAAGAGATATAGGTCACACCATTTACATAATAAAAGTATATATAGATATTCCACATGATAAAAAAACCTAAATAATATCATGAGCCGTAAAAATAGATGTGTTTCATAAAAATCATTTCATAACCTTGGAAATGAAATGGGTATTATAAACACTTCATCATATAATTACCTGTAGAAAATATATAGGTCTCATAATGATTTCATCAAAACATAACCAGTGAAATGAATATGGTTTCAAAATAATATAAACCATTAATGAGAATTAGGTGTTATAAACATCATTCCATCAATAAAATCATGAAAACATTTTGAAAACGTTTTTCGTTTAAAACATATAAAAGAAGCATGAAAACATTTTGAAAACCTTTTTCTTTGAAAATATCATTAAAACCAAAAAATATATCTCGATATCATTTTGAAAAACCATTTTTATAAAATGGGTTTTAAAACATATAAATAAATCATTTAAATCCATTTGATTCTAAATAACCATTTCAAAACATATTAAATAATATTTTAACATCATTTAAAACACATTTTAAATAGAAAAAATTATTGTTTTTTTATTTTAAGACCTCATAAATTAAAATAAATTTAAATAATATTAGGAAAATATTTTATTTAACATAAAATTATAAAGGATTATTTAATGAAATAATGATCATGATAGTGGGTATTTATCTACAAGTAAAACATTTCTTTTTCACCTTAAAAGTTTTCAAAAAGTTCCTTAATCGTAAAAAAGAAGATTTTTTTAAAAAAATTATAAAGGTGTAAAATGTAAAAAAGTTTCTTTTCAACACCATAGGATAATATTAAAATATTATTGAGAATTTGTTTTTATAAAACATGGTTTTCAAAGAACATAAATTTCTGACCGAAATAAGAAATAATGTTGAATTTACATAAAAACATTTTCATAATTATCATAGGTACCAAATAGTGGGAAAATGTTAATAATACAAGAATAAATCATCATTATATATAGGGGAGTAAAATTCATGAGTTCTATATATAAATGGATTGTAATATTTCCTCAATTGAAGAATAATAATAAGAAATCTTGGTAAATGATGAGATTATACCAATAAACTATTATCCATTCGGTATCATTGAATTGTATTCCCAATAAATGAATAAAATTATATGATACATAAAACATCATGAAAGGAAGGATATTCATGGTATATAATTTCAAATTTTATTATATGCACCCCATATAAAAAATACAGGTTCATAACATGGCTTTTATCATAAAGAACACAAATTGAGGCCAAATTATATTATCGATTTAGTATCATTTTATTTATAAACCCTATGAATTAAAGGTAATCTAATAGATATGTAAATAAATATAAATTTATTTATAATAATCATTGAATACATCCATGGGTAGTAAACACACTAAATATAAGAAATTGGTGGTGTCCATGGCTTGTGTCTCACGTAAAATAAAAGATAGATGAGAAAACCCTTACCTTAAGTTTTGACTACATTTTAATCATATAAAACTCATGTATAAAAAATATATGTTTATTATAAATATATAACAAAAAAATATTATTATATATAACATAATATTTAATTTTATTATGGATTTTTATTACTTTTTTTTAGAAAAGTCTAATTAGTGTTACATTTCGGGTAATAATCGCTTTGTTTTTCTCATATGGTTGGATTTGTCACAATTTTCGTCCCCATAGTTATATAATGATCTCAAAAATAAAAACCATGATATTAGTATAAAATAAATTTATTATATTAGTATTTATATTAATCTATAAAAGAAATAAATACTAAACGAAATACAATATTCATGGAGATGGTAAGCTGTACGTAGGCATGGACTTTGTTTCAG
Organism: Viscum album; assembly: GCA_963277665.1. NCBI lineage: Eukaryota > Viridiplantae > Streptophyta > Magnoliopsida > Santalales > Viscaceae > Viscum > Viscum album. The sequence goes on from OY728125.1 coordinate 2,098,024,269, forward strand.
GTTGATTATCAAATTGAAAGAATGAAAATGAATTACATATATGTATATATATATTAATTATAGGAGAATTATTTTTATATATATCATATATATTTACTTTACCCATCCATAATACATTCTACATAGAGTGTGAATGAAAAACATCTCTTTGGGGAGGCAGTAGTCCACACTTCCCCAAACAGAATTATCATATTTATAAAAAGTGTAAAGTATGAATGTATGTATTATATAATAATTATAGAAGTAAAATTAAATATTTAAAATAATATATATCATATAAAAATAGAGTTTCCATCACAAATCTCAAAAGTTAGTGGTCGTAAATGAAAAACCAATAACATAGTTTTGGGAGGTCGTAGTTTGCTATACACAAGAATAGTAAGTTCGTTACCCATTGGATGGAAGTGTGTGTATGTGTGGGTATAAAAATTATAATAAAAATATATAAGTATATTTAAGATACTAATGTTTTTATATAATCATGTAATAATAATATTTAAGGTGGTATAAAATTAAAATAATATAAAGGAACTTGAGGAATGATACTAGCTCTTCATTGGGTAACTTCAATTGGTTTGTACCAAAGGGATTACATGGATGTATTTATTCGAAAAGGGATACCTCTATGAATAGGGTAGGGATTTTTTTATATTATTTAGTTATATATTAGGAGATCCAATTTCATTTACATGTGTGACTAAGTGGGAGGTTCAGTGACTTTTTATAGTAGAGGAGTGACATTATTAGAAATTTTTGGAATGGGAATTCCACCAACGTTTCCCCCATTTAATGAGGCTAAAATAAAAGAAATATATATAGAAAAATGAGGATAGGGTTTAAATATTTCCATAAAATTGATTTTTTAAAATATTTTATGTAATATTTCCCTTTTGTTTAAGGTTTAGTCCCCTTTAAGGCCAATTTATTTTTTAATCACAGTAATTAATTTCTATCAAATTCACAAATTTTTTTTCAAAAACAATTTTGACCATATTATAAATTATAAATTATTATTATCACAAATATTCAATCCATTTTTATAAACTACAATCCCATAAGTGGTAGGGATTAATTTAAATTTAATTTTGCATATGGGATGACAGAGTTTGTTTTCAAAGTAAACAATGTTCAATATTTTTTTGTGTTTTTATATAGAAATTTAAAATTTTAAATTGATTCCAATGATATAAATTTAATTAATTTATTTATAATTTATCTAATTTATCTTTAAATATAATTAATAAACAATTAACCTTATACAGAAATTAGATGAAATAACTATTTTGAATGAAAATACACTATTATTCACAAATCATTAAAAAATTAAACTTCGAAAAAAATAACAAAACAACACCCTAATATAAATTAAATGATTCATTTTTAAGAAATGAATATTATTTTTCTGAATAAAAAGTATATATTTTTCAAAAATTAGATTTAAAATGGGGTCTTCATTAAAAAGCTGTAAAATTTACTTTTAGAAAAATACATATTTTTATTCATAAAATTGGATTTATTCTTATATTATATCTATAAAATATATGGGATGAGTATAAAAAGTATTGATGGAATATAAAAATATAAATTTCATTTAAAAAATTAATTAAAAGTATTTTTTAATTTTTTGAGATAAATTTTGTTTGTTTGTAGAAAATCATTTTTCTTATAAAACATATTTTCTTAACTTTAAAATACATTATAAATTATGTTTTACAAATTGATGATGAGAAGATTAATTTTATATTCATGTTTAATTACTATTCATAACATTCATTCCAATTTTAAGGTTCTATATATAATTATATTTTAATAATAATATTAACTGCATATTGTAGTCTTGAAAAAAATAACATTTCATGTAACACAAACTATTGAAGGGAATCAATATTGTGCATAAAACAAGAAAAAAATAGTGTTGGGTGTACCAAAATCTAATCTAAGTGTTTCATGAAGCTCAATATTTACATGGTTTTTCATATAACAAAAGCCACACTTAGTTATTTTGGATAAAACAATTTGTAATAAGTGTTGTGTTAAAAATAATTACCTAAAGTATAAATTAATTCCAAAAAACAATTCAAAAAATTTTGGGGTGTTACAAAGTCCCTTATACTATTGTTAGTAAAGATATTCTGCTGACTCTATGTAGCATTTATATTTGGTAGGATTGCATGATCCCTAACAATCATCTATTGAACAAGATCAAGACTAAGAATATTTCTCTCACAAACTTCATACGAACAATTAGAATGTCAACACCGCTTCCCATAGAGAAGTTTATAGGGCACTATTTGAAGATTTGAGTGGGAGATATTATTGTGTGAGAACTCAAATAATGGGAGGTATTGATCCCATGCTCATTTAAATTCTATTCAGAATGTTCAAAATATGACATCGAGTTTCTGAATAGTTTTTTTACATATGCCATCAACTTTATGATGATTGGGCAAATTGAAATTCAATTTGGTACTAAGATCATATTGAATAATGTTTTAGAATTTTGAAGTAATCCATTTATTATGACAAAAAAATACATAAAGTGGTACCACATGGATACTCACCAATTCCTTTACATAAATCCTGGAAAGTAGATCAAGAGGGAGATCTTCCAAAATAGTGGTGAAATGGGAAGTCTTGGTGAGTTAATATACTATAACTCATATCACATTGTTTCCTTTAGATGTTCTTAAGAAACCAGTGAGAATGTCCATAGTGATATTTCTCCAATTACGTATTGGTATGGTTAGTGGTTGAAATATCCCTATAGGAAGTTTTATCCCCATCGTCACATGATGAAATACCCCGAACCATGCATTGTATTCAACAAACTCTATTTTCATATTCTCCCACAAATAATGATCATGAAGGTTTATATAAAGTTTTGTGCTTCTAGGTTTTACATAGAAACTAGAGTCATGATCTTCATTGATCAGTCCTTTATTTATCTCATGAATAGATAGAACACATATCCTTGTATGAAATTTCAGTACACCTTCTTGATAAATACTAAAAATAGGAAACATCCCATAATTACCATCATATATCTTCTATTGTAACAAAGGATATTATCTTTTAACTTTCTTTATCTTCTATTGTAATGATGTTTGAGAAATTATTTAGGATAGTATTAATGATTTCCTTTCCCTCATGATTCCTATTTCTAAAATTTATATGTCCTTGATCAATAGATCTCCTTTATTCCTCATCATTTTCATCACAATAAATTGTTTCATACATAATGTGCCAGAAACATTATTTTATTTTATGGGGTGATAATGAATTGAATAGTCATAGTCTTTAGGAAGTTACAACCATCTCCTTTATATCTTGTTTGGTTCCTTTTGTGGGAATATATATTTCTTACATTGTGGTCTGTGTATATATCACATTTCTCCCAATAATGATAGTGGCCCCATATTTTTACAACAAAAATAACTGCACTAGCTTCATGTCATGCATAAGATAATTCTACTCATGAGGCATTAACTATCGAGATGAATAATAAACCAAATTTTCATTTTCAAGAGTATGAAACCAATCACTTTCAGATATTCATCACTAAAAATAAAAAATCTACCTCAGATATAGCATAGATATAACACAACAATAGTAAACTATCACTTCTTAAGTTCTTGGAAGCATTATTCATAGTCATTTTCCCATTTAAAACTTATTCCTCTTTCAAGTTAACTTCTTTACTATATTATAAATTCATAAAAAGTTTTTTCAAAAGTATCCTATAAAATCCTTCTAAACAAAGGAAAATATGAATCTTAGTTACTGTTGTTGTATGAATCTACTCCCCATTATCCTTTTTCATGGAAGGGTTAAATAATATTTCATAATTGGTTAAATTATTCCCCAAATAATGTAAATTTTTGTAAAATTTTTTTCATTTTCTGAATTATCCAAATAGCCTATTCTTCCTATGATTTTTCAATATAACCGTTCCTGATATTCATGCTCCTCAAAAAATTCAGAAAATATCATAATATTATTAATAAAAACTACCAAATATTTATCAAGGTATTCCTTAAAGACACTATTCATCAATTCCATTAATATAATAGTAGAATTATTCAATCTGAAGGAAATAACGAAAAACTCATAGGGCCCATATATTGAGCAGAATGCATTCTTTGAAATGTCTTCTTTCTTAAACCTCATTGATAATAACCATATCAAAGGTCAATCTTGGAGAGGATTTGAGCCCTATGAAACTGGTCAAATAAATCAACAATACCTTGGAGAGGATACTTGTTATTTACTATAATCCAATTATGTTTTCAAAAAAAAATTCATAACCACATTTATCCACCCTTCTTCAAAAATAGAACAGATTTTCCTCTAAGAGAAACACTTGGTTGGATAAATCCATTCTGTAATATATTTCTAACTAGTATCATTTATTCCTTTAGCTCTACATTTTCAATTCTATTGGGGCTCATTGATATCGAGCTAGATTCAGGGATGAATTAAATAGAGAAATCTACCAATCTTTCATGGGGAGGTCAATGTTACTTTTTAGGAAATACGCCAACATATTCCTAGATGATGGGGACATTTTTTTCTGTTATAATTTCATTAAATTCTCCCTCTTCACTGATCATCTCCATAAGGAATTATAAGGGAGGTTCTTCCTGACAAATCGCATATCAATTTAACTCTCTTATGAAAATGACTATATTTTTTCCATTCAAGATTACTGAAATTTCCATGCTTTGGAATTTGATCTTAGAATTATACATTGGGACCCATTCCATACCTAATATAGTTTCAAATTCCATTATTGGAATAAGTACTGTATTTAAAAGGACATTGTTCTCACCAGAATCAATACTATAAATTTTATACACTCTTGATTCTTGTATAATCCATTTAGGTGTCTTGACTAATAACTCGACTACTATAATTTTTTGAATTAATTCTATATTCATTTAAATCTTTTATGAAATAATAGAATTCATATAATGAGAGTCAAAAAAAGTATTTCATATATTTTAGAGAAAAATGATAGCATCTACCACCATATCATTCTGAGGTGGTACTTCATCCATCTTGATAGAAAATGCATGTAATTTCTCCCTTGGATTATGATGAGTATGATGGTGATTCCCCTCAACTATAATTTTAATTGGATTGTGCTTGTATATTTTCCTAAGCCTTTCACACTTGAAGCATTGGACTTCTGGATAGGACAACCCCATTTTATATTTATTGTTTGTGTTGTGAAGTCGAGGCTTCACTATAGTGACCCAACAATTTCTTACATTACTATTACATCATTTAAAAAATAAACAACATAATAGTATTACACATAGAGGATCCAAACGTTTAGTGTCTTGGGAAAACTAGGACCATATATAACAATTACAACATCAATCATAAACATTTATTTAATTTCTTCTTCTCTAGCATCATATTGGCACTTGTCCTCTCCTTAGTACATGTAGCCACCTGAGGATATACATCAAAAGAGGTGAGATAGAAGCCCATTAAGAGGTTAGATAAGAAACATATATAATGGGGTGAGCATAATAATAACATGGGAAAAATATCATGAACATCAGAGGGAGCATAAATATAAGACTTGAAATGTGGAAATGCATAAAAAATGAAATATCATGCCTTAGTAGATAACTACCACACATACTTTTGAACCAATCTAGAATCCTGTTCACACATCATTTCACATTTACTCATGAGATTCCTCACATTACCCAATGCGTTGGAGCGTAGTATAATTCCGGGTGCACCCGTCACTTTGAAACATTCATATTGCGCTATATAATTCCAGGCGCACCCGTCACATCATAACATTATCATTATCATGCTTTCCACATGGAACATATACCAAAAGTGAAAAAAACTAACCCCTGGAAAGTAATGGGTTACATCTAATAATAACACGTTCATAAACATTGGGTTCCCAAAAGAAATAGGGAATAACATACATGTTACAAGAACCGTCCACTTTGAGTGAGAAGTAAAAGGTGTGTTCTTAAAAGAAGATTTATTTTTGAAAACATTTTGTTTGACATAAAAACCAGTAAACACATGTATATCCCAAAAAAGGAAAGACAATTATGAAGAACTGATATTTAAGGAGTAACCATATCAAAAATGGAGTGAAAGAGGGAGAACCTAAAGGATGAAAGTTAGGTTCGAGAATTTCCCCTTACTTTTTATCTGAATTCATCCTTCTCTTTAATGTCTTGTATAATGACATTATATTTATTAATTAGAAAACCATAACCTCATGTACATTAATGTGGTTCATTATGGTATCATTAAGTGATTTTGTGCACCTTTGGATGAGTTATAGAGTTTTAAAACATTGTTCGAGAATATTTCTATGGTTTTCTTTAGTGGTTCACTGATATTACATGTTATTTATGATATTACAGGATATTTATTGATCTTATAATGAATCATATTATATCCATGTGGATGAATCATTAGATAAGAATGAAATGATGGTTGTTTGGGTTAATTTGAGTGATTTTTCGATCATAAAGAACTTGTTTTATTTTATCACCAACAATATGGTCAAAAGTTAGTTCCAGATATTTAAATTGGATATAATAAAAATAACATGTTATTTTTAAACCATAAAAATGGTTATATGACCAGATCTGAAGGTAGAAATGGAAGAAGAAAACATGTCGTTCTTGAAGGTGATAAATTAACACCTCACAAACCACATTCTCCTTAATAAAATAAAAAGAAGAAGGAAAAGGGGGTTGGATGATATAATATCCCATTAGCATTTTAAAATTATAGTAGAAGTATAATACTAGAGTTAAAATAAAATTTTTATGAATATAGGTGGGTTGAGATCAAGAAATGAACTTGAACATGAAAGGAAATTAAAGGATAAGAGGGTGAGAAATTACTTCTTAAATCCTTCTCTTGAGATTCTCTTTAAGGAAGCTAGGCTTGGTCTTTTGATTAGACCAGTAGATATTGAACGTTGGATAGGGTCTAGGGAAGATGTTTGGAAAGAGTTTATAGAAGTCTTAGAGCATGAGAGGTTTGAGGAAATGAGGGTGTGAAAGGTGGCTTTTATAGTGGAGGGGAGAGGGGTTTCCTTAATATAAAATTCATTAGTTTATTAATTTCCCCTAAGACAAGGAATAGTGAGTCTTTAATGACCAAGAATAGAAATTTTATCATGTGATCATGAAACAAGTGTTCTTACATCAGTAGAACATCACACATGACTATATAATTAGCTTATCTAGCTCATTTTTATAAATTACAGTATTTCACTATTCATCAAAAATTCAAGTATTTCAGAAAAATCCCAAAAATTAATCCCTACCACTTTTTGACATGTAGAATCGAAAAATTAATTCAATTTTTCAAAAATAATTTTCTAAATTTGATTAATTTAATATTTAATTAAAATCATGGTTTATTACTAAAAAAGAGTTTTAAAACATTCATTTACTTATTCTAAAATACTGGTACAACATACTTTCACTTGAATATTATTTTTATATTATCATAGGTAATGTTACTATTAGATAAGGTATATCACTATTCATAAGGTTATTTTACTATTCATAAGGGTAGGTTACTATTCACCATAAATTATTTTTGTTTTATTAGACTCCAAAAATCATCTTCAACACAACAATGTATGTCAGATTTTTAAAATTCCAAACACAGAAGTGACAAACTTTTGTTTAAAGGTCACTTATCAATTAGTAGTTTATTATGTTGTGTTTTCCAGTTATTTTATGAAATAATTATAAGAAGGTAATTTCCAATGAAAAACATTGGGTCGTTACATTCTTCCCCCCTTAAGAAATTTTGCCCCCGAAATTTCACTTTACACAAACAGGTGAGGGTGTTTCTCCTTCATTGCCTCTTGTGGTTCCCAAGTTGCTTCCTCAAACTTATGGTTCCTCCACAACACTTTGACAAGATGGGTTGTCTTGTTGATTAGAACCTTAACTCTCCAATCCTTAATCTTTAATGGCTGCTCCTCATAGGAGAGATCATCTTCTAGCTGCACCACCTCTGAGTTTAGTACATGTGAGGGGTCTGGTATGTACTTTCTCAGTAGTGATACATGAAACAAATCATGAACATGTTCCATATTCGGTGGAAGTGCAAGAAGATAGGCCATAGATCCTATGAGTTCAAGGATCTCAAAGGGGCCAATATACCATGGGCTTAGCTTCCCTTTCTTCCCAAATCGCATGACTCTATTCTATAGAGATATTCTTAGGAAGAATTTATCTCCAATGTCAAACTCCAAGTCCCTTCAACAGTTATCAGCATAGCTCTTTTTATGACTTTGAGCATCTTTGATGTGTTTATGGATTACTTGAGCCTTCTCTGTCATATATTGAACAAGATCGGGTCCAAGTAGCTTTCTTTCTCCAACTTCATCCCAACAGGTTGGAGTTCTACATTGCTTTTCATACAGAGCTTCATATGGAGCCATATGAATACTCGAGTGGAAGGTATTGTTGTATGAGAAATCAACCAAAGAGAGATGCTTATCCCATCCACCTTAGAATTCTATAGAGCAGGCTCTTAGCATATCTTCAAGAATCTAAATAGTCCTTTAAGACTGGCCATCTTTTTTAGGGTGATAGGTTGTGCTGAAATTTAATTCCGTACTCAATGAATGTTGAAGGCTCCTCCAAAATTTGGATGCGATCCTTGGATCACGGTCAGAGACAATTGAGAGTGGAACACCATGCAGTATCACCACTTCCTTCACATATATCATTGCAAGTTGTTCAAGTGATAGATCTTCCCGAATAGTGATAAAATGGGCAGTCTTGGTGAGTCGATCAACCACAACCCATATCACATTATTTCCCTTTGACAGCTTCAGGAGACCCGTTACAAAGTCCATAGTAACATTTTATCATTTCCACATGGGTATAGTCAATGGATGTATCATACCTTTGGACTTTTGTCACCCAACTTTAACTTGTTTACATACCATGAACCTTGATATATATTTTGCAATATCCTTCTTCATGTTATCTCACCATAAGTGTTCTCGAAGAACACGGTACATTTTGGTACTCCTAGGATGGATAGAGAATATTGAGATATGTGCATTATCCAATAGCTCCTTCCATATCCAAGGTGATTAAGGCACACAAAGCTGTGTTCCAAACTGAATCACACCATCATCATCGATATGGAACTCATGTAGATTCCCTTCATTTAATGCATTCACCATCTTTTGAATCTCCACATCATCCCTTTATGCTTCTTTAATCTTCTCTTGGATGGATGGTTGTGAAATCATTTTGGAAAGGTAAGATTTATCCCCTTCCCTTATGATTTCCAAATCCATTCTTTACATATCCAAGAAGATAGGGTCTTTCCCAATCCATAGAATGGATAGAGTAGCAGGTTCTTTTCTGCTTAGAGCATCAGCTACCTTGTTCATCTTTCCAGGATGATAGTGAATAGAGAAATCATAATCCTTGATTAGCTCTAACCTTCTCATTTGATTCATGTTGATCTCCTTTTGTGTGAATATATACATCAGGCTCTTATGGTCGATGTATATGTCACACATCATGACATAAAGGTAGTGTCACCATATTTTCAGGGCAAACATAATGGCTGCCAGCTCTAGATCATGTGTCGGGTAGTTCTGCTCATGGATCTTCAACTGTCGTGAGGTGTAGGCTATCACATTGTCATTTTGAATGAGTACGCAACCCAATCCTTTCTTTGAAGAATCACTGTATATCACAAAGCTTTCTACACTTTTTAGTAGTGTGAGTACAAGTGTAGTGATCAGCCTTCTCTTTAGCTCCTTGATGCTTCCCTCACATTCTTCCATCCAGACATATTTTACCCCTTTCCTTGTTAACTTAGTTAGAGGGATTGACATTCATGAGAATATTCTCATAAAACATTTGCAGTACCTAGATAATCCATGAAAACTATAGATTTTTGTGACACTAGAGGGCCTGGTCCATTCCTCAATCGCCTTTGTTTTTGAAGGATCCACACAAATTACCTCACTTGTGATCACATGTCCCATGAACGTGACTTGTTTCATCTAAATGTCACACTTTCTGAACTTGGCGTACGACTTCTACTTTCTCAATGTCACCGACACAAGTCTTAAATGTTCTTTATGATCCTCCTTCCTCTTGAAGTAGATGAGAATATCATTAATAAACACTACCAAAAATTTGTTGAGGTAATGTCTAAAGGCTCTATTCATCAAATCCATGACGATTTCGGGGGAATTAGTAAGTCCTAAGGGCATCACCAAAAACTCATAGTTCCCATAACTTGTACAGAAGGCAGTCTTCTGAAAATCTACCTTCATTACCTAAACCTGATGATATCCAAAACGAAGATCCACCTTTGAGAAGTATTGAGCTCCTCTGAACTGATCGAACAAGTCATCAATCCCAGGGAGAGGATACTTGTTCATTATGGTGATATTGTTGAGATCCCGATAATTGATACACAATCACATTGTTTCATTCTTCTTCTTCACAAAGAGCACTGGTGCACCCCAAGGTGATGCACTAGGTCGTATAAACCCTTTGTCCAGATGCTCTTGCATCTGCTTCTTTAACTCCTCCAGTTTAATAGGAGCCATCCTATAGGAACACTTCAAGATAAGAGTAGCTTTGGGTATGAGTTCAATTGAGAACTCTACCTCACGATCCAGGGGAATTCCAGGTAACTCTTCGAAAAATACATCACTGTATTCCCTCACGATGGGAATTTCTCCAAGGTTGGCACTTTTCTTTAGCTCAACCATTTGGGTGAAGTATGATTCTTCATAGGGAATCAACACCGAAACCATTGAACGATTTTTCAAAGGAGATTCATGATCTTTCTTGCATTTGTAATGGATAATGGGATGGTTCAGAATATGGAAAGATATTTCATTTTCCTGATAGTTGATATGAGCTCTATATAACGAGAGCCAATACATTTCCATTATAGCGTCTAATTCCACCAAAGTATGTTTTACAATATTTACTGGAAGAATCTTCCCACATACGCCAATATGATAAGATTCAAACACTTGGGTTGCAAGGATTTCAACACTTGGTGTTTTTACAGATATCACTACTTCAAGGTTTCATGGATTCGATTCTATAGTTATAGCAAAATGGAAAGATATAAGGTAATGCGTAGAACCAGAATCAAATAATACTTTTTCCATTTTTGAGTGAAAAGGATGTGTACCTTGTATGACATCATTATCATGCTCCACCTCCACAGTAGTGATGGAAAAAGCCTTCCCTTGTTCCTTTGTGTTTGGTGGTTACTGACGTTGATTAACCTTAAGAACTCGAGGTTTAGTGAATTGGTTTACATAGTGCCCTAGATCCCTACAGTTGTTGCATTGAACCATGAGTGGTTCTCTCCTTTCATTGGATAAATTATCTTTCCTTTTCATGTCATTTCGACACTCTTGAGAATTGTGTCTTTCATTCCCACACTTGAAGCATTTCCTCATCCCTTTGAGGATGTTCCCATGGTCTAACATTCCACATTTTTGGCATGTGGTTCGTTGAGTTTTCTTCCCACCTTTATCATTAGATCCTCCAGCTTGAAACTCCATCTTTCATTTCTTATCACCAAATCGATTGGTCCATTCTCCAAACTCCATCTCCACTTTGAGATCACATCGAACAACTTCTTCATAACTCCCAAAGTCTCTAATTACAAGAGCCTTTCAAAGGTGTGGTTTTAATCCACTAAAGAATCTAGCAATTTTTCTATAATTAGCTTATTTAGCTTATTTTTGTAAATAATGGTATTTCACTATTCATAAAAAATTCAAGTATTTCAGAAAAATCCCAAAAATTTACCCCAACCATTTTTTGACATGTAGAATCAAAAAATGGAGTCCATTTTTCCAAAATAATTCTCTAAATATTATTAATTTAATATTTAATTAAAATCATGGTTTATTACTAAAAAATAGTTTTAAAACATTCATTTACTTATTCTAAAATATTGGTATATCATACTTTCACTTGAATATTATTTTTATACTATCATAGCTAAGGTTACTATTAATTAGGGTATATCACTATTCATAAGGGTATTTTACAATTCATAAGGGAATGTTACTATTCACTAAAAAATATTTTTGTTTTATTAGACTACAAAAATCATCTTGAACATAACCGTGTATGTTAGATTTTCAAAATTCCAAACACAGAAGTGAAAAACTTATGTTCAAAGGTCACTTATCACTTAGTAGTTCATTATTTTGTGTTTTAATGTTATTTTATGACATAATTATAAGAAGGTAATTTCCACTGAAAAACCTTGGGTTGTTACATTCACCTCGCTACGATAGTGCCGAGTTATATGTCCATCTATTCTACACATTTAACATTCCCTACTCACAACAACGAAGTTCCCCAAATTATTTCTCCCATATTTTTTTCATGTGGAATGTTGGACATGATTTTCTCCACTTCACTATTCAATATTACTCCCTAATATTTGGTCTATATCCCCATTATCTTCATTTGACCAGTGTAACCATTGAGTCTCTCTAAACTTCTATTTAACCTTCATATAACTCCATATTATCTCATCATAGATTCCATAGAGTTTATTTTTTAGATCCCTCCATAGGTGTGTATTATTCAACTAAATAATCTATCACCCCTTCCCAGAAGATTCATAATAATTCTATAAGTGTATTGAGAATGTCCTCTAATGTTTATCTCATACCTTCCCACCGATTCATTTTCTTTCTGCATTAGTTTGATAAATTTCTTCTCTAATTTCATTCTCATCAAATGGGTGAAATATTTATTAAAAAATATTCCCTTAAACTCTTACCAATCTATTGAATAAATATAACTTCTTGGGAATATGTTTTTAATCAGTTTCCACCACAATTCAGCTTTTTTCCTTTAAGTGATATACTACCTGGGTGACTTTCTCTTACTCTGAATAGTGGAGTAAAGAAAAGATTTATTTTATATATATTATCAATTTTTCAACAGTCAGTGGGTCAATAAATCAACTAAAAGAAGTTGGTTTATAATCCATTAAGGATTAAATGGATTGTTGTACCATTTTAGGTTAGTCTAGTATGACAAAATGATTTATGTTATTATTCACAACACAAGGTAGCTAAGTCATAATTCTTAGGAAGTTTTCCATTTGGGAACCCATTGAGGACCGTAAGTGTATCTTTCATTGTGTAAATCATTTATATGGTTCCTCTAATATTGTTCCATTTTTTAAAATATGGAAACAATAGTAATAAAACTATTTCATTTAAGAAAATTATAATTCTAAAAGAATTTTATTTCATGAAAATCATCCATAAATATGCTATTTTCATTAAAATTTAATTTTCTATATATCCTTAATAATGGTTCATAAAATTATTATGATAAAAAAAACATATCCACTGAAGTGTCAAACGAGGATGTGGAAAGACTCATTCTGTTGAACCAATTCCCATTTGAGTATAGATTAAAGTAGAGTTTTGGGTGTTACCCCTAGATACATATATTCTAGATCCACGTCCAATTTTTCGTATCTAGAAATAAATATATCTTATTAGAAAACACTCACCTAATACATTACTAGGATACCAAGTTTATTTATTTCATTTAATCATTTCAATAGGGTTATTCCTAAAGTCATAAAATAGTAATTTCTATAAATAACCAAAATGTACTTTGATACCAACTATGATATCCAATATTTTTATCACATAATATTTTATTACATGGTACATACAGAGGATATTTTGTTATATAGTTTCTTGGAAATAAGGAAAATAGTACATGAAAAAATAAATAATTCTTTAAAAAAACATTAATGGATTCTTAATGGGTTCATCATAAGTAAATTTACTACATATCACATCATGGTGATATACTTCAAAGGAAAGTGGTTGTCATGAGGCCTAGTTAGGGAATTTGAAATGGAAACATTTACATGTGATCATGAAGAAGAATAAAAAAATGATGTATATAATTATTGAATAAGAAAGATAACATGAGGCATATCATAATAACCAAATTTTCTTTTGATCCAAATACATCACAATAAATCATTTCATTGGTAACTAATTCAGAATAAGAACAGGTTTCTTATCAACATCATGATGTTTCAAAAGTTCTTAAATACATGATCATTATTTCATTTTTATCCAATGAAAAGGAGTGTGGGATTCTTAAATGTAAATCGTTGAATAAAATGAAACCTAATTAAATCTATTTGAACACCCCTAGAAAAGAAAGCGGTTCTGGTATTCATGAAAAGAAAAGAAAATTCTTAATTAGAAGAGATAAATTTCGAGAAGTAAATTTGGAAGCATAACAGGAATAAATTAAGGTAATAAAAAATTTTAAAATGAGAGAGAACAAGGTTATACCATTTATTATACATAATATGGAAGTATTAGTAAGATAAAAAAGGTTAATATAATATTGTAACCAAAATATTTCAATGAAATATAAAAAAATATGTTCTTGAATTGAAGAGAACAGAAGGATAATTTTATTACCATGAAGAGTCACACCTAGATCTAGAAGAACATAACCATTTATGATTTAGGACACCTTGGGGGACTACATGGGAAGAAACAATAATAGAAAATCATGGTGTATGGATTTAGAGTGAATTTAAAATGACAAATGGGAGTGTATTTATAAGAAAATTAGAGGATATGTTCAATAATTTACAAATATATGCCTTGGAAATCAATGTTTTTTTAAAAGAAAAACCATTGGATCACACAAGGGGTTTCTCATGTTTTTAGAAATTTGGGGCATTTTTAGGATATTTTAACCCAAAACAACTGATAAAAATATTATATTACTTATTTTTCATGGAAATGTATTTTTTCCTAAAAACAATTTTTTAAATGTTAATGTTTCCATTTTAGAATTTTTTAAAGTAAATTATAGGAATGGAAATTTATTATAATCAATTTAAATACTTGATATTAATAAAATAACATATTTATGGTCTTAGATTAGGGTTAATTAGTTATTACAACATTATGGAATACTTATGAAGTCATTAAACATATAGAAAAACCCAAACTATATTTCTACCATTATTGAAAAATAATATATTTTAGAAAATTCTCATATTTTAACCAAAACCTAATTTCAACATATTGATTAAAAAAAGATATTTAATTTATCAAAATAATTGCATAAATAAGATAATTTTACCTTTTAACTATATAATACTTATTTATTAACAAAATAGCAGGTTGAAATACTTAGTAAAACGTTATACACATAAAACATTCCTAGGAAATAATAAAATGATTTTATCATCTATATCTAAAAAATTATTTTTAACAAACTATTTCATTAAATTGAATTTTATGAAAAATACATTATTTTATCATAAAAATTTTATAACTTTTAGATAGTAAAATTTATGTCAAAAAAATACATTTATTCAATTTATCTTAATTAAACATATCTTTTATTAAGAAAAACTATTCTTAAATTAGAATTGATGGAATACAGATTTTATTGCTACAAGTATTTAAACATTAAGAAACTAATTAATCAACACATAACCCCTTACAGTAGCCCTATATGACCTGTGGGTAAGGCGTGTGATAGTGATAAATTTTTGGGGTAGCTCAGTTAACATTGACCGAGTGGTAATTTACACTAACATGAACATCTCTCATAGGTGATTTCATTCAAGCTTCACTTATTGAGGCTTATCCAGGGCTTCATCAATGGGTAACCCCATTGATGATACCTATATCCCATGTTCTGACAAAAGGGATTCATATGGTATGGTTCTACTAGTGGAGGTCATCACTTATACCTTATAAATTATTTAGGATTTTATAATTATACTTATAAACACTAATTATAACATTAAAATTAATAAAAATAATATAGTTCCCAATGGTCATATTATGAAACAGCCATATAACAGTCATATCCTGATGGTCAAATTTCCCTATATACTTTATAAATACCCCTTAATTATTAAATTGATATGATTTTATTATGTATAATATAATGTGACATACATTTTCAGGAATTAAATATCATTTAAAAAGTCAAGGTCATTACATCATGCAAGGTTTGGGGAAGAAAGTGCTACATATTTTTTAGAATTTAAGGCCACTCAAGGTATGTTTGTTACTTATTTTTCTAGTTTGGGTTGCTTCCCACCAGAAGGTGCAGGCATAGTTCCAGTAGATTCCCTTTGGACTCAATATTTAAGACAACCATGGTTTCCCTCTCTTTCTTTGTAGATTGGCACCTAACCTCATTTTTAATATAAAAAATAATAAAGTTATGGTTATTCTTAAAATAGGTATTTTTCTAATGGTAATGAATGTAATTATATGTGTGAACCATTTTAGAGTTATTTTTTGTTTATTTTCTAGAAATATAGGTTAGTAAATGCATAGTTTAATTATTAATATTGTGAACTGAGAAGTGTAATATGTGAAAAATGAAAATTGGAATGAGATATCAGTTTCCATTATAAATAGATATGGGATTATTATTCATAATTATTATTGTCTATGGATATTTTACTCATGTAGGATAATAATTATTAAATTATAATTAAAAACTTTTAATTGTGTGTTTTATATTTTATAGTAAGAAAAATAATCTAATTTTGATAAAAAAATTCAATGGTGGAGATTATTGAGATAATATTATTAGAGGTGATTACTAATACCAATATCTTGTTTAAGTATAAAGGATACCTATGTTAATGTTCTTGTTAAGTGGAGGTAGTTGGAGTGACTGGATGTCAGATGAATGTTATATAAACTGTGTGATTCTAACAACAAAAAAAGAATTTTCCATGATTGAATCTTATTCATACTTATGTTAATCACATTGATCTATATGAGGTGACAAATAAAGGATCATTGAAGGAGGTTAGAACTGATAAAATTCAACTTTTAATGGATATTTAGGGTTTTAAATAATATCATGTGATAATGGATTCCATCATGTCATGATATTTTTGTATATAATTAAAAAATGATGAATCCAAAAAAGGACACTCAAAATAGAAATGTTCATTCAATAATGTTGTTTTGGAATATGAAGATATTTGAGAAATTCCCCAATGAAATATGTTTTACACTATAATAGGAAATATATGATTTGTCTTATAAAAACAAATTAGTTGGGTAACTTGAATATGTTACATGTGATGTGGTGTGGTATGTTAGACTATACCCAAAAAAAATCTCAAAAG
Source organism: Viscum album (assembly GCA_963277665.1). Lineage (NCBI taxonomy): Eukaryota > Viridiplantae > Streptophyta > Magnoliopsida > Santalales > Viscaceae > Viscum > Viscum album. The sequence continues at coordinate 2,098,041,483 of OY728125.1, forward strand.
CATATGGGGTTTATATATAGTTAAAGAATCTTAATAGAACATATCAATAATGAATTTTATTTCAAAGGACATAATGAGATTGAAAAAGGATTTTTCAATAGTTAGAGTAATATATATAGACAATTCAAAAATAAAATTTTATATCACAATAAATTTATGGGTCATGTCAACTTTTTTGTCATTGGACGATGATTATCAATGTATAAAATTCATGTGATTTGATGATGTTTATAATTTCGAGTACCATTAAATAATCAAATTTGATCTCTGAAATTTATAAATAAATCATGGTAAACCATAAAGTCATATTTTATTCAATGAATTTAAATTAATTCAAAGTATTTTATAGGATATATTTGTGTTATTTGTTTGAGATTAAAACAACATTTCAAGAAAAATAATAATGACATTTTGTATAAGAGTAGAGAGTGTGAGGGAGAATGTTTATTGATTATGTAATTATAGTATAAGAATATGAAATTGATTTGAAATTAAATTTTTAATAAGAGAGAGAATATTATTTATTCTTACCATATTAAATAATAATTAGTTTCATGGTTGGAATTATAGAGTAATAAAAACAATAAATATTTTATTATTTTCTATACATGATGAAGACTATATTGTTTTTCATATATTATATTCTCGTGTCATTTTTATGAGAGAATATTTGAAAAAAATTTATGATAAGTAAAATATAAAATTTAAAAGGATAAAATATTCATGATTTTTTTATCATTTTGAAACTATTAGGTTGTATAATATTGCATTTTATTAGATCTTGAAAATGATTTTATCTATTCGATTTGAGTGGTAAACCATTTAATTTCACTATTCCCATATTTTTATTGTATTTTTAGTTATATTTTAGAATTTTGAATAAATTTTAATCACTCTAGTAAGTGTTGATTTTTTTCCTTCTTGGAAAGTAAAAGGGGGTATATTTATTACCAAATTCACCTCTCATATTAGTGAATTATGATATTCTTTATAAATTTCTATATAGTATAGATATGATTATTTTTGGATAACAACCCAATAATTTTTTTATCTGTCTAATGATTCATTTCACACTATAATGACTTTTCCAAAAGAAAAATACTTTTTACCTCATTGGTTATATTAAATAGTGTTATATCAGAATTTATTATTTCAAATTAATAATTAAAAATAAGTTTTTTCCAAAAAAAATGTTGGTAAAAAAGGAATTTTCCTTTAATGGAGGGTGTATTTACATGATCACTCAAATTACAAATAAATTCTATGATTTAAAAGGTACTTGTTGTTTTTGTTGTTGTAATTTGATTTCCGAAGGGTGGTTTTTTCTGAACCATAGTTGGTATTTTTGGTACCAATTAGATAATTAAAACATGAAAATCCAAAGTAGATGGAGGTTAAATAACCCATGATGATAGAACATTGAATTTAAGTGAGAACCACACAAGAAAAAAATATCTCTGTATAATTTAAAAAACATATATGTGATAGAGTATATGTAATACTATATAGATTTATATTCAATATCCTGATTTCATATTAGATATTAATGAAAAATTAAAATCATACCAATATTTTGTGTTTTAATTTTTGAAGAAATTTTTATCAAAGAGCATTGAGTTTCTAGTATCATGAATTGTTTTCAAATAATTGGCTAGATATATGAGTTGAGATAGTTACCCTTATATTGAATATATCACTTTAGAAACTTATGTACTCATAACAATGAGTAGTGGTTCAATTTTTAAATCATGGAATCATCTATGTATTATTCTTAAGTGTAAACCATGGTGGAGAACCATGTAAACACGCTATTTTAATGTTTTTATATTAAAATATTTTAGTACTTTAGTTTTTTGATTGAAAAATATATGTTATTTTATTCTTTATTATCTGAGAGCTAAAAATATTGGAATGTGGTTACAACAAGTAAATAATGTATTTCCAAAATGGGTAATAATATATAATGAGGAGAACCAAAATTGGACTTTAGATAATCAAAATTTAGAAGATTATAATATGATGATTTTAAAATCGGTAAAATTGGTAGATGTGTCCATACTCTTAAGATATTCATAAAATAAATTTTTTTACTATCTATGCTATGGGATGAACCTTTTGTGTCACAGTAACAACAATAGAAATGAACTCCTCCTTTATGATTGGGTTGTTCTATTCTCTATGAAAAATCTTCCATAGTGACCATTATTGGGGTTTTTCAGAAAGATAAATCCCTAATAAAATCTTGAATGATTGGTTCAACACTATATTATATGTAGACGTGAAGGGTTTTATCATTTTTGGGTAGTTCCTTTGTATTTTGAATAATGTATGCAACATTATCACAACCCTGGAATTATAAAAATGGTTTGGAACTATCTTACTCAAAAGAGTGTATCATAATCTCATTAATAAGAGATATTGGGACCTCCAATACTATACTAGTCATCTTCCATGGCATGAATTTTCTCATCAACGGTTCTTCATGATTTTACTTTGCTGATGAAAGGGTCTCCATGAAACCATGTAGTTTGTAATCAGGGATTCATAATACTTAGTAATTTTGGTGTCTTGTTGGGGAAAATGGGAATCAAGATATAGTGGTTGGTTTATCAGTTATACTATTGGATGAAAATCATTTGGTTGTAACATCAATGTGAAATTAAATTCCTAGGGAACTGGTTATAATTGATATACATTTTATTCTGTAAAATATTATAGAAACACAACATCCACTTGGTAATACTACTTATAAATATGAGGGAATTAGAAATAATTTCCTTTTAGAAGAGAATCGCAAGTAAATATATAAATATATTTTTTAAATTAATGCATTTTAGGATAATTAAATCATTTTTTGTATCTAATATTACATTTCCCACTTGCTTTTGGAATGGCGGTGTGGTGTATGCAATATCAAATTGACCATATAATGGAATAATATACCTCATTTGGGATATTATTACCTTGTTTCAGTTCATCCAGTAGATTAATTAATTTGTTCATAAAATCAATCCATATAATTTTACTAATTAAATTTATATTTCTGTCCAACTTGTGAATGAAACCACCTTTAAAATTGAGATTGAATGACTATTAATAATATTTAAGGACAATACATACATTTACATCATCTTTAATGAAACACATGTGAAATGTTTATTCTTAGTTCAAAAATAATTTTGGTAGTTATATATAGTTTAAATAAAATTTTGAAGCATCGTTGAAATTTAACACCATATAGAATACTTGAGTGGATCTTTTGGATCATGTTAACATTAGATGTACTAAGATTGAGGTTTCCTAGATCCTTAATATATGATTAAAAAACTGTCTCATTAATAATCGAGAAAATGTTTTATCATATTTTCAATATGGTATGGAATCTAGAAGTAATGGATTTGACATAAATTTTTTCCTAACCATAAAAGAATAATGATTATAGTGGAGTTTAAGATCTCTTAAGTGAAATTAAGGTTATTTTAGACTTATCTATTTTAGAGGAAGTCTAAATTTTTATCCATAAGTTTAAGATTTACATCAATTATTTGAAACTAGACTACAGTTAAATGTCTTGGGAAATATTTAGTGTGGAAATAGTGTTTACGGTCTCCTAGTTAGATATCATTTTACACAAGACATTAATTCACTGTAGGATGGTTTAATGATCACACAACTATTTATGGTTTCATATTAACACTAAATATTAATCTATAATTTCATTATATCAAAGAAGGATTAAGGATTATACAATGGTATAGGGTCTCCCATGTAGGATTATGATTAATCTATTGTTTTTCCATCACGGAAGACATAAATGATACAATAGGGTTTAATTTCACCAAATAATTAAAAAAAGTATAGTATATTTTCATGCCATTTAAAAATGACTAAGGGTTACACATGGGTTAAAAATATCATTATCAAATAAAAATATAAATTTTAGTTTCTTCCCATCGAAATATTTTTACATGTTACATTGGTTTAAATGTATTCAAGGAAGACATATATTTAAACTAGAGATTCCTTTCATCATGGAATGATTATGTGTTATGTAATGATTTAAGGTATCCCATGAATATATATTGTGACAATATAGTGTCATTCCATCTTTTAATTTTTATTATTAATGTTGGGGTCTGTGGGATCATTTTAAAATGTAATGTTACACAAGAGATTCATGTTATCTAGGATGGATTATATAACACCAAAATAAATTTATGGTATGTTTCTCTTAAATATATTATATTAATTAGATAGACTATACTTCATAAAACACTAAATTTATCTTAAAAAAAACTTGGTTATTTAGGAGATAGTCATAACCTATCCACTAAACTTAAAATTTCAACTTCGGTGGTTTTAATTTTGAAAAATGGACATACACGATTTCGATCAGGGGGATATTTGGAGTCTAATAGAATGAACATAATTTTTAGTGAATAGTAACTTACCCATATGGTTAGTAACATAAAATTATGAATAGTAACTTACCCTTATAAATATTAATATGTCCCTTGTAAATTTTAACCTTTCCGAAGAAAGTATAAATAAAGTTGGGCACCTTAAAAAAGAAGATGGATATTTTAAGTGTTGGTATTTCTAGATTAAATAATGTTTTTAATTAAAAATTCAATATATCATATTTAGAAAATTATTTCTGAAAAATGGAGTTCATTTTTGGATTCTAAATGTTGAAAAATTGTTAGGGTGAGTTGTTGGGATGTTTCTAAAACTTTTGAATTTTTGATGAGTAGTTAAATACGATAAATTACGATAAATGTGAAATACTTGTTTTATTACATAATAGGTGATTCAAGGTGGATTTAATCCCACTTGGTTCGAACTCACATGAAATTATTACTATTTCGGATCACATGAATTAATACTATTCAAAGTATTGAGTAAAAATATTAAAATAATGGTTAAAATAATGTAAAATCCCTCCTCCCCTCCAATATATTATCCACCCATCACCCCCTCTTCTCCCACACCAGTCAAGCATCATGAATTTCCTAAATAATACTAAAATATCTCCCTAATCTCCTCCCCCACTTCTAATACCTACTAGTCTCACTTAAAGTCCAAAAAAGGCCTTAAGTAGATTCTCAAAGAGGAGTAGTCAAGAGGTGAACCTCTCTTCCCTTTTCGTTCAAATTATTTCACAGGTTCCATTCTTTTGTTTCCCTCCCCACACCTCCCCACATCTAAATGATATGATAATTACAGTAACTTACATGGAATGTAATTTTATTATTCTTAAGTAATATTTAATCATTTTCTATCTTTCCACCATCCTCTTACAATAAAAATGAAAATACCGTCCGAGATGTGTTAATTTATCACATTCATGGATTGTGAGTTTTCAATTTATATTACTATATTTTTGAGTGGATATGAACCCTTTGTAGTGTTTGAACTATATCATAATAAATTTATTTTACCATATTCAATTTTCTGTAATCCTTACACACTAATAATGTAAAATAATAATACAAAACAAGTTCATTATGCACAAAACCGCAAAGTTAATCCAAGCGTTTGTCAATAACTTTTTTCTAATGGGTCATCCTCAAGGTATATAACCCAAATAAATGTAAGATCATTTATAATATCACAAATAATATATATTAATAATTCTGTATGTTTATCCACATTTAAAACCAACTTCTATTAATTAATACAAGTAAGCCGATCATGAAAACTATGGAAACAGATGGTTCCAAAACAATAAATTTAAACCTCTTAAACCCAAAAAAGGGAATGAATGAATCAAATGAAGTTTTCAAAAACCAATTAAATGTTTATTAGGTTCATGAAATATTAATTAATTAATCTAAAAATGATTATTCAGGTCATTAAGATCAATCGATAACACCTTCATGCATAAGGTAGGGGATCATATCTCTCAATTTTATTCAAAAATTCCCCATATGTTGTGTCCTTTTATTTTTTATTCCTTATGTTGGGGTATATTTTCACACCCCCATACTACCCTTATGATATATAAATTATGGGATACCCCTTTACCTCTCATTAATCCCTCACAAGAACACCCGTTACCATTCTAAAATGTTTGTATGGGGTTTCTTATCTCACTTTTAATTCCTCGAGATTTCCATTGTTTGAACCATATTTATTAAATGTGGTGTATTTTTTACTAACATTTGATAAATATTATCTTGATTATTTTTATATAAATGGTATTTGTCGAAACATTTTATAGTTATTAATTTTAGTTTCATAAAACTCAATTGACTACAATGTGGTAAAATACTTTGTCTCAATTTTGATTTTATTGTCATTTATTGGGTATTGTGAACCAAATATTTCTTATTAGGTGAATCCACTTACCATTTGGGATAATTTATCATTTGTAATTTTAAATATACATTATATCCATACTCAGGTTTCATGGATATGATTATTTTCTTGTGTTGTATATAATTAAACATACAATTTTTATTTTTAATGTTGTTTTAATTATGGAAATATTGATTAATATGTATTTTATACTCTATATGGATATTGAGAAAGAATATGTTACATATATAAAATATATTTACAAATAATTATTTGGACTCTCAATGATAGGAGTGGCCTACTATAACCCCTCAATGCATCGACTAGTCTCATTTGAAAAATTAGTTGGTAACAAACACTTTGAGTTTGTTTCCAAAAATAAGACGGGGTTCTACCCACAATCATAAAATGTTTCAAAGATATGGTGGTATAACATGCCAAATAAAAAACATAAAATTAGTAATCATTCTCTTTATTATGTTTCAGTTATTACTATCCATTAGGTTTTCACTATGAAAAAATCTATGGATGTGGTTTTATTATCAGTTTAATAATGGTGTGTGTTTTTCATTTATTCATTATGCCATATTGACTATGAAATTTTGATTGAGATCCAATTATTTTTTATTCAGGCTTCACCTATTTTTAACCCTTAATAAGAATTTTAGATCACCCCTTTTATTTTTTTATATTCAAGAGTTTATGAAGAGGATACCATTTAATGAGTTTCCAAGGATGCAGTTTATTAGTTTTTGTTATGTATTTTATTTTGTAACCTTTCTAATTCTAATATGAGTTTAATGTATGTATGTAGTTTCTCCAATACTATTTAACTAATCTTTCCTTTATGATTACATTCCTCTTAACTATTCCAATTTAATAAGTTTTCTCGCTAGATCCGATATTTTGGGGTTGGGGTGTTTCATATTAACTGTTTCAGATGTATATAATATCTTCTAGGATGAATTTTAGTTAGAATATATTTTTCTCCAGAAGAAAGGATGTTGGGTTATAGAGGATTTTAATGTTTAAGGTCAATGAAAATGGATTCCAATATATAATAATAATGTAAACAAAACCCCATATGGATTGAGTTTACAATTTGATATTCCTTACAATAGGGATTTCATACCATTTAATGTTTTTTATGATGACCAATAGTTCACCTTTTTTGGTAGTGTTGTAATGGAAATGGTGTCATGTAATTTTTGTAAACATTAAATCACATATTTTGAATAATATTCTAATTAATGGTTTAGTTGAGGGATTATATATTAGTTGGCCATGAATGGGGTTCCTTGATAGAATAATTATGTTATGATATTGGTATTGAAATAAATTATTGGCCATAAATTATCGACTTCCTATATAAACCTAATTTGTATATAATAGGATTAATCTAGAATAATAGCCTCTTTTAATTCAAATAGATTCATGTATTAATAGATAAATTAGAGGGGGGGGGGGGTGGTGAATCAAAACATGAGAGGTGAAAATAAGTGGGACAAAAAATAGTCTTGTTTGGAATAGGTTTCTTTATATAGAGGGATCAACCCCTACAGGGTTAGACGTGTGGGTATCACAATGAAGGAATACATAAGAATGTATTACTGTGTTTTGAGTTCGAACATGGACAGTTTGAAAGAGTTAAAAGACCTAATAGTTTCAAAAATGGTACTTTGGAAATGATGTAGAATTTATTTTTAATTTATGTTCATTAAATGTATAAGTATATCCTAAAAATCAAGGATGAATCCCCAAAAAGATATATGATATTATCTCTAAATGAAAATAATATTTATTATCATGTTGGTATTAAATAGACCAACATTTTAAATCTAGTGAGAGGATTATAAATGCTTTGTAATTTACCATAACTAAACAATAGATTGTTTTGTAATAATCGGGTTCCTACCAAAATTTAATTTTATTGGGTTTTGAGTGTAATTCCTTAAAAGTGGCTTTTAGTACATTAAAGGAACCTGGAAAATTATTCCAATTGGGTGATATTATTGAAAAATAATGAATATTATTGATTTCCAATTTAAATATTTTGAAGGTAAATCATAAACCATATATATGATTTGTTTCAGGTATCATTTCAAATATGGATATGTGGTCATAGATTATTATGCTAGTTATTGTGCGAAAAAAAATGGCATAATTTTAGAGATCATGGTAATTGATGTTGGAATTACGAGGCACATAAATTTTTATGACAATATTGAATGAGTTGCAGCATTAAAGGGCCACATTGAGATAAGAAAGATCTCAAAAGTTCTAAACAAGAAGGAATTTTTTTACCAAAACTCATAATCATCCTAAAAAATTAGGGATCATCAGTAATACCTCTTAAAATATACATTACTAGTTTATAATGATTTATTTTTCTCAACATAATGGAAACTAATAAGGTCTTTGTGATGTGTATGTTATTTGAAAAAATACAATGTATGAATTCTGGAATGAGTCTAATGAAATTTCTAATGAGTATACCTATGTACGAGTGTAAAGAATATAAAGGATTTAAATAATTCATGTAAACATATATTATCATTAAATTTATTAAAAAATATATTGATTCATTTATTTAAATTAAAAATGAAATTTTTATGAACCTTGAAAATGAGGGTTCCATGATTGGGAATGTAACATATGATTTTTTTTGATCAAAATTCCATGCCTTTTTTCATGTTTCTTTACTTAATATAAATTCTTTAAACATTATCATAGAAATATTTATGAGGGAAAAAAAATATTTTTGGGAATAATAATTATAAAATAAAGTGATTTATAACACAATATTGATTTTATTATATGTTATCATCACATACTTAGTAGTAAATTTTTATAAAATTCATTTAGGTCTCTATTAATACATAACCATTATTTTTTAATATACAGGTAATAATTTTTTGAACTATGACTTAAGTCTGTATTCCTAGGTGAAACAAGAAAAATATCATTTATAAAACAAGGTAATAATCATAAGACACTGCTAAGGTATAATTAAAAACGACTTATATAATGTTATAAATAATAGAGTGAAAATAATTTCCTTCACTGATGTATATTGTGATGAACCTATAAATGATATTAGAATAACCACCAATGGAGAATTATTATTGGAAAATTTTATGAATTATAAAGTGATTGGTTTTTTTATATATATTAGGAAATCAAAATCAAAGATGTTACTCATTATTATAAAGAATAAATATGGATAATGAAACATCCCATGTAAACTGGTAAAATTTTAAAATAATATATTTATATTCTCTATGATAAAAATAGTATTTTTAATCATTATATGACTCGGATTGTCTGAAAAATGAATCATTCCTGAGAAATTATGTTTGAGGAAATTAATGTGAAACTATAATATATTTCTCCTGATGATCATATAGATTTACAAAACACTTAAATTTGAGTTATTTTTAGGATTTCTTTTTATAATATATTTCTCTTGATGATCCTATATTTATCTAGATGATCATATTATAAGACGATTAATTCTTATGAAATATCAATGAGCTTTATCTAACATCAAAAGTCTCATAAATTTTATTCTATTTTTACCATATGAATCCATGATCCCTTATGAATTTATTCTTTATATAGTGATTCCATTAAAAATTTATGAAATTATACTTTTATTAATATCATATTTGGATGTTAAAAAGGATTAATTTTTTCAAAAATTAATTTCTATAATGTAAAAAATCATGTTAGATGATGTTAAGAAAATTCTATAATGTTCCAAATATCATAATTAAAATTTCATTCAAGAAACATGAATAATACATGATCATTACATCATGGTGAATTAAAACACTAATTTAGAGAATATATTTGAAAATTAAAAAAATATTTTCTATTTTCGAGAATAATTTAGATTTTGATTATGATAATGAATTAATGTTTTAATGTTCCAAAAATTAGAATAAAACCTTATTATAATTCAATATAATGTTTTGAAGTTTGATAAAATTCCATTGGATTTGTCTTATGTTTTTTTATAGTATAATAAACTATTTCATTACATGAGTAAGTGAAAAAAATAAGAATCAATATTGGTATAGTAGAATGGAAATGTAATTTTAGCTCGGGGTGTTTGAATCTAATGAATAATTTTTAGTTTTTTAGTTTTAATTTTGAATCTTGAATGACATTACTATTATTTTAATCACTTTAAGAATAAAGGTTTTGTTGAAAATTGAATTATGAGAGAATGATCCAAACGAAGGTCATAAAAAAGGTTTTTGGTATGTTTTATATGTTGACAATTTAAATTTGATATATTTTTTTATTTTTTATGTGGTATGGGAAATAATTTAAAATTTCAACTTAGTAATTTACTAAATGACATGAGTGGTTGATGTGCCTCATTTACAGGAAATGCAGTTTCTCTATAAGAAATAATATTTCATCATGACAAAATTGATGGATTTTAAATTTAAGAAAGGTATGATGTGGAATAATATCCTTTGATTTTATAGGATATATTTTCATTAAAAGAACAAAAATTGTTTGAGTATATAGTAATGGTTTTATAAAATCGGAAAGTTTGGTCCGACCTGAGCATAGTGTTTAGAGTTGTGAAATAGAAGGATAAGAATACCCTCTATGGGTTCTCATGTTGTTTGTAGGAAAAGGTTCAATGTATTTTCTATTAGTTGAGTTTTTTCTTTAATTCATCTATATAATAAAAGGATTTTGAGTTCATTAAATGAGTATGTTCATGGGGGAAGATATTTCATCAAATTTGATGAATCCGACAACTACGAAAGGCCTTATTTTGGAAGATGTATGCATATTCATTAAAATATTTTGTAGAAAGTGGATCATTAAATATCTGTGTGTGTATTGTTAAGTATGGGTGTTAATATAAAATATGACCCAACCACTTTTATTAATAAAATTATATTAATGGGAAATATATATCATGGGATATCAATTTACTGTAGTAAGGTGTCATCTATCACAATGAGGTGTGACCATATGAAAACTTGTGTGTGACACTACCTTAATTATTTTATTCCACATAAAATAGGAGGGATATTGATACAATATTTTTTATAGAATCTAATTTCAACCTTTAATAGGGGTTTATTTATAAATCAATATGAAATTTTATAAATTAGGCAAAAATGGTTCACCCACATCCATGCATATCAATTTTATTTTCTAAAACATAAAATTGGAATCAAATTCAAAGGTTCCACCAATAGATAACCTATTTGTGAAGTATTGTTAATGTAAACTCCACTAATATAAAATTTTTCCCCACAATTTATTAATATTATATTTATCATAGAAATAATATTTCATTCAAATTTTATATCATTTTTTTCTTGATGTTTTTAATTTAACTGCATTTGGATTTATATCCATTAAATGGGTTGATAAAACGATAGTGGTTGATAAATATAATCCTGTGGAATATTTGAATTCCCAAAATTAAATTTTATATCTTAGTAAGAGAAGGTATTTACCATAGTGATAAGGTTTTAAATATTTTAATATTTTAGGATAAACAATTATGTAATTTATATTGAAATGTTAAAATAAAAGAGACTAATATTTAAATTTAGAGTTATAGTATTGATGTTACAATGTAAATTGTGGATGGATTATTTGACCATTAAATACATTTAATAAATAATATATAGAGAAAGATTATACATTTTGGAGAAAAAATTAGATTATATAATTATAATGAAGGAACTCATTAAATAATTTCCTAATATTTTTGATAAAAAAATTTAACTCTTAACGATTGAGACGATCTATCTTTTTATGTGTTACTCAATATTAAAATTTCCAATTAAATTGAAAATAAAATATCTTTACTAAAAATGTGTAAGATGATATGGATTTTGAATCCATGAGAAATTTGAATTATAAATGACGAATAACAGGAATATTTAGTTGAGTTTGATAATGAATAGCATAGAGATAATGGAACATATGGATTATTTATCATATCTATATAAATTTTCGGAATGGGAAGTGAATATATAAAAGAAAAATAACCTCAAATATATAAAATTTAGAGGTTTTGGATAATATGTATTCAATATTCAAAAAAATAAAAACAATGAGTTTGATGCTGATGAAAATGAAAAAATATAAAAAATGGTAGAAAGAATAAAAACTATTAAATTTATTTATCAGATGGAATGAAAATATTTACAAGGATAAAAAATTTATTAATAATGATAAAATAAGTACTGGAAGATAATTCATTTGATAGATTATTTGAAAAGGAATCACTAAAAGGATTAAAAAATATAGAAAAGTGGTAAAGATCCATACAAAGAGCATATATAGAGATTTTAATTATAGGAAATTCATCATGAAATTTAAAAGATGAATAACTAAGGAAATAATTTCCAAAATTTGATGTGAATAAATATAATGAAAATTAATAACCTCTCAAAGGAGTTACAGATCATACCAAACATTTGAGGATGTTCATGTTGAATGGTAATGAGTATAAAAATATCTGAAGGATCTCAAATAAAATATCACGATCAAAATGTTGATATGGGAATATAGGAATAGAAACATTTCATAGCTATCCATTATTGAAAAATAGTGAAATAATATATCAAAATACTCATTAAATTCAAGGCTCAATCATCCACATTAGCTAAGATTCAGAGTACATTAATTTAGGTTAAATTAGCACATGAATCAACTTAGAAAATTTAATATAGTTTTTATAATAGTGGTGGTCCAATTTCTAAATATGTACATGTATGGAGTAAAACAATATGGAGATAAAATATCTTCAAAATCTACTATAGAATGTAGAATTCATTAAATATTAACCACATTAAAAAATAGGTAAAATTATGGATAATCTGAAAAGAAAAGGAAAGAATTAGGAATATAAATTTCAGAATGGAGTTATGAAATTTTTAGGGAAGTAATGATTCAATGGTAGTTTGTCGTATTGTAGTATTTTAAAACTAAATACATGAAAATAGATTTAAAATATGTATTTACCTAGAATAATTCATCGATCACAGTGGATGTTATAATGTAGAAAAAAATATTCTCTATAAAATGATGTTGTTATTTTATTCTATATATATTTTTATGTAAAAATTGATTTGAAGTATGATAGAAGTCTATTCCAACTGTGAGGGACTAGATAATGTTTTTTTCAAGTGAATGATAAGTATCCATAGATAGTTTTAATATAGTAAAAATATAATATAGAATTAATAGTAAAATTAAAATAAAATATAATATAAATAGGAAGTCCAAGAATTTTGGACATTTGAATATTCATCACATATGAGTAGATAAACCAAAATATTGAACAATAGTGATGATCATAAAGGGGGATGTAACATAATATAATTGTAATTATAAGAGAAAAAGGTTCTTGAAACTAATTATATTGACCCAAAAAAGTTTAAATAAAAAATCATTGTATTTTATGGACTTTGACATAATTTCCATAGTCTGAGACAACTATGTCTTGATGAAAATGCGATTTTAATTCAATAGAACTCATAAATTATCAAGAGTTTCAAAAATATAAGATTCGCCACAATGGGTGATTAAATAAGTGGGAAAATGTTTCAAATTAATAACCCGTACAACTTATTCTATTTTTGCATGTTAGTGATTAAAATGAGTTTTTGTAAAGTAATGCATTTCCATATATTATAAAATAATGTAATAAATGTTTATAAATAGGTGTTGTTGAGGGTCCTTACTAAACAAATAAATTAATACAGAATAAGTTTTTTACAAATTTGTACTATAGAATTTACCTCCTGGGAAAAACTAGAATTTTTAAATTAAATAAGAAAGACTATGGGAAATCCATTATTTAGATTTGTGTGGTCCTTCAAGAAAAATATTGAAAAAAATAATTCATTATTTCATTATCATTTTTTGTGATTAATCCTAGAAAACTTCTTTTCTCTAAATATATAATAATCTGAGGCACTTGTGATGTTTTACTATTAAAAAAACTATGTTTTTCAGGATCATAGTGTCTATTAGAAGAAGGTGATATCTTCTAATATAAAGGAGTACACATAATTTCTATTAAATCCATCTATAAATAGATTGAGTAAATCACTTGTATAAAACATCCTATACCCCCCAAAAAATGTTGTATCTGATAGGAAAAAAAGTAATTATAAACATGGAACAAACTATACAAGATGAAAATATGTTTTTTCATTTTTTATAAATAATATGTCTACGCTATTTCGAACATTAAAAATAGTTTTTTATTCATAAATGAGACAAACCAGACACAATCTTATAATTGTTACCAAAAAATCTATCTGTTAAATATTTATTGTTATTTATGTGGCCATGTAACATCATTATAATGAAGATAAATCTATAAATTCATGATGAAATAAATAAATATTCTCCCCATATAATAGGTGTAGGTTTCAATGTTGGACCAAGAGTGTTCAAATATAAAAAATATTTAAATCAATACAAGAAAATGTGTTTAATAAAGATTATGTTCAAACTAATAGATCACAAAACATGTCTATTATATAAAAATAGGTTGTGTAATTAGATGTTAATGATAATTTTGTGGTTTATGTAACACCTTGATATTTTTATAAAAGATATTTTCTTTTTTTTCGATTTCTTATGTTGTACGATACACTGAGATAGGATTACGTTATACACAACACTAGATTAGCTAGAAGTTTACATAAATCTATTACTCCTTTATGTTACAGAAAATTTCATGTTATTTTTATAGAATTAATTCCATTCAAAACCGAGTATAAGGGAACAACTAAATATTATAACATATTCGTTATAATGGAAAGTATGAATAATATTAACTTTCTTATGAAAAACTATTTAAACGAAAATAAGTGAATATATAAAATAATAAAATCAACATTGATGGATTTTATTAATGAATAATATATATAATATACTCAACATAATCTTTAAAATTCATCTTATATGATTTATAAACATGATATAAGAATAAATTCAATTGTCTTGGATGAAAGAGTATTTTTCAAAAAAATGCAATTTTGGTGCGTTTTAATGGTGAAACCATTTTAAATATAATTTCAGAACTTTTTTTTATATTAAATTTCACAAATTAAAACTGTAATTTTAATTTGGAATATAAAAATTTACTTTGGTTGAATTTTTGGTATTTTTTCAAATAGATTGCATTTTTTGATGTATGGTGAAAATATTGATTTTTATTGAAAACTTTATTTTCTTTTAAACCAATTGGATAGTAAAATTACGTATATATTAGTTTTAAATTTTAATTCATTATTTCTTTACCCAATTATGGTTTTTGGAAATGATTTATTTCTTAATTTATTTATAAAAAAAATTTCCATTTTAAAAGGGGAATTTTTTCCAAAAAGCACTATTTTTTCATGACATTTTAGCGATTTTATTTTAAATGTAATTATAAAATTTTTTATTTTATTTTAAAAAATGGATGTCAAAATTTTATTTAGGAGGTCCAAATTTTGTAAGTATGTCCCTTTTTTACCAATATGAATAGTAACTATGGAAAATTTTGTTACCACTGTAAAGAGTAAATTGGGTAATTTAGGTTGAAAATAAAATTATAGCGCCTATAAAATAAAAAAATTAGAATTTTTAATTAGATGAATGGATTTTGAATCATAAGATATAAGGATCTAAATTATGTCATTTAGAGGACACTTGTCCATGAAAATGACTTATACAATTTCTAAATTAATGAAAGAAACCTAGTGTCATTTTTATTATCTTTAGTATCTATTATGTGTCCATATATGAACAGATTGGTGGTATCGACAAATATAAATGTTAATTTTTAACTTAATAAACATATTTCCATAATTGATTTTTTTGATGTTTTTGGGCAATTTGGGAGGTATTATGGTATTTATAATATTCTATTTAATGAGTATTAAAAAAATGTCACATTATTGTATTAAATAATATATAATTTTTAAAATAATGACATACAGAAGCTATATTAGACTATAAATACTCATTTCAATGATTAAATTTTTTAAGGTATCAAGGTAATTTATTTTTAATTTTTCATAAATAAATAATTACCTTCAAATCTTATAAATTGATGATGAAAAAATTATTCAATTAATGAAAAACCAATAAAATAATTTCATTGATATTATAATAAATATTAAAATAAGAAAACACTTTTCCCAATATTACTAGTCGAGTATATCTCAACTACAATCATCCAAGGGTAGATTTAGTTACTATTTGAAGCCTTATAGAAAATATTGTGACACTTATATTATTTCATTTAATGTGATGTTAAAGTTGTCACATTCATAATTTAATAAGTATTACATTTTAAATGTTTTATTCTCGAGAAGATAAATTTGACAAAATTTATTCCTATGAAATCTAGTAGATTTATCTTCATCATAATTATGTATTAAATTAAAATGATAAGGTTTAAATTGATATGAAAACTTGTCCAAAACTTATTGGTTAATGATATTACAACACTATATCATATAATATTATAAATTTGAAAAATAATTATGTTTTTGGGTTTGTTTTATTTTATTATAAATTAATATTTTTGAGGATTTCTAAAGTGCCCCCACCTAAATTATAACAGGGAACAACCTTTGTCACAATTTTAATTCAAATTTATCTTTCAATCATAGATATCCACAACCATTTTCTCTTATTAACTTTTTTAGTTACATTAGATGGGTTATGGTCTTTTTCATTGACAAACTCTAGTGCTCTAAGAGGTGATTTAAAGGAAGCACATCGAAGAAGAGGTAATCTCCTCTACCTATTCTTTCAAACTTATTTTTCTTCTACTTCTTCTACATGAGTTGTTTCATTATAAAGTAATATATCCTATATTAATTATATAATGCAATTTTATTACAATTACGAAATTACTATACTCCACCTTCTATCCGTCCTATGAAAAATTAAATCACAACGCATGTATACGTATGACTTACCAACTATACGCTGTGGTGCAATCTGTTTTTCACTTCCACTATACTTAGATGGGTATAATGATTAAAATAATAACTATACATGATTATTACAACATTAAATTAATTATTAATTATTATGAACCATCCATTAAAATACCATTAATAAATATATGAATGATATCATCGCTAATGCGTACATACGACTTAGCAACTCCACGTCGTATTGTAATATGTTTTTCACCACCACCATACATAAATGGGTATTATTATAGAAATAATTAGTATTTATAATTGTTACAAAATTTTTTTGATTCTGAATTTATTATACACCATATAATCCAATACCATTTAACTAATTTAGGAATCACAACGTCACTCGTGCATACGTATGGCCTACCGTCTCCATGATGTAATGTGATTCATTCTAAATGATCTTCATGAAAGAATGATTATATAAATGTATAAAATTAATAAATATGGTATATCTTATGAAATTAAGTAACTATATCCTAATAAGGAGAACTATAATTTATTCGAAAAAACATTCATAAGAAGATAAATCATTTAATATTCGAATAACAAGTAACAATAAAATGTTTTTAACAAAAAAATTATAACTATCATGACCCGACATCACTAAAAGGAGGGAAGGGACATCAAATTTCTAGGACCTTATTTCTTTATGTTGATGGGGAGACAATGACCCTCGAAACCCGCCTTCAATAGGTCCCATATTGGCAACCAGGACCAAGGGTATTGAGTCTCACACAAAAATGGAAGGCATTACCCTTTTTATTTGAATAGGATCGAGAGATAAGATAGAAACCCAAACAATACCAAAGTTTAAAGTAAATTTAAGTCCAAAAGCAACCCATTCCCAAATGCATGTTCAATAGTAAATGATACAAGCCACAAAAAATCCAAAAGGTAATGTACCAAGAAAAATGAAAATGGAAACAGCAACTTCCCCAAGGTCCGAGCTAGTACGGTCCCGCATAATCCCTAAAGTCCTCCTAGAAACCTGAAAGCATTTTTAAATACGTAGGGTGAGAATAAAAGTATACCCAGTAGGGAAAACCAAAATCCCTCGTGCACAAGTGGGGAAGCATTCTAATACCCTGTGAGAAAAGAGAAACCAAATCACCTAGCAAGGAAAACTATCCACCCAAGCCTCACCAAGGCACACAACCCAAATAATGCAAGGGAAGTAATGTATAGTAATAACACATCGATACTTGGGTACCCCGTGCCACTTTAACCCTGGTTATTGAAGACATCCTATGAATCGAACCAATCCCACCATTCTCACCGTAGTCCTACTTCCAAACTCCGCCTACACACACCTAGGCCCAAACCTCACCACAGTCCCACTGCCAAACCCCACCCGCACACACCTAGGCCATAACCTCCATCCTTCCCATAGACACATGGGCCAAAAAACTATGCGTAACCACAATCGCAAACACCTGGGTCAGAATAACTACTGCCACTCCTGAAGACACTTGGGCTAGAACAACTACTACCAAACCCGAAGACCCCTGAGCGTCATCCCGAAGACACTTGGGAAACAACCTGTCTGCAAACACCTGGTCCAACCACCACAACTACCTAGTTTGAAGATTCTTGGGCTAATAATGGACTTCAGCCCATTACATCCTGCCCAAAGAGTCTTGGGAAATTCAGGAAAGGGAGAAGAAAGAAGCTAATAACCAACCACTCATAGGAGAGTTTAGAAAAACACCCTCCCCATTAAATGGGGTGTTCGACACTATGTTCTCTACTTGGGTGGGGCGAGAATAAGAAACATAAGAAATACAATATATGTATAGGTAACAGTCACTCATTCCAACCTTGTGGATCCAAAACCTAAGCACAAACACCCTCATTAATATTCATTCATAATGAAAAGAACAACACTCGCGGCCAAGTCACAACTCATCCCCAAAACCAATTCCCCATTAAAACCATTCTTGTTTTCTTGTTCAAGTGATCCCATTTGGATGAATACTACACTACTGGGAAACTAACAGGCACAAACACAAGCCAGATAAGAGAAACAACCAAACAACAATTTAAGCATTCACACCTGCTTCTCTTGAAACGTTACAAAAAAAGGGGATTAGTGAGATACCTCAAAGTACTGGAACCAAAGAAAACCTCACAAAAGGGATAAGTGAGATTCCTCAAAGTACTGGAAACAAAGCAAACATTGAGACACAGCCTCATGTCCCCAAAACTAGAAACCAACGATTTCTCAACAATAGAGGATCCCACCCAAGTTCATGTTACAACAGAGCAACCAAAAAACTTCAGATTCACAACCAACAACCATACCACAACAGAGGATCCCATCCCCATCCACTTCTTCCCATAAGAACCAAGTAGAAAAGCACACCTACTACCAAATAGAGTGGGAAATGTCCACGTTCAAGCATATCATTCATTAGGTTCTTCATTCTGTTTGTTAACTGGGGTGGTCACATAGGGATTCTTGTTTTACTGAACATCCATTTAAACCAACTGAGTTTAAGGGACTAACCAATTTCCATGTTACAATTATTTAGTGATTACAAAAGAAGTGGGTTTATTAGGACGCATGGAATGATGACCAATGAACATGATTTTCAGTGAGCACAAACCCATATAGTTCACAACACATATCAACATAATAGAGTACAAAAGAACATTGATTACACCCCTGTAATTCTTTAAGGTCAGTTCATTATCTTTGTTAAGTTTTTTTTCATTAATCACCACAGAAACAAAGAATACCCACCACGCATGATGCATAATAAGGATAGATGAAGGAAAATCCCTATTTGATTGATCAAAGATCGAAGTTCTCCTCCATGCACCTAGAACATGGAAAAGCACGACTTGTAGGGGAGGCACATCGGGAACTCCAAGGACGAGCAGAAAGACTCCAGCATAGGTGCACCCCAAGCCTCGAAAAGGGGAACTCCAAATGCACTAAGAAGTAAAGCAAGCCAGCCAAGAGGAAGAATAAGGAAGAAGAAATTCCAGTGCGATATATTGATAAGATCCTATTGTTAAGAGATATGGGGATTTGAACGGCTTTAAATTTGGATCGTGGTTCCCCATGCAGTTGGGTGGTTACACATGACGAGATTATTTTTTATTTTATATCCCCCATTGGGGAGGTTCCTCGAGATTTTTGGGTACTAATTATGGGAATTGAATGGATTTGAACTACTTAAAAAGGGTTAAAAATTCCCAAAAGAGGCGTTACAGGAAAAATGGTAGAAGAGAAACCTGACAAGGATGGGTGACACTGATCTGGCACGCCGATCGTTCGCACGCCTATCGGTCTCACGCTGGTCGGTCGCATGTTGAAATGATGTCCTACCATCGAGACACCACCCTTAGGATCCGGAAATTGGCAAACGGACGGACCGTGAGGGTCTGGGTAATCACATCAGATACCTCTCAAAGCATTCTCACCCTCGAGAATTTAAAACCAGACCTGAAGAAAGGAGGGGGGTCTGAACAACCACCCCGAAAGATACCTTTTAGGAGTGAACCTCTTCGACACAAGGGAACACCTTCCCTACTTAAGAAACCATGCAACATTTAAGGTTATAGCTGTTTAGTCATACGGGTTAGGGAGTTTCTTCCTCCATGTAAAGATACTATCCGCTTTGGGCAGCACTGACTCGCCCGCATGGGTTTAATCGCATCCACCTTATCGCGTCTTGATTGGGGATCGGGTTCTCCCCTCCCTGCATTCATGATTTTTCACACGCATCTAGGAAATAAGGAAAACCACAAATTCCATAGTTAAAAAAGTAAACTGTTCCATCCCACCCAAGTACAACAAACAGAAATACTCAAAACAGTTCTGGGTACTGGGTGGGCATCTGCGTCTCCCATTCCCAGGTACTTTCCTCAAGCCCACCATGCCTCTAAAACACATGAAATAGAGGAATGGTTCGTCCACATTGCACCATTTCCTCACGATCCTCGATCAACACTGGTTGCTCCAAGAAAATTTCTTCTTCTCCGATATCTAGCTCTCCCCAGACAAGAACGTTTGAGTCATCGTGCAAATACCGATGAAGCTGGGACACATGGAAGACATCGTGCACCCTTTGTAGCTATGGTGGCAACGCAAGCTAGTAAGACTCCTTGACGACCCGCTGAAACACCTCGAAGGGTCCGACGAACCTGGGATAAGGCTTACTTCCCTTGCCGAACCTCCGCAGCCCACACTGAGGGGAGACCATCAAGAACACGTGGTCCCTGACCTCGAACTCCAAGGGTCTCCTTCTTTCATCGGAATACAACTTCTACTGGTCTTGAGACGCCTTCATCCTCTCTTGTATAAGCTGCACCTTCTCCATCGTTCCCTACACCACCTCCGAGCCAAGGACGCCTGCCTCTCCGACTTCTGTCCAGCACACGGGTGAGCGACATGGCCTCCCATACAAGGATCTGAACGGATCCATACCAATGGTAGAGTGGTTTCTGTTATTGTAGGTGAACTCTACCAGAGGCAAGTGTCTCACCCAAGATCCCCCAAAGTCCATAACGCATGCTCGCAACATATCTTTCAAGGTCTGTATGGTGCGCTCTATTTTTCCATCTATCTGGGGGTGGAAGGCAGTGCTAAGTCGTAGCTGGGTTCCAAAAGCATGTTGCAATCCCCTCCAGACTTGTGAGGTAAACCATGAATCCCAATCTGAGACTATGGACCTCGGAACTCCATGTAACCACATCTCCTCATCCACATACCTTCGTGCTAAGGCATCCACTGTGCCCGAATCCTTGATCTCCAGAAAGTGGTCTGATTTCATCAACTGATCCACCACTACCCAGATAGCATTGCAGACTTCTTGAACCTTGGGAAGCCTTGTGACGAAATCCATCGAAATGTCATCCCACTTCCACTCGGGAACATCTAAAGGTTGCAAAAAGCTTCCTGGAACACAGTGTTCAACCATCACCTACTGACACACTAGGCACTTTCCTAAGAACAATGCTACTTCCCATTTTACCCCAGGCCACCAAAACCATCTCTTTAGGCCCGGGTAAATCTTGGAAACTCTTTGGTGCACTACTAGGGGTGACTTGTGGAACTCACCAAGAAATCTCTTGCGCATCGCCTCCAGAAGGAACAACTTCCCTCGGAAAAGCATCTGATTATGACAATCCTCCATCCACCCTTCCGGAGCATCTCCTTGGCTAACCCGGTCACGCATCACTTCACTCTCTGAGTCTCCCCATTGAGACTCCTCTACCTGCCATAACGGAGAAGACTGTACTGTCATCTGATACAGGAAACCTCTACCACCACCCATCATTGCATCCAGGTGTAGGGAATCCAACTCTTCCTTCACAATCTAAGAATTTTCTGACTCCCGAACCACATCCTTATGTTATTTTCTGCTCAAGGAATCAGCCACCACATTACCTTGTCCTGAGTTGTAGGAAATATAGATGTTGTATTCTTGAAGGAATTCCATCCACCTTCGCTGCCGTAAGTTCAGGTCCCTCTATGAGAAGACATACTTCAAGCTCCTGTGATCGGTGGAGACCATGAAGAGCTCCCCAACGAGGTAGTGTCACGACAAAATTAGTGCGAACACGACTGTCGCAAGCTCAAAATCATGGGTGGCATAGTTATGCTCATGGGGACGTAACATCCTAGATCCATAGGAGATAACCCTTTTCCACTGCATCAACACAAATCTGAGGCCTTTCCCTGAAGAATCATAGAACACCTCATACGTTTCCCCTTCTTCTAGAAACCTTAGCACTGAGGCACTATCCAACTTCTCCTTTAGATAGCTGAAGGCTGCCTCGCACGTCCCATACCATACGAATGCTCGATCCTTCTTCGTCAAAGCTGTAAAAGGTGCTGCAACTCGGGAAAAGTTGGGAACGAATCTTAGGTAGTAACCTTCCAGCCCGAGGTAACTACGAACCTCCGCCATGTTCTTGGGTGTGGCCCAAGAAACAACCGCCTTGACCTTCAATGGGTCCACTGCTATCCCCTTCTCAGACACCACATGCACAAGGATGTGAACTTCTCGCATCTAGAACTTGAACTTGGACAACTTCCCACAGAGTTGGTGTCATCGGAGGACCTATAAAACCATTCTCAAGTTATCAGTGTGATCCTCCTCTGATCTTGAGTAGATCAATATGTCGTAAATAAAAACAACTATGAACCGATCTTGTTACTTCCAGAATACGGAGTTAATGAGCCCCATGAACACAGCTAGAGAATTAGTGACGCCGCAAGGCATGACCACAAACTCAATGTGCCCATATCTGCACCTGAAGGCCATCTTCGAGTTGTCACCCTCCTTCACCCACAACTGGTGATATCCAGATCGCAGATCGATCTTATAGAACCATCCTGCCCCCTTCAACTGGTAAAATTGATCATCTATTCTTGGAAGAGGGTAACAATTCTTGACAGTCACCTGATTCAGTCTCCTGTTGTCTATGCACAGCATGAGACCACCATCTTCCTTCCTCGCAAATAAGACTGGATCAACCCACAGTGATGCACTTGGTCAAACAAAACCCTTCTTTATCAAACCGTCAATCTGAATCCGCAACTCCCGTAGCTCCGAAGGTGTCATCCGGTAGGGAGCCATCGAAATCGGATGAGCACCAGGTTGCAAGTCTATCCCAAACTAGATGTCACGTCGAGGGAGTAGAGTCATCACCTCCTCTAGGAAGACGTCCATAAACTCACTGATGACCCCTAGAACTTCCACCATATCTGCATCCACCGAATCTACTCATAGGTCAGCTAACAAAAAAGTGGAGGGGTTACCCTCACATGCTGCTTCCCGGGCAGCTCCGGTCGCTGATGAATGTCACCCATCGGCTGCCCAAGTATGAAAACACCACCCTTTTTCAGAAGAAGTAAATGACAACACATACAAAGAACAACCAGTCAATGCCTAGGATGACATTGTATGTCTATATCTACAACAATATAATATCCCTGACTGACTGATTTGGCCATATCAGTAGTCTGCATCCCCGATAAACATAAAACAAGTCGGTCTGACCTCTGAATGGTGTGATCAGCACCAGGGGAACTAGAAGTCTCTCAGCATCTAAACCCATAGCATGGGCTAGACTCAGTGTAAGAAAGTAGTGTAAAGCTCCTACATCAAACAAGGAATATGCAAGGGTACTAAGCAAGCTGATTGTACCCCGAATGACCTCTAGCCTTGCTGGAACTGCTACCTCCGCGATGTGCAACTGCCCACACCCAGCTCCTCTTCCTCTTGGATGTCAGCCACCTCCCTTACCATTCCCAGGTCGAGGTACCTAAGGAGCGCCCTGAGGTCGGCCTCATCCTGCAACGTCTTCCCCTAGTGGAGCAGGAGCCCGCTACCTCTACTGCTGCTGAAAGGACCTAGCTGGGAACTGTTGCTGCTGAGGTGAGTGCTGGACCTGCCCACCCCCACCATACTGTACTCTGTCTAGGCACTGATTCTGAAGGTTCCCATGGCTTCCACAGATGAAGAATCTCGGCCCTGGGCCCAAAAGAAAAGGGTGAGGGCTGGAAGTTCGGAACTGGAACTACTAAGGCCTACTCCCTTCTGGCCGAAAACTAGAGGGTCCTGATGTTGGAGGCCTGCTGCTGACGGCCTTCCCCTTTGACGAGCCCAATTGGATCCCCTCTCGTGACACTCCTCCCAACGTTTGCATCTTCTCCACCACTTTAGCCTTCTTTTTCACCTCTAATAATGTCGGTAGGGTGAAGGGAGTAACAACGTACTGAAGAGAAGGTCAGATTGCCTCCTCTAAATGTCTCGCTCGAGAATCCTCATCCGAAAAGAGGTCCGGAGCGAAGTGAAGGAGATCTTTGAACTTGATCCCCAACTCTCTCACTGACATACTCCCCTGCTGGAGGGAGAGTAGCTTATGCCTCTTCTTAGCCTTCATCGAGGAAGAGATGAATTCCACCAGGAACTCTATCTCAAAGTCTACCCATGTCACCTCGGCCACCCTCTTCTCCCCAAGATAAAGCATCCACCACTGACGTGCTGCTCCACACATCTGGCTTACAGCCAGAGGAACCCAGTACTCTGTTGAAGCACAGATCAAGCTGAAGGCTATCACCAACTCCTCTAGCCATCTATCTGTCTCCATGTTTGAGATGATGCCCTCATACTTCCTGAGGGTATGTTGCTAAAAGGCTCGAAGCATCCTCTACCACTGATCATCCTCATCCTCTCGCTCGGTCCTCTGTTGATCGGCCAAGACAACCTCCCAGGCCTCGATCAGCCGCACTACTCGTGGTCGCCTCCCAGGTTCCATAGCTGCAAGTTAAACAAGGAACGCCTTAGCCCGAGTAGGGTAGAATATTGTTCTTAAATTTTCTTAGACATATTTATCTATTTTGAATCCCCAAGACACCCATGAAACACAAGAAGACAAGCCATTATGATGCATGTACCTTTACTAGGGTCTCTACCCTGCAATCAGTGTAGCCTTACTTGGTTGTTCTGTATGTCCAGAGTCCTTTCATTTTATCACAAGGGGCCCTAAAATCCCATGTCCTAGCCAGCCTTCTCTGGCCTAATTCACGCACCAAGGTCACCCAACACTGTTTCCCTACCACCCCATGCAATCCTCACTGTGCCTGACTTCAGACTCCATCCTATCTCTCAACCTCCTCTGAAACCATTATTTCACGACCCGCCTTCACCAAAAGGAGAGAGGGGACAACAGTTTTCCAGGCCCTTCCTTCATTAAGTTGAAGGAGAGATAATGACCCCCGAAACCTACCTTCAATAGGTTTCAGAGTGGCATCCAGAACCAAGGGTATAGAGTCTCACACAAAAATGGAAGGCATTGCTCTTTTTATTTTGATAGGATTGAGAGATAAGATAGCCACCCCAACAATACCAAAGTTGAAAGTAAAGGTAAAGCCAAAAGTTACCCATTCCCATATGAATGTTCGACAGTAAATGATACAAGACACGAAAAATTCAAAGGTAAAGTACCAAGAAAAAGAAAAATGACAACAACAACTGCCTCAAGGTCTGAGCTAGTACGGTCCCGCATAATCTTGGAAGTCCTCCTGGAAATCTGAAAATTGTTTTATATACGTAGGGTGAGCATACAAGTATACCCAGTAGGGAAACCAAAATCTCTCGTGCACAAGTGGGGTAATATTCTAATGCCCTGTGAGAAAAGAGAAACCGAAGAACCTATCAAGGAGAACTATCCACCCATGCCTCACCAAGGCACACTCTCCAAATAACGCAAGGCAAGCAAAGTATAGTAATATGAAATCGATATTTGGGTACCCCGCACCACTTTCCCACTGGTTATTGAAGTCATCCTATGCATCAAACCAATCTTTCCATTCTCATTGTATTCCCACTGACAAAACCCACCGGCACACACCTGGGCCTGAACCTCACCGAAGTCCCACTTCCAAACCCCGCCCGCACACACCTAGGCAATAACCACCATCTCGACCGCAGAAATTTGGGCCAAAACCACCATGCTTAACCCCACCCACAAACACCTGGGTCATAACAACTACTGCCACACCCAAAGACACCTGGGCCAGAACAACTACTACCACGCCCGAAGACACCTGGGCCTCATCCCGAAGACACTTGAGAAACAACCTGCCCGGAAACACCTGGGCCAACCACCACAACTACCCTACCTGAATATTCTTGGGTTAATAATGGAATTCAGGCCATCACATCCTGCACGAAGAGTCTTGGGCTATTCGGGAAAGGGAGAAGAAATGAGCTAATAACCAGCCACTCATATGAGTGTTGGAAAAAACACCCTCCCCATGATATGGGGTGTTCGACACTAAGTGCTCTAATAGGGTGGGGCGTGAATAAGTAACATAAGAAATACAATATATGTATAGGTAGCAGGCACTCATCCAAACCTAGGGGCTCCAAAACCTAAGAACAAACACCCTCGTTTCTATTCATTCATAATGGAAAGCACAACACTCACGGCCATGTCACAAATTACCCCCAAAACCAATTTCCCATTTAAACCATTCTTTTTTTCATGTTCAAGTGATCCCATTGGGATAAAAACTACACTACTCAGAAACTAACAGGAACAACCACATGCTAGAGAAGAGAAACAACCAAACGAAAATTTAAGCATTCACACCCGGTTCTCTTGTAATGTTACCACAACAAAAGGGGATTAGTGAGATACCTCAAATTACTAGAACCAAAGAAAACCTAAAAAATTGATACCTGAGATCCCTCTAAGTACTAGAAACAAAGAAAACCCCGAGACACAACCCCATATCCCCAGAACCTGGAACCAACGATTTCTCAACAATAGAGGATCCCACCCGAGTTCGTGTCACAGTAGAGCAACCACACAAATTCAGATTCAAAGCCAAAAACCGTACCACAAAAGAGGATCCCAACCCCGTCCACATCTTCCCATAAGCACCAAGATAAAAAAAACACCTACTACCAAACAGAGTGGGAAACATCCAGGTTCAAGCATATCATTCATTAGGTTCTTCTTTCTATTTGTTAACCGGGGTGATCACACCGGGATTCTTGTTTTACTAAACGTCTATTTAAACCAACTGAGTTTATGTGACTAACCAATTTCTATGGTACAGTTATTTAGTGATCACAAAAGACAAGGGTTTATTAGGACACAAGGAAAGACCACCAACGACCACGATTTTTAGTGTGCACAAGCCCATATAGTTGACAACACACATCAACATAAAAGAGTACAACAAAACATTGATTACACCCCAATCATTATTTAAGGTCCGTTCCTTATCTTTTTTATGATTGGTTTCATCAATCCCCATAGAATAAAAATCATACCCACCCCGCATGATGCATAGTAAGGAGAGATGAAGGAAAAACCCTACTTGATTGATCAAAGATCGCTGTTCTTCTCCACATACCAAGAATAGGGAAACGAGCGACATGAAGGGGAAGAACGTTAGGAACTCGAAGGATGAGTAGAAAGACTCCAGCATATGCGCACCACAATCCTCAGAAAGGGGAACTCCAAAAAAAACTAAAAAGAAAAGGAATCCATCCAAGAGGAAGAATAAGGAAGAAGTAATTCTCATGCGATATATAGATAAGATCCCGTTGTTACAGGATATGGGGATTTTAATGACTTTAAATTTGAATCATTGTTCCCCATGCGGTTGGGTGGTTACAGATGATGAGATTAATTGTTATTTAATATCCCCCATTGGGGAGGTTCCTCGGGATTTTTAGGTATTAATAATGGGCTTTAAATGGATTTGAACAACTTAAAAATGGTTAAAGAGGCCCAAAAGAGGCATTAAGTGAAAAACTATAGAAGAGAAACCCGATAAGGCTCGGTGACACAAATCGGGCACGCCGATTGGTCATGCCGATTGGTCGCGTCGATCGGTCGCATGCCGAAATGTCGTCCTACCATCGAGACACCACCCTTAGGATCCAGAAATTGGCAAACAGATGGACCATGAGTGTCTAGGTCATCACAATAATAGGATCATATATGATAACATAAAAATGAATATGATTCTAAAATAATTCAATGAAATTATTTAAATAATTATATAAGAGGTTTAGATTCATAAAAAATAAATCTAGAAATAGGTGAGGGATAATTTCGAAATATCGTTATTATCCAAGATTGTTTATAAGTAAGTATTTAATAGGGTATATTTATCACCCACGCCCATGTATCCAAAGTATGTAATATTATTTATATTATTCTAGAGTTTTTTTAATGTCAATTTTATCATTTTTTAATGTTTTATTTAATGGTAACTTTCTTCATTATTTGATAAGAGATACTTTTTTAGTTTTATGAAAATTGTGTGAGGATAATTTATTTTTAACTTATACAGCATGAATGGTTTTTTTATACATTCATAACACCTTATTTACTTGAATTTTACATTACAAAATTTTATTTTTTTCAATTAGATTCTTTTATTTTAAATTTTCAAGGTATTTTGCAAAAAGAAAATGTTTTTGATAAAGAATGAATATTTTCCTCCAAAATTATTTTCACATGTATTATTTAAATTATCTTCCATCTAATTTGACATTGTCTACTTGGGTTTTTTTCTATGACCATTATTAATATGATTTTATTGTGTTTATGATGTAACGATATTGATGAAATCCATTTAGTATATATATATTATGATGGAATGATGTTTAAGAAACCCATTTTATTCCTTTAGTTATACTATGAGGAATTATTTGTGTTTTTGTAGAACACAAATGTATGGATTTCATTATGTGATGGGTGGGACCTATATGAACCTCTAATGCATTGGTTAAAAATTTATATCTCATGAGATAGACATGAATATAACAGAAATTAAATCTATTTTAGTAATAAAGGGTTGAAATGACAAGTAAATCTGATTCAGTAATGCAAGGCTAGAACGAGGAGTGAACTCGATTCAGTAATGTAATTAGTCTGCAATAATGGTCATGTAAATGAGCCTAGGATAATAAGTAAATTATTTTATATGATTATGTGTTTTAAAAATTCCATGTTTTATGCAAATGGTATTTTATCAATGTTGGTGTTACTTTATGATTTATGCCTTACGTATTACCAAGATTTATTTCACGACTCATTATTTTTATATTCAAAATTTATGTTCATGTATTTACATTATTATGATTATTTTTTGTTTGATGTTCTCTATAATAACCCTTACTAAGAATTTGAGATCACAATTTTTATGTTTTCTTTTCCCAATTATATAAAGAAAGGTTTTAGGTAGGAAAACTAAAGTGGAAGATCTTTATGGGACATGTTAAATATCATTCACCAAGTTATAATAATGTGTTGAAGTTTCCAATGACAGTAAACTAATACAGTATTTGGGTGTCTATTTCTGTAATGTATTAAGTATTCTAAAAAAGAAAGGTAATTTTCATGTTTGTTATGCTTGGGTCATTAGAGTTTATGTGGAATCAAATATGACCATTGATATAGAATATTACAAAAAACTATACTGAGGCATCAATAACTTGTAAAAAAAGTTGATATTTACAATATTATAGGCCTATATGGTGACCCTTTCCAAACAAGAATATGTTTTATTTTGGAAAACAAAAATAATAATACTTTACAAGTAGTGTCTCAAACTATTTATGATTTAATTGGGTATAAAAATTAGATAATTAAATTAAAAAGGAATATAATCAAAATTTGAAGTACTCCTCTTAGGGGATGATAAAAATAATTGGAAACAAAGACATATTTTTTACCATGTATTTTTTTAGAAACAAAATGAGTGTGAAATGTGAAATCATACGGAATAATGAAATACTATTTAATAATGGTTATCCATATATAGATGCATTTCAATTTGATGATATCATTTCCATAGTGATAATACTTTATATCATTAGGATTTGTCATGTTTTTAGATTCTCAAAAAAATTAAATGATATTCCAAATGGATGAAGAATATATATTCCTTAATGGTGTACATGACTAAGTGGTTTATATAAAAAAACCTTTGGGTTTTATCCATGATACTACTAGGGAAATTGTTTGAAATATTATCAATGTATTGTTTGAATTAAAGCATCCTAGAAGAGGTCGATATTACCAAAAGGATTCATTATATAGAAGATTTAAAAATTTCAAAGTAAATTTTGATAGTAAAATATTTTTTCAGGATAATCCATAGGCCTATATATTTTTATATTATTTATGGAAAAAAATTGTTCTTGTGAAAAAAGGAACTTTCTATGGATTTGTTCTAATTAAATTATTACAAATTTTGAAATTTATTTATTGGGATTGATCATCATATTCATTTGGACTATAAAAAATCTATTGGATTATCATATATTTATATTCCTAGAAGAATATTTGATAAAATTATTATAGAAGCTTTAAATTGAAGAAAATATATGGATTTCTAGTGATATTGATGTTTATATTATGTTTTATGATGATAGGGATTGAAATTGTGTGAATCAACGGGGAAATTAAAAATTAATGTAGAAATTATATACATGGATATTTCATGACCAAAAATAGTATTTACTATGAAATTAGGTCTATAACCCTAATATTTTATGAATTATTTTAAATATATTTTTTAATATCTTGTGATTCACACAACCGCATGTCTTAATTAATTATAATGTAGTAACCCATTGTCATTATGAAAATAAATTGGTGGATATGAATAGAAATAATTAAATTATTAAAATATTATATTTTATACATATATGAAATAAATTAATTAGTTATTGAATGATTAGATATTCAAATTAAAAAATAATCTGAACATAAAAGAAATGATTGTATGAAAAACAATTTTTATATGCACAATATGTTTTTATCTTAATAAATTAAATTAATCACTATTGGTAATTTATTTTAATTAAATTTATATATTATAAACTCAATTAATTTTTAATCATTTTTTCATTTTTACTATTCATTCCATATAATTAAATCCATTTTATGCTTAAAAAATATATATTTTTCTAAAAGAAGATTTTTTTACTTTTTTGAATTAATTTCAAAATTATATTTTTACACATTAAAAATGTATATTAAAAAAATTAACTTAAATTGTGGAATCATTATTTCCAATGTATCCTAGAGTGATTTTGTTTTCAATTTTCTGATAAGAATATTACATTGATGAAATATGAAAAATACTAATTTTTATTAAAAATCTCCTTTTAATTAAAAGAAATTAAAAAAGAACCATTTTTTTTATTATTTTAAAATAAAATTATATAAATTTTATTTTTATAAATCAAATTTATGTCATTGGAAGAAATTTTATGTAGACTTTTGATGTAATAAAATTTTTTAGCTAAGAAAAAAATTTCTTAGGAAACCCACTTTTCATCATGCTTACAGGATTAATTTTATACTAAATTATAAAACTAGTATTGATTGAAATATGTAAAATGCATGAAATATTTAGAACAATAATAATAAATATTATTTAAAAAATAATTCATAAATTTTGTTCATAAATAAGAGTGAAAATAGAAAAAAACTGTTAACATGTTTAAGAATAAAATGCACTTACCAGGGTTTTAAACAAAATATAAGGGTTTTATTGGGAAATAAAAATGTCTAAATCCATTTATATGGCCATATTTTGACATTTTACAATATTAATTTCGAATGAATCTCTAATTCACATAATTATTCTTTATGAATAATTTATCTATTTGAATTCTCTTATGAAATTCCCATGTGGGTCCCCTTTACCACTTAAAAATGGACACCTCCTCTCTTCTTCTATACATAATTCAATATTTTTTCAGATTGGACATTACCTACCAAAAACCCTTTAAAAATATCACTACCCATGACTTCAAGAAATTTTTTTATCATAAAACCATCATATGATTGAATTATGTGTAAACATAAATTTTTTTTTCAGAATAAGAGGTATTACACTTAAACCAGTGTTTTAATTTTATTTCTTATTCTAACTCCCTTAAATTATAATAAATTATTCTGAAATAATAATACCACTATCTTCCAAAAACTGATATGTTATAATGTTTATTCTACAAACTATATCAGTCTTCTATTCTATTTAATGGGAAATTAAACCATCAATCATGTTACAACAGACTACCCCTTCAAGGACCAATATATTTAATTTTCATTCAACACCTATAACTTCAAGAGATAATTATTTATTCAATTTTTATAAATATTATATTTATTATGTATGTATAATCTTGGAATTATTATATCACATCTTCCTTTCTACCTTCCAATACATCATAAAATTATATTGTCTTTCATGCATATGTGGTGAAAAAATCATCCATGAAGAGATAACCTCAACCAGTATGGTATTTTGATATGTAGCCAATTTGTTTAAACTTGAGATGGAGGTAGAATTACTAGGATTATCTATTGACTAATCCCAAAATGACCTTCAACAAGGGAATCTTAAATGAATTTTCTGATGGAATAAATTTAAGTTTGTGGAAATTACCACTCAGGCGATGTTACTTGAGTCACCCCATGAATCTTCCACCACTACAAACCTTACCCTTAGGTCATATGTTAGTGTTATAAGTGGTTATGTGTTGATGTATTAATTACATAATGTATAATCCCTAAGTATAAATAATATTAGTGTTCCATCAATTATCTTTTAAGAACGGTTTTTGTCAAAAATAAAATAAAATGAATTTGATAAACCGATCTTTCATATTCATATAGTACATTTGAGAAAAGGTTTAATTATTATAATAATCTAATGTATTATAAATAATATTTATTATATTTAAATATTATGATTTAGAAACTATTATTTAAAAATAAATGTTTTTTTTCATGTTTCGGCAATTTTACTTTTCATTTTCAATCTACTATAAATTTTAATTAATGAGTATTTTTATATTTAAAATTTAAAATTATATTATTTCCATAATTATCAGGATAAAATAAATATCACTTTTGAAATGATCACATTTAAATTCGGCCAGGTTGAATTTATGAGATCTTTCTAAAATAATTAATTGTGTAATGAAAAGTAAAAATAGAGTTTGAGTTTTTATGTATGTTCAAAGATATCATAATTACATCATAATAATGTAATAAATAATTAAACACAATCAAAAATATATTAAATTCTATTTTATACATATCTTGAATTTTTATATATGTTAATAGATTTCCAAATATATATTTTACTTTCAAAATTCTAAAGTGGAAACTGTAAAAATAAAAATATTATTTTGTGAAAATATTAATTTTACTTAGCTAAATATTAAAAATTAAATGCTTTCAACTATTTTGGTTTAAAAGAAAATAAAATTCATCCCAAGAGCCCAATACCATTGGAAAATTCCATGGAAAATCTCATGGGTTTTCATTTACCACCAACTTGGTGTCTAAGGCCTAAATTTATAAATTAATAAACAAATCCCCCACTTTTGATATAGCTACCAACCCATTTCTACATTTTAATTCATTAAAAATTTTTCCTCCTTGATAATATGATAGTTTTACATCCCAATGAGTCCTCCCAATATGTATTCAATCCCTCAAGTTCCCAATCATCATGTTTATGGAACTAACCTTCATGATAATGGAAATCTCCACTTCTCTTTTCCAATCAAGTTTCTTCTTTGTGTAGTATGTATTTAAAACATTAAAACTATGTTATTCTATCAAATTTATTTTATAACTTTAATTAATTATGAGTATTTTATTAATGGGCGACCCATTCCCCTCATATTTTTAATGTTTCCTGAAACCATGTTTTATACCGGGCATGCTGCTGATTTTACTTCTCAAAATTTATCTCTCCTCCTACAAAAATTACATTTTATTATGATTATATGAATTCAAAAAAATCTTTTATTTCTAGTTATATTCCCCAAGATGTAAAAATGATATAATTTATTCTTTAATTAACATACATAAAACCTGAATTCCCTTTCCCTAGGTTATAAATTACATAGAGATCATTTCTTCAAGAAGTTTTTAAAACAACATGATTTTTATATGAAACATGTTTCTTATATTATCCTTAATCTATTTATGAAATATATTAAATGGTATATTTAGGTGAGATTAATTACAAATGTAAAGTTTTCACCCTTATATAACTCTAATTCATTGAGAAAATGATTTAATCTCCAGATATGATATTTTTTGTTACATTGGGCAAAAAGCATCCTAATTTTTATGACACATGGTTAACAAACATGGTGACTGTAGAGACCCGAAGCTTATCGTACATGGACATTACATTACTTTTGCGGAATACTTAGTACATAACAAAAACACACACACAAGGATCGTAATAGTTTAGTGTCTTTGGAAACTCGGATCGTAATCTTCTAAACGTGGCGAAAGATCTTCAATTTTTTTAACCTAAAACCTTTCTTTATATCCTGGGGAAAAGAAAACATAAAAGGGTGAGCTCAAATGCTCAGTAAGGGTAAACAAAGGAAATATCAATCACATAATTTTCATAAGAACATAACATTTTTTGGAAATCGTAACCTGCAAAAGAGAGCATAATTTCATAACATGGGATAAATCATAGTAGTGAAATGAAATCATAACTTAAAACATTACTCATTGTGGCATACACACATAATCATAGAGAATCATTTCTTGTTAGTCAAGACTCATTGCCAAGACTATCTTAGTGGACAAAGTCCCTTTCTGAATCGAGTAATCCTCGTTTCAGTCCTGTTTCACTGAACCGGTATAACCTACCATTCCAGCCATGTCTATCTCATGAGATATAAAATCTTTACCCAATGCATTAGAGGGAGATATAGGTCCCACCCATCTTATAATGAATCCTTTCTTATGTGTGCCACATAATCATAAACCATACATCATAACGTAACCGATGTAATAAAAATGGGATTCTTAAACAACATGACATCATAAAACAATTCATATAAGATAAAGGAATTCATAAAAATATTTCCATCACAACATAATCAAATCCATGTAATAATAGGGATAGAAACAGAACCCTTTATTATCTTAGATGGAAAATAATTTTGATAAAACACTTGAACTTCATTCTTGAGGAAAATATCCTTTCTTTTTCAAAAACATTTTACATTTCTTAACATGTCATACAACTTTAAACTAAAAGAAGTTGATTAAAAATAAACTTGAAAACTTTTAAAGGAAGCTTCTTGGAAATAATGTTTTAAAAATCCATTCTTGTCGTATAAGTTAAAAAAAACATTTTTCGTACTTTTGTCGGAAATGTCAAAAAGTACCTCGTACGGAAAAACGACAAAAGATTCCTTTCATATTCTTTACTAAAAACTCACCTAAGGGTAAAATTGGATTTAAACTATTGTAAGTGGATGGAAACAATATTACATATTGAGGGAACATGGATGTAGATGATAAAATACACCCCAATAAATACTTACGAATAAACAATCTCGGATAAAAATGAGATTGTGATATTTCCCTTACCTTATGTCCGACTTGCTTTGTAAGTGTCCAAAACTCCTGTATAATGATTTAAATCATGTTATTGACTTATTACAGAATCATATTCATTGTTATGATATCATATATGGTTCACTTATGACATTATATTACCCGTTCTTTTGTAAATTCCATGTTAAAGAAGCGTTTTGGGTAAAATCGTTTCATTTATCTTAGGTGTTTTGACATGTTGTTCTTGACATCACTATTACTTATATCATTATTTACTTACTTCCAGAATATGATTTATATATCATATATATTCAGTATATATATATATATAATAGATAGATAAATAAAATGAAAAACACCGTTCATGGAGACGGTAGTCCGTACGTACGTATGAACGCTGTTTTACTTTCCTTATTGTCTTGAAATGGAAGTAAGTAGATGACATAAATATATATATACATAAATCCAGTAGCTTTATAATGTCATATATTTCATTATTATTTCTTATATATACTTTATAATCATTCTTAAATGGTTAACATGGAGAATGAATCTCATCGCGTCGTGGAGACGGTATTCCGTACGTACGCACGAGCGATGATATCATTTCTATAAATATTGAATTGAATTGGAGTGGATTATACAATATATCAGAATCAATATGATGTTGTAATAACTATGTATAGTTATTCTTTACACCATTATACCCATCCATGTAAGGTGGTGGTGGAAAATAGATTACACCACGGCGTGGAGACGGTATTCCGTACGTACGCACGCGCGGTGATTTCTTTTTCCGTAGGATGGATAGATGGTGAAATAGGGTTGTTTCATACTTATAATAACATATCAGTATATGAGTGATACTGATGTTATTACTTCATAATGAAACAACCTAAGAAGAAGAAGTGGAAGAAGAAATAAAGATGAAAGAATTGGTAACGGTAATTACCTCTTCTTTGAAGTGCCTCTTTGAGACCTCCTCTTAGGGCACTAAAATTGGTCTTTGAGGAAGACCAGAACCTCTAGGATGTTGCTAGGGAAGTGGATAGGAGAAATTGTCAGGGGTTGGCCGAGCTTGAGTGCTCAAATTGGTGTGAGGAGGAGGGGGAGGAGGTGTCCTTTTATAGGGGAGGAGAGGGGCACCTTAGGAATATCTCAAAATATTATTTTATATTAAAGTAAAAATCGGTTTATAATGGTTCCAAAGGGTCTTATTTCGAAGATAAGGTGGGGAGGGGTCGAAATCCTATCAACCAATAGAATTTAGACAAGTTTAGGATATTATTTCAACCTTATCAATTAAATTTAACTCTAAGTTAAATAATTTAACTTTTACCATGTCTTTTTGTTTTCTTTCACTATATGGTTAATAAACTTACTATAACATGGAAAACGAACCCCAACTTGTTTATTATTAATATATATATCCTTATCTAAGTCATTTGGCCGAACCTTAGATTTTTAGGAATACAATAACAATTAATAATATAATATTTGATTTAAAAACTATTTTGTGTCAATTTTGACACTATTTGATATATGATTTTTTTAAAAGTCATAACAGAATTAAATGTTAGAACCAAGTTGATTAAATCAACATTAATATATCATAGTAACCTAGAAAATTAGTGTAATTCATAAAAAATCTCAAATTACATTTATTTTGGTGTTTATAACATCAATTATGTCAATATTTCATTAATAAGATAATTACTGCATCATCGTTGTGTCATAAATAAAATAAATTATTTTATGTCTAAAAATTACAAATAAAATACCATCATGTAGGAAATCGTTTTAGATTTCTAATGAATATTTACAATCGAATTTATCCTATGTATAACCCCATATTAAAAATTATTTACTTATTAAACTTTGATTTTAACTATTTTAACCTTTCTTTAAATAAATTAATAATAAATGTCCTAATCTAATCCAAGTGGGCCTAAATGGTCATATTTTATTCCTATGTTTGTTTTTGGTCGAATTACATTTGTCCAATAGAATTAGGACATGTGTTAGGGTAATAGTAATATCATAATTACCCTTAGTTACCCTATTTACTATTAACCGCGGTAAAAAAGTAAAAAGTTACTATTCACCAAAAAATTATTTTCATCTCATTGAACCACATTTTAGTCCTTGATATTAACCGTGTCTCTCGGATTTTCGAAATTCCATTCACAGAAGCGGCAAAATTAAGTTTTATGAAAAATTCAGTTTTTTTAACTACCACTTAGTAGTTTCACTATTCATCAAAAATTGATGTTTTTCAGAACAATGCCAAAATTTCATCCTAAGCTATATTTCATATTCCGAATTCAAAAATGAAATCTATTTTACCAAATTCATAACATAGAAGTTGCATTAATTAATTTTATAATTAAATCCCGCTGTTAAAATAAATAGCGTGTTTTTAGGAAACAATATATATCAAAAGATTGACACTTGATTATGTCTTGTTTAAATGTGAAATTACAACCAATGACCAACATTGTATTAAATTGTAAAAATATATTCTAAATATACTTTAAAACCACTCAAATTAATAATTTATCACTATTAATTATTTCGATTAAAAAAGTTGTTTTTAATTATAATTTAGTAATTTTTCACTATTCATCAGAATATGAAAGTTATCCGAAAAGTACCAAAATTTCACTTTAGGCTAAATTCGATACTCCGAATCCAAGAATGAAGTTCATTTTGAAAAATAAGATTTACAGAATTTTAAAAAGTGGTTATTACTATTCATAACGGCTAGTTTTAATAATATTTTAATAGCACATCGTTGTTTAGTGAAACTCGGTATTGCGTATTACACACGCTATTGAGGAAGGTCGCGATTGCGTGTAATGCAAGGCAAGACAAGGATGCGTGTTGTGCAAGCTCCTTTTGGTGCAGCGTACAACACAAGACATTAATAAAATTAAAAAGAATATTTCTTTATAAAATCTTGGGCTGTTACATTCTACCCCCCTTAAAATGAATTTCGCCCTCGAAATTCGTCGGGGTTATAAATGGTTTACTATTCGAAAGTTTCTTTAATAGAAACCCACATCGTAAAAAGGAATATCAAAACCAATCTTTAAAAACAAAAGTATGAAACGTAACGGTTACCCAAATAAACTAATCATTGGGTTTCCACATAGGTGAAAATATGGATATGGAAGAGAAATCTAACCATCATGTTCTGATGGAGAGTGGTAGATAACATGGCTATGGAAAAGCCAGTAATCACAAATCCATAGATTTGTGATGATAT
The DNA here is from genome assembly GCA_963277665.1 of Viscum album. NCBI lineage: Eukaryota > Viridiplantae > Streptophyta > Magnoliopsida > Santalales > Viscaceae > Viscum > Viscum album. The sequence continues at coordinate 2,098,080,936 of OY728125.1, forward strand.
AAGGTACCATCTGATTCATCAGGTATAATATCACTAGGACAACATTTTTGGTTTTCAAGATCATTTCCCCTAAAGTTGAAAATTTGCTTAGAATAAATACTTACTTTATTTTGGTAAAATCTCACTTTTGTTCATGCCTTGAACAATTTCTACTTCATCTCTTAAATAAATGAAGTTGAATTTGTTATTTGTGAAGTGTTAGCAGATCATGTGATAGAATGACTGTTCATTCCATCTGTCTCAAACAAAAGGTTAGCAAAAGTTATTAAATATACATAAGTCATTCTATAGTGAGATTAATCATATATGGTTCCTAAAATGGACTTATACTTCATATATCAGGCTGCTTAATATAATAAAACTAGTTTCTACTAAACAGGGACTTCCTGTAGGCCAGTGGTGGGCGATAAAGGCCAGTTGCACTTCGGTTGTGGGTTCGATTCCCACATCCTTGTCCGACGCGATGGGCTGTCGCCCGTCCTGCAGGTTGTCCTTTTTCTAAAACTACGTTACTATAACATCCCATCAATAATATCTAAAATCTTCTATCCTTAAACAATACTAACTTATGTCCAACATAATCCATTTCAATCTTTAGGCTTATGCATAATACTGCAGTCCACTCTCATAATATAGTGACATCAATTACCAGAGATTTAATACTGTCGTTGATCCCCACATATCATAAGATATGTCTTGTTGGTCACATTCCAAACATTCAAAGTCATTAATCGTGTATTCTCTTGAATACCTTAGTGAAAACATGAGTGCAGTTAAAAGTTAACACTTTCCACATACCAAAATCCTCAAAATTCTATATACTCAAACCATGATATCACTTAGTACTTATATCAATCATGAGCTCATGAATACTATTAAAAATTTCATTTTCTCGTCTTCATTATGTGCATATCATCTTATTTTCAAAAAATATCTCAATCACTTTGAATAAATATTGCAATACTCAATGATACAACATTATTTTGGAATCCCATTACATAAACACTTAATCATTCCACCACATCGTTGTCATATTCAACATTGCCAATAGTGATCGCATGTGATTTCCCTTTGTACTTTGCCTTCAGTGGTTGATCATGTTGATCATCACTAACCCTTGGATTAGGGCAATTATTAGCATAATGCCCCATTTCCTTGCACTTGAAGCATTGAAGTGTTGGCGGTGCGTTCTCTGCAGTGTCTGCTTTATCATTAGAAACCCTTTTTCCATTACTTCGACACTCAGCTGCTCGATGACCTGCTTTTCCACACATAAAACATTTTCTAGTCCCTTTTAGACAATCTCCACCATGCTTCTTTCCACACTTTGTGCATAAGGAAACATTCATCTTCTTTTCACCATTATTCTGAGATTTCTCCTTGAACTCCATCTTTCGTTTCTTGTCAAAACCATGAGATGGATATGTAACACCAACTTCCATTTCTACCTTGATAGCACAAAGCACAATTTCTTCATAGCTACTGAAGTCTCTTATAGCTAATGCCCTTCGAAGACTTGGTTTTAAGCCACTGAAAAATCGATCAACTTTACTTTCAGGTTGGATGATAATGCCAGATGCATACCTTGCAAGTCTTGTAAAATTGGCTTCGTATATACCAACAGATTCATCATCCTTCTGCTTCAGCTCAATAAACTCCTTTTCCATCTTTGTTCGAAGAATACGAGGGAAGTACTTACTGAAAAACAAGTTCTTGAACTCGTCCCATTCCATGGACTCAATTTCATCCCTTGGACTCGTATTCTTGATAAGATTCCACCATTGATCAGCTTCACCTTCCAAACGATATACTGCTAAGATGACTTTATCATGTTCATAACATTGAAGAACTGAAAATATCTTTTCAGTGGTACTGATCCATTGTTCAGCAACAAGTGGATCGGAAGTCCCACTGAAAGAAGGTGGACGTTGCCTCATGAAGGACTCAATAGAATATTGTTCCCTTCTCTGCTCATTTGGAAGTCCAGAATGATTCATAGCTTGTGTAAGTATAGCAATAAGATTTTTCACTCCATCTCCCATAACATTTGTTTGTTCAGGAGGGCAATCATTGCATTGTCCATTGCATTGATCAACACGGTTCCTTCGGGTTCCAGCCATCGTCTAAAACCCAAAAAGAATAGTGTGAGAGGCAAAAATCATGCTAGGGAAAACAACATAATAAAGGGGGATTACCTTCAATATCCAACATCTTAGGTTTAATTCTATGATCGTTAGCGTAATTATATTATTATAACCTATATGTATACTTATCCCTAGGGACATCCCTAGACATACCTTAGAAATATCTCTAGGGATCTCACTAATGTTTTCGCATCCTAGTTTCCAAAGGTTGACTAAACCTTTCCTTTGATACCAACTATAGCGGTCTAGAATTACTTCCAGTGGACTACAATTGATACCTATCAGGGCACTCCATGGGCGGCTACACCCACTGGGCGGGACACACCACCATCCCCAATGGCAGCCATTTCCACATGAAGCCCTTGGGCGGAGAGCCATGCTTCGTCCAACGCTCACATGTGAGAGTTCCCAAGGATCGGATACATTCCTACCTCCTTTTCCTCTGATACCAACTGTAGAGACCCGAAGCTTATCGTACATGGACATTACATTACTTTTGCGGAATACTTAGTACATAACAAAAACACACACACAAGGATCGTAATAGTTTAGTGTCTTTGGAAACTCGGATCGTAATCTTCTAAACTTGGTGAAAGATCTTCAATATCTCCCATAAAGATCTTCCCCCTTTTTTTTTACCTAAAACCTTTCTTTATATCCTGGGGAAAAGAAAACATAAAAGGGTGAGCTCAAATGCTCAGTAAGGGTAAACAAAGGAAATATCAATCACATAATTTTCATAAGAACATAAATTTTTTTGGAAATCTTAACCTGCAAAAGAGAGCATAATTTCATAACATGGGATAAATCATAGTAGTGAAATGAAATCATAACTTAAAACATTACTCATTGTGGCATACACACATAATCATAGAGAATCATTTCTTGTTAGTCAAGACTCATTCCCAAGACTATCTTAGTAGACAAAGTCCCTTTCTGAATCGAGTAATCCTCGTTTCAGTCCTGTTTCACTGAACCGGTATAACCTACCATTCCAGCCATGTCTATCTCATGAGATATAAAATCTTTACCCAATGCATTGGAGGTAGATATAGGTCCCACCCATCTTATAATGAATCCTTTCTTATGTGTGCCACATAATCATAAACCATACATCATAACGTAACCCATGTAATAAAAATGGGATTCTTAAACAACATGACATCATAAAACAATTCATATAAGATAAAGGAATTCATAAAAATATTTCCATCACAACATAATCAAATCCATGTAATAATAGGGATAGAAACAGAACCCTTTATTATCTTAGATGGAAAATAATTTTGATAAAACACTTGAACTTCATTCTTGAGGAAAATATCCTTTCTTTTTCAAAAACATTTTACATTTCTTAACATGTCATACAACTTTAAACTAAAAGAAGTTGATTAAAAATAAACTTGAAAACTTTTAAAGGAAGCTTCTTGGAAAAAATGTTTTAAAAATCCATTCTTGTCGTATAAGTTAAAAAAAACATTTTTCGTACTTTTGTCGGAAAAGTCAAAAAGTACCTCGTACGAAAAAACGGCAAAAGATTCCTTTCATATTCTTTACTAAAAACTCACCTAAGGGTAAAATTGGATTTAAACTATTGTAAGTGGATGGAAACAATATTACATATTGAGGGAACATGGATGTGGATGATAAAATACACCCCAATAAATACTTACGAATAAACAATCTCGGATAAAAATGAGATTGTGATATTTCCCTTACCTTATGTCCGACTTGCTTTGTAAGTGTCCAAACCTCCTGCATAATTATTTAAATCATGTTATTGACTTATTCCAGAATCATATTCATTGTTATGATATCATATATGGTTCACTTATGACATTATATTACCCGTTCTTTTGTAAATTCCATGTTAAAGAAGCGTTTTGGGTAAAATCGTTTCATTTATCTTAGGTGTTTTGACATGTTGTTCTTGACATCACTATTACTTATATCATGATTTACTTACTTCCAGAATATGATTTATATATCATATATATTCAGTATATATATATATAATAGATAGATAAATAAAATGAAAAACACCGTTCATGGAGACGGTAGTCCGTACGTACGTATGAACGCTGTTTTAATTTCCTTATTGTCTTGAAATGGAAGTAAGTAGATGACATACATATATATATACATAAATCCAGTAGCTTTATAATGTCATATATTTCATTATTATTTCTTATATATACTTTATAATCATTCTTAAATGGTTAACATGGAGAATGAATCTCATCGCGTCGTGGAGACGGTATTCCGTACGTACGCACGAGTGATGATATCATTTCTATAAATATTGAATTGAATTGGAGTGGATTATACAATATATCAGAATCAATATGATGTTGTAATAACTATGTATAGTTATTCTTTACACCATTATACCCATCCATGTAAGGTGGTGGTGGAAAATAGATTACACCACGGCGTGGAGACGGTATTCCGTACGTACGCACGCGCGGTGATTTCTTTTTCCGTAGGATGGATAGATGGTGAAATAGGGTTGTTTCATACTTATAATAACATATCAGTATATGAGTGATACTGATGTTATTACTTCATAATGAAACAACCTAAGAAGAAGAAGTGGAAGAAGAAATAAAGATGAAAGAATTGGTAACGGTAATTACCTCTTCTTTGAAGTGCCTCTTTGAGACCTCCTCTTAGGGCACTAAAATTGGTCTTTGAGGAAGACCAGAACCTCTAGGATGTTGCTAGGGAAGTGGAGAGGAGAAATTGGTAGGGGTTGGCCGAGCTTGAGTGCTCAAATTGGTGTGAGGAGGAGGGGGAGGAGGTGTCCTTTTATAGGGGAGGAGAGGGGCACCTTAGGAATATCTCAAAATATTATTTTATATTAAAGTAAAAATCTGTTTATAATGGTTCCAAAGGGTCTTATTTTGAAGATAAGGTGGGGAGGGGTAGAAATCCTATCAACCAATAGAATTTAGACAAGTTTAGGATATTATTTTAACCTTATCAATTAAATTTAACTCTAAGTTAAATAATTTAACTTTTACCATGTCTTTTTGTTTTCTTTCACTATATGGTTAATAAACTTACTATAACATGCCAAACGAACCCCAAATTGTTTATTATTAATATATATATCATTATCTAAGTCATTTGGCCGAACCTTAGATTTTTAGGAATACAATAACAATTAATAATATAATATTTTATTTAAAAACTATTTTGTGTCAATTTTGACACTATTTGATATATGATTTTTTGTGAAAGTCATAACAGAATTAAATGTTCGAACCAAGTTGATTAAATCAACATTAATATATCATAGTAACCTAGAAAATTAGTTTAATTCATAAAAAATCTCAAATTACATTTATTTTGGTGTTTATAACATCAATTATGTCAATATTTCATTAATAAGATAATTACTGCATCATCGTTGTGTCATAAATAAAATAAATTATTTTATGTCTAAAAATTACAAATAAAATACCATCATGTAGGAAATCGTTTTAGATTTATAATAAATATTTACAATCGAATTTATCTTATGTATAACCCCATATTAAAAATGATTTACTTATTAAACTTTGATTTTAACTATTTTAACCTTTCTTTAAATAAATTAATAATAAATGTCCTAATCTAATCCAAGTGGGCCTAAATGGTCATATTTTATTCCTATGTTTGTTTTTGGTCGAATGACACTTGTCCAATAGAATTAGGACATGTGTTAGGGTAATAGTAATATCATAATTACCCTTAGTTACCCTATTTACTATTAACCGCGGTAAAAAAGTAAAAAGTTACTATTCACCAAAAAATTATTTTCATCTCATTGAACCACATTTTAGTCCTTGATATTAACCGTGTCTCTCGGATTTTCGAAATTCCATTCACAGAAGCGGCAAAATTAAGTTTTATGAAAAATTCAGTTTTTTTAACTACCACTTAGTAGTTTCACTATTCATCAAAAATTGATGTTTTTCAGAACAATGCCAAAATTTCATCCTAAGCTATATTTCATATTCCGAATTCAAAAATGAAATCTATTTTACCAAATTCATAACATAGAAGTTGCATTAATTAATTTTATAATTAAATCCCGCTGTTAAAATAAATAGCGTGTTTTTAGGAAACAATATATATCAAAAGATTGACACTTGATTATGTCTTGTTTAAATGTGAAATTACAACCAATGACCAACATTGTATTAAATTGTAAAAATATATTCTAAATATACTTTAAAACCACTCAAATTAATAATTTATCACTATTAATTATTTCGATTAAAAAAGTTGTTTTTAATTATAATTTAGTAATTTTTCACTATTCATCAGAATATGAAAGTTATCCGAAAAGTACCAAAATTTCACTTTAGGCTAAATTCGATACTCCGAATCCAAGAATGAAGTTAATTTTGAAAAATAAGATTTACAGAATTTTAAAAAGTGGTTATTACTATTCATAACGGCTAGTTTTAATAATATTTTAATAGCACATCGTTGTTTAGTGAAACTCGGTATTGCGTATTACACACGCTATTGAGGAAGGTCGCGATTGCGTGTAATGCAAGGCAAGACAAGGATGTGTGTTGTGCAAGCTCCTTTTGGTGTAGCGTACAACACAAGACATTAATAAAATTAAAAAGAATATTTCTTTATAAAATCTTGGGCTGTTACATTCTACCCCCCTTAAAATGAATTTCGCCCTCGAAATTCGTCGGGGTTATAAATGGTTTACTATTCGAAAGTTTCTTTAATAGAAACCCACATCGTAAAAAGGAATATCAAAACCAATATTTAAAAACAAAAGTATGAAACGTAACGGTTACCCAAATAAACTAATCATTGGGTTTCCACATAGGTGAAAATATGGATATGGAAGAGAAATCTAACCATAATGTTCTGATGGAGAGTGGTAGATAACATGGCTATGGAAAAGCCAGTAATCCCAAATCCATAGATTTGTGATGATATAAGGTACCATCTGATTCATCAGGTATAAGATCACTAGGACAACATTTTTGGTTTTCAAGATCATTTCCCCTAAAGTTGAAAATTTGCTTAGAATAAATACTTACTTTATTTTGGTAAAATCTCACTTTTGTTCATGCCTTGAACAATTTCTACTTCATCTCTTAAATAAATGAAGTTGAATTTGTTATTTGTGAAGTGTTAGCAGATCATGTGATAGAATGACTGTTCATCCCATCTGTCTCAAACAAAAGGTTAGCAAAAGTTATTAAATATACATAAGTCATTCTATAGTGAGATTAATCATATATGGTTCCTAAAATGGACTTATACTTCATATATCAGGCTGCTTAATATAATAAAACTAGTTTCTACTAAACAGGGACTTCCTGTAGGCCAGTGGGGGGCGATAAAGGCCAGTTGCACTTCGGTTGTGGGTTCGATTCCCACATCCTTGTCGGACGCGATGGGCTGTCGCCCATCCTACAGGTTGTCCTTTTTCTAAAACTACGTTACTATAACATCCCATCAATAATATCGAAAATCTTCTATCCTTAAACAATACTAACTTATGTCCAACATAATCCATTTCAATCTTTAGGCTTATGCATAATACTGCAGTCCACTCTCATAATATAGTGACATCAATTACCAGAGATTTAATACTGTCGTTGATCCCCACATATCATAAGATATGTCTTGTTGGTCACATTCCAAACATTCAAAGTCCTTAATCGTGTATTCTCTTGAATACCTTAGTGAAAACATGAGTGCAGTTAAAAGTTAACACTTTCCACATACCAAAATCCTCAAAATTCTATATACTCAAACCATGATATCACTTAGTACTTATATCAATCATGAGCTCATGAATACTATTAAAAATTTCATTTTCTCGTCTTCATTATGCGCATATCATCTTATTTTCAAAAAATATCTCAATCACTTTGAATAAATATTGCAATACTCAATGATACAACATTATTTTGGAATCCCATTACATAAACACTTAATCATTCCACCACATCGTTGTCATATTCAACATTGCCAATAGTGATCGCATGTGATTTCCCTTTGTACTTTGCCTTCAGTGGTTGATCATGTTGATCATCACTAACCCTTGGATTAGGGCAATTATTAGCATAATGCCCCATTTCCTTGCACTTGAAGCATTGAAGTGTTGGCGGTGCGTTCTCTACAGTGTTTGCTTTATCATTAGAAACCCTTTTTCCATTACTTCGACACTCAGCTGCTCGATGACCTTCTTTTCCACACATTAAACATTTTCTAGTCCCTTTTAGACAATCTCCACCATGCTTCTTTCCACACTTTGTGCATAAGGAAACATTCATCTTCTTTTCACCATTATTATGAGATTTCTCCTTGAACTCCATCTTTCGTTTCTTGTCAAAACCATGAGATGGATATGTAACACCAACTTCCATTTCTACCTTGATAGCACAAAGCACAATTTCTTCATAGCTACTGAAGTCTCTTATAGCTAATGCCCTTCGAAGAATTGGTTTTAAGCCACTGAAAAATCGATCAACTTTACTTTCAGGTTGGATGATAATGCCAGATGCATACCTTGCAAGTCTTGTAAAATTCGCTTCGTATATACCAACAGATTCATCATCCTTCTGCTTCAGCTCAATAAACTCCTTTTCCATCTTTGTTCGAAGAATACGAGGGAAGTACTTACTGAAAAACAAGTTCTTGAACTCGTCCCATTCCATGGACTCAATTTCATCCCTTGGACTCGTATTCTTGATAAGATTCCACCATTGATCAGCTTCACCTTCCAAACGATATACTGCTAAGATGACTTTATCATGTTCATAACATTGAAGAACTGAAAATATCTTTTCAGTGGTACTGATCCATTGTTCAGCAACAAGTGGATCGGAAGTCCCACTGAAAGAAGGTGGACGTTGCCTCATGAAGGACTCAATAGAATATTGTTCCCTTCTCTGCTCATTTGGAAGTCCAGAATGATTCATAGCTTGTGTAAGTATAGCAATAAGATTTTGCACTCCATCTCCCATAACATTTGTTTGTTCAGGAGGGAAATCATTGCATTGTCCATTGCATTGATCAACACGGTTCCTTCGGGTTCCAGCCATCGTCTAAAACCCTAAAAGAATAGTGTGAGAGGCAAAAATCATGCTAGGGAAAACAACATAATAAAGGGGGATTACCTTAAATATCCAACATCTTAGGTTTAATTCTATGATCGTTAGCGTAATTATATTATTATAACCTATATGTATACTTATCCCTAGGGACATCCCTAGACATACCTTAGAAATATCTCTAGGGATCTCACTAATGTTTTCGCATCCTAGTTTCCAAAGGTTGACTAAACCTTTCCTCTGATACCAACTATAGCGGTCTAGAATTACTTCCAGTGGACTACAATTGATACCTATCAGGGCACTCCATGGGCGGCTACACCCACTGGGCGGGACACACCACCATCCCCAATGGCAGCCATTTCCACATGAAGCCCTTGGGCGGAGATCCATGCTTCGTCCAACGCTCACATGTGAGAGTTCCCAAGGATCGGATACATTCCTACCTCCTTTTCCTCTGATACCAACTGTAGAGACCCGAAGCTTATCGTACATGGACATTACATTACTTTTGCGGAATTCTTAGTACATAACAAAAACACACACACAAGGATCGTAATAGTTTAGTGTCTTTGGAAACTCGGATCGTAATCTTCTAAACTTGGTGAAAGATCTTCAATATCTCCCATAAAGATCTTCCCCCTTTTTTTTTACCTAAAACCTTTCTTTATATCCTGGGGAAAATAAAACATAAAAGGGTGAGCTCAAATGCTCAGTAAGGGTAAACAAAGGAAATATCAATCACATAATTTTCATAAGAACATAACATTTTTTGGAAATCTTAACCTGCAAAAGAGAGCATAATTTCATAACATGGGATAAATCATAGTAGTGAAATGAAATCATAACTTAAAACATTACTCATTGTGGCATAAACACATAATCATAGAGAATCATTTCTTGTTAGTCAAGACTCATTGCCAAGACTATCTTAGTAGACAAAGTCCCTTTCTGAATCGAGTAATCCTCGTTTCAGTCCTGTTTCACTGAACCGGTATAACCTACCATTCCAGCCATGTCTATCTCATGAGATATAAAATCTTTTCCCAATGCATTGGAGGGAGATATAGGTCCCACCCATCTTATAATGAATCCTTTCTTATGTGTGCCACATAATCATAAACCATACATCATAACGTAACCCATGTAATAAAAATGGGATTCTTAAACAACATGACATCATAAAACAATTCATATAAGATAAAGGAATTCATAAAAATATTTCCATCACAACATAATCAAATCCATGTAATAATAGGGATAGAAACAGAACCCTTTATTATCTTAGATGGAAAATAATTTTGATAAAACACTTGAACTTCATTCTTGAGGAAAATATCCTTTCTTTTTCAAAAACATTTTACATTTCTTAACATGTCATACAACTTTAAACTAAAAGAAGTTGATTAAAAATAAACTTGAAAACTTTTAAAGGAAGCTTCTTGGAAATAATGTTTTAAAAATCCATTCTTGTCGTATAAGTTAAAAAAAACATTTTTCGTACTTTTGTCGGAAAAGTCAAAAAGTACCTCGTACGGAAAAACGACAAAAGATTCCTTTCATATTCTTTACTAAAAACTCACCTAAGGGTAAAATTGGATTTAAACTATTGTAAGTGGATGGAAACAATATTACATATTGAGGGAACATGGATGTGGATGATAAAATACACCCCAATAAATACTTACGAATAAACAATCTCGGATAAAAATGAGATTGTGATATTTCCCTTACCTTATGTCCGACTTGCTTTGTAAGTGTCCAAACCTCCTGTATAATAATTTAAATCATGTTATTGACTTATTCCAGAATCGTATTCATTGTTATGATATCATATATGGTTCACTTATGACATTATATTACCCGTTCTTTTGTAAATTCCATGTTAAAGAAGCGTTTTGGGTAAAATCGTTTCATTTATCTTAGGTGTTTTGACATGTTGTTCTTGAAATCACTATTACTTATATCATGATTTACTTACTTCCAGAATATGATTTATATATCATATATATTCAGTATATATATATATAATAGATAGATAAATAAAATGAAAAACACCGTTCATGGAGACGGTAGTCCGTACGTACGTATGAACGCTGTTTTAATTTCCTTATTGTCTTGAAATGGAAGTAAGTAGATGACATACATATATATATACATAAATCCAGTAGCTTTATAATGTCATATATTTCATTATTATTTCTTATATATACTTTATAATCATTCTTAAATGGTTAACATGGAGAATGAATCTCATCGCGTCGTGGAGACGGTATTCCGTACGTACGCACGAGTGATGATATCATTTCTATAAATATTGAATTGAATTGGAGTGGATTATACAATATATCAGAATCAATATGATTTTGTAATAACTATGTATAGTTATTCTTTACACCATTATACCCATCCATGTAAGGTGGTGGTGGAAAATAGATTACACCACGGCGTGGAGACGGTATTCCGTACGTACGCACGCGCGGTGATTTCTTTTTCCGTAGGATGGATAGATGGTGAAATAGGGTTGTTTCATACTTATAATAACATATCAGTATATGAGTGATACTGATGTTATTACTTCATAATGAAACAACCTAAGAAGAAGAAGTGGAAGAAGAAATAAAGATGAAAGAATTGGTAACGGTAATTACCTCTTCTTTGAAGTGCCTCTTTGAGACCTCCTCTTAGGGCACTAAAATTGGTCTTTGAGGAAGACCAGAACCTCTAGGATGTTGCTAGGGAAGTGGAGAGGAGAAATTGGCAGGGGTTGGCCGAGTTTGAGTGCTCAAATTGGTGTGAGGAGGAGGGGGAGGAGGTGTCCTTTTATAGGGGAGGAGAGGGGCACCTTAGGAATATCTCAAAATATTATTTTATATTAAAGTAAAAATCGGTTTATAATGGTTCCAAAGGGTCTTATTTTGAAGATAAGGTGGGGAGGGGTAGAAATCCTATCAACCAATAGAATTTAGACAAGTTTAGGATATTATTTTAACCTTATCAATTAAATTTAACTCTAAGTTAAATAATTTAACTTTTACCATGTCTTTTTGTTTTCTTTCACTATATGGTTAATAAACATACTATAACATGCCAAACGAACCCCAAATTGTTTATTATTAATATATATATCATTATCTAAGTCATTTGGCCGAACCTTAGATTTTTAGGAATACAATAACAATTAATAATATAATATTTTATTTAAAAACTATTTTGTGTCAATTTTGACACTATTTGATATATGATTTTTTGTGAAAGTCATAACAGAATTAAATGTTCGAACCAAGTTGATTAAATCAACATTAATATATCATAGTAACCTAGAAAATTAGTTTAATTCATAAAAAATCTCAAATTACATTTATTTTGGTGTTTATAACATCAATTATGTCAATATTTCATTAATAAGATAATTACTGCATCATCGTTGTGTCATAAATAAAATAAATTATTTTATGTCTAAAAATTACAAATAAAATACCATCATGTAGGAAATCTTTTTAGATTTATAATGAATATTTACAATCGAATTTATCTTATGTATAACCCCATATTAAAAATGATTTACTTATTAAACTTTGATTTTAACTATTTTAACCTTTCTTTAAATAAATTAATAATAAATGTCCTAATCTAATCCAAGTGGGCCTAAATGGTCATATTTTATTCCTATGTTTGTTTTTGGTAGAATTACACTTGTCCAATAGAATTAGGACATGTGTTAGGGTAATAGTAATATCATAATTACCCTTAGTTACCCTATTTACTATTAACCGCGGTAAAAAAGTAAAAAGTTACTATTCACCAAAAAATTATTTTCATCTCATTGAACCACATTTTAGTCCTTGATATTAACCGTGTCTCTCGGATTTTCAAAATTCCATTCACAGAAGCGGCAAAATTATGTTTTATGAAAAATTCAGTTTTTTTAACTACCACTTAGTTGTTTCACTATTCATCAAAAATTGATGTTTTTCAGAACAATGCCAAAATTTCATCCTAAGCTATATTTCATATTCCGAATTCAAAAATGAAATCTATTTTACCAAATTCATAACATAGAAGTTGCATTAATTAATTTTATAATTAAATCCCGCTGTTAAAATAAATAGCGTGTTTTTAGGAAACAATATATATCAAAAGATTGACACTTGATTATGTCTTGTTTAAATGTGAAATTACAACCAATGACCAACATTGTATTAAATTGTAAAAATATATTCTAAATATACTTTAAAACCACTCAAATTAATAATTTATCACTATTAATTATTTCGATTAAAAAAGTTGTTTTTAATTATAATTTAGTAATTTATCACTATTCATCAGAATATGAAAGTTATCCGAAAAGTACCAAAATTTCACCTTAGGCTAAATTCGATACTCCGAATCCAAGAATGAAGTTCATTTTGAAAAATAAGATTTACAGAATTTTAAAAAGTGGTTATTACTATTCATAACGGCTAGTTTTAATAATATTTTAATAGCACATCGTTGTTTAGTGAAACTCGGTATTGCGTATTACACACGCTATTGAGGAAGGTCGCGATTGCGTGTAATGCAAGGCAAGACAAGGATGCGTGTTGTGCAAGCTCCTTTTGGTGTAGCGTACAACACAAGACATTAATAAAATTAAAAAGAATATTTCTTTATAAAATCTTGGGCTGTTACAGTGACCTGATTATGATTTTCTTAAGACGTAAAATTATATTATAGTTATAATACACTTAAATTAAACATTATTCCCACTAATTTTTTCTTTTTTTAGGAATATGTTTAGAAATGGGAGGAACCATATAAATGTTTCGTGCAACAGACCATGTGCTGATGGACCTCAGATGAAATCTGGATTGAAACAATTCATGAGAATGATGAATCAAATGACTCGAGTTATGAGCAATAATATGAATCAATCTGAGTGACTAGTTTAAACTTTAAGGGAACATTCTTATCTTGATTCATTTATGCGTTGAATACCACCTAGTTTTGGCGAATCTATCGACCCATTGATTGATGAATAATGGGTAAGAACTATAGAAAAGATCTTTTACATAATTCACTATTCATAATGAGAGAATGTTACCCTGTCTATGTACCATTTAGAGGGAGATTCTAATCAGTGGTGGAAAATTATTAAAATCATGAAGCCAAGAAGGTAGATTAATTCCATGTAGAGGGATGTGTTCAAGGGAACTTTTTCAAAAAAACATTTACCATCTTCAATGTAAAATAAAATGGAGATGGAATTCCATGAGCTTAAGTAGAAGGGAAATGAATCTATGGCAATATATGGGATGAAAATTATAATTCTTTCTAACTAAACCTCTAGATTTTTCATAGATCATAATGGAAAGGTTGATAGATTATCCAGTGGACTAGGACCCCATCGATAGAAGAATCTGTCCAATCAACACTATGACAGTTAGGAGGATATAGTAAGAAGTGCTATGTAGGTTGAAATGGAGTTTGGAGATATGTAGTGGTCCCATAGATCAAATGAAAAGAATAAATATTTGTATCCACACATTGGAATGGACTTTAATCACATAAGAGGTAGAAATAAAATTATGCTTTCCAATAAAAAAATGTGCGATGAAGTATTTGGGAAACTTCTTACTTTGAAAAAGAAATTTTTAAATTGTGGGAGAGATGTCCATATTTCATGAAACTATATTAGTGAGGTAAATAAACAAATTAGAAATAATAGAAATAAATAAAAGATGGTTCTTTACTATCCTAATGTCCAATACTTCTAGTGTGGAATTCTTGGATACTTTTCCACTAAATTCACAAATCAAAAAAATGGAAGGGAATAACTATCAACTAAAACTTATTACTAGGGAGAGACGTTTGGATTTTTTAATAACAACTAAACTAGAGGATCAAAATAATGTGGTGGAAGGTACTATCACTGTTATCTCAAAGATATCAAGTACCTTATTTGATTCTAGTTATACTCATTCTATTACTTCTTCCATGTTTTTAATGAATCAATAATCAGTATCTAAACTTCTAGAAACATAATTATCATTAAATACTAATGGAGGTATTGCCCAAACATAAATAGTTTATTTAATACCATGTATTCAATTTGGTGAGCACAATCCCATTGCAAATATAGTAGTCATTCCCACAATATAATTTGATATTATACTATGGATGGACTGTCTCTCAAAGTATAATTATAAGATAAAATGTAGAAGATGGTAAATCTCAATAATATTGAATAGAAAAAATATATTTATATTAAGGAGAGAGATATCTCAATGTGATCTTTTTTTAGAACCACCTCCCATAGCCTTTATTATGAAACTTATTATTGAATATGGATATATAAATGAAGGTATTAGATTATAAAATGTCTCCATCATTAAAGAATACATTCTAATATTTCCTAAGGAATTAATTATAAATCAAATAGAAGGACAAGTAGAGTTACAAATTAAACTCATACCTGGATCTAAACAGATATAAAAGGCACTATATAGAATGGAAAATATGTAGCTAGAGGAATTAAATAAATACCTCCAATATATTTTGAAGAAGGGTTTATCCGACCATCTTTGTCTCCTTGGCCATCACGTAGTATCTTTGTAAATAATATGGATAGATAAATGTGGCTATGAATTTACTATTGAGAACATAAAGAGATCACATTGAATAATAAGAATCCTATTACAGGGATTGATTATTTTTTCCTACATTATGGGGATCAAATATTATAAAAGATTGATATTTGATTTGGTTGTCATTAATTGAGTGTGAAAAAATAATATATTACAAATACTACCTTCTAGTAAAGATATTAACATTATGAGGTTGATTTTATTGAGTTATCCTTGACTAATACTCCATCTATATTTATGTATTTGATGAATAGATTAGGTAAGAACTACCGTGATATCTTTGTGGTTGATTTTATTGATGATATTATGATATATTCCAAAATTCATGGGGATCATGAAGATCATCAAAGTTTTATATTAAAAAAATTGAGGAAGGAGCAGTTATTTGGAAAATTCATAAAATGTGAATTTTGGTTACAAAAATATAGTGCTCTTAGGGGTCATTATAACCAATAAAGGAATCTCAGTTAACCCTCCCAACGCAAAGGTGGTGGAGGAGTGGCCTCATCCTATAATAGTAACTCAGATTAATTGTTTCCATGGTTTATCAAAATATTATAAGAGGTATTTGAAAAAATAACATAATTATAATCCATTAACTAAGTCTACTTGAGAAGGGGCCAAGTTCATCTGGAAAAAGTTGAGTGAAGAAAGTTTCCAAGAGCTAATGAAGAGATTAGTCACTCCACCTCTTTTAAGTATATCTTTTATTGGAGAAGGCTTCATTATTTTTAGCAATGAACATATAAAATATATTTGGTGTTTCCTCATTCAAAATGAAAATGTGATTACTTATAAATCTCTAAATTTGATCCCTCATGAGAAAAATTATCTTACTTATGATATAGATCTAGATGATGTAGTTTTTTCTCCGAAGGCATGGAGGCACTATATTTAGAAAAATAAATACGATATATTCATAGAACAACAATGTTTGAAGTAGATTTAGATTATATTAATCCCAAAAATAGGTCATTTTGATTTTTAAGACCAATAAAATTCCAATAAGTATAATATATGATTAGATAAAAATGATAATAGAAACAATTGAATAGGATTTATCATGATTTTTAATTTTATCACTAGGAGTAAAAGGGGATGGTATAGGATGATCATAAAAATTTTGTTTTATTATTATCATTTTCATGGTTTTACAAGTAAACACAAATTAGTTATTAATTTTATATCTAAAAGGATAAACAATTCCTTTTTCTTATTAGTAAAAAAAAGAACACCTTGGTTATTTGATTCATGTAATTTTTTTCTCCAAATTATTTCCACATGGAAATTTTGTGAAATATATTATTCAATTAAATTTAATTTATCGATATTTTACATTACACTGAACACCAAATTAATCTTGAACTACACACATCGTAAACTTTAGTTTGGTTACACACAATACTGATTTTTTTAACAAAAACATGATATATTAATAACATGACCATTTCTAAGATAGATATTAAATTTCATAATATGAATAGTTGTAATTAATTTTTAAATATTCATGTAGTTTTTCTATAAGATGAAACAAATTTATAACAAAATAAATAATATTTGATAATGTATTTATATGTTTCAAAAATAATATATTTTCAACAAAATGCTTTATGTATTTTTGTGGACAATAATAAAATTATATATATTTTTTTGAAATTATAGAAAATTATCGTTAAAACTAACATCAATTTTTAAATTATAATTTTAAATCTATCTTAGGTTGAATTTAGAGTATTTCTCGGATAATATCTATTTTTACAAAGAGTGAATAATAATGAATTTTAATTGTAAAACTGTTTTTTATTTCATTTATTTATAATGTTAAATTATTTTTTGAAACTTCTTCAATGTAAAATTACTTCAATTTTATATAAGTTAATTCACCTAATTATATTTAAATCAAAATCATGTTGAATTGGGAAATAAAATCATTTCAAACTTCTGAATGTTTTCTCAAAACATCAATTTCTCAGCATGTGCAGGGGTTTAATTTTAAATTATTTCTTCCCACATTGTTGAATTGAATGTAGAAAAATGAATTCAATATTTTTAAGAAAAATAATTTATAATATCTAAAAAGTATAAATTATTTTTTCTCAAAATGAATATTGAATGTAGTAAAAAATAATTAATAAATCTAAGTCAAGAATGTTTTTACTGAAGGGTAAACTGAAATGATAAGAGTTAAAATGACCTAATATATTATATTTGTTTTTATAAATAATTTTATTTAAAACTTTATTACCAAATTATCTGAAATATGGTAACTACTTTCCACTTTACATTGAATATGACCCATATAATATGTTAATTATTAAAAAAGATAGAAAATATATTTTTCTTACATTTAATATCTATGAATCTTGGGGATAGGGAAAAATAACCATATGTTTGGTAATATATATCCATTATAAAGATATATTGGTATTTTATCAAGATAATTTAATTTAAAATTTTTAGATGAAATTATTAATTTAAATTTTTATGAATCACCAACATGGTAATTATTTAGTTAAAAATTAAATAAATAAATAATAATAAAAATATTAATAGGTAAGTAAATTGAATTAATCGTTTTATTATAATATTTATTAAATGTAAATATATTCATAAACAAATTTGAAAAAATTGAATCAAATTCCATCATGGTCTTGATTTCATAAAATTTAAATTAAATGAATAATTTCAAAATCAAAATTAATTTTATTTTATAATTAAAGATATTTTATTAAATTATTTAAAATTACTAAAAATACCATATTATTAAAATAATGTTCGAATTATTAATAAATAAAAAATATTCTCCATTAATATACCAGTGGTTATTTTATAATTCATATATAGACACTTTTATATAGAATCATTATTTTGGCGGTTAAGGCTATAACAGTGTTTTTTACAGGTTGTAGGATTTTTTGTTAAAATTAATTTTTAACACAAAAAGGATTATTTTTCATAAAATAAATATCATATTATAAATAATTAACTCCAAATTATCTAATAAGGATCATTTTATTTTATGTTTAATGTTTAAATTTCTAGGTTACAAAACTAGTTTCCATAATGAAACCCCAAAATTGTAAATGTAGGGAAACATAGAAGTTAAAGAAAAAATGTTTAAAGAAGTGTTATATTATGTGGTGGATGTTTTTGTAGACCATAAAATCCCTCCATACATTGAAATATAAATTTTATGGCCACTTTATGTAATATGGGCCTCTAAATAGTAAATACTTCGGAGTATTTACAAGAATGCCACTCCTTCACAACTATAAAATGGAACTCGCTGTTCCCAATTCCACACATATCTCAAGCTATTTTACTCAAAAATTTATTACCCATATCACTTAAAAAATTATTTATTAATCCTATAAGACTTAGTTTATAATGGATGCTAAAAAACAATTCTTTAGTCAAAACCAAAACATGATACATGAAAAGAGGTATCATTCATCAATGAGAGTTTTAATTTTATTTGTTCCTCCACCCCATTAAATTATTATTGTAACATGATTATATAAACCTAAATTTATTTAATATACTTATATGTATTTGTGTTAATGGTAAAAAATAGAACCACTCACACTTCCATCAAATGGATTATGAAATCATCGGTCATTCATACAGAGGACTACCACCGCATTAACTGACGTCGTACATTTTTTATTATCACCAACTTTAATAAATGGGAATAATGTTTTATTTATAGTTTATTTGTGATATATATGATATTTTAAATTATATTAGCATTATATTATTTTTATATCACACATATTTTCCTGAAATACATTTTTTGGGAATACGATAATGTCGCTTGTGTGTTGGGCCAACTCAGCCTTGTGAAGCAATGTGATTCAATAAAATAATAGAAGAAATTTATTAAAAATGGATTTAATAAAAATGTGTGAAATATATGAAAATAAATTCTTTATTGATAATATCTTTCATTTATATTTCTTTCTTTCAACCTAAAAAGAAAATTAAAAATAGCTTCATTACATACATACAACCTACCGTCTCTTTGAATAGTGTACCTCATTTCCTATCACTAAATATAATGAGATGATAAAAATATATATATAGTAAATGTGTATTATATATTTTTCATGCACCGCTTTGGTGGCGGCGAAGTGGTGTAGGGTCGAGGGCCAGAGCGACGATGTTTGGTGAGGTCTGGGGTTCGATTCCTGGGAGCCCGCTCTTGGGGGAATTTCCACCTCCCATATACCACAAGTATTGCTAGGTCACCCAATGTCTCATCGGGAGGAAAGAATGGGCGCACTTCACATGTCTTATAGATTTCTGTGTCAAACCAACACTGATTGAGGTGTAACCTAGTGGGACGCACTGTCATCTCAGTTGGCAATGGATCTATCCTGACTGGGGATTCTCTGGAAGACCTTTTCATGGGGAGGGGGTTATTGAGTGAAGAGGGTTGAAAAAGGCCACTCCCGGGAATTCCATTCTTTTAATGATAATATATGTCATGGTTATAATTATAGATTTATGCAACCATGATAAAATTAAGAGAAAAAACAATATAACAGATCAAAACATAAACAAAAAACAAAGGGGTTATTACGCAAAACAAAAATTTATCAAGGAATATTTAAAAACATGTAATAAGAGGTCATAATAAAATAAAATAAAATATGATATATATTATTAGGGTTCAATAATATATTTACTATAAACCAATATCTACGATACAAAGGATTTAACATGTAAAATGGGATTTAATACTTAATTTAAGGTATTTATGTCTCACTTTTTACTTCAGTGTGAGCCATTCCATGTTCACAAAAAATTTATTTTATATAGTATATATACTACCCATTAATGTGTATTTTGAGGATTATAATTAATATTTTTTTCAATTAATTTTTTTTGATATCTATTTCATGAGGTTTATGGTTTAATATTTACCTAACCAGTAAATAATTTTTATCTCAATATGCCTCCTTTGAGACATACGTTATATTATACCTCTATATTACTTTATGAGGTGTATATTAAGACCCATTGAAATGTAATGTCATCAATTTTTTCATCATCTTGATATTTTAGATTTTATTTTATGGTATTTATTCATGAGGGGTTTGATTCAATGTTTTCAAAGTGGAAAATAATTTATATTAGTATCACATAATTTATTGGGATTATTTATAGTTAAGTATTTAATGTTGAAATCTCCTAATATAAATCTCAATAATTATCATTATTTTTATTATCATTTGTTTATTATTAATATATACATGTAATGATACCATTATAAATTTTTTTTCTATAATATAACATAAAATTTTCTAGAAAAACATGACAATATTTCTCTCTTCGATTAGAGATATATTTTATTCAAAACCTATTATTTCAAAAATACATTTCAATATTTTTAAATATTATTTTAAACTCATTATAAAATAAAATGATTTTGAAAAATTAATAGTTTTTTAAAAATTATTTTAAATGATTTTCTAATCATTCTTTATAAGTTCTCAAATGATCATTTCAAAGAAAATGTTTTCTAAAATGATAAATGATTAAAAAGTATTTTAAATTTTTTTAGGCTTCCATTAATGGTTTCTGGTAATATCTTAAAATAAAAAAAATTGAAAAGATATTATGTCAAGAAAATTATTTTTAAAAGTGGAAAAAATATTTTCTTGAATAAATGATTGAAATGATATTCATGATTATTTTCCATCTATGATGCCACTTGTTGGTGTTAACTATGCCTTAATGGGGTATAATCCAAGGATACCATACATATTATTTAATTTAATGGTTTATGTTCTAATGAAATGAATTTTATGAATCTTGTTTTTCATCTATGAGTTTTATCATGATAAAACTGTTACAAACTAAAATCTATTTATGGGTTATCCTATGATTAAATGATTATGAAACCTGTATTTTTTGATAGGAAATATGATGATGTTTTTTTGAAAACCATTTCATTTCATCGGTTATTATATAATGAATATTTATGATATTATTTCACAAAATTGTAGGATATCATTATTTTTTGGGTGGTACCTATATCCCCCTCAAATGAATTTGGTGATGATTCATATTTCATGATATAGATTTGATTGTAATAGGATGTGAATATAGTTTAGCAATACATTACTAGAATAGGAGGTGAACATAAGAATGTAATAAAAGAATGTAATAGGAAATGAACCTAGTTCAGTCATATTGGGCTGGAATCAAGAGTAAACCTGATTTATTAAATAACATTATCTTCTATGATGATTTTCACTGTGAGCCTCAATATATATTGAAATTATTTTCTATACTTATGCATATGCCATTAATCCATGTCTTATTCAAATGTTTTTCTCTTATGGATCATGTTCGATTATTCCATTATAATTTATGACTTATGAAATTTCCATCTCTATGTCGTGACATATATTTATGATCCTTGATATGCATGGTTTGGCTTTCGCACTTTATGCTCATTTTCTCATAACGTTATCTTCACGGTACACTCATGTATCTCTTTTTTTTCCCATACTGTGTAACTGATCTAATCCTTTAACATATTTAATTTCACTATGTCATAGAGACTAGTTTTATATAAGGTATTTATATTAATATTTCTAAATGGGAATATCTCTGTGGGAATAAATGATTTTAATTTATAATATTTGATGATTGGGTTCCATGTTTCAGAAGGCATTAATCTATTACGGTCCTGTGAGGAATGTTTGTGTAATGTAATAAATATCCATCAATAAAGACATAATATCCATGTATAATAAGGATGAATCATTGTAGTTAGTGTCAGAGGAAAAGTTTAGGTAACCTTTGGAAACAATGATAAGAAAAAATTAGTGATATCCCTAAAAAATTTAGAATGATATGTCTAGGTATTTCCCTATAAAATAGTTAATGAATGAGTTAATTTATAGTAAAACATATTAGAATTTTACTATAGGATATAGTGAGTGGTTTCCAAGAAATTAAATCCATAAATGGATAAAAAAATATGATTTGGCTCTCACACAGATGTAGCTAGGTGAAAAACACATAAATCACTACATTGATCTAAACTCAATCATGAATTGGTGCACCAAAATGGGACTTGCTGCACAATTGTTTTGAAACTTTTGGGGTATATTATTTGAAAATTGAAAATAAATTTAAGGACCAAAATAAATTATTTAAATGCATAATTAATATGGATGACCAATTATGTTTAATATTAAATATGGTGTTATGATTTAGACTTTTTATATGTCATTTTTCATGACATTGTGGTTCCCTAAGATGGTTTCTATTTATCATACTATGATTTGTTTTCTATTCTATGATCTTAACATGAAGGAACCTTGTTAATGCATAGTGTAATGGAAAATTTTATTATTATTAGTAAAATTGTATGATGAGTGGAGTAATGTACATTGAGATTATGAATAATTATTTTTCATGAATCATTATTACCAATTTATACCTTAACCAACTTTCAGACACACAAATAATGAGAAGGTAGGAATTTTATAAGAGTTTGGGTAGTTGAGGCCATGGAGTAATAAAGATTCAGTTTTCTATGTTTTGATAATGTTGGAAGAAACACTCTAGTAAGCGTCTTAGAGGAATGAGAAAATGTTTTGACTTTGGAAAAAAAAGACAAAAAACAAATAACTGAAATGGGAAAATGAAATGTTCAGTAAATTCAATGGATAGTAATATTAGTCTCCCTATGATATCAATAGTTAATAAATTCTTTAAATAATGAAACTATGTGTATTATTCGAATATATTTCATAAGGGAAATTATCATTAAGAAAATCAGCATACGTGTATGAGTATTGCTTATATTGTTGAAGAAAAGAGACACAAAATGAAATTTTAAAAGAATAAGTGATAAGGAATAAGATGATGAAGTCCTCTTAAAGGTCTATAAATAAATTTCACTAAGTGATGTATTTATGTATTTCGATTCAATGAATTAAATTTTCATCAATTTTAATTTGGTTATTTGAATCATGAAACATAGAAGGATTATTCCATTGTAATTTTCCATTCACAAGTTTTAGGAATATATTAAATGATACTTATATCCCATAAATATGATTTAATGGAGTGGAAATATTTTTATTATGGGAATATAACCATTAATGTTTTTCCAATGCTGATAAAATGTTGTTCCATTCACATATAGATATGTTGTCTATGAATAAATTAAATTGGATAATACTGATTAACTTGGAATAGATTAATGATTTTTGATAAATTTATTTATACTATAATTGATGGAGTTTTTATCATTTCTCTATTTAAAGAACATATCCAACCATCTATTTTATTTTTTTGGAATGACGAGGCATATAGTTTTCCAATATATTCTTAATGTAATTTAAGATATTTATATGTTTGAAGAGAATTAATAATGAAGGTATTCACATGTTTGGTATGTGAAAATCAAGATATACTTTTATGATATATGGGGATCAATGTAATGATGATTTTGAGAAATTTTTTTTCCACCATTCTCATGTTTTGGATTTTAATCATTCAAAAGTTTTATAAGGTTAAAAATATATGAAATTTTTTATATAGAACTTTTAATGAGGCTTTAGATATTAATTTAATTATTCATATATTAATATTTATGCATGTTGGATAACCTTTTATAACCATTTTTTTCCTGATACCTAATATTGGATGGAATAATTTATTATTATATCTATGGATATTATCATCCATTACTGCTTCAAAAATTAAAAATTCACCTTTTATCTCATAAAGGAATTAATGAAGTGGAAAGTGATCAAGGCATAACCTAGGGTTGGATTTCGATAATGAAGAAGAATAAAATAATTTATATTTTCTAAAAAAAATTCTGTAACATTATGAAAATGGTATTGAAATAAAATTTTATCATGTTATCATATTTTTTTATTATATAAATGAAATTTTTAATTACTCATAGATTTATGGTTTTTTGGTTGTTAACCTTCTCAGGGTTACCCACTTTCCAATGATTAGTGGTCTCCATTACTCTCTATAATTATTTTTAATTTTCATACATGTCCTAATATTCACATAAAAAATATGTTATCCTATGTTGAAAACATGTTATGAGATAGTTTGGCTTACCATTATGTTCCCAGATTTCCATTTTTAAATGAGAATTTGTGATTAATTTTTATGAAATGGGTTTTTATGAATAAATTTTAATTTTTTAAACCATTTATGAATGATATGAATTTTGAGGGTAAAATTAATTTTAATAGTAGGTGGAATGTAAGACCCTGATATTTTTTGAAATATTAATTACTTTTTAATTTAATATTTATTATATTTCACAATACACACTACGACATTTTAATATTTTTCTCAAGTAACATTTGTTTCTCTCTCTTTATATACAACACTAAGTTTTAACAAAACCAACATATATTATTAACAAGAATTTTATATTAAATCTATTAAACATAGTGATATAAATATTAAAAAAAGAAAATTAATTATAATGTATAGTGGTTTTTTGTAATAAAAACATACTTATAATAAAATATATAAGTTTTAGTAAAGACTATATATGTATCTAAAATACTAATTTTTCAATGAAATGTGTTATGAATTTTTGTGAAAAATAATAAAATTAATGTCACACACTTTGAAAAAAGTAATCTATTAAAATAAAATTCATTTTTTAATTCTGAATTTCATAATCAGGTTATAATGAATTTTATGCATTTTTCTTAAGCGATTCATTTTTTATGAGTGGTGAAAAATACTAAATTTTAATTCTAAAATTTCATTTTGTTTAAATTATTTATAAATTTAATTTATATATAGAAATAGTTTTAATGTAAAATTAGTTAAATTTTATATAAAATAATACAATTTATTTCAATGGAATCAATTTAATTTTTAATTTTAAAATAAAAATATTTCAATCTCCTGAACTTTTTCTAATTAAAATTTCGCTTTCTCGTCGCATTGGTGGAATTAATTTTAAATTAATTTTTTACACTTATTGGAGTTAAATATCGAAAAATGTTTTTGATACTTGAAATAATTATAAATTATAATTTCTAATAACTCCAAATAAATATTTGATCAAAATTAATTAGTAATTCCCCAAAAAATGAAATATCTCGGTCAAGGTCAAAATGTATTTATCGGTGATTAAAAAAGAATGAAAAGAGTGAAAATGAAATAAAATATTAATATAATATAATTTAATGATTTCATTTTGACATTGGTTATAAAATATCTGAAATATTAGAATCATTTTCCATTTTTCTTGGAATATGAGCCATATTAAGTAAAGAAAATGACAGAAAATATACTTTTTCATACTTTTAATATTCAAAAATATTTGGGCTAGGGTAAAAATATGTTAATCTATATATATCATTTATAAAGATAAATTTTTTTTTGTAATAAATTATTTCATTTATTTGATGAAATTATTTATTTATCTTCTTATGAAACACCAACATGTTAATTATTTAGTTTATAATAAAATAAAATAAATAATACTAAAAATATTAAAAGGGATGTAAATTGAATGAATTATTGTGTTAAATTATTTCTTGGTTATCATAATAATTTACATATGCATTATAATAATATAATATAATTCAATTATTTTCTTGATATTTTTAAATTCAAGTTAATTGAATTATTTCAAAATTGACAGTATTGTTATTTTATAATAAAGGATGTCGTATTAAATTAAATAGAATTAATAAGAACCCGATATCATGCCATGAGATTTTTAAATTTAATTATATAATAAATATTTTCCATTAATGTACAAATTTATCTTTTGTAATGAATATATTGACCACTTTATAGTAATACCCTATTTGGGTGGCTAAGGTAAAAGTGTTGTTTTTGCATGTTACATCCTTTTATGTTAAAATTATTTTTTCACACACATATGATTTAAATTTGATAAATTTGATATAATATTTATAATAAATGGGTATAAATTATACAGTAGGTATCATTTTATTTTAGTCTTAATGTATAAATTACCAATGATAGTATACTAGTTACCATTGGGAAAACCTAAAATGCTAATTGTTTCGGAACATGGAAGTTAAAAAAATAAATTTTTTTATAATATATTATATTGAGTATTGGATGTTTTTTTGACAATATCATCCCACAAAATTTTTAAATATTTATTTGGGATCCACTTTAGGTAGCATTGGCCCACCAATAGAGAATATTTTTGAGTATTTACAAAAATACCACTCCTGCTCAACTATAAAAGGGAACACACTCTCCCCACTACTTCACATATCTGAAAATATATTTATCAACCATTAAATAAAACAATATCTTCCAAAAATCACTCCCATAATCTTGAAATCCATAGTTTATACAATAATCCAACCATGAATGGATTTAGTGAAATCATATGAAGGATACCCGAAGAATAGCTAACGTTTATCAATGAGTATTATTTTAATTCATCCTCCACCGGATACAATTACTATTTTCCTGTTATTATATAATAACCTCACTATAAAAAATACAATTATGTTTTTATGTTACGTTTATGACCTAAAACAACACACACATCCATAAAATGGGTTATGAAATCATCATTTTTGTGTACATCATAATACTGTTGAGAAAACCGACATCGTTTGTTTTTCTATTTCCACCTTTTATGGTTAAAAATAACAAAGGATTTATATACTATATATGAAATATATGATATTGTTGATGTTATTATGATTCCTTAATTTCTATATCACACATTCCTAGAGTAGTGGAATTATGTGGTTTTGGGATGTCGGTTGGTGGATGTTGGTGCTCTAGGTGTGACATGTGTCAATATTCTCCGGTGAAGATGTTTACTGGTTTTTTGAACTACTTGATGTTTCTTCCTCATAAAATCATTGAAGGTTTGTATTGTTTTTTCTATTTGAACATGGTCTATTTTATGCTCTCAAGGTAAAGATTTTGTTTTGTGTATCTAGATTATTCTATTTTCATTCTAGTGTGGTGTCTAACTTTCATTTTGACAGTGGTGATAAGGGTGAGGTGCTGACCATGTTGATTTTTTTGATGAATGTTATAGAGGTTTGATCTTTAGTATTATGTTCTCTTATAATTGGCACATGTAGTGATTGATAGATATGTTTTTGATGGTGGGGTACTAGGTAGTGATAGTGGACGGTGACACAAACAACATACATGGGTGTCTCATTGACCGAGGCCCCTCGGTTGAGGGTCTGTTTGAGTGTTTGAATTTTTATGCTATGATATTTTTTTCCCATAATGAGTAGTTTGGTTTTTGGTTTTTTAAATTATTATATTATGACCACTTAGCCTAATGGTCCATTGTGTATAGAAATTATGAGGTTTCACACTTTATCCTAGAAAGTAGTTTTTATAAAAAAATGATTTGGAGGACACATGCGATGTTACCCAAAAATTTATTTTTTTGATATATATCACATGAATGTATATTATGATTATGTTACATAATTTGGTTTGGTATATATAAATTTTAGGATCCCTTTTTCTTATTTTTTATATTTCAAGTGTTAAAAAATCTGTAATGGATTTTTGTCACAATTTTCCTTCATTGAGAGGTACGTTATGTTATGATACTATATTCATTCATGAGTTAAATATAAATCCACGTTGACATGTAGTATCATGAATTTATTCAACCTATTTTTATTTTATATTTCATTTTACTTTATTACTTCCTTGGGATTATGAATCAATGTTATCAAAGTGGTAAGGATTTTATGTTTTATTATAATAATTTATCTGGATTTTTTTTGATAGTCACCAATTTTTAAATACTTTTATCTAAATATGAATAATTATTAATCAATTTACTCAATTATGGTTATTCATGATATCATCAAGTAATGGTAGAACATTTCCACCCTTTTTCAATTAAGATAATTTAGAATTATTTTTAAGAAAAATCATTTTTATTTATAACTTTAGTAAGAAATCAATTTTATTCCAAAAAATCTATTCAAAAAATATTTTTAAAAGGTTTTTAAATCATATTATAAGATCAATTTAATGGAAATGAATTTTAAAAATGGTGTATGTTTTAAAAAAATTAAAATTATTTTCAAATGTGTCTTTATATGTCTTTGATGGTTATTTTAAATCAAAATGATCTAAATAATGATTCATTTTTAAAATTAGTTTTGAATGATTTTAAAATAATATATTATATGTTTTTATCATTATTTTCATATAATAAAGTTTTCAAAAAAAAATCTTATAAGAAGAATCTTTCATAGTAGAAATGATATTTTCCTCTTGAAATGTTTTAAATGATATTTCAAAAATATTCAATCTAAAATGGAATTAGTTGATGTTTATGGTTACTTATTGGGGATATGATCTAAGGATATTATTAAAATTATTTCTCTAAATAGTTTATGTTTTAATGGAATTATGTTTATGAAATTCTTTTCTATTCCATGGGTTATACCATAACAAAACACTTATGAAAACTACCTCTATTCATGGGTTATTATATGATGAAATTAATAAAACGAGGTCACTTTTCCACATGTTATAATATGATGAAATATTTATGATACCCATTTTATTCCATGGGTTAGTATATAATGAATTTTTATGATCTTGTGGCTTACATATGTATGATATCATTATGTGATGGGTGAGACCCTATCTCCCTAAAATGCATTTAGTAAATATTTATATCTAATGAGATAGATAAGACTAAAATAGGAAGTGAACCTAGTTTATTAGTACTTGATTGGAATGGGAAGTCAACCTGGTTTAGTGAAATAACGATGAATTAGGAAGTGAACACACATCACTATTATAGGGATGAAATAGAGAATGAAACTGGGTTAGTAAAGGACTTTTTCTTATATGATGGTGTACATAGTGATCATTTACTAATATGTAACTGATTTTCTATTCTTTTGTGTATTCCAAAAAGCTATTAATTATACCGATGTTATTCTATCATAACTCATTTTATTTTATTCCTTTATGATTCTTGTCTTATGAGCTTTCAATATCTATGAAATGACTCATTTTTATAATATTTGATATTTATGTTATGGTTTCCATATGTTTTTATCATTTACCTACACACTTATGTTGTTATTATGATTATGTATCTCCCTTTTTTACCTATACTATGAACCTATAATCACTATTTGTTTTGTTTCCTTTCTGCTTGTTATGAAGAAATGTTTAGTGTAGGGTATGTCTATCAAGGGTACTAAATAGTAATACCTTGGTGGTAAACATTGAAGATCATTCACTATATTAGAATATTTTTAACAAGATTCTAGAGGCACTAAAAATAAAAGATCCTCAGTCACGTGTTTCAGTAGTGTAATGAATATCAATCTAAATAGATGCAATATCAATGTATCATAATCATGGGTAGTTATATATATTTTGAAATAATAATAAAAGAATATATCAATTTCCCTCATAAAAAATAGTATATAGAATCATCCTGGAAAATGCATTGAGTTGGTAACAGGTAAGGGATAAGGGTTATCATGATAATGAATGCCAGGAAAATAACAAAACCACATCTTTCCAGTGCATTAAATATTAATATATTTGGAATCATTCAATCCAGTTACCGATAAAAAAAGGGAAATTACCATTTAATAATATGAAGGGATAATTCCAAGAATTTAGAATTATTATTAAAGAGGTGGACATTCAATAATATTTGGTGATAGTTACACATATCATCCACTAAAAATATGAAAATGTATTATTTGATTTAGGTTATTCCCACTCATTTAAATCTGATCAATTCTCTATGAGTGTCACATAACCACATCAATAATAATATGTTGAGTCAGTAGTGAAAAATCCTGTTGATATGATGTTCACATCTCAATTCTATAACTACTTTTGAATTAATGTTTTTGGGAATGTTCTTCCTTGAAATATTTTTATTTTCCTTGATGTTTAATTTAATGATATTTTGTGAATAGTATGTCTCTATCAGAATAGATCTAATGTCAATTTTTGAGGAAGGTAAGTTGTATTTGATATTCCTAATCAACCAATAGTAGTTTGTCTATGTGAGTATGAACATGAACTCCTAATGGAAATAAATTACAACATTTGGAAATTACTACCTATTTATTAGGGTTATTTGTCTCACATATATTGAGAGAAACTAAACATTAAAGATATTATTCTTATATGCTAGTTTATTCATGTCTTTCATGAATATTATCATACTCTTCCCATAACTTAAAATGTCGTGCTTGAAATAAAACTAATAAATGGGGATAAAATTATTACAAGTACTCAATCTATAATTTCCTCAATTATGTTATTGGAATTAAATTAGACACTCCAAAAGAATCTATATTAGTGGTTCATATTGATTAGTGCCACACTATGAGGGTTATCCAAATAATTTGGTTATGAAGAATTAAGATTCAATGAAAAAATTCATTGAATATCAAGAACATAAAAAATAACTATTAAAAAGAAGTATCAAATATCATGTATGAGTGATCCATTTTATCAATTATGACAATCCCAATATTTTTACAAGATCTATTTATAATCTTGATATCATTATCTATAGGTCAAGAAGTATGATATACCTAAAATAGTCTTCTGTATGATGTATGATCATTGCATATTTATATTAATTCATATGGAAAATCTAAATATACATCTATATTCATGGTTTTAATTGTTCCTCAAGATTAATAAATGGTATCAATTTCATTTTGGATGAATATAGTTCTTGGGGTGGTCAAAGGATCAATAAATATAAGAGATATTTTTTTTCTCAATGTTCATATATAACCAACGTATGAGGATAGTTTAGAATAGGATTGGTTTAATTTGGTGGTACATTCCTATGGATTATTTGGGGGACACATTTTTCCTATTAGAGCATGTATCCACCATGCTAAATCTTTGTTGAATAGTATTTCCTCCCAGATTGGAAATTAGAAGGGCTTGTTTTTATATTTTGGATATATAATTACATTGGTTAACAATGTTTCTTATTCATGTGATGTCTATTCTTTTAACTCAAAAAATGGTTATCAGATATTTTGAATTTTTTTGATCTCTCTTATATTTAATTCTTAGTGTGATGAAGAATATCATTAGTCTCAATTGAATCAGTTAGATAAATATTTTGAGGAAGGGGGTAATGATTTATGTAATATTGAGGAAGATATCTATTTTCTTATGGAAAATATTTGCATGGGGTATTTTTTAAGGTCACTTACATTGGGATAGATTCATGTGAGGAAAATATTATTTCATTGATAGGTTTTATTCTGTGTTTTGTTGTAGAATATTAGAGCTTGGGGGATGTACGCAAGGATATTTTTTGATCCTCTATGATAAGATGAGGTGGAATTTTTGGAAGGGTGAGGTTAATATCTATAGTGAAAAATTAAATTGTATTTATCATTATATTCCAAGATATCCTATTCAAAATTGTACTATTTGGGAAGCGATATCCTTCCCTCGATTTATTCATGTATCCCTCAATAATGATAAAAAACCATTTATCATAGTATTTTATTAAATAAAGATGACCCATGCATATTATAACCATAAATGAATGGATCCTTATACATATAAGAATTTTTTAATATATTTGTTGTAGGAAAGTGTAAAAATGGGGGTGTTATTTCTAGGTAGCTTTGGATAAATGTTATTCCTATTGAATATTGTTTTTTGGTTTTTTTGTGTTTATCATGATACTCTTTCTATAAAATTTGTGTAGAAAAATAGTGTATCCAATTTGTTTTCTGATTTATATGATGATCCTATTTCCGTTTTGAAAAGGTTTTGCTCCATTTTTGTTTAATGATAATGGATGTTCTTTATGTGGAAACTAATGGGTGGGTTAGTGGGGTGTGACCTGCATGTAGACAATTTTCATCGAATTTTTTCCAGTGGATTTAGAACAATGGTGTTGTTGGATAGAAAAATTTATATTGTCTTCTTATTTAAATGGGGTTTTGGGTTATTAGAAGAAAACAAAATAATTACACATTTGATGATCATTATTTTTCACTTCTTAGTCTGAAGGTTCAATCCAAATGCCTCATAGAAGAGCATGGTTCTCTTTTCAAGTGGTAGATTAGGTCTCATATTCTCAAAAGACTCACATATCATTAAGCTACCTCAAAGGACTCTCTTGGAAGATAAAGACATTGGGTGTGTTTGAATATTTCATTCTGATGCTAGAAGCTCAATACAAATATATCTTGTGTGTAAGGGATAATGAGAAGTGGTATTTTGGTTTGGAATAATTTGTAAGATATTAAGGTGTCCTTCAATGCATTTTATGAACATGGTTCTTATCTTTTAACAAAGGCTAATCTCTTCTCAGATGTATCCTTCTTTACTAGGTTTTTGATAACATTATTCCTAATGATGAAATGTGTAAGTCATATCTCTAAGGTATTCTCTATGGTATGCCTACTATACATTAGTATTTTTTTTATTA
The DNA here is from genome assembly GCA_963277665.1 of Viscum album. Taxonomy (NCBI): domain Eukaryota; kingdom Viridiplantae; phylum Streptophyta; class Magnoliopsida; order Santalales; family Viscaceae; genus Viscum; species Viscum album. The sequence continues at coordinate 2,098,114,249 of OY728125.1, forward strand.
TATTAGATTATGAAAGGCTCTGGTAGATAGTATAAAGGTTATCAAGAATAGTTGGCTTCGGGGAAATAAATCAGTGGGTTTTTTGTTCTCTAGGGAGTCTCAGAAAGTCACTATTTTGATTTATTTTTTGTAGAAGGATGCTAATCCAAGACTGTATTTATATTTTTAATGATTATTCCCTAGGTCTTCATCATTTTAGGCCTCACTGGCTTTCCATGGTTCTACTAATTCCTTTAAAACAATTTTTGTATGTTTGAGAGAATAGACCCACCATGGTATCCAATATTTTTACTTGTCATGGGGTGGCTAGATATTGATTCTAATTTATTAAAGATTTATCATGTCTGTAAAATCCACCCACAATGTTGGCCTGGAAGGGTGCTACGTTTTTGTGGGAATGTGTTTGTGAGGAGAACATTAATGGACTAATGATAATTTTGGTAAGCTTTCATATTCTTATGATACAATCTAGTGGATAAGGGTTATAGATATTTAATGTTTCGTCAATGAAGGTACCAGGATGCATTCTCATTCCGAATGATATTCTAATATCTTATTCCTATTTCCAAATGAAATATCTAGATAAATATTTAATGAATCGTTAATTAGAGCTATAAATTGTAATTATTTCAGGGAATATTTGGAGGCATTATCTTTATAGTGGAAAATGTGATAGAAATACGTATCAAAAAATAATAAAGAATATATTTACTCAAAATCTGTTTAATACACTCTAGAAAATATTATTAGAGTTCATCAAAGATTATGATTCCATAAAACAATACCACACGTGGAATTCAAATAGGGTGGATGATGCTATGATTTGTAAATACAAAACTAGTATTCCCTTGAGGTGGATTAAATAATATCCCATGTTTTATGTACTTTTGGAATCTAGATATTTAAATCTTAAGGAAAGAGGAAAAATAGTTTCTCAAGTCAATGTTAAACCAACCATCCATGGGTGGATTTAAAAGGCATATAAGAACTATGTGGAATTCCATAAGAATGAAAAAAAAATCTTATGTTCAACCACAATCATGTTGGACGGATAAAGTTTAAAAATATAATATATAGTCTATTAATACTAGACATAAAGAGTGATTTAATGGATAAATATCATAATCCATCATTCATTATTCATCCTAGAAGTATGAATATGAATAGAGACATGAAAGTGTATTTATAGAGGGATAAAATTAAATGTGATATTACAAATTATGTATCTTGATTATTAGTGTTTCAGTATGTTAAATTTGTGGGACAAAGGTTTTTGAGGACGTGACTACCATTACCAATAATAGAATGGAAATGGGAAAATATTACAATAGATTTTCTCTCCAGACTCCCAAAATCATCTAAAGTGAATAATATTTTTTTGTGTTATAGTCAATGGACTTACAAAAGTAGAATATTTTATTTATGTTTCATATGAATTTTTTTTATCAGAATAATTGGTTATACATTAATACAATTGTGAAATTTCAAGGAGTGACACTTTTAATCATATATGATCATGGTTAGAGGGTTATCTAAATTTTTTAGAGAATCCTTCAGCAAGAGTTGGATACAGAGTATTGTTCCATTACTTCTTATCATCGTCAAAAATATGTTCTTTCTAAGTTGACCATTAATAATTTTGATGAAATGTTAAGAGAATGCTCTATCTATTTCAAAGGTATTTGGGATTAAAACCCTCCTTTGGTAGAATTTTCAAACAAAAATATATTTCAATTGAACAATCAGATGAATCCTTATGAACCCCTCTATTAAAATAAGTGAATAATTATATCATGATGGGATTAATTTGGAGAAAAAAATCAATTAGGACATAATCAAGCTAGTGAAATAGAAGATACGGTTAGATTCACTCAACAACACATAATGGTAGAAAATATTTGAAAAATTTTGTGATGAAAATTGTCATCCAGATCATGAGTCAAAAGTTGGTTACATTGTATACCTATTAAAGTTAACCATTATTTCTCGATTTACCTTTTTTTGGAATTTTTATTATTCAATGTGGTAAACTTTATCACCTCAATAAAGGGTAAATCATGTCAGAATGTTTAACATTTATGTGATAAGGAATTAAAAATTTGTCCAAAAATGAATTTATTTCATTATATGGGATTAGTTCTTCTATATCCATACTAACTATAAATATATCAAATATTTGGTACCACTTGTCTATGATAATGACCATAATATTATTTTAATTAATAAAAGATACAAAATTTGAATCTCTTTCATTTAGATTTCACTTATATTTTTATAAATTAATTAAAAATTGTAAAAAATGTTAAATAATATATTGATAATATTTAAATTATATTTATTATGTTAATTTATATCTCATATTTTGTTATTATATAATTACATTACAAATGTATAGAACACAAACACCATGCTTGTTCTAGTAGTGGAAAAATTAAATTAAATATCTTTAAAAACATAAAACAAATACTTTTGTGATGAATTATGGTTCCAAAATAAATTTATATTTATTAATATTGGAATAATGTTGATTAGAAGTATAAATTTATCATTCTATATTTGTAATTATTATATTAAATACAAATTTAATAAATAGTTTCAAAAATTATAGTGATGATATTTTAATAATGTAATATTTTATAAAATTATTTTAAACTCCTGGAAATCTTACAAGAGTAAAAGTATAATGATAAATGATAAATAAAAATATTCATTGTAAAATTGTTTACAATTTTATTGATTATAAAGAAATTAAAAACCTTTATAATTGAGAAAGTCATTATTTTGGTTAAGGATGTAATTTTTTAACGAAGTGGTTAAACCAAGAGATAAGTTTTAAAATAAGAAATAAACTTGAAAAAAATATTTATTGAAATAATTTTAACAATATCATATCTTATAATTGAATTTATGTGTATAAGGTCCCCATTTATAATGAAAATCAATTAATTTTATATAAATCTTTTTACTATTTCCTTATGTGTCCTTTTCACAGTAAAAAGTATCCACCTATACTTTATTATATACACCATATTGATCATCTAAAATGTAAGAATATTGGAAAACACTATTTTGAACATCTTTATCAATTTTATAGGGATTATTTCTTATAATGGTCTAACGAGAGTTCCCTTTAGATGATATTTAAATGGTCTCTTTCATGGAAAAGGTAATCAGGTCTACTAAGAACATAAGTTTTTATTCTTCTTTTACCAACTTAAATAATGTTCTAAATTTATGAATATAATAAAAAAATATCCCATATAATGAGATTTTATTATTTTAATAGAGTAATGTTTATACATCTATTTCTGTATTAAATTAGAAATAAAACCATCACTTGTGTGTAATAAAAACTGTCACCTCATGAACAAACATAATTTTTCCCATTGCCACCTCACATGGATTTAGATGATGATTGAAATAATAAATATAAATTATACATATAAAATTATTATAATGATTAATTTTTAATATATCATCTACATACATATTCATCCAACCATTAAACAAATGATAACATATATTGAGCGTACAGATAAACTATCATCCCCATTATGTAATGTGATTATGTTTTCATGTATGATTCCTGAGACTAATTTTAAAAATGAATTTAATTATTAATTATGATATCTATATAATTCTAAAGACTAGGGTGAATTTATTACAATGAATAATAAATAAGGACTATAACAGTCAAAATAAAATGTACATAGAAAACGGAGCAGTAGACCCTTGAAATAATGAAAATAATAAAATATTTCTAATAAATGGGTGATAAGATGTTATAAATTGATCATATATGATATTATAGATTTTAATATGACTATATTATATAATTATACTAAATCTAAATTTGTAATATATGAGGTTAAAATACCTTATGAGTTTACTCAATATTGAGCTAAAGGATTTGGTCTCTACATACACTCTATTTAGACACATTTAGTATTATAAACATATTTTTTGACATGTTTTATATAAAACCCCAATGATGTATTTAACGTGAATATATAATTATTGATTTTTATTAACATTTATTCATGTTTACAATTTTAATGTTGTCTAATATAAATGTTTCCAAACATGTATGAATTTATTTCACAATAAATTTTTTAAGGATTTATTTATTTATAATTTAAGGAATATTATAAATTATCTTTAATAAACGAAATATATTTTATTATAATCTAGATATTCAATGGGATTCGATGTTATATTTCAATGTTTACTATCCTTTTCAAATTAATCAGAAAAATAAATATCTAAATGAAATTAGATCCTATTTCTCTATTGTTTAGGAAAATTGTTCTTTTATGTGAATATTTTACTACAATGATTTACAAACACCATTTTATTTACCCAAAATATTTATTAATGAAATTTATGTTATTCTTGAATTATAAAATATGTGAAATTAATATTTCTAAATTTATTTCTAAAGGGTTTTTTTTAAATTATTTATAAATAGTCAAAAGTATTGTTTCTTTTTAGCATATGAAAAATTAAAAAATTTTCCAACCACTATTAATATTTTAGAATATTTAAAATCATCTCTATGATTTGATTAGTTTTTAAAAAGATTCATTTAATGAATTATTATTTTAATTATTCACCATTATTTTCCTTATTTCTCAAATGGACATAATTTTTATTACAAAACATATTTTTTTAATAATTTTTTGGAATTCTATTATCTCATATTAATTTGATGTCCATTAGATTTCTCATGAAACAGTCACATTCTTGTGATAATTGTTAATTATAAAATAATTTTCATTCAAAATTTAATATTCGTTGTATCATTGATATGATTATTACATAAATTGTATACAATTTCTGCATATGGTGTCTTATTTTAAAAGTAATTTGATTTAATATTAAAATAAAAATTTTCCATATTGAATATATAATATTTATATTTTAGGATAAGTATTTTGGTTTATGAATTTAATTTATCATTCAATATATAAATAATTCTATAGACATGCATTGATGGTTATTTCCTAGTTATAGATGGCCCCTCGATACATCGACGGGTCTAATGAGACAAACATGCTGGCCAAATAAATTGAAAGGGGTTTTATTCTGTAACTACCATCAATTTAATTTTTTCACTACAATTCCATGATCGCAAAGATATCGATGTGTGACAACATGTTGTCTTGAATTAATTATTTACTTAATTTAAAATTAAAATATTATTATCCATGAGGTTACTCTATTTTTATTTTCTGTTGATGAATTCCATGCTCATGTTATTCATTAAATGGAATGTGTTTTCAGTCATTTACCATGATTTATTTAATTATGAACAATTCTGATATATGTAACCCTCACTGATTATCTAACCTCTCTGATTATGTTTTTACTTTCCTTGGGATAAGAAAAATAATTTTAAAAATCATATCGAGGATGATAAAATTTCAATTAAAATATGATTTTTTATATTTTGAATTTAATGTTGGTGTCACATATCTATTTAGTTCATTAAGACTACAAAACTGATCAATCCATTATGATGTGATTCCTTGTACCTTATTATAATGTAATAAATTAGACACATCCACTAACTGACATTATTTGGGGTTTTTATATATATGGTCTTTATAATGGATATATTGGGGAAGCATTTTCATAAATTATCATATTCATAATAATAAAAAATAAACTACTAGATACATATTTTGTGTTTGAGATACTATATTATTAGCTTATAAAAATTTTCATTTTGAATTTATTTGAATCAATAATGAATTATTCTTGTTTGTTTTTAAATCATGAATTACATAACCTGAGAAAATGATGTTAAATATATATGTATGCTGAGAATTTGAAGAAATCTATGAGATCTACAAGTATGAAGGGAAATATATTTCATTATTAATAAAATTATATAAATAATTAATAAACACTTAAAATAGATTATGTTCACACTGATATATGTTTAGAGATGGAGGATAAATCCTATAATAGATATAAGTATAGTACATCATTTATTAATTATTAGTCATGAATCATATATTTTATATTACTTTCATATATGTTTTATCCGCTAATTAGTTTCAATATAATTATAAGGAGGAAAAAATATGAATGTTTTTACCCAACGAGTAAGATTAATTACATATGTAGGAAAATCATATGAGTGGTTTTTTTGAAGAAAAATTACATTATCATAGAATTTAACTAGAATACAACGAATCGTGATCCCTATAACTATATGGAGTTTTTTAAAGAATGTATCTTATAGGGGTTGAGATGGAATCAATAATTATTGTTGCGAATTTAAATTTTCAATATTTATGGTCATTTTAGGTTCCATATATCTGAAAACAGTTATATTTTTATCCAAATTTTTTCATGTCTTTATATGAGATGTATTTTAAAATACACCACATTTTATATACATATTGGTATTTGATCATTCTTAAATAATCATGTCCAAATAGCTAAACCTCAGTAAATTTGATAAGAATCATGTTGATTGAATATTCTATGGATATTTTTAATGTCTCTATGATAAACATAGTTACAATAAATTAATCACAATATAGTTTTTATATTATCACCATGATTGTTTTTTAACAATTTTTATGATTTTTTTCTAAAGAATCAATTTGGGAAGGAACATGAATTATATAATTTTTTATTATAAAAAAATAATTTAATTTTAACAAGAAAAATATTTATATTGAGTGTTTTTGTGAAAAATAATAATTTTATTTTTAACTTATAGATGAATAGTTTGGTTTATATCATATGTTAATCTATAATTTTTTCATTGGTTAAAATATCATCAGGTGTAAAAATGAAATCATTTTTTTTAATTTAGTTTGAGAGAACATCAAATATCTCGATAATATATCATGTAATAAAAAATAGACGTGAAGAAAGTGTTGATAAAGTAGGACTAGTCTAGTGAAGTAAATGAATAGTTGGTTTAGATCTCTAATAATAACATTATAGTTTCGGTTCATTAGAATAAGATATATGAAAATTTCCTAAAAATGTCAGTGTTCTATAATTAGGATAAAAAACGTGGAGAACATGAATGGAAAAACTTAATTCCAACTTTTAAATAACATTATAAATTCGATTATGTTTACATTGATGACACATTTCCTTTTATTTCAACAAATGAGCCAATTTGAATATTTCATTTAATAATTACATAAATAATATATAAATAAATTTACGAAAATTTCCAGCCTGGATTCCAATGTGGAGAGAATAGAGAAATGTTTTGTATGAGTTAAATTAATATAAATATATTTTATAATGATCATGGATGAGTGAAACAATGTTATCAGTGCAGAAATCAAGATATAGATTTTATATCCTTAGTATTTGAGAAAGTATGTATTAAAAAACCATTATCTATATGAGTAGTTAAGTAAATATCGATTTCTCATAGTCCATATTAGTAAAATAATCATTTCTATAAATTTATAGGTTATTTGATCTTAACTAGCTTATTATGTGAATTTTTTTTTCAAATCATTGAAAAATGGTATATTTATTTGGATTCAAAATTACTCAAATATAAAAAATAGTATTCCCCATTACTAATTGAAATATTATTATAAATTGTTAAATAATTTTTCAATGTAATATTTTAATTATATATAACCTTAAATAGTTATAGTAACAAATAACTCCATTTAATGTTGTTGAAATGAATTCCATCGAGAGTAGTTAAAAAGTTTTATTTGTAATTTACTTTATTTTATGAAAGAAAAAGTAATGACTATAAAAGTTGATTCACTATGTTAACCATATAAATATATAATAATATTATACTATCTAGTAATATTTAACATAATACAATGTTATATAGAGTTTATTACTGATTAATGATGAACATATTATAATAGAAGAGTCATTAATAATTTTTTTTATTTATTGGAATAAAAATATTGACAATTTGATATAAACAATAGGTGGAGTTCCTTCCTAAGAAAAATATCATTAATAATAAAATTAAAAGTTGTATTTTATGACCTAAAGTATGGAGGAATAAATTTTATGGTTGGGATTCAAGAAAAAAATCATTGATGTCAATGAATTACCAATTGAAATTAATAATGGAAGAGGTAGAGCTTCAATTTTTAATAGGATGTGATAATTATAGTTCTATTGGTATCTATTAAAAAGTAGTTTCACATATTTATCATTGAATTTTGAAATAAATTATAATTTTATAGTTGAAAATGTTAATAGGGGATTAACAACGTTAGTATTTCCACAAATGAATAATGTGGTATATGTGTCAAAAAAAATATTTTCCTTAAGAAACTTTTTAGATATTATAGTTGATCATTACAGATAATGTGAAACAATTTGATGCCCAAGGGCGCCTAATAGTCAGTGAATATTTTTATGTAATGTAATGATAATATAATGAATATAATGAAATATAAAACCATTTTTTCTTGTTTTTTAATGGTTTTAAAAGTGGAATCATTTTATTTTTTGATATTTAATTTCCTTGGGACATGTTATTAATTATTTAATATAATCATGGTGTGTTAATTTGATGATGTATAATTATGGTTAGTTTGAATACTTATGGGCTTGGATAAAAAATCAATAGCCATAAAATTAGAAAATTTCTCTATATAATGATATGTCCAATTATTTGTTAAAACAATTCCTTTATGAGATCCTTAATTGTATATTTACAAGAATTATAGGGTTAGAGTGATATGTAATGTTGTTTATAAATCAGTTTACAAAAGAATAATAATGGTTTTCCACTATAGATATTTTTATAGAGATTATAATTTTATTTTATTACTGAGATTATATTATTAAGATATAATATAGAGGAATTTATGGGGATTATTATGGGAAATTATATTTTTAATATTACGAATATATGAAATTATATAATTTCCTAATAAATTTATGACATATTAAAATATATTTATGTGTTCTATTTATGGGAAATTAGAAAAATTATTCTATTAATATAGGGATAACTTGTAATGTTCTTATCATTTAGTTCTCATTATATTTTTTGTTGAAACTAGTTTATGTTGTGAAAATTTTTTAGACATCGTGTGATCAACTGATCGATATAAAATTTTATAAAATAATATTTTGAATATTATTTTCTATACAACTTACTAAAAATAACCAATGTCCTATTTATGTTCTAGTTAACTTAAAATTAAAATATGTTATGTTCTGAGTTAATAAAAATAAAATATATTGTTTTATGACACATCATTTGGGTTGAAACAAAACATAATGTATATTGAACCCAATCAATAAATTTTCTTCTTAGTTCCTTTTACTTATATTACTTAAGAACCACAAGTTACATGATGTTCATTAGATATTTCATTAGGACTATGAAATAAAAAAAATATATTTTTATATTGTAAATGTGATTCACATGAGGATTGAACACTATGGAAATTTTTTTTCCAAATCTCAAATGTCATATAGAATTCTATTATTATGAAGGTTTTGACTTTTAGTTAATGAATTTTTTTATTTATGGATTTCGAATCCATTAATTTATGGTTTACTATAAATGGATTACCAATTTTAAATTAGATTAGAATCCAAGATATATCATTTAGAACTATTCATTTGATATCTACTTTTATTTCAGAAAACCCATTATTTCTTTCCTAAATTATTAATTGATTAACGATTTTGGTTTAATTTTTTATAAAATCTTGATTTACATAAATATATTAAAATCAGTTAAGAAAATTTTTTAATGACTTAAAATAGAATAGTTGAATATTTATAGATCTTTAAAATATATTATATTTCATAATAATATTGCCTCATCAAATGTCAAAAAATAGGGTTTTTGAGATCAATAATATTTTATGGGGTGTAATAATAATGATTATAAAAATTAGAAATAGACACCTAGATCCTTAAAATTATAAAATAACAGTTTATGGATAAAATGTGAATGTTTTATTATATGGTTTACATAGGATACCATGGGAAAAATATTTAATTATTTTCTAGTGAAGGAAGGCATGCCAATATATTTTAACTAGGTGTTTTTATTTTTGTTTGGTTATATAATGATTTATTATGTCATTTATATAATTAATATTAATGACACATGGATTTAATAGGTGGATATGGGTATTTAGTTTTTTAAAATGGTAGAATAAGATCTTTCCCATAAAATCAAGATCCCTATATTGTGAAAAAAAAACTTACAAAAACCTAAAAATGGGAGATTTAAATTGATCACTCTTGAGAAGTGAAAGAAGATCATCTGGTACCTGATCATCCCATTGAAAACCAATGCCATTGACACCTTTTTCAGAAATACCGTAAGCTTAATCATTAGCTTCAAGATAGGTTTGAGTGATGATATGATCCATGGAGTAAAGAAAATCTAATCACCAAATCCATCTCTTGCTAAGCTTCAATGAGAGATGAATAGAACCAGTGAGAATAGCAAGAAAAACTGGGGTAGAGTCACATTCAAGAAAAATATTCTTCCATTACCATTTCATAGCCTACTATACTACCATGATTATAGAAAACATTTCTTCTTCAATAGTAGAGGCATTTCCACCAGATCCACAAATGAATCCAAGAACTATTCCACTATTTTCTCTAAAAAAAGCCCCAAAACCAGAAGGACCTGAATTTCCTCTAGAAAAACTGTCCAAGTTTATTATAATCGAAACAATAAACGGAGCCTACTAAATGACTTAAATTGTTCCTTTTGGAACCTAAAAAATACCCTTAACCCCAAGCTGATTTAGCACAGTGAGATCATATATGGGTTTGGAGTAGAAGAACCTCCCTGAAATAGTAGTGCTACACACAATAGAAATAATATTGATCAAGTCCAAAATAACATAGAACAGTTTTATATCTTGTATTTCCTTGTTTATTGTAAGCCTAAACGGAATGAATGAGTTTCTCCATATCAAATAAGAAAGGAAACAGGATGTGGGATGTCATATTTATATCAAACCATCCCTTCAAGAAATCCCGATGTGAGTTGGTGCAAGGCAGAGTTACTTAAAATAAGTGTGCAACTACTTTCCACATTGTTGAAGCAACCATGAAGCTCAGGAAAATGTGGTCAAAATCTTTCCTATGTTGATGAAACAACACCCAAGAAGAACATAATGAGATGGTTAAATTTTTCAAGAAGTCATTTGTTGGTAATCATTTTTGTGAAACTCTCCTGACCAAAGTTGATTGAGATGGCCTGAAAAAAATTCATCGTTTGATTTTTCATCTAGGGAAAAGTAATATTGGTTTGAATTACATGATTATAAAAAAATAAGATAGAATTCCATTATTGTTAGGTTACCAAGATAGAAAGTCCGCCTTAGAAGGGAAGAAATAATTAATTACTATAGATATTATATTCTAAGGGAGATTCTCTATGTTTTCCACCTATTTCTTAATTTTAATATCAAGGTCCAAATTTGAATCCCCATCCATGATTGAATAAGCTGGAGGAGCCTCAGTCCAATTTCAGTTCTATAATGATATGTATGAATCCTTATAAATAATCCATCTCGAATCAGAAAAAAATTATTGAGTAAATAGACTTACAAGAAGGCCACACCGAAGAACTGAGAAAAATCAGATTTCCTTTCTTGAGATTATTCATTAATCTTTCCCAAATGAAGCTAAGAACATTAGTGTGATCATTGATGATCCTACACATGAACCCAGCCTATAAGGAATCATTAAAACAAAAAATATTCTTAATACCCAAACCCATTTCATCATGTAGACTAAAAACAGAGTTCCAAGGGACCGTAGAAAGTCTTCTTTCTATAATGGAACCACTCCAGATAATTTTTTTGATGGAAAAACAAATGATTTGATAATAGAGACCAGACATTTTTAGACCATGAATGAGAAAAATAATTTAGATATGATGGTAGATTTCACTAAACAAACTCATCCGACCATGGATTGTGGTTTTCCTTTATATACAGAGAGTTTACTTATAATACAGTTAACAATACATGAGATGCAGCTTGCCTTTGGTCTCCCATGGAACATAGGGACCCCAAAATAGGTAAATGGAAGATCACCCTATCTAATTACCATCTCAATGATGATATCGTGTTTCATCACAGTAGAAACATTCTTTCCAAATTACACAAAGAATTTATTCCAACTTATATCCTGACCAGAAACAATCTCATAATGAAAGAGAGATATTTTGATGTTATTGATGTTTCCCCTAACCCCTTGGGTAAAAATAATAATATCATCATCATATAATAGATATGAAGGTTAACGAAGGCCCCTAACTCCATATATAGATGTTATTTCCCTATTCCCAGCCATGATAGAGAGAAATCTACTGAGATAATCCCCATCAATAGAGAATATCATAGTAGATAAGGGATCCTTAACCCAGACCCCTCTCATTCATTCAAAGTATCCTTTAGGAGAACCATTAATTAGAACTGGAATGTGAGCTGAGCCCAAAATGTTCCTAACCCAATCAATGAAGATATGATCAAATTCAAACATAATGAGAATCAAAAATATAAAATCCTAGTTCTTAGTGTCAATATCATTACTCACGTCAATTTTCAGACCAATATTACCCCGTGGATGGAATTTTAAGAATATTCACACACTCTGAAGCTGTAATAAGACAATCATGGATTGATTTGCCCATGATGAATCCAAACTGATTTGTAGAGAGAATATTGTAAGCAATGGGGGTGATTGTGTTAACATGAATTTTTTAAATAAAGATATAAATGGTGTAGATCAATGCAATATTCCGAAAAGGATAAATCTCATTATAATTAACTCTTTTATAATTAGGGTAAGGAATTGAGCATTCAACTCATGGGGAACAATACCATCCTTGAAGATGATGGCAACAAGCCTAAAAACATCCGAATGAATAATCTCCAAAAAGTATTGGAAGAAGAAATTCCCAAAACCATATGGACCATGGGTAGTTTCAGGTTTGAGATGAAAAACGTCATCACTGATCTCTGGTTCCAAGGGAGAAGTAGTGAGAATAGAGTTTTTCAACTGAGTCATTAATCATGGAATAACACCTTCCATAAGGTCAATGCTTGGGGATGACCCATTCAAGAGATCCTAGAAATAGGATACAACATGATCTGCAAGATCATTTAAGTTGTCAATGATAAGACCAACATTTTTAATGAGAGAGAGTGACTTGGAGACTTTCATGATTTTCTGATGGGAATTAGAAAATTAGGTGCTTCTATCTCCATTCATTAATAAATTTTCGTTGAAGTAGTCCCTTTTCAAAAAAAATCCTTTATAGTGAGGAGACTGTTGAGATTAGAGGACAACTCATCTTCAATCAAGAGCCTATAAAAAAAATCATAAATAGAATTGGGATTTTTCACATTCTGAAGGGATTCCTCAAGAGAGGAAGTATCAACGTCTAGTGAGTTGAAACATTGTTTACTCCAAAGCATCATGGTATTATTGAGAATTTTGAGTTTGGTGATACAAGAAAAAGCCTCATTTCCACAAGTAAAAGAGTTCCAAGTGTTTTGAATAATACCCTTACATTCTGGATGAGTGACCTAAGCCATATTGAATTAGAATGGAAACTGAGGATTGGAATCCTTTTCAGCCAGATCATCCAAAATTGGGTGATGGTAATAGTTTAGCCTAGAAAGGGTTGTGTAAGAAATATAGCTCCATGAATTCAAATAATCCTCATTAACAAAAGACCTATCAATTTTACTGGAAACATAGATATTGAGATATTTTCTAAAATAGGTGTATTTTTCACCAACCAGGTTGACCTCAATAAGATCATTTTGATCAATGCATTATATGAATTCCCTAGAGGAAATAGAGTTACTAACCCCACCCATTTTCTTATCCGGATTCAATATTGAATTGAAGTCACCCAAAATAATCCTAGGGTTATAAATGGAGGATTTTAAGGTACCAATGACACACCAGATACTTCTATGTTCTTGTTAAATATTGTTAGAATAAACAAAAGAAAAGGACTACTTGATACCAATAAGGATGAAAAAGAATGTAATAAGATGATTAATGGAACTAACCATGTAGGCATTGATAGGGAAACATAAGCTAAGACCCATAGTCTTTTAACGTCATATGGGCTCCTGTTAGCGTCAATAAGTTCAAAACCATGATTTTCCATGTTTTCAATTATGAAAGAAAAAACCTTTTTAGTTTCAGATAACCCTATGAGAATGTGATTGTGTTTTTAAAGAAAGGGCTTAATAGACCTCGTGGTTTACATATTGTCCATCCCTTGGAAATTCCAAAAAAGGATCTTCATTTAAATATGAAATTGGTGTTAAATCCCATATTTTCCCCTGTTACTTTTTAGGAGTCTGACCGACTTTTATTTTGGGAGTGGGAGTGCACTACAATAGATCATTGACCTAAGAAGCACTAGCTTTCAGATTCCAAGATATGCTATCCAAAATAGAACCTTCCATTTTTGTGAGTGAACCATGGCTGATGTTAGACCTTGGAGTACAACCATCATTTATAGGTTCAACAGGATCCAGGGACCAAAGTTGTAGACTAGACACAGCAGCAGGTGTCAAGACCTTGGAGGGAGCAGCCCGATCAGCCTCCTCTTTCTACATTGAAAAATCTTGATTAGATTGTAGTACTACTATTTTAATAGAATTAGAGGTAACATTATCAGCTACAGGACTGAGAGAATTAGTATCATCTTCATCTACATAATGTTCCTTCCCTCCATAATACCCTCAAAACATTTTTCAGGAATTGAGGAAGCAGAAGCCACTACAAGGATGGGATCTAGAGGGACATTAAAGGAAACATCATCCTGTATTGACCTAACCAGTACAACAATGTCCCTAGAAATTTACAAAAAATGACATCATTATTCTCCTCATGTTGTATGTTCCATGAAAATTTGTAGATATCATCTAAAAGTTCAGATAAAATGAACCGAATTTCTTTGATTTTTATTTCTCTAAGAGGGATTATTCTAGAACCCACCTTGGAGGGAGAGCATAGTAGCTCTGCATTTTCCTTTTCCTCTACCCCCACAATAACAACTGAGGATTGCATTGTAGAAGAAGATTTTATAAATATACCTTTGATGGGGGAATATCATATTGAGTCCTATAATGTCTTGAGGGACTAACTTGATTCCTAGGATCACCTTTCTTTTCAAGAATAATAGTCTTTCTCTTCTTACCCTTATAGGCCTCTATTCATTCCATTACATTGGAAGGGGCGTTAACATTCTTTTGTATCACCCTGTAATTGGAGACAGAATTACCAACTATATTTCACACATCACCAAAAGGCACATTTTCATAAACCACTTTTACTTCAGACTTTTTTCCATTGGAAATAAAAAAGAAATACTGGTAGGATTCTTGATCTCCAAATTGATATCCATCAGAATTATAGAAAATAGACCAATCCCACCTTCTAATGTCCTTTGATCTATTCAGATAGGAGTTCCAAAGAAGAGGCAATATAATTTAGGATATTTGAGTTCCAATACACCTAGTTCAAATGTTTAATCCTTTTCAATATCTGGGATTTTGATTTCTTGAGATTTTAGGGGTTAAAGTTGACATCCCATTCTGATAACCTAAGAAATCCTGGTTTGAGTTTCATGTTTCTGGAGCTCCAAGAAATGTTCAATGTATCCATTGACTGAAAGATGATGTGAAAATAACATTTTCCAATCACAATTTTCTTCCAGTTATGATAGCCACAATAGTGAGTGACTATGTTATTAAGACCAAAAGAGTCCCAAGTTTTTTCCACCCTTGAATAGATCACTCGGAATAGGATTATGAATTTATAGATGTTGATTCATTATTGCAGAGCCTCCAGATCAACCGCAACCGTAAAACCCCGATTCTCAAGTCCTGAGATATTTGAGGATCGAGGAGAATCCTCCTTGACAGGATATATTGAACATGATAATGCCTCCGCAAAGGATAAATGATTATTTCTTTTAAATGGTGATCCATTCGTGTCCGTTGTTTCTTCTTTCTCCCAAGGTAGTTAATGATCATCATTGAAGGCTGATTCCTAATCGGGGTTGAATGACTCCATTGATGAAATCATAGAAGAAGCCAAAAATTCTAGATTTCACCACTAATAATTTGAAATCCTAGATCTCCCACTCTCTCCATCCTAGACTCTGGGTAGGTAAATAGTTTTTTTAGATGTTGAGAAAGCAAAGTGTTTTTATGGAATTTATGAACATTATTTATTATTTAATCAGGGTTCTTTTTGAGAAATAATTGTGTGGTAATATTAAATGGAAGTCAAGGATTCCAATTTTCTTTAAAAAACTATTTATAATGTTAAATAATTTATGTGTAATAAAGGTTATAGTTTAAATTTCATAAATCAATAATTTATTATAGAAAACATTGATTTGTCATTTTTTTCATTGAATTAATTTTATTTTCTCAGGCATAGATATTTATCCTCATCATAAAAAATGGTTACTATTTCAATACTTATAATTATGTGTGAACATTAAAGGATGTGTTTGATGAATTTAAATTGTTATGTGGAATGGGATTTTTCAAGATTCATTAGTAGATATTAACATATCCACCTTAATGATATTAAAATATGAGTTTCTAACTTTATATTGTGTATCATTTATATATTTAATTTTCATAACATGATGCCTTGATATTCGCTTGGTTTTTTATGAAAAAAGATTATTTATTAAGATATAATTATAATTTTTTATGAGTTAGTATTAACATACACTATTCATTCCCCAATAAAGGAATTAAATTCTAAAAGGGAGACAGGATGAATCATTGAATTTAATTAAAAAAAATTCAATTTGAATTATATTTTCCAAATATTTATCAATGATATTCTATTTTATACGCCATGTTTTTATGAAATAATCTTCACAAAATGATAAATTTTACCTAGTTCAATATAATTTTGTTTATGTTTTATAATACTAAAAGAAATTTTAACACAGAATTGTGTGTTTGGAAATATGCTATATATTGATCAATAGTGATAATCTTCTTCATTTTCTTTTAAATGAACCAATAATAAGAGTCATGTATATTCTTCAATTTATTATATCCTTATAAAATATATATTTCTATATATACTATCTTATTTGCATGTTTCTATTCATTATATAAAAGAAAATAATTCCCAAAAAAATCCCTTTGATATATATCATTACTATATTTATTAATCATTGTTGAAATAAACCATTTGGTTTAATGAAAATAAATATGATTATATAGGTATAATGATATAAAACATTACCACCTTTAAATATATAACCAAATTAAAAATTAATGCATCACATTAATAAATCATGACTAGTCTATTAAAGAAACATGGTTATGATCATGACCAACTCATTACACTAAAAACTGTAGAGGGAATCTATTTTACCATCTGAAAATAATTTTATTTATAACTATTGAGTCTTCATATCTATAGCGCATTAACACATGGAATATGGATAACCTAAAAAAATTAATGGTTATAACCATAAAAAAATCTTACCATGATGCCAAAATTTTTGAAATCATCATGATTTTTCTTATACCATGGCTATAAATGTGATAATTTTTTCTTTGTTTTTCAGTACAAGGCTTCCTAAAGATCACATAAAACCTCAGTCAACAACACTTCTACATATGTGATAACAACGGTATTATAAATAATAAATTAAATTCTTATATTATTTATATTCTTATGTATATATTATGTATTTAAATATACTACACTATTTATTTTATTTTTTAGTATAAAAAGAAATTGCTTTATTCAGGTATAAATTTTCTCAATTAAGTAAATGGTTTCAATTAAAAATTATTTTTAAAATTTTAGAATTTTTAAAGGATAAAATTTATTCATTTTGGGTTAATAATATTGAAATTATTTTAAGGATAATTTTATTTATTTTTTAAAATATATTTATTTTTGAATAAATAGTTGAAAATATAAAATTCTAATAAAAGGTTCCATTTCATTTCACATAAATTAAAATTTTCAATCTTTCCAATTTTATTAGAAATATCCAAAATATTCCCATATGAATTTGTATTATATTTTATTTCGATTTAAAATCACTTTTTTGCTTAAAAAAGTCATTTTTTAAAACATATTTTCCATTGCTTGTTGTGAACATATATAAATATTTATTTTATGATACTTTAAAAAGCTAAATCATGAATAATTTGGTCCATATTTGAAATCAACATTTTCAAATTTAGTAATGTGTTCAATTTTAGTTTTTATGATGATGAATATATATGATGATACAACATGGTCAAACTAGTAATGGAAAAAGGGATAATGAGGGTGAAATTAAGGGATAAGGAATAAAATTTATATAAAACATTTCAAAATGTGATTGGAAAAGTATATTTTAACTATACCCAAAATATCTTTTCATTTTTCTCATTTCGTTCCATATAACCATCAAAAATAAATTTAAATTATTTAAAATTTTAAAATTTTCAAATGATTTCAACTACCTTCATTTATAAAACAGAACATCCTATAATTAATTCATTATCCCTTTCGAACCACTTCCCTCAACCAAAACCCAAAAATTATTTCCCAAAAATCATACCCAAAACCTAGGGGAAGTGTTCTTCTCAAAAGGAAAATCCTTGAATGATTTATGCGTAAGACAATGGGATGTTGCAGAGGAAGAGGTATAAGTTATAACAAACCAATTTCACATTTATTAATTATTCTCTATCCCTAAAATATTTTTTGATTACAATAATATATTTTCATTAGTTTCTTCTTAATACTGAAATTAATTTATTTCAACAGAACACCCCTTTTATATCTCATTTCCATCCCATAGGATTTTTTTTACTTATCCATATGTGTGGACAATAATATCCAGCATGACATGTGTTTTGTTTTCCATGACCACCCCACATGGCTAGTTATAATGATTTAAATAATGAATATTATTTTTTTATAATATATCTATTTTTTGGAATTATATCATATTAATTACCTTCATTCGCTATCCATCAATTGGAAAATTATAATATCAATCGTCCATAATTTGGGAATACAACCTCTGTTTAGAAAGGTAATTTGTTTATAATTATAACCTCCCATGTTTTTTCTATAAGGATAGAACTATTCAAAAATATGAATTGTATAAAAAAATAATATTTTTTAAAATTAGTATACTATGCACCTTATTTCATTTTCATCCACTGAAATAATTGGAACACCACTCATTTTTTTATATGGACTACCACCTCTATGATACGACATATTTAATGTTCAACATTCACCTTCCTTGTATGTTTCAAAAAAAAATTGATATATAAAAATAATAATATTTTCATGATTATTATTAAATAGATTATGTTACCATGATCCAATTTTATTTAGTCAATCATCCGTATTAATTTTGGATTATAAACATAACATCCCCAAAATATATAATGAAAACATAACAATTTTATCTTCTTAAAAACAAGGATAAAAATAATAAATGGAATAATGTTAAATAAATAATTGAAAAATTATCTTATAAATAGTTAAAATGATAAATTTTTATTAGTCCATCATTATAAATTGGAATTAAATGAATTTTAAAATGAGGTGATGGCATTTGTTTTAAAAATATTATTTTAACAGTTTCATTCCAACTATTTTTATTCCATGTTGAGTTTCATTTAAATATTTCAATGAATGTTTTAATTTAATATTCAGATGCTTCTAAAGTTAATTTTCAAATATTTTTTATTTTATTACAAGTTATTAAAATTGATTCTTTTCATGGTTTTCTGTATGGGTTGTTTTAGACAATTCACAATAGTATAAAAGGAAGGTTTTTAAAGTATATATCACAACTATCCATTACCAAAATCATATCCACTATTTATTATAATTCTTACTCAACATGTCAAAATGTATATCCATTATCTATTATAATTGCTACTCATCATATAAATATGTTCCTTTATAGAATGTTATTTTTCATACATTATATTTTTTTGGAAATATTTTTGAAATAAATTTCAACTTCATCCCAAATTTTTATGACAATTAAATGTGTTATTACTTATGGTAGTGATGGTTGATTTTAATAATTATTATTATTAAAAATAATGAAATAAAATTATTATTCATTATAAAATACTTAAAAATTTTATATATAATATGAGCGAGTTCAGAATAGCTCTCATTGTGGTTTTCTTGGATATAACCCTATAATTCATTATGTAATGTGATGGAGTTTACTTGTGATATGTTACTCCTATGAGATTCTGGAAATATATTTTTATTTTATACAATTAAAATCAATATCATAATAGTGAATGTAAATTTAATTTCCCAGTAAAACTAGATGATATTTTCTTAAATTGTTTATAATGAAATTATTTTGATTTCAAAACATAATAAAATTAGCTGATTTTTTATAGATGTTTTATGATCTTTTTTTTGTTAAGAAATATAATAGTGTTTTCAAGCAAATTTATTGACGATTTTTTAAATTTTCAAAGAAACGCATATGAATATGTTTATTATTTATGAATTAATGTAAAATTATTTGTAAAATTTCTAGATAAAATAATTATTTTCCATAAAAAGTAATTATATATTTAACTAAAATAAGAATTATGAAAAAGGAATGTTTTATTATCAAATTTTGAGCTTTGAAAATAGAAAAAAAAATTTATTTTATTTTTTTGAAAACTATTATTTTTTACTTTTCAAACACAATAGTATAAAATTTGTTTTATTGGTATTGTAGATAATTCTATATTCATATAATTTCTTGTTTACTACTATGGTAGTCAACACAAAAAAATAAAATTATTCTTTATTATAAATGAATTATAGAGAAAAAAACACCATATGAAAATGTCAACATTTTAATATAATATATTTATTATTTACATAATAGTCTAAATGAAAATATTTCTTTGGTATGTAAGTGATTAAATATATTCCACCTATCATGTAATTTATGGGATGAATAAATATATGTTATTATAGTTTAAATAAAATAGTAGGTTTTTTTAAATTTAGAGTTTCTAATCAGGATAAAATATACAATTAAAAGAGACAAATATGGGTTTAAATTTTCATGAAATATATTTTATGGGTTTCTAATTTCATTCATTTAATCATTTTTTATTTATAATAGATTACATAGAGTAACTAATGTAGAATCTCTTCAGGTGGATAATATCTTCCAAGACAAGTAACTGGTAATGGTTGGAATTTTAATATAGCATATTTTAGTATTTTTAAATTAATTGGAATAATATATTAATAGATATTCCTATTAAATAGAGTGACTAGACTCTCCACTAAAGAATATATCAATATTATATAATTTCTTGAAAGAACACCCTCTTAGTTTTCTTGTCGTATGACCGAGTGAATATTAAAGGATGTATTAATAACATAGAAAAAAATATTAATTTACATGATTCTTGGAATATTATATTCTAGAATTTAATATAAATATTTTTAAAGGAGGATATATCCAATGGTGATATTTTATTAAGAACACTATAAACAGGGAATAAATTAATTCTATGGAATATATGGCATTTAAATATATTTTACATGAATGTAATTTTACCAAAGTTATTCAATATATGATGGAAAGAAAATTCAACTAGTTAAAAGAAAGGTAGGGGAATATTTTTCAAACTATGAATAATTTTGTTATGTTATTTAGTTAAGGGAAAAATTTTATTTTGGTACATGATGGTAAAATGGATACATTTTAATTAGGATTGAAATGATGTTTATGAAGGGATCCAATTAATCAATAGTTAAAACGTTATGTGAAAATTATTTAGTGTTTTATGAAAGTTTATATTAGTATTTTTTACATTTATAACAATATTGTTATGAAGTGATCCATATAGAATAGAATAGGGAAAAAATTATCAAATAAACCTACAGGGAAAAAAATTCTATTACACTCTTTTGATAAGTGTGGTTATAAGATTTATAGGTAATTTATTAATAAATACTGAAAATTTTACCAATGTGGATTGACAAGATGCATATATTATATAATAAAATTAATGATCAATGGTAATGGTCAATATGATAATGGAAATAAGGAAGTTAAATTTTTTTAATTATTTTAAGTAGACCATTATATAAATGTGTGATCAAATAATGGCATAATGTATGTTGATTACCAATTAAATATAAAGAAAGTAATATAAAATTAATTTTTTATTTCAGAACCATCAAATAGATCTATTACATGTACAATTATTCTTTACTCAATTTATACTAATGTATTTTTTGGATTTAGATCCAAACATTCTATTATATTTTAAAACATTTCTATTAAAAAGGAAATATAACATCCATAAAAAGAAGATTTTTTTATAAAACCCATGGTGAATGTATTAAAGATATATTGATTGATGATAATATTCTCAAAATTATATGTGGAATGGTCATTTCCGAAAATCTAGTAGTCCCATAGTAAATATTATTTGATGTTTTTCAGGGTTTTAATTAGCTTTCAGTTTATCAAGAAACATAGATTCCTATTTATTATGGGAGTGAAACATTTCTTACATGTATTATTGAAAAAATCACCTAAAACTAGTTATAGGTCAGATTTAAATGAATACATTGATGTATCTTTTGATGATGTTCCTACTGTTATTATATATATGTAGAGGTTGAATTTAATATTTTCAATATGATGATTGTAATTGAATTTCAAAAACACTTTTCCAAATGGATTTTATTTGGATCTTATAAATTAAAATATAGTAAAAATAGTATAAAGAAAAGTGTTTTATCCACCATAGAGCTACACCATATGTGTTATTATTTTTTATTTTGATAAAAATAATAATGGTTTTAGGATACATTAAATTAAACATTGGGGATTCAATAACATTACTATTAACAACAAGATTTATTTTCCTCATATCGATGAGTTTTTAGATCAGCTCTGAGGAGAATCGCATTTCTAGAAGAATGATCTTAGGTCCAGGTACTATCTTCTAGAAGCAAAGGAAGAGGAAAATTCTAAAGATATATTTTTATACATGTGTTGACCATTATTATTTTTTGGTAATTTCATTCAGGTTATCAAAAAAAACTTATATATTAATGAATCAAAATAATTGAGGTATACCTAAGTATTTGGATAAATTTGTGGTTTTATTTATTGATTATATTATAGAATTTTATAAATTATTTAGAGATCATGAAAAATATCTAAGGATTCTTTTAAAACATAAAAATAAAATGAATTGATTGGAAAATTTAAAAAAATTGAATTTAAGTTATAATAGATATAATTGCTCAAATATATTTATTTCATTGATAGAATAAGAGTTTACTATTCTAAGACTAATGTTTTTGAAAAGTTTAAAACATCTATAAATATCACAAAGATTCTATGTTATCTTATTTTAGAAGGTTTCTGCAAAAATATTTTTAAACAAATTTCTCTCTTATCCAGCTCACATAATATGTTAACATAAAAAGGAGTAATGTTTATCTATATAAAGGAATGTGAAGAAAATTTTACAAAATTAGAATGAATATTTTTTAATGTTATTGAGTAGATTTTCCATATATAAATGGGTCCTATTTTTTTATAGTTATGCTTCATTAAATAACCTTGTATATTTATTGATGTAGATTGATTTGGTTATTGACTACGCATCTCATCAATTGAATCGCTAATTGAAAAATTATCCTACATATTAACTTCTTCTAGTTATAGTTGTTAATATTATAAAAATTTTAATTATTCCACAATATTCATTAAAATTGGAAATCGGTATTTATAATAGAAGTATAAATTACATATTCCCTAAAGATAGACAAACATACTCCGGAAAAGATGGATAGAACTATTTAATGATTATCATTTAGAAATTCACTATCATTAAGGTAAACAAAAAAATTTATCTAATTCCTTGATTCAATAATATAATAAATCACTATATATGAATAATCAAAAAATATAATAAATTAGTTAATTTTGTAATTATTTTTTTACATTAAATTATTTTTATAGAAACTACTTACTTTTGGGAACAAAGATAAATAAAGTAATGCTCTATAAATGAATTAAAAAGGATAAAAAAGAATATATTGGTTTTGAAGAAATAGTTAAATTTTTTATAAAGTGAAAGATTCCAAAGATTATTGTTGATGAAGAAATTTTTATCAGATTCATATGGGGGATAAGTATTTTGATTGACTCTTAATCGAAGAAGGAACTTTTTACTGAACCTCATTGTTCTCAATTTTCTAAACAACATATTGATACTAAGATGTATTTAAACATTGTGGATTTTTTTGGAATGAATAAAAAAGGGTATAGGTGATTTTACTTTTAAAAGCTTAAATTTTCATTACTCTAATTCTGAAAAAATTAAAGGGGTTTCATCAACCTTTGTCAATGAAAGTGTTGAAATTGGGGATTATATGCCTGGATTTCAGGGTTGGAACTCCAAATACATCTCAAGGAAATAAAGTGTTTTTTATTATTACTGCTTTTTAAATTTAATATATTCATTTTTTCATATTTGAGAGATTATTATTTGGATCGAATTTTTAAAAATTATTATACTGAAATATTTAATTTTCATGGAGTTACACTCTCCATTTTATTTTATCATGATCCGAGATTAAATAAATTATTTTGAATGGATTTTAAATGTTTATTGGTAAATATGCACAACTTATCATATTTAATCTGACAAACATCTAGCTTATATAATTTAGATATTACTGAATATTCATTGGTTTTGATATTTTGAATATTAAGGATGTTATGATAAAAATAATTTTTCGTTGAATTTATATGTAATAAAATTTTTTAATCCAAAATTAAGTTATCACTTTTTCAGGAAATATATTGAAAGAATTGCCTAAATATATAATGTTGGGATCGTTTCAATGAGAAAAAATTATTGTGGAAAAAATTATTTCAATAGATATTGACATGTTAAAAATAATTCATCAATATATGTGGGCATCACATTTTAGGATAAATAGTTATTTAGATACGATGTTGAAAGATCATTAATTGTTTAAAGGTGACTATACTTTTATTAAAATATATCCTTGTAAATGTTAAGTTTGTTTTGGTTAAATGGGAATGTAAAGACCATTATTCATGAGGACCAATAAAATTATATTAATATTTGGATTAGATTTGTCATGACCCATCCCCCAGGGCATGTGTCGTGACTACCCCAAGCCCGCCTCCCAAAGGACAGGATCTGGAGACTGGCACCGAAGGTGTCAACCTGAAAGTGGGATTAAATAGCTTACATACCTGTATGAACACACCTTCCCATCCATGTCCCAACTAACAAAATGGAATCAATATACCATTGAATACACAGAGTGCATGTATAGTTGGAAGAAAGTGGGCCATAATAAAAACCCATGAAAATGTATTGAAAACTGTAATGTACAAAAAGTGATCTGATGGCCATCTGCAATAAACCCCACCTGATCAAGAGATTAGTGAAGCTACTAGAATTTGAAATAGTATATTATATCCGCCCAGTCCTTTTGGGACCTGCCTAGTCCTAGACTATCAAGTCCACCATCGTAGCGTCCGTCCATATCGTAGCGTTCGTCCATCCCATCTCCCTGAGCACCCCTATCAAAACGTTAGTCGTATGCACTAGACAAAACACGTGTGGGAGAAGCCCATGCAAGGGTTATTAACACAACACTCAGTACGGACCCCAAAACAAAAATAAAGAACACAACACAATTGTTCAAAGTAAATCACAAAATAAAAGACATCTCACATCAAGTATATTATTGCGTAGTAACACTAGCATCGTCAGTCACAAATATCGAACCCCTCAGCTACTGGAGAACTCCTCCTCTATTGATTAAAGTGGGCTGGGTGGGTCACACAAAACTTATTCCCACTAACCTTGAATTGTTGTTGTACTCATCCCTGATGAGTACCATGGGTATGTTGGGTAACACAGAGCCGCTCCCCACTGTGGGCCTACCGGGTCACATAGAGCCACTTCCCACCTTTGTGAAACTGAGGTACTCCTCCTATCGAGTAGCATGGGTCCACCGGGTCACATAGATCCACTCCCCACCATGGGTCGGCTGGGTCACACAGAGCCGCTTCCCACTGGTCCATCCTCGAGCAATCTATAGGTCTCAACCAACCGTAGGGTTCCGTACACAGAACAATGGGAGAACCGCTTCTCAAGACATTAAATTCTTCTTGATGTCCATGAATGTCATCACAAGGAATGATGAAATATTCTCCTCCTTGAGAGGGTCCCAATATCACAAACAACCCATCAACAGGACATGTTTTTTGCAAGTTACATGTGTTTTAGTAACCAGGGGATGGATTGTGAATACAATGTATTTTAGTCATATCCAGATTGATATTAAGCACATAATTATTATTTTTACTCATCATAAAAAGTTTATAATCATTATTGAATAGATAACATGGAAAATGAATCTCACCGCATCGTGGAGATGGTAGGTCTTATGTATGTACGAGTGAAGATGTCATTCACTTGATTGTTAAATGATATAGAATTGGATGTTATATTGATTATAAAGAATAATTATCTATTATTATCCATTATAATAATCATTATACCAATCCAAATATAATTTTTTTGAATAAAAAATTACAGGACGATGTGGAGAAGTTAAATCATATGTACACATGAACAGTGATATTGTTATTCATAGGATCGATAAAAGGAGGAATAAGGCTGTCCCATAATTATAATAAAATCTATTTATATGGATGATACTAGAGTTATTTATTTGTTATGGAAAAAATATATAAAAATTTATGAGAGGAAGAAAATAACTTTGAATGAGGTGATAAAATAATTACCACCTTTTCAAGTGTCTTTTTTTGATCTTTAAAAAAGGACTCCTTAGGATAACTTTATACCTAATGTATGGAATTTAGAATGTATTGAGGGATGTTGGGAGAGGAAATGGGAATTGTTTTTTTGAACCCAAATTCTTTATAGGTGTGATTAAAAGACAATGACATGTGCCCTTTAATAAGAGAGGAGAGGGGAACCATTGTAAATACCCAAACTATTAAACTAATATTAATTAATATTTAAATAAAAATTCCTCTAAAGTGGATTATTCAATGTTAAGATGGGGATGGTTTGAAATATTCTCAACCAATAATTTTTATACATATTTTTATTTTATTTTCAATTATATAATTATGATTTATCCTTATTTAATATATTTAATTTTAATTGTAGTAATAACATTATAAATATTAAATGGTTATAAATTTTTTCATATATGGTTTCAATTGAGAATAAATAGATATTTTAGGACATTTTAGAACTTATAATTATCACTTTTTATTTTTTAAATATTTTATGTTTTTTAAATAATTTAATAAAAAGTTATTTTTTTAAAATATCAGTAATGTGTATTTTGACACTATTTATTTCCTTGATTATAAATAAAGTACACATAGAAGATAAATACTAATTTTTTTTAATATACTTATGAAATGTCATACTAAACTATAAAATTAGGGTATCACCTTAATTAATTCAAATTATATTTCTTTTAATATCTTTAAAATAATTTATTTGATATTTCTATTAATAAAATAATTTATGTGCCACTATTGTGTCATTCTTAATGTTAATTATTTAATCTCTAAAAAATATAAATAAATTACTACGATATAGGTAATTATATTATTTTTTCATAGACTACATGTAGTATGTTTTGTCACCTTTTTATACCTATATAAAATTTAATATACTTACATAAAATGATAATTTGACATTTTTTCACATTCATTGATTTTAATAGTATTAATGTTATATTGATGTGATAATGGAAATTAAGTTATTAAATTTCTCACCATAGATGATTAGGATATAATGTTTTCATCCAATAGGATTTTCACAGGTGTTAAGGAAATTTTATATTATAATATTTACCTTTAATTACATGATTTACCCTTAAGTGTAGTAATAAAAATATTACTAATGTTACTATTCATAATTTCCAGATAAATACAAGTAAATTATTAACATAATTTGGACCCAATGATTCCAAATATGGACCCAATTTTTCAAAATTTAAAAACATAGGTGTTGAAGTAAATAATTTGAAATTAATCAACATTGTCAAAATGAGAAAATTGGTTTTTTCAAAAGTAAAAACCATTAAAATATTGAAATGTGTTTCTATTTAATTTTAATGTGAAAATAATTTCAATGACTTAAATTATATTAAATTATAATAATTTATATAATTATACTTTAAAACCATTCAAATTTATAATTTAATGCTATAAATTTTTTAAATTAAAAAAATTGTTTTCAATTAAAATTTAGTATTTTTCACTATTCATCAAAATCTGAAAATTATGAGAAAAACACAAAAAATTTACAATTTTTTTTTATGTCCCTATTATAAAGAAGAAGATTATTTGGTCTAATTTAATATATTAAGGTGTCAAATATTGTATTTTATAATGGTTTTCTTTTAAAAGGTCGTACAACATTTTTTTTTGAAAAATACTACTTTTATTCAAAAAATTGAATATGTTATTATATCATGTCTAAGAAACACATGAGAGGAATATTAAAATTATATTGATTATATAGAATTTAAAATGGGGTTAATACTATTAATAACTACTAATTGAATGGCTAGTAGTGGTGCACTGAAACTTAGTTTTGCGTGTAGTGCAATTTATATGAATTATTCAAAAAGAAGTAAATCATGGAAAGTTAGGGTGTTATATTCATCCCTACATAAAATGAATTCATCCTTGAAATTTCTAGAATAAAACTATATAAACAGATTCAATGGTTATTTATCATTTGTTCTTTAGGTTCCCATGTCACCTCTTCAATTTTTTGGTTTCTTCAATTAACCTTTACAAGATGATTCATATGATTTCTCAACACTTGTTATATAGTATCAACAATTGTAATAGGCTCTTCACAATAAGACAGATCATGTTTCAGTTATATTTCCTCATAGGTGAGTACATGCATTGGGTCTTTCATTTGTTTCATTAACATTGATACATGGAACACATCATGATCTTTGGAGAGACTGGTTGTCATTTTCAAATGGTAAGCTACCACTCCAATTCGTTCCAGAATTTCAAAAGGTCCGATGTACCTGTGGCTTAATTAACCTTTCTTATCTAATTGCATAACACCGTTCCATGGAGATTCATTCAAGAAAACACGATCTCCTTGTTGAAATATCAAATACTTCATTCACTTATCAACATATCTCTTTTTCATAGTTTGAGTTGTTTTGATTATGCCAAAATAGTTTATAACTTTTTTATTGTTTCCTCTACAATTTCTTGGCCAAAAAGTTTTCTTTCACTGACATCATACCATCAAGTTTTTCTACAACAACACTTTCCATATAATGCTTCATATGGTTCTATATATTTCCTTGAATGGAATATATCATTATAAGAAAATTCCACCAAAGGTACATACTGATCCCACATACCTAGAATGTAAAGATAAAAAGATCTCAATAGGTCTAATAATGTATGAATTTTCCTCTATGGTTGTCCATCTGTTTGAGGGTGATAAAAATTGCTCAAAAAAATCTCAGTATCTTGGGCCTTCTAAGACTTTTCCATAATTGTGATGTAAAACGAGGATCGTAGTGAGAACAAATCGATATGGGTAAACCATATCACATCATTTATTACAGGAATATTTGATAGATCCATGAAAAAAGTCCATTGTAATATCTTCCCATTTCTATATAGGTATAGGAAGAGGTTTTATGACTCATTTAGGATGTTGTCTTCTGGCCTTCACATGTTGGAAAACCAAACATCTTGACACTCTATCAGCAATCTCTCTCTTTATGTTTTCCCACCATAAATTTTCTTTCAAATATCTATACATCATAGTGCCACAAGAGTGTATAGAGAAATTGGAGCTATGAGAATCATCCAATAATTCACTTCTTAACTCAGATATACCACTAACACAAAGCCTCTTCCCAAACTTCAGTAATATTAATGTCATATTCATGGGAATGTGGCCATTTAGTGATTATATTTCAAACCATAGTTAATAAGGGTATAATTTACTAATAAAATGGATTTTTACAAGTGTTAAGGTAATTTAAAATATTATGTTTACCATTAATTACTCGATTTACCCTTAACTGTTGTAATAAAAAAATTACAAAAGACACTATTCACAATGTACAAAAAATAAAATTAAACTATTAACATAATTTGGACCCACTAATTCTATATATGGAACACATTTTTCAAAATATAATATAGAGAAGTTTTATTAATTAATTTAAAACTAATCCCTATTGTCAAGAAGAGAAAACAAGTTTTTAAAATGTAAAAACCCTCAAAAGATTGACGTGTGTTTATATCAATTTTTTTTGTGAAATAAATTTCAATGAGCTAAATTATATGAAATGATAAAAATAAAATATAATTATACTTTAAAATCATTATAATGTATAATTTAACACTATAAATTATATCAATTAAAAAATTTGTTCTCAAATAAAAATTTGTATTTTTTACTATTCATCAAAATATAAAAGTTATCAGAAAAATACAAAACATTTATATAAACTAAATTTTTATATCCTGCTTATAAAGAAGATGTTTGTTTTTTCAAATTGAATATGTAATGTTGTAAAATATTGGATTTATAAAAGGGTCACTATTAAAAGGCCAAAAACTCCATTTTGTTTTGAAAAATACTTCTTTTATTCAAAAAAATAAATTTCTTATTATATCATGTCTAGGGAACACATGAGATGAATATTAAAATTATATGGAATATATAAAATTCAGAATGTGGTTAATAATGTTCATAACCACTCTCTAAACGGCTAGTCATAGTGCGCTTGAACTTAGTGATGTGTGTTGTGAAATCTATTTGAATTATTTAAAAAGAAGCATACTGTGGAAGATTAAGGTGTTACAAGAGCTCCATCCCATATGAATTTAAATTGTAATTGTATTAGTGAACAACTGATTAATTCATAGTCTGTCTATTAAGTGGGAAACATTAATGAAAAACCTCAGATACATATTGGATATTTCGGTCCCATACATTTTGTGGTCGATCATGCGACCTAGGTGTAATCCACATACACATTCTTAGGAATGAAAAACTGATTAAAAAACATATAAACAAAGATTAAACCTATAAGAGAGTCCCACAATAAGAAATAATTCTCCCCAAAATGGTACGACGAGCCCTCTTTCCCATTATCATGACCAATGTGTGTCCTTAAGTTTAATTGTCCAAATCATCCATGAACGACTTCCATTGGAAAGTATGACCATAAATCGTGGATAAGAGGGTCGTTTGGTGTTTCTAGTTCCCTGAATGAACCCCTTAGAGACCATCCTAAGAGGTCATACCAAACGTTGATTGATTTCACCAACACATAAACCCCTTCAATCACCTACTAGGGTTCGCTAAATAGTGGACCCCCCTCATAAGATAAAGAGGATATACCACCCTGTACCCAGCATTCCATGTTTTCTATTCCTGGGTATGACACGATTCAGACTAAAATAGATACACAACATATCATTCATTCATAAGTTCTTCTTACTTTCTCCTTTTCATAGCTTCAACTCACAATATTTGATTATATAATGATGATAAAAAATTATAAAAATAGTTTAATACCAAATTTATAGTTTATTCATATAAGTATCAAATCTTAAATTTCTATGTTCCTTGATATTACTTCATTTTTATTTTATGCGCACATTCTACCAATCCTTAAAAAATGGAACATCTATTTTCTCACCTTCATTTTAATTTTATATATAAGGTGAATGAAATAGAATTATCGACATTCAAAATATATAAAATATATTCAAATATCTCCCAATATACTATAGTAATATTTATAAATTATTATAAATATTTATCATGCACCATGAATGTAATATCCATATATTTTAGAAGAATGAATTTTTTCAATAGCATAGAAGATACAAAACATTATGATTAATTTTTTTATTAAATGACCAATATAACCAAGTCAATAAATATTTGTGTATGAACTGGATTAAATAAATTATTAAATAAAAAAAGGTCCCTATAATTATAAATTAATTGATAAATTATTAGGAAATATTAACTCATTTTTATTATTTATTTTGTGTTTCAAAAATATTTAGTCTTCAAAAATGTTTTTATCAATTTTGATATAAAATATTATAATTAATTTTAAAAGTAGTTATAAAATTTATTGTATAAACCTAAAATAATTTTTTAAATCCTCATATCAAAACTATCTTAAAGTGAAATTCTGAAAATTTTCTAATTTGTTTTTGAATATTGAAAAAACTATTTTTTTAAAAGGTTGGGGTTGAAGCCTCATTTTATTATTATAGAAAATATAATACCTCTTTTGACTGGGTAGAGGGGGACCCATTACATACCCTGAAGTCCCAGTGGGCATGTAGCCCATTACATGGTTCGTAGGCCCAAACTATTGGCCCATGGCCCATTCTATGAATAGTGCTGCTACATTACCAACCTGTTACAGTACTCACAAAACACTCGATGCTACTATAGTTTGTGCCGCCACTACATTGTATGTCATTGATACAGTCCTATTCTACCACAATGTTACTATAGTAAAACTCTAGTAACATGAAACCAATGGGGTTTAAAACCCCAATTTTAATGTAGGATTATGAGGTGTTTACCACTAATCCAAGCCCCAACTATGAAAAAGACCTATTTTTTGGATTATTGAATTTTCATATAAAGTATTTACAGAAAAATTTAAATTTTTTGGATTATATTTAATATTTAATTTGTTTGTTTTTGCTAAAAATTATTACATTATATCCATTGTAATGGTTTTTATAATTGACTTTTTTTTAAAATCATTTTCATATTTTAAAAAAAAATCATAAAAAAGTGTTTTTAACGTGTATTCAAGTTTTCATTGTTAAATAAAATCTTTCATGTTTGTTAATTTAATATTTTAAAATGAATTACATATTTTTAATTAGGGGGTACATATTTTTTAAATATCCCCATTCTATTTGTGGACATTATCAATAGTAATTTTAGTAATTTTGTTACCTTGGTGAACGAAAAATTGGTTAATCATGTATAAAAATAAAATTATAAGGACAAAAAAAAATGAGCCCAACACTTTAATAAATTATGTTAAATGAGTATAAATTTTTCACAATCATATAAAATTTTGTATATTTTATTTGTTCCATTTTTCCATATTTTTTATTTATTTATTTTAATTTATATGAATAAGTCTATAATATCACGTTCTTTGTTTAATTATATATAAATTTGTCATGTAGGTATAAATAGTTGATATGTTCAATTTAATATATAATTTCTAAGGATTAAATATTTTTTCCTGGTAAGTTGTATATAATTTTTTTTAAAAAATAGTTATCTTAAATGTTTATGCAATACTGACACAGTTCTTGTGCAAGCAGTGAAAAATCAATAAAATAATTTTCAAAATTATAATAGTAATATTGATTAAGTGAATTTTTTTGATTCTTGTTTTTTAGAAACAAATATCATATTTTAGATGTCTGAATGAATAATATTATAATTATATCATTATATTCTGGTTGTAACAGACAAATTAAATAAATAGTTCCAAAATTAACAATAATGATATTTTATAATAAAATACATTTTATTTAAATATTTAAATTTATGAAAAATATTATCATCATACAAGTGAATGAGATATGGTTTATGACATATTCCATTTTTTGTTTATTTTATGATTTTCCTTTTATATTCACTATATTAACACGTTAATAGTAAAAAACCTTTTCATCATAGTCATTGTCAAAAGGGTTAACAATCTGTTTATAAAACACAAATCCAGGAGTAAATATAAGATCCAAATATTTCAAAAATTTATAGTATGAGATTATTTCAAATAATAATTTTATTATAATTTAATATCATTAATTAAATCCATTTATAAATAAAAATTTGTTTATATTGCTTTAATATTTAAAGAAATTCTAAGAGTTTGTCTCTCCTATCTTATAAAATGGAACCTCTTCTCCTCTATTAATTATATTAAATTTTTTTTATAAAAAAATAACTACCCAAATATTTTACATACCTCCCTACCTACATAATATATTCATTTTTATGTTTTTTAAACCATTATATGAATTATTTTGGTGTCAAAATTAAGAGGGTGTCCAAAGAAGTGGAATAGATCTTAATCAAGAGTTTTAATTTTGATTATTTTATATCTATTAAAAATATTCTTCAACCTTGATAAAATAATAAAAATTTTATATTCCATATACATATATGTTTTTATGTCAATTTTTAACCAATATCTATCTCCTCTCCCATAAAATGGGGTCGGAAACCATTATTCGTGTGTGTGGCGCACTACCACAACTTGAACCGATGTAATTTATTTTCCACCACCATCTATCACGACTGGTAATAATTATGTAATTAAGGATTATATAAGTTAATAATGACATATTTATAATTTTTTTAAAGAAAATATATATTTTACTTTCTTAACTTCACATCCATTTAAGAATGATGATGTCGTTTATGCGTACGTGTAGACTACCACCTCTATAAAGAGGTGAATTTTCTTTTCTACACCACATCACATGGATGATATATATATGTTAATATAAAGAAATAATATGTATTTAATTATTTAATGATCATTATATAAGAAACTAATTGTGTTTACCTTTTTCATATAATGATCATTGAAAATGGAAATGTCAGTCATGCATACACACGACATAACATATCAATAATAGTAATAATATTCATTTTTCATAGAAATAATTCATGATTAGTTATAAAAATAAAATTAATTTGTAAAAATGATAAAATATTGATGATTATTATTATTTAGATGATATAATAATGAAAATTTTACCTTATTCAACCAACTAAATTAAGTTCAGACATAAGAGGCTAATATCATCAAAACATCACACAAAAATTTAATTGAATGAGTAAATGATTATAAAATAATAAAACTAAATAAAAAAATGAAAAATTTTCTTAATACATTAAATAATTAACATATGTTTATTATTCAGGATAATAAATATTACACATGATGATTTGATCTAATGTTAAGGGAAAAATTACTTTAGAATTCATATTTTGAGATGTTATAACGATTTATTTTCCAACTATTTCTCTTCCATGCCCATATTTTTATAATTAATGTTGGTATATTTTTATACTATCATAGAATAATTATAATGCATATTTTATTTCTCTTTTAAATTTAAGTAAATTTTATTCAAAATGAATCATTTTATATAATGTTTTGACATTAATTATAAGAAGATAAAGGGCATCATTATATTATTGTATCTGGTGAAAATAATCTTTCCATCCACTTAGATTGTTATTTAATTTTTGGACAAATATAAAATCTCCCATGATTTAATTAATGAAAAACTGTCATTCCCTATATCATATTCATTTTAAAAAATATTTTAAAATGTAATAGACATTTCAGTGTCCATATATATTTTTTTGTTTGTGAAAAACATTATTTTTATATGTGTAATGATGAATGTTAAGGAATCCATGTATTATGATTATGTTATGGTAATTGGGAATTGTTTATAATGCAATTTGATTCTATTATAAACCATGAATGTGTGGCTCCATTATAAAAATTGATTGAAGGATATCTTATTAACCATGTATGGTTAGTTCCATTATATTTAAAGTTCCATAAATTCCATGGAAAGCTTTCTCTTAAATACATTGGATTTTTACGAGTCCATGAATTTTTACGGCACTTGATTTCGAGGCCCGGTGTGCCCAGAATCAACTTCTAATGTTTTCTTCAGGTACGTTCAGTAAACGTACAAGTGGGTTTTTATAACTTTTGAACCGGTGCCCGGAATTGAAATCTGGGGGCATAGTTGAACTTACAACACCGGTATTCTCCCAAGAATACTTTCACCTTGACGGAAGATAGTGATGAATAAAAGTTAGTTTTTGGAGTTTTATAAAAAAAATAATAAAATAAAGTGTACAACACTTTATTTTATTTTAAGCTGCCATTTGTGTGATTGTTGGTTAAAACCTCCACTTGGGAGTTGGAGGTGGGACTGCCACACCGTAACTTCCCATGTGAGGTTATGGACATGGGGACGACACGAGACTAAAACCCCCCAATTAATGGAAGGGTGGAAAATCTACCAACTCCCTTCATTATTGATGGGGGAGTCCCTTGACCCCCTCTACCATTAATTGGTGCCCTGTCGGCACCCCTGTGGCCTGCCCGACCCCTGTTGTGGCCTGCACGGTGCCCCCGTGGCCTACCCGAAGCCCTTCTCGGAGCCCTCCTGGCGCCCTACTGCGCCCTTACTGGCGCCCCCCCCGCCCTGTCGGGCACCCTTCTGGAGCCCCCGTGGCCTGCCCGGCCCCTACCGCAGCCTGCCCGGCGCTCCCGCAGCCTGCCCTGCCCCTTCCGTGCTCTACCCATCTCATCCGCATCCTGCCCAAAAGTCTCCCCACCGGCTCGACCTCCTCGGTCGAGTCGCTTGAGCTGCGCCACTCATGGCGCTGGCCGAACCGGCCCCCGACCTCCGGGCCGAGCCGCCTACGTGGTGACACCCAGGACGAACCGCCCTCGCAGTCCGCTGGGCCAGGACGAGCGGACCAGGCCAAAACATGGTGGGATGACCCACCCAACGGGACGGTTCAGGCCCAACGAGTCTGACTGGGTCGACCTAGACCATATTGGCCCAGACTGGGTTGGGCCGAGTTGGTCCAACCGTGTCAGACTGGACCTGGGTCCATTACTAACCCATTACCTTCTTGGGCTATATCCTTGTCACCAGACGTCCATTTGAAGAACCGTCAGTGGTGCCGATATTCTTGGAGAAAAGTCGTCCCTTTGAGAGAACCCTACTGGAGTTCATGTAACGTTGAGATACGGTCAGGTTGGATCGTACACGAATCTAACTGGGCACCCGGGACTAAAAGGCTGATAACTAATAGACTGGGCATCCGATTGATGCACCGTTTATTGCGTTGAGACCCCTATGACATGGCGGGATATTGAGATACTTCTACGTGGGACTTCATAATAGTTGGAGTTTTGACCAGTAGCATGTGGAGCGAATCTTCCAGAGACGAGCATGAATTTGTGTGAGAACCTAGTAGCTGGCTGAGACTTGACACCCACTGACCGATTTGACTCAGAGTGATTAGACTAGCCTAGTGGGGAGCACCTCTGTGTGAGCACGGCAGAACGACGATACTCAACACATGGAGTACCTCAGCAGGCTACCTGGGGAGCACCACTGTGTGAGCGCAGAAGACCCATGGTGGAGAGTGCCTCTGTGTGAGTGCAACAGATCAACGGTACTTGATAGGAGGAGTAACTGAGTAGTCCAATTTAGTGGGATGCGCCTCTGTGTGACTTGGATGGCCCACTGTACTCGATATAGAAGGAGTTATATAGCAGTCGAAGGTTGAAATTAATAAAAATCCAGGTTTGTACTAAGTTAATATCTTTTGTGTTTTCCTCATGATTGATATGGGTTACTAGATAACTTAGGAATATGAATGGGCATATACCTAACTAATAGTTATCCATTGAGTTCATACTTTATGGTTAATTATTGTTGGATTTAGTGATACCTTGAGGGTCTCGGGATCCGTACTGAGTGTCGTTATACTCATCCCTACACGGGCCATGCCCGCACCTCGTTGTGTTTGTTACCTATGATGGACAATGCTGGCTGAGGCAGAGAGTCGCTGGACTTAAAAGGACTCGAAGGTGGATCACTCGGTGTGATGGCGTACAGAGGATACAGACGGACGTGGAGTGCTGAGGAGGCTAGATGTACCTACCCTTCTGGTAGGAATCCCGGAGGATGACCCAGTAGCTGCTTTATATTTCTTCAGTTGTACTTGCTTACAGTTGTACTTGTACTTTCCAGTTGGGATTTTACTTTCTTTCATTTGTGTAATCTAATGTCTTTTTTTACAGTTATAAAGGAAACGCCTTCCCAGTTTAGGGATTTATGCCTTTGGATCTATTCTCCAACCACTAGCCTATGTAAGGCAGGTTTGGGGTAGTCACGATACGGACCCTGGGGGACGGGTCATGAAAAATTGGTATCAGAGGTGTCAGTTCTACCATAGAACATAGAACATCAATCTTTCTTTTATGTGAAGAAATATTGTTGAGGGTGCTAAGTGTGGTTTTCAGTTTAGGGAGTCCAGTGTTCGTGCGGGTGGCCAACGTATCCATACACCAGGACCCTGACTTCTGATTTCCGACTCACTTCACAAAAACACTGATTGCGTACCTGTTTTCAAATGTTTTCTTTAATTCAGCTCAACTAGGTCAGCTCACCAGGTATAATCTTTTGACTATCTCGCATCTGTTACTTTTAGGATGCCTCTCCATGGACGACCAGTTAGAGCTCGTAGAGTCGTACGTACAGACAACCCACCAAGTGACGAGGCCTCGGTGCAGGGCCCTTTTCTAGTAGAGGAACCAATGATACTACTTCCCATTGGGCCACCGATGCCACCATCCCCAGTAGCAGACTATGAATTCCACTTGATTGCATTGCATGAGTTCCAGTGCCAGAGGCCACCAAGATTCAGGGGAGAGACTGACCCACAGACGGCTGAGGATTGGCTGGAGACTATGGTGAGAGTGTTTAGACTAGTAGGGACACCAGCAGACTTCATGGTGATCCTTGCCGCAAGTCTCTTTTAGGTGGCAGTAGGCAGATGGTGGAGACTGGTGCTCCAGGTACATGATGAGGAGATGCTACTCTGGGCATACTTCGAGAGCCTATTTTGGGCGGAGTTTGTCCCAGCCACTCTCCGAGTAGTGCAGATACAAGAGTTACTACATCTACAACATGGTAGCATGACAGTGGCGTAGTACTCAGTGAGGTTAACAGACCTCTCGCTCTTCTCCCCAGGTATGGTATGGGACCCATTCTGTATGGCCCAGACCTTCGATATTGGCCTCAAGAGAGAGATCAGATCTCCAATGTTGTCACATACCATCCCGACACAAACGGGGGTGCTAGAGAATGTTCCCTCCTAGTGGGGAGTTTCCTTGCTGAGCAGTATCCAGCAGCGAGACCCACCACTAGATGACACATAGTGGAGTCTTCTACAGCTGGCAGTAGAAAAATTTAATAGATGAACAAGATGATAAGAACTACAGGTGGTCGACCGCATGACTCGAAATCAGTTGTACAAGGCACACGAAGCAGAGACACACATACCAGTAGTAGAAAGTGTTACTCATGAGGCGGGCAGGGTCACATGGCTCGTGACTATCTGACCCACCGTATAGATGATCAAAATATAGTTGAGGGACCTCCCAGGTAGAGGTAGAGATTAAATATAGGTGGTTCGCAGAGAGCAGGTGGGTGTGGCAGAGAAGCTGGTCGTGCAGCTGGCAGTGGATGACGTTACGAGGTGTTACCACTACCACCACGACCGTAGGGAGAAGGTGGATAGGCGAGATCTCAGCTTTAGGCAGCTGAATCATATGACCGTGGTGCTCTGGAGATGATTCGAGGCACGATATGTGTCTACTCTACCTTAGCTATAGTTCTTATAGACATAGGTGC
The DNA here is from genome assembly GCA_963277665.1 of Viscum album. Lineage (NCBI taxonomy): Eukaryota > Viridiplantae > Streptophyta > Magnoliopsida > Santalales > Viscaceae > Viscum > Viscum album. Next base: position 2,098,153,883 of record OY728125.1, read on the forward strand.
TAGTCACTCTTTCATTTCCACTGCCCTCATTCAGATCTCAGAGATTCTAACAGAGCCGTTGGCTCGATCCTTATGTCTAGAGACTCCTACGAGAGCTGATTCGATGATTACGCACTGGTGCCGGCAGTGTGAGCATAATATAGGAGGTGAGATATTCGTCTGGGATCTCTTAGTAGCATCGTCGAGGCCTTACGACATCATCTTGGGTATGGACTGGTTATCTACAGTCCATGCTCTGATAGAATATATTAGGCAAAAAGTGTGGTGTGTTCGCACGAATGGGACCAGGTTTACCTTCACCAGTGAAAAGGGAATCCCTACAGCACAGGACAGACTTACTCAGAGGAGGGTACAGCTGATCACTCATCAGTTGGCATGCATTACCCTTAGAGCAGTTGATGTGGAGAGTTCGAGCTATCTTGTAGTGGTGGACCAATACACATATGTTTTCCCTGACAATGTTCTAGGAATACCTCCTCGTAGAGAGGTGGACTTCTATATTGACATGTACCTCGGGACGACACCGATATCTACTCCAGTGTATCGTATGGCTCTTGCTGATCTTCGTGAGCTGTGTTTCCAACTGGAGGACTTGTAAGGGAAGGGATTCATCTGACCCAGTGTTTCTCCCTGGGAAGCTCCGATTCTATTTTTCAAGAATGCGGACGAGAGTTGTAATCTTTTTGTCAACTACCGTCACCTGAACCAGGTTACCGTAATGAAAATATACCCCCTCTCGAGGATTGACGACCTCTTTGATCAGCTGAAGGAAGCACAGTGGTTCTCGAAGATAGACCTTATATCAGGCTATCCCCAGCTTAGAGTTCGAGATGAGGATGTATAGAAGATGGCCTTTAGGTGTCGTTACGGCCAATACGAGTTCTTGGTTTATCCCTTTGTAATAACCAATGATCAAGAAGTGTTCATGACTCTCATGAACAGGATCTTCCAGCCATACCTCGATCGATTTGTCGTAGTCTTCATCGACAACATTCCGATCTACTCGACTACTGAGGTGGAGCATGCCTACCATTTTTAGGTAGTACTAGATATACTCCAGGAGCACCATCTTTATGGTAATCTCTCGAAGTTACAGTTTTAGATTCAAGAGGTTCACTTCTTGGGACACATCACCTCATAGGCTGGATTTTTTGTGGATCCAGCGAAGATCAAGGTGGTTCCTGCTTGGGAGACACCCAAGAGTGTGATGGAGGTACGAAGTTTCTTGGGTTTGGCTAGATACTATCGGAGGTTCGTTCCAGACTTCTCTAGAGTGGCAGTACCACTATTATCCTTGACAAAGAGGGGGAAACCCTTTGTGTGGTCGGAGAGATGCCAGCAGAGCTTTCAAGAGCTGAGGTAGAGGCTAACTGGTGCGCCCAACTTGAGGCTTCCAGAGGAGGGAATATGGTATGTAGTCTACTACGATGCATTAGGGACCGGACTCGAGTGTGTCCGGATACAGGAGCGAGAAGTGATTGATTATGGTTCTCGACATATGAGACAACATGTGCAGAACTACGCTACCCATGACCTTGAGTTAGCAGTACTGGTCTTCACCTTAAAGATGTGGCAACACTCTCTAATGTTAGAGCGTTTAACCATGTACTCTGATCAGAAGATCCTCAGGTATATCTTCATTCAGAAGGACCTAAACCTGAGACATCGGCGATGGCTTGAGTTTCTCATGGAATATGACTTCGAGATAGTCTATACTCTTGGGAAGGGGAACATTGTTGTAGATGCGCTCAGTAAGAGGACTGGTATACAAATGTTAGGAGAGGCGATAGAGAAGCTGGCTGCTTTACATATATCTTTTGTGGATAGAGATGGAGCAACCTTCCTATAGTATCTTATAGTCACTCCCACTCATCTTCAGTGAGTCAGGGAGGCGCATCATGGGGATGCTGACTGAAAGACACGACATACTCAGATATCCACAAGGCAGGCACCTGATTGATTTCTGATGGTGGGGAGAGCATCATCCTTTTCAGAGGTTGTAATATGGTTCTAATGTCACTTCAGGAGGAAGTGTTGATGGAGTTTCACACATCCCCTCAAGTGGTACATTCAATAGAGGCAAAGATGTATGATGACCTTTGATGACAACACTGGTGTCCAGTTATGAAGAAGGCAATATCAAAGTTATTCTCTTGATGCCTTACTTGTCAACAAGGGAAGGTGGAGAACTAGGTTCCAGCAAGCTTGGTTCAGCCTTTAAAGGTCCCATAGTGGATGTGTGATGGGATATCCATGGACTTTGTGATGGGTCTTCCACGTACATCCAGGGGTCACGACTTGATTTGGGTGATCATCAACCAACTCACCAAGTCAGCCCACTTCCTACTAATCAAAGATCATGGTTCATTAGAGAGCTTGGGACGCCTCTATGTTCATGAGAATGGGCGTCTACATGGATTACCTTCCTCTATTGTCTCCAACCGTGACACACGGTTTACTTCTCAACTATGGAAGGGGTTGCAGGAATCTTTCAGGACACATCTTCACTTGAGCATCGCCTTCCATCCTCAGACGGATGGTCAGACTGAGCGGACCATTCGTACCCTCAAGGACATGATACATGCATGTGTTATCAACAACAATCATAGTTGAGAGGATCACTTTCATTTGGTGGAGTTTTCTTACAACAACTGCTATCACTCCACCATAGAGATGGCACCCTTTGAGGCGTTATACGGGTGACCTGGCAGATCACCATTATGCTGGAAATACCCTGGGGAGTCAGCACTGGGGGGAACCAGAGATGGTACAAGCTACCACAGAGAAGGTTCATATCATCTAGGAGGGGATGAAGACAACACAGAGCAGGAATAAGTCATATGATGATAGGTGATGGATACCTATAGAGTTCGAGGATGGCGACCACATCTTTCTACGAGTCTCATCTCGACAAGGTCTACAGAGATTTGGCTGAGGCGACTAGTTATCTCTGAGATTAATCTGACCCTTACATGTTCCCAAAAAAGTAGGTGAGGTAGCATACCGCTTAGCTCTTCCAACTCATTTGCAACAGGTGCACGACATCTTCCATGTATGTCAGCTGTGGAGATACCTTCACGACCCTTCCCACATCATCAACCATGCAGAGCTGGACATCGACGATGGGGAGACTTTTATGGAGGTTCCATTAGAGATTGAGGATGGGTAGGAGTAGGTCCAACGTGGATAGTCGATACCTCTGGTGCGCGTTCACTGGCAGCACGTGAACCTCTAGGAGAGAACATGGGAGTGGGAGGCTCAGATGTGTGCTCAATACCCCCATTTGTTCCCATAGTTTGAGTTGTAGCTTACTTAGACGTAAATCCATGAGGTGGGAAGAATTTAAAGACCCTAAAATTCTGTGGAATTTTTTTCTTAATTACATGGGATTTTCACATGGCCGTGAATTTTAAATGGCACTTGATTCCATGGCATGGTGTGCCCGGAATAAATTTCTTAATTTTTGTTCGGGTTCGTTCAGTAAACATACGAGCATATTTTTATAACTTTTGAACCAGTACTCAGAATTTAAATCCAAGGGCACTGTTGAACTCACAGTGCTGGTATTCATCTAATAAGACTTTCACCGCGACGAAATATTGTTGGGAATAGAAGTTATTTTTTGATTTTTTATTAAAAAAAATTATAAAATAAAGTGTACAAAACTTTATTTTATTTTAATCTTCCATGTATGGGATTGTTGGTTAAAAACTCCACTTGGGAGTTGGAGGTGGGACCACCACATCCTAACTTCCCATGAGTGGTTATGGTGGTGGGGCCCACTCGAATTTAACCTCCCGCGAGAGGTCACGTCGTTGGGGCCACACGAGACTAAAACCATCCAATTAATGGTAGGGTGGAAAATCTCCCAACTCCCCTCATTAATGAGGGGGGAGTCCCTTGACCTCCTCTACCATTAATTGGTTCCACCTTTCCCTTTTAATTAATTGTTCCAATGCGTGTAATTTAATTAAGGGGAGCCTCTTGACCTCCCCATTAATCAATTTTGCCAACACATATAATTTAATTAAAGGGAGCCTCTTAATTTATTCCTCCATTTTGAAATTGTTGAGCCAATAAAATAATTGATAACTTATATTATTTTTGGCATGAAAATTCTCATTTGGTGGGAGCTTGAGAGGAGAGCTTGGGAGAAAATAAATTCTCCCAACGAAGAACGAAGAAGGCAGAGATCACCACCTACAACCAACTTCGACTTCCATCCTAGGATCCTCCGCAACGTCATCACCAAACCGATGCATCTCGGAATTGGGGACGTGCGGCTGGAGTGATGAATGATGGTCTTCATCGTCTTCCTTCTATGATTCCACCAATGCACGATCATCGATACGAGGTGGGGGGTTTACCTTGTGCTTTATTAATTTTCTTTTCTCATCATCATTTGAAAAGAAATCATTGCATGGTTGTCAATAATTATCGTTCATCTTTCTTATTTTTGATAAACCAATTGTTATCTCTTTAAATGTGGAGGATGCGGGCCAACCTAACATGGACCGACATCCTCTGTCAATTATTCTCTCTCGTGGTGTTCTACGGCATAGAGATGAGGCGACGATGATGAAGGCTGCACCGACGAAGGCCGCACTACCTGAGGCCTCTGTGAATCACGCAACCCCCGCAGTGCACCGAAGCTACCGACTGACCCCTGCCGGCCCGAAGGACACCCAGTCCATTTAGCCGTGGCCTCCAGGTGCCCTACCCGACGTGTGCCCCGCCTTCCCGCGGCCTCCTGGAGCCCTGCTGGTGACCCTGTGGCCTGCCCGATGCCCTGCTGTGCCCTACCCGGCACCCCCATGCCCTGCTTAGCGCCCTGCAGGCGCCCCCGCAGCCTACCCAACACCCCCACGGCATGCTTGGTTCCCTCTCGGCGCCCCCGCATCCTGTCCAGCGCCCTCTCGGTGCCCTGTCCCGCCCTTTCCGGCTTCCTGAAGGCACCCCCGTGGCCTGCTTGACCTCTTTTGTGGCCTGCCCGGTGCCCCCGCGGCCTACCCGGTGCTCCCAAGGCCTGCCCAGACCCTACCACGCCCTACCCGGTGCACCCGCAGCTAGCTGGCGCTCCCCGTGGCCTGCCCGCTAGACTCTTAACCAACCTGAACTTCTGGGCTGAGTCGCCCGAGTCACTCCCCTCGCGGCGCTGGCCGAACCTGCCCCTGGCCTCTGGGCTGAGCCCCCTACATGGCGACACCCGGGCTGAACCACCCTCGCAGTCCACTGGGCTGGGCCTAGAGGACTGGACCAAAACATAGCAGAATGACACACCCAACGGGCTGGGTCAGAACCTGCGAGTCTGACTGGGTGGACCCAGACCTGGTTGGCTCAGACTGGGTTGGGCCGAGTTGGTTCGTCCGGGTCGGACCGGACTCAGGCCCATTACTGACTCATTACCTTCTTGGGACATATCTTTGGCACCAGACATCTGTTTAACGAACCGTCAGAAGTGCCGATATTTTTGGAGTGAAGACATCCCTTTGAGAGTACCCCAGTAGAGTTCAAGGTAAATGTGAGATATGGTCAGGTTGGATTGTACACAAATCCAACTAGGCCCCAGGACTAAAAGCCTGATAACTAAAAGACCGGGCGTCCGATTGATGTGCCATCTATTGCGTTGAAACCCCTATGAAGTGACAAAACTTTGAGACATTTCTACTTCTGGCTTCGTGACAGTTGGAGTTTCAACCAGTAGCTTGTGGAGAGGATCTTCTAGAGACAAACAGGCATTTGTGCGGGAACCTAGTAGCTGGCTGAGACTTGATGACTCCTGACCAATTCGACTCAGAGTGATCTGACTAGCCCAGTGGGGAGCACCTCTCTATGAGCATGACAGAACCATGGTGGGGAGCTCCTCTGCATCAGTGCGGTTGACCCACGATACTCGACACGTGGAGTACCTCTGCATGCTACCGGGTGAGTGCCTCTATGTGAGTACAGCAGACCCTCGGTGGAGAGCGCCTCGGTGTGAGCACAGAAGATCCACAGTACTCGATAGGAGGAGTACTTCAGCAGTCCAAGTTAGTGGGAAGCGCCTCTGTGTGACGCGGCATGCCCACTATACTCGATAGACAAAGAATAGTTATTTGTTAAATTCATATTTTGTGGTTTATCCTTGTTGGATTTAGTGATACATTGAGGGTCTCAGGGTCTCTACTGAGTATCGTTATACTCACCCCTTCACAGGATATGCCTACACCTTGTTGTGTTAGTTTTAGACGACGGACAGCGCTACTTAAGGCCGAGAGTAGCACGACTGGACGATACTCGGAGGTGGATCACTCGGTGTGACGGTGCAAGAAGGAGATAGAAGAAGGTGGAGTAATGAGGACACCATCTGTACCTACCCTTCAGGTAGGAACCTCGGAGGATGACCTAGTAGCTGTTTTACATTTCTTTAGTTTCACTTTCTTTCAGATGTACTTGTAATTTCGATTTGGGCTTGTATTTCTAGCCCCTTTTACATTCCAGCACATCATTTGTATATAGTTTTACATAGTTCTTTGCTTCCATTTGTGTACTGTGATGTGTTTGTTTATAGTTATAAAGGAAATTCCTTCCCAGTTTAGGGATTTACGCCTTTGGTGCTAGTCACCAGCCCCTGGCCTATGGAAGGCGGGCATGGGGTAGTCACGAGACGAGCCCCGAGGGATGGTTCGTGACATTATAAACCAATGATGGGTGGGAATGTGACAATCCACCAATGCATTGGGAATAGATATAGAGTGCATGGTTTTTTTTATAATAATGATTATTAGAGTTATATAGAAATGATGTGTCAATTTACTTAAATTTATTATATATTCTTACAATGGCTTTATAGATAAATATTATGATTTTTAAGGAATTATAATAATTTTATGTTTTAATGAATGTATATGATAGAGTTTAAGGGTGAAATGTTTTAATTTCTACAAAAAGTTTTTTTTTATTTTGTCCTGATTATAATGAACCCTTTCTGATTTTTTATTTTTCCATTATCATTTTTTATAAAATTTTATGTGAAAATATATAAGGAGAGAAGTTTTCCTCATCAGTGTGAAAATGATTATTTTGAACCCCAATGTTTATTTTAACAAGTGAAATTTTTTTAAGTCTTTATAGACTAACAGATTTCATTAATTCACCATTATTAAGACCCTTTCTATGATTTTTTGTCCTCCCATGTTGTAATTTTTTTCATAATTTTTTATGGTTGATTATAGACATTTATTAGATCAAGATAAAAATTCTGGTGGTGTGACCTGATAGGAAGAATTTATATTTTTTAATTATTTGTATTATATAAAGAACTATACTAAAGGGAAGTGTTCACCTTGTAAAATATGGTTTAGTTCTGTATAAATAATAAAATAATTCTCCAAAAAATGTAAACTAAAAAGGATCCTAAATTATAATATATTTTATTACCGACATAAATCCCATTATTAAGAAACATTAAATAATGGTTCTTTAAAATTGGAATTAGGGGAAACATTTAGATAACATTATGGGATAGGGTATTATTTGATTATAAGTTAAAATTATTCTATAACCACAATGTTTATCATTATAAGTGATATTATATTTTTTTAGATAAATCAAAATAGATTAATATTCCATGGTTAAAGATATATTGGTGTTTATACTCATCATAATATTGTTTATTATGATATTATTGATATACTATCACTAACCATTTCGTTTTGGTAAATAGGTAAATCCAATGAGAATAAAAATAAAAATGGGTATGAAGGGAAATAATTTATTTGTTAGAAAAATAATCTGATTAAAAATGGGACACATGGTAAAACATATATTGGGTTCCAAACACCTATCATGAGATATTATTAACATAATGAGCCTATGTGCTTTTACTAATGAATCAAATAATAGGTTAGTAAAGCTTCAGGGAATTTCAGGAGAAAGAGATCATAAAAGTGAAAATACTCAATGAACTATGAGTTATTAATATATGAATATGAATGAAATGAAATGTGTTAATATAATGGGAATATTATTTTTATTGTAAAAGGGAAGACATAATGTAAATAATTGTCCTTGAAAAAAAGTAATAGATCATTTAACCCCATGAAAGGAAATAATTTACTTCCAAAATTATAAATGGAATGTTTTAGATGCGAGGGGTCTGTGAATTTTGAAAATAAATATCCTGAGATAAAATTTAAATAATTTTATTATAAAATAAATACATATGAATGTTTATAAAATCTAAATTCCATTATTATTGAAGATGATTAAGAATAAAACGACATATGAAATGTGTGGATATTATCATGGATTATGATATAATATTGTTGAATCATAGGATATGATTCATATTTTTGTTTTTCAGAAGGAGTTATTTATGAATAATATCGAAAATAATGGTTAGTAGATTATAAATAATGATGAAAAATTTTGGCATCTACATATAGGGATTCTGAAGTAGTGATGCAGTGATAGATTTTAGGATGACCGTAAGTTTAAAATCAATAGTACTCTATTATAGTTTTATGTGATTAAAGTAATTTGGGAGAAATTATTCATGTTTTGATAGATTTTGTTGGTAAATCTTACCCTTATGTCTAAAATGATAAAATAATATTTCATGAAGAATTATCATTTCATATTTTTGAATGAATATTAAGGGTATTTCTATCCTTTTAGGTCCACATGATATTTGATGTTTAAGGAAATTTTTGAGTTTATACATCACATTTATAGAATATTAATGGAACTATATTAGTATAGTTTTATAAAAACTAAATACTACAAACCAAGGTACAACCTATCACATTTGGAAATATTGTGAGGTTTGAACCCACAACCAAAGGGCGAAAAAGGTGTGGTTACTACCAATGGACTATGTGATGTCCCTCCTAGTATAATTTTTTTACTGAATTATTTTTAAATAACATTAAAAAATTTATTATGGAAAAATACTTCTTATTTTAAAGACATCCATGAGGTTGAGAAGTGATTTGAAAATTTGGATATTAATGTTATTTTGAATAAAGATCACTATTTTTGGATCATTATATGATTAAGGTAAATAAAACATTATGGTATATTATTTTAGAAATAAATTTTGTATTTTATTTTATCAGAATATTTATTTTAGTATGTATTTATAGTTATTTAGGTAATTAAGGGGAATTATTTTCATGTCGTAGAGATTATATGATTAGGGAATATACCCATTCTTTTATATGACTATATGAGTGACTAATAATAATGTAAGATAAATGTTAAATTAATATCACAATTATAGGTGATCAAATAATTATAATTTTTTCTATTTAAAGTTAATAGATAATATATTGACTAAAATATATACAGTTATACATTTAATGATCTAGGTTTCCCTTTACGGTGTTATTATTTAGGATTCAGATATTGATGTTTCATTTCATCATATCAAGGCTTACTAATTTTGGGAATTATCATTTCTTATTATAATAATTTTCATGTTCTATAATGTCTAAATATTAGAGGAAAATATTGTTATGTATTTTAGATATTATGTGATATGTTATAATTTTATTTTAGTGATTCGGGAAAGAAAGAAAATCATCTTGAAAAATGATTCTTTGGTGTAAAAGATGATATAATGGTGGAAATTGATTATGTGATGAAATTATAAATATGAAGTAAGAAAAATTACTTGTTTTTAGGTATATATAGTAATGAAATTCTATGACAGTAGGGAAAAAGAACTTGAAACAAAAATTCCATCCAATCACCTTTATTTTTGATGAATTAGTGGTCTCTACAACATTTGATGATTTATTATTTTTTGGTTATTTACATTACCTTGTCCAGGTTTTCTATAACATTAGTTTAGTATTAGGGAACTATTTTTCTATTACATGTTAATATTTCGACATCCACAAAATGTTATAAAATTTAAAAACCAAGATTTTTCTTATTTTAGATGACCTTTATATTTCCCTTACACTATTTTTAAGAGGATGTTTTTTAGAATTTTTTAAATGTGGGAGTCCATAATGAAATTTTCAAATGAAAAACCATTTTTTCTATTATAAATTCTAAATATGAGGTTGAAATATATTAATGGGGTGGATAATTTAGTATCACAATACATTAAAAGAAATGTTATGTTCAATAGTGTACAGATATTGAACAATGAGTTTAAATTAATTGAGAAAAATTATTATATGGTTTTTATAACCTGACCATTAAATTGGTAGGCATAAATAAGATTAAATTTTTTTTTAAATACATATAAATATCCTAATTTATTTTATTTCGTATAAAATCCACACTCAATTTTTATTGTTCATTATATGTTTTATTTTAAAATCATTATTATTGATTTTGTGAGAAAATATTACAATTTATTTTATGAAATTCTACAAAATGGGATTTCAGCCGAAAATTTGGGCCTATGAGCCATGTAATGGGAAAAATGCCCACTGCGAATTCGTCATATGTAATGTGTCTTCCTCTACATTGTTAAAAGCGGACATTTATTTGATTTAGTAATAAATTAGGCTTCATCCCCAACCAGTAAAAAATGAGTAGTAAAAAATATATTTTTATTAAAAATAATATATATTTATTTCAATTTTTTAAAAAGTCAATTTATATTTTCGATTAGTTTTAAAATATCCTTATTTCATATTTATTGAAAATGCTCAAGTTCTTGAATTCTCATTTATTATTTTTATTGATATTATTATAAATACATTTTTATACTAAGAAGGCATTTCTCTAAAAAACCTATTATCATCAAATTATTTGAGATTAATTATAAATTAAAAGTTTCTAACTTCATTGAATTTAATATTAAATAATGGATTCAATGTTTAGACTCATTGGTTCCAAATTCCTTAAATAGTCAACATTTATTCTTTTATATTATGAATCTTCTCCTTAATAATATTGTTACTAAAGTAAAATGTATATTGGGAAATTAAGATAAAATATAAAATTATAAGGACTAATAAAATGACATTAAAACATTCCTAAAACATACTAGATGGGTATATATCATCAATAATCCTAAAAAAATACATGGAATTTTTTGTAAATAATTGATTTTTAACTTTACTTTATTTTATTTAATTAAAAGTCAATAATTTCATTATCATTGTTTTATTATCTCTAAATTGTCAAAAAATGAGTAAAAAGTGGATAATTTATCTTATAAATATTATTTTTAAATATAATTTATTTATATTATTCATTTTAACATATTTATAATTCTTAGTAGTGATATAATTACCTTATAATTATTATGAAACACTAACATAGTGCTTGTGAAAATATATAAAAAATAAGTAAACTAACATTAAAAACAATAAAAAGAATATTATATGAGTGAGTTTTTTTTATAGTTTCATTAAATAATTATAACATATTGTTGAGGTTTATATTCATTATATTTCAATTGAAATTTTTTGTTTTAATTTTAAAATTCATATTAAAAAATTGTTTCAAAATTAAAATGAATGATATTTTATAAAAAATATATAATTTTTATATTATTTAAAATCACTAAAAATATTATGTACAAAAAATTGAATATGGTCTGTGAAATCAAACTTGTTCCATTTATTTTATATTATTAATTTTATAGTAACTATATTTTTCCCCTTTATAGAAAAAAACATAATATCACTCTAAATATAAAATGGGTTACTGAAGGGTTCAAACAAAATGATAAGAGTAAAAACATTATCCAAACTTGTCAATTATTTTCATGACGAAAATATTTTGAATCTTAAACATATTATATTTTAATATTATCATTATGAATCTATTTTAAATCAAACATAATTTATGACAGTTTAATATTTAATGAAATTCCAAGAGTACTTGTCCTATCTATTATAATGGGAACCAATTCTTTTATTTTCATCACACATCAAAAAAATTATTTATTTTAATATAAATTTAGAAATATTTTCTTAAATTCCCCCAAAAAATTTATAGGAATATTTTTATCATATAACCATCATAGTAAATATTTTTTTTGTAAACCCTAAGAGGGTGTCTGAGGAAGAGGTATAATTATTATTCAAGTGCTATCATTTTGGATTTTTTCTAACTTCTTCAAATATTATTCAAACATGATAAAATTATAACACCTGTATAATTAATATAATTATATTTTTTTTATTTTATAGAAGAAACAATATCAATATCCTATTTCATCCCATGAGTAATGATTCCATTGTTCAGGGGTGTGGCATACTTCAACCTATCGAACCGATATAATTTTTTTTACATCAGTATCTCTCATGAATGTTTATAATAATTTCTTTAATTTTTAGATATTATATTAATGAAATATTAATTATTATAAAAAGGTAATATATCATATAATTTATTATTATTCTATCCATTGAAAATTTCTTATTCCATTCATGCATACGTGTGGACTACCACCTCTACGAATCGATGTGATTCATTTTTCATAGCCAAATAAAATGGATGATATATATATATAAATATATTTAGATAAATTATTATGGTTTTTATGACATAATTATTAGTATATATGGATATAATAATACTTACCCTCATTCCTTAATGATCAATGAGAAATGGAAGTGTTACTCATGCATATGTACGGTATATTATCTATATGATTATAAAGTATATCATTTTAAATAACCATGTTTCATGATGGATGTCAAAATTATAATTGACGTATAAAAATTATAATTTTTTTCTGATAATTATTGCAGATATGAAAAAGTAATGACTTATTTCCTATAGTCAACCAATTAAAATCAGTTGGGACATATATTCTGAATATCATCAAAACATCTAACATGATTTAATTGATTGAGTAATTAATTATAACCTCGTAGAAAGAAAAAAAAATGACCATCAATTCCTATGAAATTAAATAATAAATATATTATTTTTATAAAGAAATATAATTAATGTACTTGATGATTCAGACCCAAGGTAAGGGAAACTTTACATTCAAAAATTTATAATAAAATGTTTCATGATTTATTTTGAAAGACTTTTTCATCCATGTAAATATTATTAAAATTATTTTATGGCTATTATTAGATGGTTATAAATGAATTAAAATTAATATTTTATATCTATTTTTTACTTTATACTAAAAAATCAAAACAAATATATTTACAAATTATTTTTACATTCATTAAAAAAATAAAATAAATGTTATTTCTTAATGTGAATGGTGGAAACCTAATTTCAAACCACCACAACAATTTTTTTGTTTTTTATTCCATTAAAATATTCCATATTTTCCTTAAATAAATACCATTAATTCATATTTTCTAAATTTAAAAAATATTGTTTTAAAATGGAATGGATATTTGAATATCCAAAAATGCTTATGTATGGGTGAAAAGAATATTTTTATGAGTGTAATGTTGAAAATAATGGCCTAAAATATTTATGATTTTGATATGGTTAATTGGGACTTATTTTTGAGGAATCTTTGTTCTGTTATAAACCATGGATGAGTGCTTTCATTATGAACCACGGTCATATGGTTATGTTATTAACTAAGGATCAGTGGTTCAGTTATAATTTAATAATAGGTGGGTCAATGATTGATCTATAATTAATTAGGTATAGAGGTCAACCATATAATTACATGGTTTTTAAGAGTGATTTTATGAGTTTTATTGAAGTGATTTCCTATGTTTCAATATGTCTTATCTTTTCTTTGTATGGGTATTTATGTAAATATTATAATTTCTCAAGGTATTATAATGATTTTAGTTTTAATGTAATGTATATGATACTATTTATATAAAAAAATAGTTACAAATCAAATAATTTGTTTTCATATTAATATTATTTAATTAAAAATCTAAATTCATTGTGTTATCTAATTCTTAAAATAAATAATGTCTTTGAAAGTTAATAAATTTATTAAACTAATTTGTTATATGGTTATATTTGAATGATTAATTTCAATATTGTTGAATTTATATTTGAAAAAACTAATTTATTTTGTGAATTAATCATATCTAAATTATCTTAGAATGAATTGCTTATAAATTTTTGAAAAATTTAAATTTTTGATGAATAGTAAAAAATAGATTTTTTAAAATGATGTTTTTTGTTACTTCACCAAGATATAATGTTGATATAAAATATATTTATCATATAGTTTAAGTAAATTATTATATTATACTAGAAATATTTTTAATAAATAATTCATATCATGTAAATTATATATATATATATATATAATATGTATAAAAATCATTATTAGTGTCGATTCTGAGTCTACGTAGCATTGGAAAAGTCCAATTTGTCTCATTATAGATAATAATTGAGTACTACAAAATATTTTCATATATTATTTATTAATTATTAGGTACATTTGATGTTTTTTTCTGATAGGTTTTAATTTTAGAGTTATATTACCTGAATCTAATCCAAATGGATGGGAAATTCTTGTTTAAGGCATGAAAAGAAAAATAAACAAACTAAAGTCATTTTATTGACATGGATTTGAGTAAATATACTTGATGAAAAAAATCTAAAATATTATACTGAACCTAATTAATTTTTTTATGATCTTAATATATTTTTATAATTTTTATGCAGCAAATAAATTCCTTAAAGGCATGCATAGTGATGATGCATTAATTATTAATCAAACTGAAAAATAAAATTATTTATATTAAAAATTTTAAAATAAATATAATTTGAGATTATCAAGGTATTCCAAGAATGATATGATTCCTATTAAATGTCTATGATATAATACATTTTTGAAAATTTAATCTTCGTTTTGATATTTTTAATGTAATAGTTAAGAATAGTATTAAATTTGAAAAAAAAAATATTTTTCATGAATATTTATGTTAAATTATTTATATATCAAAAAATAATTGAATGAGAAAATATATGATAACAGTATGTCTACAATGTTATACCCTTTGTAGTGTTAGGAATTTTGGAAGTCGGTACATCTATATCAGTATTATTTTATTTTAAGTTTTTATTTAATTCCTATTTTCCCCTCCCCTCAATTATAAAAGGGGCTCATTCCTTCACTTAACTTCATTACATTAATCCATATTTCAAGAATGTATTATAAAAAACTACCTTCTCTTGATCCCTTGATACATTTTATTATTTATAGTCTCATAAAATAAAAAATTCCAAGTGCCAAATGGGGTTCTCATGGAGAAATATTCGAGAGGTAAATTCATCCTCCTTCTATTTTAAATTCTTTCTCACTTATAAATTCTCCTCAACCCATAAAAAAAATTTAATGATAAATTATATATAATATATATACATAAATTGTATTTTGTTAATGTTATATCTATCATCTATCTCTTATTTTATCCTTTAATTTTAAAATACGAAATGATCACTCATGTAGTGTTAATTCACCAACTTCATGGATGATGAGTTTTCGTTCCCCTTTATCAAAATATTGAAAATTTCAAATTCACATATAAATTATTAAAAACTAACTAATTATATATTATTTATCTCTTATAGCATAATATTTTTATTAGACAATAAAGTCATTAATTTACCAACCATGAATCCATAAAACAAACACACCCAAAATAATAGAAATTACAAATTATTATTAATAAATTGGTGAAATCATGTTATAAAAAGATAATGTAAAGTGTTATAAATAAATATTCATTTCATGAAAAAATTAATAATACTCTTTAATTCATTATAGTTTAGTTTTTAATACATTTTAATGATGTCGAACTGGATGTAACGGATTTATCTTTGAAAATCCTATTGAATGTTCCATTTTTTACAAAAAAATGTTTTCATTAAATTATTTGGAATAAATGAATTTAAACTAATTTGATGATGCCTTAATGTTCTGATGTTTTCATTATAGGATTAAATTATTATATTTTAATAATAAAATATTCCTTGTTTGTGCACAATATTCTTATGGATTGTGTGATTTCTCTCAGGGAATGTATTATTTATGTCAGTATTCACGTTTTTTGATTATGTTTTAGTTATTGAGTTTTTTTATGATGATGGTGTGTTCTATTATTAAAAAATTATGTGTGGGTCTATGATATCCAACCCATTCATTTGGTATGTTACACGTTGACTATAATTGTTATTCCATGTGTAACTATGATAGTTATATCATAAGTTATCCATGAGGGTTGTATTATAAGGTATCTATGAGGGTAAAAAAATCATATAGTAGCCATGAGATTAAAAATCATATTTATGTTAAGAAAAAATTTCCCCAAGTTACCTAATTATTTTTTATTCTTATTATATTTTATAGAAACCTATTTTTCACAAATTATGTATACGTTACATTCAAGGGTGAGAAATATATCTTTGATGTGTTTATATGTATTCATAGACTAATGGTTTATTTCCTTAATTTTATATACCTTACTAATATTTTTATGCTCATCCGTATTTTTTTAATTCTTTTCCCATGTCCTATGGTCAGATATGATAATATAAGAATATAAGTAAAATTTTATGATGATATATGAAAGGATTTTTATACTATGAAAAAATAGACACAATTTTAGTAGCATCCATGTTTTATTCTTGTGGGTTGATTTATATGAATTATGAAATATTTATCTAAAAATATAATCCAAAAAGATCTTTTGGAATTTGAAAAATTAAATTCGAGTTAAATTAACTAGATTTTGTAATTGTAAAGGTCTGCTCCTTGTAGTTGGTATGAGACCATAGCTTAGATAATGTCAGGTGTTAGGATGATGTAAATAGAATACCATGAAGGATTTTTTACATTATGGTAAATTTTAAATGATATAGAACATAAATATTACCATTTTTATTTTTCTAACATATTTACTTTATAAATTTTTTCCACATAAGAAAATTGGAAGCTATAGTAGGAAGGCACCAAGATGATGATATTATCCGAGTCTGCTACCTAGATTAGTGGGATTTGGAAACTAGTAATATGTGTAAGGAATGGATCAGTTCATGAAACCTATAAATGGTGGTGGAATCAATGAATGTGAATAAAAATATATACTAAAAAGAAATATTATGATATTGGAACATTTTACAAGGCATCACCCTCCGGTGTTAAGTGGATCTTCTAACATTGTGGTCAGTGAAGGGTGGATTAAATCCCTTTGAAATATATTCTATTTCATTGGGTGTTCATATAATAAAAACGTTAGTCTTTATATTTAACATTTTTATGGTCAATCTGGCCAGTGGCATTCAATGTTCAAGTATATCAGCAAAATAGAAGAGATTGATGCATTGGAATGAGATGAATTCCTTGAAATATATTTCCCTAAGTTAGTTTGATAGAAGATAGAAAATAAAATATCTCAATTTATACAAATGGAATAATATAATGTTATCATTTATGGATAAAAATTTAACCGATTGTCATCTTATGATACACATATTTTTCTGGATATCGATAGTAAAATCAATAATTTTTAATCAGAATTGAAGACAAGATATCGATGGGAATTGGCATACTATTAATTATACTATTATGATAAACTTGTTTGATATGATGAGACAATAGAAATGATATTTTATTATGATCATGGGTAAATTTATAACATGAAAAATAAATGGTATTGATATCAATAAATGGGTAAGAATCAATTGATGAAATCTAAAGGTAAAAAAATCTAGTTTCCAATTACTGAGAAGTGTGGTAAAAATCACCTTGGGAATGCCATAAAAATGAAGGAAGTGTTTCCAATTTTTAATATTTGGACATATGTCATGATTTCAATGAAAATTAATTTATTTTTAATTCTAATATGAAAAATATACAATATTTTTTATGTAGTAAGGTGAACTATATTTCACATACCTTTGGAAAGAAGGATCTGCACGATGGGAAGTGGCCAAACTATATGAACAAAGTTGTAGTGAAATCCTTTATGAATACTTACGTAAAGAATTAGATATTAAATTAAGTTGTAGTAGTTACATTATTTGTTTACCCATATTTTTATAATGTTTTTTTCGATATGGTGTCAACACATTATTTATTTCTGAGAATGTTTTTTGTAAATTGGAAATTTTACCTCTGGAAATGAAACCTACAATTATGGTCAAATTTACATATGCAATATATAAAAAATGAATTATAAGAGTCTCTATGTTTTCATATGTGGAAAGAAATCACCTTCAAGACTTTTTCTTCACACTATATAGTTTAATGGTATTTTGGGTATGTATTGGCTATCTCTTAACCATTGTTGGATTGATTTAGAGATAAAGAACTTTTTTTTCAGAAAGAGTTTCGTTTTTTATTGAATAATGAACCCATACCATTGATAATATATTATTTAAATGAAAAAATATTAAAAGATAAAAAGGATTGTTAACTTTCACGTATTAATGAGAAAAAGGAAACTGTTCAAATTAATGATGTACCAGTGGTAAATGAATACATGGATGTTTTTTTGATGAGTTTATTGGTGTCATACCTAATTAGGATTATAACACCCTGATCCAGTTTCCCAATTTCTATTGATTATTTTAATAAATTAGCATTATTATGAGGAATGAAATCTCAAAGGACCATTCTCTTTAGCAGTCTTGGAAAATTGATCACATACATGAATATTACATTACAATTCAAAACATAAATTACAACCTAGATAATCCAATGAGAATAGTATTATTATTTTATCTTAACCCTATATATAAATCATAATACACATCTTTTCATACTAGGGAAAATGAAACATAAGAAATGGGTGACCTCATATACTCAGTAAGGGTAAATAATTTTGTGGTAGCTTTCATAAATAAGCATAAAGTTTTTAGATAAGATGTATAATAAAAATTACAGCCTTTTAAACAAAAACCTGATCTTAATATGGCACAAATAAATCAAACATTACCATATAAACATGAACATGGATAATCTACTAGTCAAATAATCACAAGTAATATCTAATATTATAAAGAGGGAATATATAATATAATAGATATTAAAAACACCATCAAGGATTCGGCTAAGACACCATACAGAATTTGGTAATACATTTTCCAAAACACAATCATAGTAGTCTCATGAGACATAACAATGCATCAAGGGGATATTTTGGTCCCCGCCTAATTGTTCCGAAGTCAAATACCCTCCCCTTATATAAGGGATAAAATATAATCAACATAAAAATTCATATTAAACATAGCATATAAAATGTCAATACATAAACCATAAGCTATGAATGATATTAAAATAGCACATCGGCAATCAATCATATCATTAAACCTTAAATACAATATAGAATATTGTATCAAAATATATTTATCTTAATTAAACATATTTTCTAACAAAATATGTTGACATAGATGAAAGTGATCTTAAAAAAACATTATAACTATTTTAGAAATATTCCCGTTTAAATTAAAATCTTTTGAATGCCTGTATAATTACAAAATAAGACATTTCAATTGAAAATAAACCAAATAATATTTTAAGGGAAGATTCAAAATTTTAAGGTTTTATAATGGAACAAATATCCACTCGCTCCATATATGTTAAAACAAACATTGTTTCCTTAATTTGTCTAAAAGGTTATATAGTACCTTGTTTATAAAATGATAGAAATATTCCTTTCAAAAACTCTTATAAACAGTCAAACATAGGTATAAATGAATTTAAACAATAGCTTAGGAATAGAAATATTATTTTTAAGTACATTTATATGAAACATGGTTGTGGATGATAAACATGTCCATGTCTATACTTTCATATAAACAATACCAGATAATAATGAGATTGTGAAATTAACCCATTCTTTGTTATTTTCTTTAGTCGAGGGTCTGTTAAACTCCTATATAATAGTAAAATGTTTTTAATAAATTATACCAGTACCATGTACATGTTTATGAAATCATATACAATCATATTATATTATTTTGTTAAGAATATTTTAGTATTACCAATATTTCAGGTGTTAAATGCTTTGTTTTGCTATGAATGTTTTCTTAAGTAAGTAATATTTTTTATGGATATGATATATTTTATTCAAATATAGAATGTTATTAAGTTCATAACTTTTATATTTACTTATCATATTATAATCATTTTTTATTGGTTAATATGGATAATGAATCTCACCATGGCGTGGAGACAATAAGTCGTACGCACGAACGCATAGGGATATTATTATTAAAAAAATGGGTAAAATGATGAATAAGGTTTTCCCATGATTATAATAAAATCAAAGTGTATGGATTATTCTGTATTTATTTATTTCATATAGAAACAACATAGAAAGAGTAAGTAGAAGAAGACAAGAATTTTGAAAGAAGAGATAAAACGATTACTTATTCTTCAGGTGTCTCCTATTTATTTTCACAAAATAACTTCATCAGTTGGTTTTGTTATTAAAGTATAGACTCTAAGTATAAGTGAGGGATGTTGGGATCATAATTTGGCAGGTTTTGGCCAATCCAATGGTCTTTGGAGGTGTAGATTATGAAGATGGATAAGTTCTCTTTTACAAGAGAGGTGAGGGGTACTTTAGGAAAAGCTGGAAATATTAACTTATTAAAAATTGATTTTCTATTTTTAATAGATATAAAGTGATTTATTTAAAGTCTAATATGATTATTTTTCAAAATACTTTCAAAAAATTAGGTTTATACAAGTTTATGTCACAAATTTAACCTAATATTTGGGTTTTAACCCTTAATTTAATAAGTTAACTCTTACCATGGATTATTGTATTTTTATACTAAATGATCAATATATTTTTTATAAAATGCTAAAAGAACCTCAATTGGATCATTAATGAAATTTTTAACCCTATAGAAGTATTTTTTATAAATTTTAGATATTTAGGACTATTATATCATTTAATAAAATAATTCCTTTTAAAAAACTCATTTCTTTCAATTTCAACAATATTTAGTAATTGAATTTTTTAAAATTATAACAACATTTTTCCTTAGGAAAAAGAATTAACTCATCCCTAACATGTCAATGATATCCAAAAAACCGTTTATAGATTAAAAAATCTGAAATTATACTTATTTTATTATTTATAATGTCATTTATTTCAATCATTCATTAATAAGGTACTCACTGAATCATTATAGGTTCTTAAATATTTTCTTATTTAATATCATAAAATTATAAATAATATTACATAAATTAGGAATATGTTTATATTTATAATTTATATTTATATTAAATTATATCAGTTATATAAGACTACAGTAAAATTGTTTTAGTAAAAAGATACATGTTTGTGTTATATTTCTCTTTACTTTAAATTAATTGTTATAACATTTCATTACCACACCTAAGTGGCATAAAAGTCTAAATGTTCGTCCCAAGTGTTTTATTGGTCCTCCATAACTCATACAATAGAATTAGGATAGGGGTTAGAGTAGTTTTATATTATTATAAAATTATTTTTACCTTTATTCACCGAATTTACCCTTAATCGTGGGGAACAAAAAACATTCTGATGTTTCTATTCATAATGGCCTATAATAAAAGTAAATTATTACACAATTTGAACCTTATGATTCTAAATGTGGAATCTAGTTTTTCAACTCAAAACACATAAGTGGTAGTAACTAATTTAAAATTAATCCTCTTTGTCAAAATGAGTAAATACGGTTTTAAAATTAGAAAAACATCAATAGATTATTACACGTTTATATCAAATTTAAATATGAAATTACTTATAATGATTTAAATGATATTAAATGATAAAAATTTAATCAAATTATAAATTAAAACAAAATAAAATGATAACATAAAATTATAAATAAATTAGATGAAAATTGGTTTTGAAATAAAATACAGTATTTTTCACTATTTGTTTAATTTTGAATGTTATCAAAAAAGCACTAAAAAATTATTAAAAATAAATTTTTATATACCTATTATAAAGAAGAATTTAATTTTTTAAATGTTAATATATAATATTTTCGAATATTGGATTTAAAAAGGGTTCTCTATTAAAAGGTGGATAAACTGCATTTTTTTTGAAAAATATTTCTTATTTCCAAACAATTTATTTTGTCCATATTTTATGTCTATGGAAAACAACTTATGACTATAAAAATTATAGGGGATATATATAATTCAAAATGTGGTTAATACTATTCATAACCTATTTTTAGACGGCTACTTTGAAAGGTTGTGGTGTGCTCGAACTCGATATTGTCTATAGTACAAACTATTGAATTATTTAAAAGGAAGAATTCCCTAGAATCCAGGTGTGTTAAATTATTTCCACCTTCATCAAATTTTTTTCACACAATTTAAAATTGAAATTGAAAAATATGGGTTTGAATTTACTTAATATATTTATTGAAATCCCACATGAAAAAAGGATTATTGAGACCTCCATTTAAAAAAATAGAATGAGAAGTACGAAGGCCACCCATGATTACACAAACTAGGGTTCCTTGTAAGAAAAAATGGATATGTAAGAGAAAACTAAACATCACGTTCTGATGGATAGTGATAGGGAATAAATTTGGGAGAATGATAACACTTTGAAAGCCATAAATCTGTGATGATTTAAGGTATCATCTAATTCATTAGATAAAAAGGTACAAGGAAAACATTTTTGGTCTTAAGATTATATCCCTAAAGTTTAAGAATGAATTTTTTTAATATAATAAGAAAAATGTAAATCATACTTACATGCAAATTATAGTTTCATACATTAACTAATTCCTCTCACTAACTCATTTTTCTCTCCAGAAGATAATAAAACTAAAAAATATTCTATTTATCGTAATCATATAAGGTTTAAAAAATAAACTTATACATTTTTAATAAATAAAAATATGTTCAAATAACTAGGGACATTCCATAGGCCATTGGTAGGGAATAAATATTTGTTTCAATTTGGTTATGTGTTTGAAACCCGCATCCTTGTCTGACGTGATGTGTTGTCACCTTACCTGTGGGTTGTCCTTTTATTAAAACTATATTATTAAAACATTCTAAAAATAATATTTATAATTTATTTATCCTTAAAAAATAATATACAATGTTCAACATAATACATTCCAACCTTTATACTTGTCCAAAATACTTCTATCCAAACTCACAGTCCAAATGATTATAATGAATGTCACATAACAAAATGCAGATCAATTTTTTGACATACCAAATGTGTGAATACCTTCAGAATTTATTCTATTAAAACAAGTTTATACCTTCAATTAAAATGAATCTTTATTGACTATGTTCAAACTTCTTTATCTCTTATATAAACCATATAATATTGGTTATACTTTTTAAATACAAAAATGTTGTAAACTCCAACAGTGATATAATAAATAGACCATTAATATGTTACATGGTAGTCAATAATATCCAATATAAATCATCTAAATTAATCATATCATTATTCCAATATCCTTATCTGAGACATATTAAGGGTTATCATTACCTCACTATATATTTTTTAAAATGTTTAACTTGCATTTGTGTCACCTTTCTTGGTACCATACAATCTCAAATACTTAAAGAAATAGTATTGTAGTACAATCTCTACTAATTTTCATAATAAATATAACCATTAAATGACTAATAAAATACTCAAATGACATAATTATTCAACAACAATAAAATCAAATTATTCAACCCTCTTCATCTATGGTAATATCATAACTTGATTATTATTCAATATCATCATCTAGGTTATACTCTAACGTTTGAGAAATTTATTCGAATAGTGTTCCATATCCTTGCAGTTGAAAAACTATACATTGTAAACCTTTTTCTTACCCTTGTAATCATGTAATTGGTGTTGTTTCTCACCAAATTAATAAAAAAACATCATTACCTTCAATCATTTACTAGGGTGATTCATTAAACAATTATCGCATTTGGAAAAATCATTCTTTCCCTTTTCCCTTTATCCGCCTTTTTATCCACCATCATCTTCTTCTCTTACTTCCCTTTAAAACACAATAACTCAGTGAATTATTTACTTATGTGATTACAATATGATATTATTTCTTCATATGATGAGAATACGTGTGAGACTATTTCCCTTAAAATTTTTGGCTTAAGACAACGAAAGATAGGATCCTTTTTACTCTATGGAACATGTTCATTGGTGGAGTTATCATTCCTTCTTCTAGGTGTCAATTCTAAATGAATACATACACTAGTTAGATCATATAGTAATATATAATAAAATAACTAAAAAATTTACAACATAAATATTTACACGTATATAGTCTCATTATCAAAAAAATGGTTTCTTTGGGACTTATTTAATCATAATTAATGCATAATGGTCTATAAAGAAATTGTGAATTATCTTAGGAATATCCCCTAGGAGTGTCAAACTAGGTGCGTAGTAAGGCCCGTTATCAGGTACCAGGTTACCTTGAGTCAAGCCCGTAACATCTTGTTTGAGTTTTTACGCATAGGTACATTAGTTTCAGATCCACGTCCACCGGTAGTGTCCAGACCAGGATGTGTTGTTTGGAAGACCCACACAATCTATATTTTACCAAAATTATAGGATGTTCTTCTGTACTTATCCTAAAAGTTTATCTTAAAATTATTATCCCTAATCTATTTTTTCTAAATCTATTTCCTATGTTTTTTCTAAATGTAATATGATACCATCTATAATTCTCTCAATTTAGTTTCCTAGATTCAGTACATTATTTTAATACATTATCACGATTACAAGGAATCAAATCCCGATGGATCGATCCGTTTTAAAATCTTGGAAAATATATTACAAACATGATTTTTACCTTACAATTAAAAACATAAAACACAATGTAGATAATTCTTTGATAACACCACAATTATCTTGGATGACCCTTATATATAAATTGTAAAACCCTTCTTATCATCCTGGGGAAAATGAAACATATGAATGGGGTGAGCTCAAATGCTTAGTATTGATAAATAATTTAGCAGAAGCTATCACAAACAAGTAAATTTTTTAGGAAATATGTATATTAAAAATTGAATACTTTCAAACATAAAATTGAAGATAATATGGAAATAATAAATCAAACATTATCATTTAAATATGCACTTAAATATTCTACTTGTCAAATAATAACATTTAATAACAAACCTTATAAAGAGGGAATACAAAATGTGGGACATCTTTAACCCACAGTCAAGTCCTTGGCCAAGAAACCATACGTAATTTGTTAATACAACAACTAAAACCCAAACAAAATTATTTCATGAGACCTACAGATAAATCGAGGGACTATAGTGGGGCCCACCTGACACTTACAAAGTCCAATGCATTCCTCTTATAAAAGGTGTAGAGCAAAACCAACAAATCATTCATATTAAAACTAGCATATGAAATTTCAATAAATAAACCATAAGCTATGAATTATATAAAAATAGAACATCCATAGTTGATCATATCATAAAATGTTAATTAAAATATAGAATATTGTATCGTAATATATTAACTATAATTACACGTGAAATCACTCAAAGTATGTTGACATCGATGAAGGCGATCTAACAAAATCATTAAAACTCTTTTAGAAATATCCATTTTTTACTTTGAAAACTTTTGAAAGCCTATGTAATTTTAAAATAAAACATTAATTTGAAAATAAACTAGTATGATTATAAGGGATTCTTCAAAATGTTAAGGCATCATAACTTCAGAAAATAGCCTCTTTCATCATATAAGATTAAAAATCATTCATTCATTAGTTTTTTGAAAAGGTCATATAGAACCGCATTTGGAAAATGAACAAAAGATTCCTTTAAAAATGTTTTATAAAAATTAAAACACTAATATAACAAAAATTAAACAATATTCTTGGAATAGAAATATTATTTTGAAATAAATGTCTAAGAAACATGGATTTGGATGATAAATATTTTCCAATAGATACATATGTATAAACAATATCGTCTAATAATGAGATTGGAAAATCAACCATTACCTTGTACTTTCCATTAGTAGAGCATGTGTTAACCTCTTTAATAATGGTTGAATACTATTAATAAATTATTCCTAGACCATATTCATATTTATGATATCAAATATGATTCTCTTATCTCATTTTGTTAAGAATATTTCAGTATTACCTTTATTTCGGGTGTTAACTGATTTCTTTTCTTATGCATGTTTTTTATGTAAGTCATAACTATTATGCATATGATATATTTTATTCCAATATATAATTATATGACGTTCATAAATATTATATTTACACATCTTATGATATTTATAATCATTATTTAATAGTTAATATGGAGAATAAATCTCATCGTGTCGTGGAGACGATAGGCCGTATATACGCACGAGCGATAATATCATTCCTTTAATGGTGAAATGATATTGAACTGGATGATTTATTAATTATATATGATTATAATCATGTAATATTCATTACTTATTAATAATGTACTCATAATTATATCCATCCAAATATATAAATGTTAAATAACAAATTACAACATGGTGTGGAGTCGGTAAGTCGTATGTACGCACGTATGGGGATATTATTATTTGTAGGATGGACAAAATGATGAATATGGTTGTACCATTATTATAAAAACATCTAAATATATGTATTATACAATATTTAAAACTTTTATATAGTAACAACATTGATATTGGAATTCTAAGAAGAAAAGAACTTTGAAAGAAGAGATAAGTTGATTACCACCTTATCGGGTACCTATTTTTTATTTTCCCAAAAGGACTCCTTTAGTAGGTTTTATTCCCAAGGGGTGGCTTCTAGTATTAATTTAGGGAATTTGAGAGTTTATTTGGGTGGTTTTTGGCTGATTCAAAGGGATTTGGTGGTGTGAATTTTATATAAGGAGAAGTTCTCTTTTATAAGAGAGGTTAGGGGAACTTTAAGAAATTCTTGAAATATGAAATTATTAAAAATTAATTTTCGTTTTATAATATCACCAAAGAAAATTATTTATAGTATAATATTAGTATGGGTAAAAATATTAACATCCAAAAGGTTTTATAAAAGTTTAGTTCATAAATTCAAGCTTATCATTGGGCTTTAACCCTTAGTTATATAAGTTAACTCTACCATGTATTCTTTTATTTTTATACTATATGGTTAATATTGTTACTATAAAAGGCCAAGAGAAACTATGATGGGTCATTGATTTCCTTTTTAACATTGTATAAGTCATTTGGATGATTCTTACATTTTTATTACTATTATATCATTTATTAAAATAGTGTTTGTTTTAAAAACTCATTTATATCAATTTTGACACTATTTAGTAATTGATTTTAGTTAATGTCAAAAAAATGTTATTACTTCAAAAAAAAGGTCCTGAATGGAAAAAAATATTATTAATAAATGGATGGAATGATATTATAAGAAGATCTTTAAGGTTATTATAAATACAAATATATATCTGTAATAAAATAATAAAACATTTTAAACCATTAAACAGATGGTTTGAACACATTTGGTGTAATTTTACACTAAGGTAAGGGTGTTTTTTAAAATGTCTTATATAATATATATTTTTTTACAAAATACCCAAAAATTTGATTTCTTTTAATTATATTAAATGATTGATTTTCCTAATTTTATGAAACCTTAATGTTTTGATATTGTATCTACTATATTATAAGATTATTTTAAAATAATTAAATGTGTGTTGTATTCTTCTGAATTAATTGATTTTCTTCAAGGAATGTATTAATGATTAAAGTATTCATATTTTGTTATTATTTTCTAGTTCTTGGGATTTATTTACAATTAAAGGTGGTTACATTATATAAAATATAGGTTTTCCATGATATCCCTCCAATTAATAAGGTATGTTGGATGTTTCTCGTAATAGTTATTCCAAGTGTAACTATAATAGTTACATCATAAGGTAGTCATGAGGGTCACATTGTAAGGTACCTGTGAGGGTTACAAATCACATAGTATCTACAAGGGCTAAAATAATAAGTATATACAATAATAAAATGATTTTCCAAGTAACCTAAAGATTTTTTTGGGATTTTATGTTTTATGAAAATCTCTCATTTTCACAATGTGAGTATTTATTACTTTTAAGAGAGACAATTATATATATTATGTTTTTACAAGTATTGATGTAATAATGTTTTTTCTTAGTTTTTATCTCCCTTACTCTGATTTTTATTCTCATTCTAGGTTTTAAATTTTTTTCACAAGTATTAATGTTCATTTAGAGAAAGTAAGAGTGTAAGATTAATGTTTGAAGATATTTGAAAAGAATGTTTTGTTACGAAAAATATATATTGTTTTAGTAGCATCCCAATTGAATACATGTGGGTTTTTTATGAATAATGACAGAATTATACAAACATTAAATTTAATAAAGTTCTTTGGTAATGTATGGAAGTAAATTCACGTTGATCGACATAGATTATATAATGTTTATGGCCAAGTCCTTATATTTTAAGGGTGAAAATTATAAAATTGTGAAATGGTTTTTACGAGTTTATCCTGACAAAAAAGAAACTATTATGGGTCTTATTTTTCCTTTATTATTCCTTATGAAATGTATTTTATGTCTTTGAATAAAGAAGATTACTTATTGGGTAACAAATTGTCTATTTTGAGCCCAAATGTTGATTTTGAGAATGTAAATTTTATGAAATATTTATGGACTAATGGTTTTCTTTCTTTATTCATTTGTATACCCTTTAATGAGATTCTTTCACTATTCTAATATTTTATAATATTTTATATCAGGTTTTAAGTAGCATTAGGTAAAAGTACAATATCAATATGAACAATGTAAAATTTTTACTTAAAATATACCTTGATATATTTTAAAAGCTTCATTCTATTGAGAAAATGGATAACTAATCAAAGTGTACAAATTGGGAAAATATGGGTTTTATATATATGTTATGACTTAATTATATAAAAATATAAACCATAAAAGATACATAATTTTTTTTATTGAATTAATCCCTTAAATATCATTATTATATAATGTTTAATGTTGTTAGATTATAATGAACCCCAAAATATTCTCTACATTCATTAATTTGGCATGATAAATAAATTTAATTACATTTAAATCCCTTAACGGTGGAATCCTAAAAATATAAAAGTGTATCATTACATTTATATTTCTCATTTATCTTAATATCACTCACAATATTGAAGACTACTCAAGTAATCTTATGTTACTCTCCCACATTAAAAAATGTATCAATCAAAATAGTACAAACTCAACTTCTCCATATGAGTTCAACAATGAAATAATTCGTGATGTAATACCCAATGAATCTGTAGCTTGAATATTTTTCACTTGTGTAAAAATGTTTGTCTTCATCTATTGAGGATAATTCAATATGAATGAAATTAAATTTTTTATATTTACACCATTGAAGAAAAACTCTTATATAATTTGATTATTCAGTAATTTTGATCAAAATACAATGTTTTTTAAATTTTTTTGTATTAAAATCATATATTTATAAAAAATAGTTCATTTTTCTCATATTATTAAGTTTATCATGTATAAAATTTCACATTTTCGGTTTTTATATTAATGATATTTAACATCATAATACTTTCGATTCATTTGATCCAAATTAATTTTTTTAAGAAACACCATTTTCTATATATATAACAGTATTAAAATCACACTTATATATCATTGTAAATTTTCAGAATTCTGTTAATATAATATCAAGGATTCAATCCTTTCAATCATGTTTCTTTTAATGTTTTTATCAATAAAATCAATCAAGGAATCATTAATACTAATTTATTATTTTCAATTTAGTATAGGAAAATTTAAATTCTCACCCATTACGAAATCAAAATATTATAATGAATAATTTCATATTAAGTTGGGATATAGGTGATTCATATTATTATTTATTTAACATAATACAATCTCAATATTTTATTCAAAGGTCATATGGTCAAAAATTCAAGGTCTTATGCAGGAGGAAGTTATATGATGGATACTTCTGATGTACGTGGATAAATTCATACAATACATACTATGTATGATATAGAGACTAATTGTGAATTATTATAATGAAGATTTTTTTTTTTGGAATAATTCATACGGTGAAGTCATATGATGTTTCCTTTTCTATTTTTCCAAATGACTTGTGAATGGCATAATTTGTTCCTCAAACACAAATTCCCAATATATTTTTCATTTAATAAAAATATAAAATTTTATATGAGTGAAAAAATAAGTCATAAAATATTCATTTAATGTCGTAGAAGAATGTACATTAACAATTCTATATCTACATCTCTTAAAATTTTCAATTATTCAAAATCATCGACAATATTTCCAATTTAACTTCATCCTTATGAATCCATTTTCCAAGTGTATATGATAAGTAATTTCAAAACCAAAATTTTAAGATACCTAGGTATGATTAATTAATTATTATATATATCTATAAAACATATTAGATGTATATTAAAATTTTTCAAAATTTGTTATTAATATTTTAGAATAACAGTTTAGCATTTGACTCTTTTTATCCTTCAATAATTTTTAATCTTCTTCCAAAAATTCATATATGTTTCATTCAGTACCATGTATTTTAAATAATCCAAATAAATATATCATTTTTTAGAATATTTTAATCATGATATTACATTTAAAAAAACTTCCAACATTCTTCTAATAATAGTAGAAATAACTTAACACTTTAGGTCATGTCATTCAATTTTCAATCAACAGTAACAATTATTTAATGTAATAGTTACAACCTAAAATAATTATAGATAGATATTTATAGGTACTGTAATCTCTTCTCATACACCATTTCATATATAATAATTTTCTTCTAAAACTATAATCTCATGCACATTAATCTCTTTTTCTCATAGCTCATCGATAAAACATTTTTAAGGCAATTTTTGGATACTCAATAATTCCTCAATCATATCATAATATTTATTTTTCCCATTAAAAAAATTTACATAAAATACAATAAAATAATAAAACATACAAAAAAATTAACCCAAATCTCCCCCATTTTAATTTCGTTTGACCCACATTTAAATAAATATCCCATGTATTTTACTCTCTTGTTTTTAAAATAAATCCATGTTGGGGAAAACATTTCTCCCTCTTATTATAAGGGATATCATAGACGACATTCAGTTCTATCCCCTTGTTCCAAAATAAAAAATTTTCAACTCTGATTCCATTATATTAATAAATAGGGTAATAAATATATATTTCTTAGAAATATTGAATTCGTAAGTCATCTCTAGTCCTACTTGTGATAACCCATTATAGGACACATTGTAGACCCTTCCAAATTTTCAATGTTATCTATAAATACTTTTCAATGTTCTTATTCAAACATATATTCTTCAAATTTGGTATGTATAAGTTTATCTGGAATAATATTCCATAACCAAAACTTATATTTCAAAACATATAGAAAACATTAATGTTAATGTTGTTTTATAGAACCACTATTTTTTAATCACCCCTTTAATGAATAAAAAAATATACAAATCCATAAATTGGATGGAAGACTTAGTATTTAACTATGATCATCAATTTTTTTATGGATTTATAGATTATAGATTTTGGGAAAATTACACATATATGAAATTTATGACTCCATCAATAAATCTCACTAAATGGATGCATTCTATTCTTCATCAATGTGGGTACTTTCTAATTTAAATATGCTTCAAGAAGTTCTTATAACATATGAAAACATTATATTAATTGAAAACGAATGCCAAGTTACATTTTAGTACACCATGATGGATTTATTCCTCGTCCATTTAAGCATTACATCCCTCCATCAATAACCACCTTCATTTCAAACTATTTAAATTGAAGAGCAGTTAATTTGGAAATTAGGTTTTCCCTATCAAATTATTTGTTGTTTTATTACGGTAGAGAAAAAAATTTCAACCAATTGGAACATGTATTTGAATATTTAACATTACAAATATTCTATATTGTTAACTCCATATTCACATTAAATATTTTTTCCTCATTTAAAAAATGGAATTATTTTCGTTCACTTCTAGAAAATTTATCTAGTGTATCTAGAATTACAGTTTCACTGTACCATAATTACTCCCATATTCTAACTGCATTCAGTTGATATTTTCATATGACTAAACATTTCATAGGCACTTTATCTTTCATCCATTTTAATGTCGAATTCTTATTTTTAGTGTAAGTTTGAGAAATAGAATTCACTAGATCGTTCCGTAGTCATTATTAAAAATATTTTGGAATAAGAATTAATGTCATGTATTTTTTTAGATATGTGACTCTCTTTTTTGAAACATTATTACACATTTTTCTCACATTTTAGCACAATTTATTTTGGATGAATCAAACCACATCATCAGTGATTTATTCCACCAAGTAAAACATTTATTTTATAAATTTCATTAATTAACTCTTGGAATCTGGATTTCTCCCATTAGTATTATTAATCTCAAGGAAAATTATCCATTGGTTCTTATTGTGTCATTTCATATTATAATTTTATAATTCTATTATATATGATGTGAAATTTCTTCACCTTTCATCTTTTTTTGAACTTTAATTAGATATAATATTTTTTTGTTCCATAGGGATGATTTTACATCATAACATAAATTTGACTATTATCATGGACTATATAAATTATTATAAGAGTTATGGATATTTGAAAAATAATGGATTTCATCATATGTTTGGTCATAGTGGTTTGCATACTCAAATAATTTCACAAGGTTTAAAATGATGTTTCCCATATGAAAATTATTTCTATTCTGTGAATTTTATCCAGAAGGTTTATTCTATGTGTTAACATTGTTCCCCATTACATATATATTTCAACCAAATAGAAAATATAAAATATTGTGATAAAAATATATGGTCATATTCCCAAACATCAAGAAATAGAATAAATCTTCTACAAAACACATTCTTTTCCTCATTAATGAAATATGTGTTGAATTATCTTCCTGATATCCTTGATATTATTATATTTTTTTCACAAAACTTTTGGCCTCAATTTGTAAGACTTTTCTAACTAAATATTAATACATATACCTTTGATGATATTTTATGAATTTAAAAATATGATTCTTAAAAAATATTTCTAGTTTTGGTGTTCTGTCAACCCATTATTTGAAAAACATAATGACTATATATAGCTTTATTATGAAATTGGGACACCATTCTCTATTAGAATTAAGTAAAAGCTTATCCATATATTATAAGACTCTCTATATCACCAGTATGATTCCTATGTTAGTGAAAAACACATATAATAATTTAGTGGAAACACATCACTCAACCCCCATTTATGAAAGTCCAACATGCGTTCACTCTATATTTTTCCAATTTATCTCAAATCTATTTATGCATTGTGAGTATGAAATTTTACCCAATCACAAGGGAAAATAATATAAATTATGAATAAATATCTATTTTTTCATTTTTTTCTCAAGAAATATTCTAAATAATTTCTGAAATTTTTTACAACCATTAATTTATTTTAAATTTTATTTTAGTTCTGCTTCTCTTGAAACAAGAGTTGGTTTTTACTATTTTTCTAGATTAATTTTCGTTTCTACAATGATATTACATACCAAAACATTTTCATCAATGATTAATTGTACATTTTATTCATCCATTTAATATTGATATATACTAATCTATCTAGAATAATTATTTTCACTGAACTCTTTTATGTGAGAGTAGAATTTTTTAAATTGTCTGACCAATACCATTTTCATTACATAAAAAAAATTATCTTTGCTTTTTCATCATGTGCCTCATACATAAACCAAAATATATGTGGAATAATATCAAAAGCAACAATTTTCAAATGAATTTAAACCTAAATGTTGTGGTTATCATTTTCTTTAAAAAAACATACTTACAACATCATGAAATATTATCAACGCCCTAAGTATTATCATATAGTGATGGTTATTCCCTATTTAATTAGATTGATATAAACTTATTGGACTCTCTTATTTTAATTTCATTAGAATAAATTTTAGTTACATAATCATGTGTAAAAAAATAATAGATTATAATATTTCTATATAATTCTCATAAAACATCCCAAATATATACTTCATTAAATAAAATTGTATTCTATGGCTTTAAATAAAATTGGACAAATTGTATGGGGGTATTTCTCATATACAACTACAAAAACCCCAAAGGATCGGTGTAGAACTCAAGAGGGGTGGATAGAATCCGATGTTTTCATTTTTTTACTAAATTACATTCACTTAGAGAATATTTAATCCATTTTAAAATTTAATCATTATTACCATATAGTAAAATCAGATATATTTTATGTCAAACTAGATAATAAGATCAAATGAAATACTATTACTAAAAATATGGAGCAGAATGTATATAAATAATATTGATATAAAACAATACACCATGATTTTATTTTTTATTCACCAAATTCAAGTATTATCCACTATAATCAAATTTCAATAATAATGGTTGGAGTTTCTCAAAAATGCATAATATCTCAGCATGAATATAGTTTCCCACATCCCGTAGGACATTTTCAAAATACATTTTCACTAATTTCATAAATCCGCACTATGATTTACCTAAATTACCTCTATCATAAAGGATTTATAAAATTCAAAAATTTATTTTTATGTTTCTTTAAGTAAAATTTTGTAAATATATCAAAAAATATGTATATTATACTTCTGAATCAACAAGGTCAATAAATTTCTTCTCAACACATGGTCTATGACCGCAACCTGATCTTCAATAAAAGAAGGTGTGAAATCATTTTTTTATAATAATATAAGTATCTATAGTTCAACTAGTCATATTCCTTTTATCCTTGAAAATATCTTCGTATCTTTCCTTTTACAGTAGCTCCTATAAATTTTAAAGACTCAAAATTAATGAATAGTACCATACACAAAACATCAACCACTTTTTATTTAATAGTTGTTTCTAAATCATTGATATTTCTATAGTATAATATGATCTAATAAATATAGATGAATCATGATATTATTTTATATTTGATACCAAATTAGTCTTCAAAATAGATTATTAGGATATTATCTTTATACTTATTCTCTGGGGGTTCTATGATGAAAGGAACAATCGGGGACCTCCTAGATAGCATCAACCCTAGTCCTTGAAACCATAATCCTACCTCTAATTGGATAGGGGCGGGCGACAAGTACCGAGAATTCCTCACTAGAATTGGGGACCTTTCTCCAATGTTCTTGTATGCACGCACCCATTCATCACCATGGATAAGTTAAATGGAATAATAAAGTGGTTGTAACATGTAGATTGAATCCATTAATGATATGAACACTAGGAAATACATTAGTGTACTACTGTATAAACCAAAATGAATTCCAAAAAATACATTCCCAACCAGAAAGAAACTCCCAACCTCATAACAACTGCAATAATAATGAATTTCTAGATATTGGCCCTTCATCTTCTTATACAACGACCATATGTGGCCTTTTCACACAAATATAACTATACTCTATCAATGTCACGAACAAAATTTATTTCATCCATATAAAAAAATACACATACAATAAATTCACACGTGTAATGACCAAAACTTTTATTAATAAAATTTAAAATATTTTATAATTAAATGTCTTATTATGTATTGTTGTTATTCAAAATATTATTAAATAATGATTTTGTAATATAAATTAGTATATTATTATTATAATTTTAAATAAAATTTAAAAAGAATTTAAAAAAATTATTGTTAAAGTACTCGATATTTATCAACAAATGTCAATTATTATTTTAAAAGTCAAAATTAACATATATAAAATATTATTAGTATAAAAAGAATATTATTTCTGGAATAAAAATGTATAAAACATCAATAGGTGATTTTTCCCAATTTTCAAATATAGTTGAATTTTCAGGTAGCAAATTAAATACCTTATAAATAAATTATGAATATTATGAGATCATAAAAACAAAAATGTGTTGTAAAAATATTATAAATGGTATAAATGACCAATTATAATTTTAACCTTTAATATAATTTGAATATATATCTATTTGAATAATTATATAAATCCTTTATGAATCCTCCAACACTGATAATATATTTTAGTAATTTTAAATAATTTCATTAAGTATATGACTCACATCCACTTTAACAAGTTGATTATATTAATAATAGTATACCGTGTCCTTATATAAAAATTAAAACCACCACTCTTTGGTAGAAACCATGGGAATCCCTTGGGAATATTTTTTGTTTAAGTTATTTTGATATATAGAGTCGAAAACCTAAATATGAGAAATAATAAATAACCCCCTCTCAGTTCTTATATAAATCCATAGAATATCCCATTTACCTTCACCAAAAAACCATGATTCCAATACATCATACTCCACCCCTAATATTCCCCCCATGGTTTCCCAAAGCTCTCAACAAGCCACTCCCAAGCATTTTGTGTCACAAAGTCAAGGTAAGGGATCCTATCCTCCCCATTAATCAACTATCTTCATTATCTTTTATCTTCTATATCAAATTTCTATTGATGGGTATGTTCTTCCATACACCCCTTACTGGCCATTTTATGTCTAAATAATGAGATATCCATTTCACACTCATTAATCTATTATATTAACATTTATACACCCTTAATATACTACAAAAAATTGCATCATGATTTTTC
Source organism: Viscum album (assembly GCA_963277665.1). Lineage (NCBI taxonomy): Eukaryota > Viridiplantae > Streptophyta > Magnoliopsida > Santalales > Viscaceae > Viscum > Viscum album. The sequence goes on from OY728125.1 coordinate 2,098,190,468, forward strand.
ATGCCAAACAATTGTGCGCTGAATACCCATTCTAATTTACTCTCAAGGGTGTTTAACTTTTTGGGATTATAAGTTTTTAATGAGGACTTACATATATGTATTTCAGACTTATTTACCATAGAATAAATATAACTATTAATGAACCCATTTTGTGTGATCAATGTGGTAAACTTAATCTTGAGAATAAAATGAAAGTAATAGGTTCTCCTAGAATAATATAGCACTACAATGCATTATGTAATATTTTAGTCTTATGAAACATCATACAAGGTAATTTTTTGTGAAACCAATCCATTAAAGGACTTTTTACACCATTATTTCTTAGAGGGATGTCCTTGAACTATTTTTGTTGTCTATTGTTTTATGTTTTTTAAAATTTTCCATGTTGCCTTTATGTTATCATTTTATATCATTCCTCATTGTTCATATTTAAGATCCTCACTACTTTTAATCCTAATTGGAATTCTTATTATCTATCATGTATTAATTTATTCATGTTATTTCATTTCTGTTCCCCTACTAGGCTTTATAGATCACCCTTTTCTTATGTTTGTCCCCAGGTTATCACATATAGTTTTAGTTACGAGCAAGTGAAGGACCTTTTAAATAAAGATGATGTATTTTATGTTTAATTTTGTTATGTATTTTTCCTAATTCCCCAAGAAACTATACTTACTGATATTCTAGGTTGTATTATTTGTACTTTCATGTAATAAATCCTGAATTTATATATAATATAGAGATGGGTTTCAAAGTTGGTATTAATGGAGATGTTTATTTATTTTTGGGATTGGGATAAAAAAATATTCCAAAAAATATTTGATTAATATTAATTAAAATCAAACATCACTAAATTTATGAAGTATATACTATGTGGCTTGTCAAGAAAATAAATCCATTTTTTAATACTATAGATTGATGTGGATCTGGCATATATGTACCTAGTTTTAAAACCCGAAACACCATATTGATCTAAACTCAACCAAGAATTAGTATAGGAAAATAGGCCTTACTTCACACTTCGATTGACAGTTCTTAAGGATATGATTTGGTAAATTCAAAAGTTCATTATGAACAATTATTAAGGTAAAAAAAATACATTTATAGTACATGTTATCAAAATATAACATGAAAAATATGTATTGAAGCCTAGAAATTTATATGTTAAATAAATACATATAATTTATAAGTTATACATTTAGTGACATTTGACTCCCATTTTTTTGTTTAATATTTTCTGAATACTATTCCCTAATTTTCCAATTATTATAGATAGTGACTATAAATTGTTGGAATCAGATAAAAAGCCAATTTAAAGTGAAAGGTGATGAATTCCCTAATGAGATGCCCAACCCAATGGGAGAGGGACACAAACAATTTATGAAAATAATCTCTTAGCTGAATCTATTTATGAATAGAAACCTACACGAGGAGGAAATATCAAATCCACCTAAGAAAGAATAGGTTTCAATTGATCCCTTTATGTGTCAAATCCTCCATCTTTCAACATATCATTTGATCCCTTAATCATGGAATAATGGATCAACTCCATTGATAATATCTTCTATATTCTTCAATGCATCATGAAGGAGATTATTTTACTATATATTTATCATATAAAGGGAGAATCTAATCAGTGGTTTACATTTATTGAGAATATAAGGGTTCAATGAGATATTAATTTGATGGGGTGGATATTATTCATAATAATAAATTGTGATAATTTTTTCCCTTCCACAATATAACCTAAAATGGAATTGGATTCCCTTTCCCTCAAGGGAATAAAATCTATTGGGGAATATGATAAAAAAATCACAATACATAAGAAAATGTCTAGAAATTTATCATTATCCCTTAATGTAATTTAGCATTCTTTTTGGGGGGTTAAAACTTAGTATACCAAAATCCCTTCACAATATAATACTTTTATATCTATAACTAAATTTTTTAATGTTTTGTAAAATTTGAAATGGATATTATGAAATATCAAGGGTATCATGGGGATAAGAAATAGAAGTTGGAGTTTAATTTTTTTAGTATAATAGAGAAATTAAATGGTGCCATGAAATTTCAACATCCCACTTCTAAAAAGTGAAAAATAAAGAACCTCAAAAGTTTTTTAATGGGGTAAAGGGTATGAATTAGGTGTGGTAAGGAAGGGAACTATCTATATATTTCCTATGGTAAAACCCCACTAAATCAATGGAGGAAAGGAATAGTCTGACCAATAATAATCACATTTTTCATTTCATCAACAACAATGAACAAGGCCACTTTCAAAACGAATGCACTAAGAGAAGTGTTTTTAGAGATAACCAACAACCTCCAAAGAAGAAAGGGAAATATTATTCTAAAAAAAAGTTTTGATAGATCCTAACATCTATGTGGTCATAAGTACACTGTTTATTCTTCCAATAATAGCGAACAAAATTTTTGATTTTGGTTTTACACATTCCTTCATATCATGAATGTTTAGTAGAACTATTAAAACAACACAACAAAATATAGATGTAGAGTAGTATCTTAAAATGGAAAATGGGGAAATTATTACATCCCAAGTATATAATTCATCCTCTATAAAGATGCTTGGGATAAACTTCCAGGAGAACTGTTTGATACTCCCTTTGTTGTAATTTTTTTCAATTATGATTATGGATTGTCTTTCCCTATATAGAGGCACTATAAACTGTTCTGAGTAGAAAATACCTATTTATTTCATGAATATTCCTCTGATTTTGTAAAAATTCATGGATATGGATGAATCTTCTTTATCGCTAACATATAAATCCTAGAATTTATCTTCCTATGATCAATAATATCTTACTCATATGATTGAATATATCGAAATAATAATCCTTGAAAAAATTTACATTATGATGGAATACACTAACGTGTTTCCCATAGAATTGTCTGGTTTTCCATTTAGCTATAAGGCTGAATTTTCAATTGTTCTTATATTTGAGGTTTTATAATTATCCATGAATCCATATAAAATGGATATTGTGGAACATTAAGAGGTAAATAAAAAAATACATGAGAGTCCGAATATAGGTTTCATACACCCAAGTGCCACACCATGGGGTGAAGAATTATTCTTCATCAATAATAATGATGGTTCAATGTGACTTTGAATTGATTATCAAGATCTAAAAGAGATCAAATTTAAAAAAATATCTTCTTCATTGTGTCGATGAATAGTTTTCTTAGCTATGTGGAGCACAATACATCTACAATGTGGATATATGGTCATGGTTTTACCAAGTCTGGGTGAAGGAGGATATCCCCAAGATCAATTTTCATACATCGTACATGCACTATTAGTTCAAAATAAATCCATTTAGGTGAAATGGTTTATTAAGGGTGGATGGAATCCACTCCCGATGCTCCCGAGGCCTCCCCCGATGGCGAATCGAGATGAAAACCTAGATCGCCAATGGCGGTTGCTGTGTCCCCTCCTCCCGCAGTGGGGGGAGGGGTTTCTTCATCCTCTTGTTTCACAAATAGAGGTATGTTTGAATCTGGTTTTTTCTTGCCTGCGATAAAGGTAGCACTGAGGGTTCAAGGATTCAATTCTGGTCAGCCCATCGTTCCAGTCTCAGTTAGAGAGTTTTCCGAAGCTACTTCGATGCTTTCCACAGCCTTAATTGCAAGGTTTGTGCATCGTCACCCTTTGATTGAGGATTTTGGGAAAATGGTGAATGAAGATTGGGGTTTATAGAATCTGGATTCTGTCGGGATTTTTGGGCCTCGGCAGATCCTCATCATCTTCTCTGATGAGGATGACTTGGGGAGAGAATGGTCTAGACCAAGGAAAGCCTCCCCATTTCATCTTCGTCGGTGGTCTTTTGAACATCATATGAATTGGGATTCCCCAAGTCTTGCCATCTGGTTGCAGTTTCCAGGAATTCCTCTCCCGTTCCAGAACCCCGGGCTTCTAAAGTTGATAGGTAACTCCATTGGGCGCTTCATTTTCTCTGATCAGAGGACAGCCTCAATGGGTAACCCTACATCTGCACGAATCTGTGTGGAGATGGATCTCTCAAAGAAGCCACCTGGTACTGTCTGGATCGTGGTGGAGGGTGAGTACAGGTATGCACAAAAGATTTACTATGAGTCTTGGATGCCATTCTGCTCCTTTTGTCATAAGCAGGGGCACGAGAGGGATGATTGTCGAAAGAGTGGCACAGTGCACGAAGAGTGGATGCCTGCACAACGTTGGCTGATCCTGTCCCAGGTGCACACCTTGAAGATGAATCTCATCTGGCTTTCACTACTATCATGGAGTAGGGAATATCATTAGGGGGTTTGATGAATGGAACCTCTCGGACTGCTAGATCTGGGCAGATTCCCGTGGATGGTGCCAGGGGAACCCAACTGGGAAAAACTGAAGTGGCTATGTCTTAGCCTGGGGAATCAATTTTGATTGAGTCTCACACACATATGAAGGTGAAAGAAGATTCAGATCTACATAATATGGTAGGATCTGTGAATACTGAATCCAAGGTTCAGCATGAGATGGAGAGATCAAACATTGACTTTCAGTACATTGGTAGGGGGTTTTCTTTGATGCAGGACAATTCTAAACCTGTGGAACTGGTGTCTGAACAGAGGGGCACACCTGATGTCATGGTGCAGGTAAATCCTAATTAATTGTTTAACTATTCTATAAAAAAATTTGAAGCGCTGGTTGATGTTGAAGCAAATGAGACAAAAGAGATTGATATGGCAGATGATGTTGGAGGGAAAGAGGGAAATGTTAGCCTGGGCGTATTGAGTGAGGAATGTAAAAGCCCCTGTGATGATGACACAATCATGATACCTCAAATGGAGGGTGGGAAGGATGGAAATTTCAGTCATCCTTTGGCCCATAAAAAGAAGTGGGGGGATAGATCTGAAGATGAAGAAGAGCCCCGCAGTAACAAAACATCCTACAGGGATGCTGTTAAGTATGGAATTCATGAGACCCTAAGAAAGGAAGTGGAGGAAAAAACTCAGAGTAGGAGGAAACCAAGGAGAGACTATACAGACCTACCCAAATCAATGGTGACAAGGTCTACACACAGGAATGTATGGTCACAAAAACTGTCATTGTAAATGGGTACAATGGAAAAAGAAGAGGAGGGTCCCCGAAGACGGACAAAGGGCTCAATGGGAAGCGACCGATCAAGGAGAAATTGTCTAAAGAAATGCTTCGGAAGAAAAACATGTATCTTGAGATGATGCACAAATACGAGTCTTCTGAATGGGAGTCAGCTGACCCTAATGATGAGTTATCTGATGATGGGGAGAGGGGTGCTTATGGCTTTGATGTAATGTAACGTCTTTTCTTTCTACTGTCTTTACTTGTACTTTTTCTTCAATAAATTTGCGGGATCAGACTTTCGCCTGGTTTAGACTCTCCTGGTAAATCCACTTAGACTCACTAATGTTCTATAAATATGAATGGATTTGATGAATATTTTATTTAGAAATTACATTGAAAATTTTTTGTTAGTCATTATATATGATAATTTAATATTATCTAAAAGCTATGTGGGGTAGGGGGAGCATTTGAGAACTATGAAAAAGAGCATACAAAAGAATATGATTTATATGAAGTACATAAATATGAGTTATGGTTTAAGGATATCTTATTCTTGGAGAGTATTATCATAATTAATGGGATATTTATAGTCCATTACATTATAAAATCAAATTATTGATGGTAAATGCCAATATCTGTGATAGAAATCCATAGTTTCCTTGGATTATCTAGGTACTATAGTTGATTGTTGAGAAATATTTTGGGATTTTAAAACCCTATAACTAATCTAGCTTAGAAGTGAGTCATGTTTTATTAGAATGATTTATCTATTGAGATATGTAAGGTTAGGAAAAATAGTATTATCAATGAACCTGTACCCACAGTAACCATAAATAATAAAAATTTTGTTGTATTCAATGATGCTTTGAAGAAGGGATTGGGTTTGTGTAATGTCATAATGACAATTTGATAGCCTATTCCTCAAGGAGATTGATATTTTATGACCTAAAATACCCAAAAAAATGATCTAGGTTTCTATTTAGTTATCTTCACATTGAAAATACGTTAGAATTATCTCTTTGGGGAGAAGTGTGAAATATATATTTATAATAGAAGTCTCCAGTATATAGTCATATAAGAATATCTTAATTTGTGCTAGTTATGATGGTTAGAACTGATTAGTGACTATGAGTACTCAATGCACCATCATTATTAAAAACTAAACAAAGTAGAATATGCTCTAAGTAGAAATAATCCAAAAATTCTATCACTGATGAGAACTAAGAAGGATCTGATTATCCTAAACATGAAGATGATGGATATTGGAATCATATAGGATGGAATATCCTGAATCTATTCAAAAATAACTTCTCAACCATTTATTTTGAAAAATATAATGGATTCTCAAAGGGATGATGTGTGAATTTAGAATAATGTGGAAATTATAGGAAAACAAGAATCCTTCGAGTTAAATGTTAATTAAGAAGGATTTGTAAGATTTCTGTCATGAAAATGTGTACCATAGAATCCTATGTTAAATAAGATGATGTTAGATGATAAACATATCTCAACCTACTCAATCCATCCAGGAAATAGAATGATGTATCAGGACATTTTTTAGCACTATTGGTGTGACAATATGAATAAGGATATTACATAATATACATCAAGATGTATTTTATGTCAGTAAGTGAATTCAAAAAAGAAAAATATCCAACGGTATGACACAAACATCAACCATAACTATATCCAAATAAGAAAACATCACCACATATTTTCTCACTGGTCTTCCAAACATATCAAGTGGAAATAATGCTATATGGGTCAAAGTGGATCATCTTACAATGATTTCTCACTTCATTGTAATTTTAGAGGACATCTCACTGGATCAACATGAAAGGATATACATTTGAGAATTGGTGGAGATACATAGAACACCACTATTCATTATATATAATAAATACCTAAGATATACCTCTATATTCGAGAAGAGTCACCAATGGGATCTAAATACATTTTTGAAATTTATCACATCTTATCACCCTCAAACTTCTGGAAAATGTGAGTGAACTATCCATAAAAATAAGGAAATGTTGAGAGCATGCAAAATTGACATTGAAGGATGATGTGATCAATATCTCCCTTTGGTAAAGTTATCATAAAATAAAAGTCTCCATTGAATAATTCAAATGGATTCCTATGAAGCCATTTATGGGGATAGGTGTAGAGCACCTATATGTTGTGATTTAGTTGGGGAATTTAAACATATAGTTCCTAAAATGATGATGAAATACTAGTAAAATTTATAACCATTAATTAACCCATCTATACTATTCAGAGCTGAAAGAAAGTATATGATGAAAATATTTGACGATATCTAGTGTTTGATGTTAGAAATATTTTATTCCTCCTCATATCTTCATGGAATAAATTCTTTATATTTTGATAGATGGGAAACATTAGTCAAACATACATCAATCCCTTTTATGCCCTTGATCACATTGGAGTGGTTTATTATAGACTAGCACTCCCACGTAACTTGTTACAAGTACATGATGTATTCCATGTATCCATTATGATAACGTACATACCAATACCCTAAAATGTAATCAATCTAGATGTGGTATCAATGGAGGATGATCTCTTATATGTGGAGAGCTGGTGAAGATCATGGATCATAGAGACAAAGTTCTAAGGAATAAGACAATGCACTTAATCAAAGTGTTGTAGAGAAACCACATGTCTGGATACATGATTATATAACTAGAATAAGTAATGAAACAAAATTAATATCATATATTTTAGTGTGGGTAATTTAAATTTTGAGGGAATAGTTTCTAAAGGTGGTTAATTTTATAAACCCGGTCCTTTATAAATAAAATCCACAATATGATCTAATTAAATGTGTTATTTAGTATTATGGTAATAGAAAACATGTTAAACTTGTGTATTAAAGATATAATTATCAAGAACCTAATAGTATGAATATTAATATTATTTTCAATAGAATAATTATTATATTTATTGATACTTTATTATTGATTTTTATTTTGATATGATCATGAATAAATTTTATTTTTAATATTCAACTTAAATAAAGTTATTTACTTTAATAAATATATATATTTTTTAATTACATAATAAATTAATATAATATTACTATTAAATAATTATTATTAAAAACAAATGGGAATATTATTTTTATGAAGTTAAATACAATTTTTATAAGGGTTACAAAACTGTTATATAAAAAACAAGAATTTTACAATAAATATCGATGGTTATTTGAAAATTTTTAATTAAAATATTTATAAAATTCTTTATATAAAATTAATATTATTTTTAGAATTATATTGTCGAAATTATATAGTGGTTAATTTTTCATTATTTTCAATGACATCCAAATTTTCGCGTAAAAAATTATATACCATATTAATATATGGTGCTGAGTATGACATAATAATGACCTGACAGTGATTTAATGAATACTATAAAGTGCATATATGAAAAAATAAATGTTTTCCATTTAAAATAATATGATTTTAATGCTTATTTAATTAGGTTTATAAAGATTTTATGAATCCTCAAAAACCAATAATATATTTTTTGATTTGAAAAAAAATTCATTAAGAGTATTACTCACCTCCACATCAGAAGGGGTATGATTTTAGTTATTTCGGCCCCATAACATGTAAAATAATTAAAACCAACCCTCTTTGGTAGAATACATCGAAATAAACCATGGGTAGGTTTGTGTTTATAGTTATTTTATTAAATAGACTCCATGACTTAAGAGTGGGAAAAATAAAGAACTCCCCTCTCATTTCTTATATAAACCCACCAAATTTTATGTTTCACTCCACTCAAAATCCTTTGAGAATATCCTTACTCTTCTCTATACTCTATATTCCCATCAAATTTCACCATAATTCTCATGAAGAGCCTCCCAAACATTTAGAGCCGCACTCTCAAGGTAACCGATTGTCTTCTTCTCCTATTTATTCAAGTATCATCATTATCATATATCTATATGTCAAATAAATAATTATGGGATATATTCTTACATAACCCCATAATATAAATTTTATATCTAAATTATGATATAGCCATTTCACTCTCATTAATACCTTTCATGATCATTTATATTCCATAGTTATGCTGTTGAAATTTCACCGTGATTTTCAATGACAAAGAATTTTATAATGAATACCCATACCCATTTCCTATCATGGGTGTTCATATTTAGGAACATATTATTCATTATTATTTTAATAAATTTATTTATTTCATCCTCCTTGATCATGTAATAAAATATGATGATGAATGAATCCATGTTGTATGATCTTTGTTTCACATTTAAGAATGAGAGTGAAATGAATGTGATGGTTGCACCGAGAATTATTCATCGCTCCAATGCATTCAGTAATGTTTTAGTATCATGGGAAATCATGAAAGGGATTAGGCAGTGATCCTAATCCATCATTTCAATTTTCACACCATGATTTCTAGCCAGGTTATCATTGACCTTTATTTATGATTCAATGTTTTATGTTGTTTCAACATTTATCATGTTGCATTATGTTATCAACCTATATCATTACTCATTTTTCATATTTATGACTATCAATACTTTTCTAATAGATTTAAATTTATATTGTGAAAAATTTATTATATTCTTCATTTTATTTCAGTTTTATTCCCTTACTGGGATTTTTAATAAACCCCCTTTTTATGTATGTACCCCAGATATCTGATGCGGTTTAAAGTTCAAGCATGTTAAAGTAGTTTTCAATAAAGATAATGTATTCCCAGTTTTATTTTGTTAATTACTATACATAATTACAAATGGTACTAGAATTATCAGTCTTCTAGGTTGTAATATGTTTACATATATTTAATTAATCAAGAATTAATATTTAATAAAGAGATGGTTTTTTATACCATGAAATGGGTGAGTACATACATTGCAAGTAGGACGTCCCGTAAACCACTAATAGGGAAATATACATTTATAATATAAGTTTTATTGACCTAATAAAATAGAGAAATAAATCCCAATATATATATGTTTAAAATATACCTATATGAGAGTGAAATGGGATCTCCATCTGGCAACTCATCCCATGATAATTAGCATACCAGCAACATCAATAGTCAATCAATGACGTATAAAATCTCACATGTCAATATGAGAAATTCATGCGAAGGACCCACACCTATTCAATATTCCAAAGTATATGGGGAAACATATATAGTTAAGGACTAGAGCCCTTGCATGATAGGGGTTCCACATGATAGATATTGGAGATGTGCCTTGGTGCATAGGGGGTTCCACTTAGTAGGTAGATAACCTGCAACCTAGTGCCATGGTGGAGTGCCACTAAGAAGGTGGGGGAACCACATTGTAGTTCCATATGTAGTACAACTCATATGTACCTGGATCCACAACCATGTAACATAATTGGGTACCCCTCAACAGATGGATGACCCCCACCAAACCAATATGTTGCATAGTCAAGTGGGAATAATATCCAGAAAAGTCACATACCCCTGTTTTCTTGAGGGAACTACTAAACCCCTGAAATGAGTATCAGGGACCCAAAATATGGTGTGACATGTGGTTTCCAACCCCACCTTATATATAATAATTATAGCTATGTATTTCATCTATTTTGGTGTCTCATGATAAATCTTAATGCTCTAAAAACTGCACATAAAAATGAAAATTTCACTATAAAGGATACAATTTTATTATATGATAATAATAGCTCAAGATAGGATACTCATAAGAAAAAATATCACTTCATAAGAAGAAGATACATATGGTTAAAGCCCCTAATAAAATGAAATACTATGCACCTATGATCACATGGTGTGGGACCACACATGGACACATTGTTGTGTCCTCACCCACATGAGGAAATATTCTCTATATATCACAACAGGATTTATATAGGTAATACAAAACATGTATCGACCTCTTAAGCCTATTCTATGGAATATGGAATACATTGTAAAGACCTAAAAATACACTTTTTTAGTAATAGATATCTTACATATCAATAAATTTTTATTATGTTTGTCAATAAATGTACATATAAATAATTCTAAATTTCAATTTAGCATAAAACATCATGGTTTTATATTAACATGTACATCTACGAATAGTATATGGATAGAAAACACATAATAGAAACCATCAACACTTTATTTAATTATTTAAGAATTCAACATTTTATCTCAAACAGAACCCAATATCATACCAATTATTATAATGGGAAAACAAATGGATGATAAAAAAAGTGTAAAAAAATTTGTTCACCATGATCCCCAAAAATCATGATATCCATGAAAATCACAATTTATGTGGAACAAATTGTGTGTAATAAAATATTATTTTTAGAAAAGATATAAAACCTTGAAATACTCGATGTGGATGATGAAGTGTGAGAATGATATATTATTTATAGTAAGAAATGATTTTCTAAATTTATTATTTTTGGATAATATAGTTGATCATAATTATAACTATTGGTAAATTAAATTTGAGGACATTATTATTATTGTGTTTGTGGATATAATTAAGTGATCATTTGGTTTATTTGAAGATATAATCAGAATAGTTTTAGGATTAGAAAATATAAACTTATTCTATTTAAAATATCTTTCATGATAAATGAATAAGTATTAAATAAATGATCAAGTCAAGAAATATGTTTTCTAAAAACTTGTTAAATAATTAATTTCATTTTTCAAAATCAACACAAAAAAATTACTTAGGGTTATTCTTGGAGAAGTTTATAACAAAATTAATTTTTTACGAGAAAAGTGAATATTTACTCTTTTTGAGATCTTTGGTTTTGGGAAATAATGATAAATCTAAAATGAATAAAAAATTTCTGAAACATTTTATTCAATAAAAATTTTATATCATAATTATATAAAAGTCTTTACAACTAATTATATTAATTTTTAAATGTAGCGTATATTTCTTTCAAAAAAAAATATTTTTAAATGGAATTAGTATTTCAGTCTGTTTTGATTATTTTGGTTCGATGGAAGTTATATTATAGTTTTCAAAGGTCATGAATTTCAAAATAAACTCTATCACTCATGAAAAGTTAATAATTATTTTGGTAATTTCTTACACACATAAGTGGGTAGCTTGTATAATAAAATTTCTAATATTTGATATTTAAAAAATGACCCATCCTCATATATAAAAACAAATAATTCTAGAATAATATCCACTAAAAATTCTTAATCCAATAATTTATGAAAATTTTATCTCCCAAATATTCCATAGAAGGTTCCCTCCACTTCTCAATTTCCTCTTTTAATGATTTACAAAAAAAAATATTCGGGGTAATGGAATTATCCTCTTATTCATTTTCATTCAAGTACCTCCTTTTTTGGGTCTTGTTAAAGTAAAATATTCATTATTTTAAAGAATTATGTATATTCCTATTAATACCCAAATAGTTCATTATTAATGGGAATAATATATTCTCTCTAATAATCTATTCCCTTTTATCTTTGTTTTTTAGACAAATAGAGACATGAATTGGTCACCCAATTCATACCCCTAAGAAATTTATTAAAACAATTGTGTTAAAAATCATGCTCGAGGTGTAATGTGTTTACACCAACACAAAAATAGAGAATACAGGAAGATAAATCAAAAGGTCTCCAACAACAATCCATAATGAATCAAGCAACTAAAACAGCCTGCTTTCAAAAAACACCTCATGCCAAAGTGCAGCAACTTGGTCCTACACTAAGCCACATCATCCAAGAAGGCTTGTGAATGCACCCGAGGTAGAATAGCATCAAAATTATTTACTAGCCTAAATTGGGAAGTGACTTCAGAAGCATCACAGTCAATAGCATGCAGTAGGCACCAGAGGTAGTGTAGAGACAAAGTCCAATGTAATGGTACAAACTGTAAACTATCATCATCCAGTCCAAGTTGCATGGAGGGGTCCAAGAATCCAGCATGCATCTTCAGATCAAGAAGGAAACTTGATAGAAAGTCATCAAAATCCTCCCTCCATCTGATTCAGTGATCACAAAGTAGTGGAAAACAAGGGGTGATGGCGAACTAATGTAGACTCATGCCAAAGCATACCAAAAAAACAAGTTGTTCGCTGCATCATCTCTGCGCCAAGAAAAAAGGAGGTTGTGAAAAATCTGATTCTGGGAGAACAGTCCTTGCTTCTCCCCTCACTCATGAAGACAACAATTTCCTCATATAGGGAAAAAACCAATCAACAGTGGCATCTCAAATAGGAGGTCTGTTTCTGCACTGATCATTAAGTCCTCCTACAAGAAAGTCAAGAATCCATGGGATAGATAGGCAGTTCATTATCTGAGAGAGTACCTGATCAGTTGTCCAAAAGTGATTCATTACATTTGCTAAAGGATGATCCCACCTTGTTGGAGACATCAGAAACCTCCAAAGAGCGGAATAATAGTTCACCAAACCACATATCTCAATATTTGGGAAAACCAACTAGAATCAGTCCATCTGAAAGTCGAGCCACAACAAAATATACGAAACTATCCAGAAGCCAATCTGGACAAAGCAGGGAAACCAAACCAAAGGTAGAGGGGACCAGCTAAACATGGTGAAATCAATAGTATAACAACTCTAAGATTCTCAAATATAGACAACAATGAAAATACTGAAATAGATTCAAGATCCATTGACTGATCAAGACAGCCCAAACATTAATACAGTCAAAGTCCACAAGCACTAGTAAAAACAAAAGAATCTGCAGCAATCATAAAAAACCAAAGCCTTCAATGCAGAGGTCCAAAAAACATCAAAGATTAATTAAGATGTTTTTTGAAACTTCATGTTCAATATCACATTGAGAATATCCTACTTAACGGCCAAGTAAGTGTTCTTTGAGATCTCCCCTTTTTGAAAACATTTATATAATATTTCATCTCAGATCTTCTCCAAAGATTCAGGGTCTTGACAACAAGGTACATCTTTCTTTTCTACCCATCCATGCTGTTGTGGGACCTCAACATGTTGAGATGTGTTAGGGGATGAAATCACTTCAAGTGAAATTTCACTAAGAGGTTTAATTTGAGTAGATTTATTGGTTTCCCTTCGAGAAGGATCAATAGAAACTTCCCTTCTTGAAATTTCCAAGGATCGAGTAACTATAGTTCATTAAACTTGGGAATAATCCCTACGTTTCCTTGTTTTTTTGGGATTGGGGGTAATGAACCTATCTGCATCCAATATTGGATTTTTATCTTTCTATCCATGGTTCTCAGATAATATTCCACAATGTGACTAGATTTTTCTTCCTCTTAATTTAGTGAATCATTACTTTCAGAAGCATTTCACCTCTCATTATCAGCATCCTCCTGAGTGTCATCATTAATTTTCACATTCAACACTACCTAAAGAGGCGGGGGGGATTGTGATGAATACTAGCGACCAAAACTATGGGTGAAGTCTCTTTGGTAAGATGATCACCCTTTTCCATAGGAGTATTATCTTGACCCCCCCTTAGGAAGAAAATTGTCCCTAGGTGCTGATATCTCAATAAAAGTCCTGGGGGGCATCCATGGTTTTTGTCAAGGTGTCCCCAAGAGGCCCTGATTTAAGATAATCTGAGATCCTTTTTGAACCAGATTTTCCACCCAAACTGTTTTGCAACGAGGTTAAGGGGGTTCTAATATTTGAGGCTCACATTCCTCTATCAAATGTCTAATTTTATAGCATCACTTACAGTAGGGAGGAACATTTTCAAATACCACTTCTTGAATGAATCCTTTCTCTACTTTTTTAAGCCATAATCGGGTTGTAAGATCCTGTGAGATGTCAACCTCAGTGAAAATCCTTGGTACTGAGGGTCTAGATAGATTTAAGGTAGTAGTTTCTAATCTAATCAGAGTTCCAAAAAGACTAGAAATTGCTGAAAGAGCATGCTTCTTGAACAAGTGCAGAGGTAACCCTGGGAACCCGATCCAGATAAAAACTATAGGGGGCTCAGATCCAATTTCAAAATCCAGAGAACACTTATAGACCATCATATAAGATCCCCAAAAGAACTAGGTGCCTCGAATCCAAAATCTATTATAATAATAATCCGAGGTAATGAAAAACAAGACATGCAAAGAATTCAGAAGCCCAATGTAAAATTTTTTAAAGCCAATGTTCTCAAGAGTTTTGCGTAAGAAGAACAGAGAAGGGAGAATTTTGATAAAATGGCCTACAAGAACAATTATGAGTTCCGAAGTGAGATCCAGTACCTCATCTTTGGATAAAGAAATTGCTGATAGACCTATGTGTCTATATGATTTTGGACCAATGTGGCCGGAGGCCTTCGAGTCTGCACAAGGAATTCTACCTGCGACCACATCAACAAACGTTCTCTCATCTTGGAACCCTTCATCTGCAGTATTAGGGTTTTCTTTACTTTCTCCTAAGAGCATCATCGCACCCACTCTTTTATCTTTTTTGTATACCATCATGCAGCTGAAATAATTATATGAAATTTTCTCTCTTTTTGGATATATTTGTAAATTGTGAATACTAAATCATAATCATTAACAATTTTAATTAATGTATATGTAAATATAATATATTTATTTTTGTATTTACATGGACTAAAAATAGATTCTCTTTTCATGGGTTAAAAATTATGAAATTTTGAAGTCCTTAATAACATATGTTCTCAATTATTTTATTTGAAATCCATTCATTATTCTCCTTAGTTTATTGATGGAATTGTTTTACTATGATAAATGTTTCTCACAATAACTATTACATATAAACGGAGTTTCCTGATAGCGCACCAATTTATTTTTTTAAAAATTAATCTCTAGGGATTACATGTTTTATAATAACGTTGTTAGTAACCACAATTATTATTATTTATGACACTCTCCTAATAAACCTTGTAGATATTTTTTAAATGAACCATTTTTTGTGGTACCTATATTTACATATTATGATCTATGATATTTCTATTGTGATATTCCTAAAATTCATATAATTAATCCATATTTATATTCCTCATGGTAACATACTAAGAGTATACTAAATTGATTCCCTTTTCCATATTTATGATCACCCCTTTCATTGATTTATATCCCTAGGAAATCATATTCCAAAAATGTTACATAGGATTCACCCATGAAAAAGCCTTTCAAGTTTATTATATGAAAGGTTATGTTTTTTTCATGTACTAAGTTTCTAATTTACTAGACACTAAACCTAAAAATATCATATATATTTTTTTTATCATGTAATGAAATTATTATGACATAAAAATGTGGCTAACCATTATTTGTAAGAAAGGATGATCTAGTTATTTTTGGAAATTTGGATTCATTAGTAATAACTCTAGGGATAAACAAAAATATTGGAAAACATATGGGTATTTTGGTGATTTAATAAGTAATTGGTCCCAAAAAAATATTTGTATATTTAATAAAAGTAGATTTTTCTTTGTAAATTTTTTAAATAGTGGTAATAACCCTAAAAATGGTGCATTTATCAGACTTTATTTTCATCTCTTGAATGACAACGATCCATGATGCACACTTTATTTGACACTCATTGGGGATATTATAGGGATAATCACGTGATTGTACAAACCATTATAAAGAATATATAGAGAATGTGAAACATTAATTCATATTAAGTTATATCATCCTATTATATTGATATTACATAATTATAGGATTAATCATTCCATTAGAATTGTTATAATAAGATTCCAAATAGTGATAAATCTCTCACTTAGGTTTTATCATTCTAGAAAAATGGAATGATATAGAAGGTCTCCTATGAACAATGGATGAAGATCAAAATGTGATGTTAGACTTCCCAATATGGGGGGATCTAGAGATGAAATGTTTAATAAGATAATGAATTTGTTAACTGAAGTCATAAACAAGAACTGAAACAATGTGGATCATCTTTCTTTACTAATAATGTAATGAATATAAATTAAATCCATTATGCATCAAATACTATTGGTTTTTAGGTGAACATATGAACAACTAGTTTTATAGTAATGGAATAATACTTTATAATAGATTTTTTATATAATATATTTTTCTAGAAAAGGGAAATTTATGTGGTCATAAAATTACATAGAGGGAGAAGTTGATAATGATGGGAAGAAAGATTGATTCTTTTAGAATGGGTAATTATGACATGAACCTCAAAAGGTTTTTTAATTACACATCAAGGTTTTTCATCGATAATTATGGGAAGAAAGATTGATTATTTTACAAAATCATTCCAAATATATGGAAGGAGTTGGTAAATCAAGACAATAAGGGTTATGAAGAGATAGTTCCATGGTCTATAGAAGTTGAAATAGATTTTGTAGTTTTTTATTGGTCTCATAGAAATAATAAATATAGTCTAATTTTGGAACAATTTTTTTAGAATAATCCAAATGAGAAGAAATTACAACATATTATGTGAAAAAATATAGGAATATTAATTTAAGGAATATTTTCAAAGGAAGTGAAAAAATCTAAAAATGTGGAATAGATAAACATATAGATTAAAAATATAATTTATATGTAAAGGCTCAACAAATAAACAATAATGAATAAGAGATGATGGTGGAAAAAATTTTGTGAAATGATACAAGTGAAAGGTTCATTTTAATTTATCTAAACAATATCCAAATCAATAGATAAGGGAGGGAAACCACCATCACCCACAATATAGGATTAGGGTGAAAGGTTGTGATTTTAAAATTTCTATGCAATAAAAATGATTCACTAAATCAATTTGTGCTAGGTATAGTCATTATACACTAAATTCTAGAAATTACATTATCTGATTTCGGTTATATGAAATATTTTATTTCCATTATGTTTTCAAGGAACTTCAAGTGAAACCCTGAAAATTATGTGTAAGAGATTATATTATAAATATAGAGGAACTATTCATCCATATAAGATATATAGGTATCCCCTTATCACCTTTTGTAAGTATAATCTATCATCAAACATGGTGGACACTCTAACGGTGGAATATGGAAAAACTTCTTGCGGATTGGTTTTCAATGTATAATGAAGTGATAAACTATAAAAGGAAGGATATTTTAGTGTAATTAAAGGTATACTATCTAATTATCTTGAAAATAGAGACACCACAAAATGAGGGTTTCCATGAACCCCATCATAGAACATTCTTTATGGATATCATCACTACTGAAAAAGGGACCTTTCCCAACAGTTGTGTACCAACGGTTCAATGAACCGTTGGCATATCTTGTTTTTCCCAACTGTTTATAGAAACCGTTGGGAAAAACCCCTCAATGCATAGTTTTCCCAACGGTTTCATACAACCGTTGGGAAAGATAGGTTTTTCCCAACGGTTCCTAAGCACCGTTGGGAAAAGTGGTGAAGGACCCGTGAAGAAATATTGTTTTCCCAATGGTTCTAGAACCATTGGGAAATGTTGGTCATTCCCAACGGTTTTTAATAACCGTTGGGAAAAAAAGCCCCAAATACCAAATCGAGCCAGCGGCCTCCCCACATTCTAGAAGCATTCAGTTCGTGTCCTCCTGGAGCGATTCCTTGCAGAAGGACCTCCCAATCCCCACATCTTCCATCAGATCAGCACCTACCAGGTTAGACTCCCATATTTTATCAACGATATAGTTCCAGCTCTTATAAATCATATACTTCTATTCTTGATTTCGTTATTCCCAATTATTAGGGTTTTTGTAAAAATTTATGATTGTTTCATGGTGGTCATGTGCACAACTATAGGTACATTGATTCACTAATTTATTTTGGTATTTCCATAAAATTCGAATACAATTTATTAATGAATCAATGTTGAGTGTTAACATGACATTCATGTTCTTTATTTAAAGTGTAAACAAATACTTATATAGAATTTCCTTGTAAAACCTGATGGTTTAACTCTAGTTAAATGGAATCATAATTTTGTATGTTATTAATATTTAGTAATTGGTGAGGTGAATCATATATGTATATGAAAAATGGATCAAGATCATTTAGTATTGGATAGAATTATTCCCTAGTAATGTGAGACCCTTATGTTGTGGGGTGAGTATGGAGTAGTGAGATATATTGCTTGTTACTTACCTTTTTTCAATTCTATGAGGTAATGATGGCATGCACTAATTTTTTGAGATCTGTCAATGTTTTTATGGTTTTGATAGTGATCCATGATGTGTATCCTAGTATGTAAGATCATGTTGGGTATTAGACCCTAGATTGGGTGAATTTGTATGCGGTAGGGTGCTTTCTAGGATGGGTTGTAGTGATGTGATGGTAACTTATGAGAGGGGTGGGTCTTACTAATGTGGATTCATTCTATATCATAAGCATGTAAATATAATTTGTATTATGATAACTCAATGTGAATGATGTGTGATCAAATATTGTCTTATCATGGAGAATTCCTTATGATATATTGATATGGTGGCATGAGTGATGATGCATGTGGTGACATGACCAACATACATGTGTTTCATGGTTAGTGATCAATTAGGCTAGTGATCCTATGATCATTGGGATGTGACTCTCAATGATTCAAGAAGAGTTATTAATATGATAACATGAGGGTGTGTTCCTATTTGGTTTTATCTAGACTCGTAGTATAGTATTGGAGTTGAGTTATTTTTATATATTATCTGTTTTTATGGATGTTGTCTTTTAGTGGTTGTGTGTTTGGGAACCCCCCTCCTTCCTAGACCCTGGAACCCCCCCCCCCACCCTCCTCCCTGGACCCTGGACAGCCCCACCGAATAGCCCCCCAGACAGCCCCCCGGATAGCCCCCCCCCCACCCACCCTCCTCCCTGGACCTCGGACAGCCCCCCAGATAGCCCCCTGGACAGCCCCCCACCCCCACCCTCTTCCTTGGACCTCGGACAACCCCCCGAATAGCCCCAGAAAGCCCCCGGACAGCCCCCCGAACAGCCCCCCCCCACCCTCCTCCCTGGACCCCAGACAGCCCCCCAACCCTCCTCCTTAGACCCTGGACAACGCCCCGAACACCCCCCGGACAGCCCCCCACCCTCCTCCCTGGACCCCAGACAGCCCCCCTACCCTCTTCTTTGGACCCCGAACAACCCCCCGAACATCGTTCGGCCCAGTTTGGACCCCCCCCCCCCCCACACGCATTTATCAAGCGCGCAGAATGCTTAAAGAACGCATAATGAGCCCTACCGCGCAGACCACACGTCCGATTGATGTTCCGTCTACGCGTGCACCTCGCGAATAATAATTGGATTGTTTTCCTGTAATTTTAGGTCAATCCGATGTCGTCCGCTATGAGTTTGACCGTTAGATGCCCGTTTTGGCCCTTTATGATACCATAACGGCGTTCCCGGTCACCGCGGGCACACGGTACGTCCGATTGACGTGCCGTGTGCTCGACCACATCACAATTCACTGACCCTTTGATGTCGTCCGATTTCAGGCCATTCGGACTTCTTTCGGCCAGTTTGGACCCCCCACGGGCGTTTATCAAGCACGTGCAATGCTTAAAGAACGCATAATGAGCCCTCCCGCGCAGACCGCACGTCCGATTGACGTTCCGTCTGCGTGTGCACGTCACGAATAATAATGGGATTGTTGTCCTGTGATTTCAGGTCAATCTGATGTCGTCCGCTATGAGTTTGAACGTTAGACGCCCATTTTGGCCATTTATGACACCAGAAGGGCGTTCCCGGTCACCGCGGGCACACAGCATGTCTGATTGACGTGCCTTCTGCTCGACCACATCACAATTCACTCAACCTTTGATGTCGTCCGATTTCACGCCATTCGGAATTCATTCGGTCAGTTTGGACCCCCCCACGCGCGTTTCTCAAGCGCGCGCAACGCTTAAAGAACGCATAATGAGCCCTCCCGCGCAGACCGCATGTCTGATTGATGTGCCTTCTGAGCGTACACATTGCGAATAATAATGGTATTGTTGTCCTGTGATTTCAGGGCAATCCGATGTCGTCCGCTATGAGTTTGACCGTTAGACGCCCGTTTTGGCCGTTTATGACACCAGAACGGTGTTCCCGGTCACCGCGGGCACACGGCACGTCCGATTGATGTGACTTCTGCTCGACCACATCACAATTCACTCACCCTTTGATGTCGTTCGATTTCAAGACATTCGGACTTCGTTCGGCCAGTTTGGACCCCCCACGAGCTTTTATCAAGCGCGCGTAGCGCTAAAAGAACGCATAATGAGTCCTCCCGCACAGACCGCACGTCTGATTGATGTTCCGTCTGCGCGTGCACATCGAAAATAATAATGGGATTGTTTTCCTATGAATTCAGGTCAATCCGATGTCGTCCGCTATGAGTTTGACCGTTAGACGCTCGTTTTGGCCGTTTTTGACACCAGAACGGCGTTCCCGGTCACCACGGGCACACGGCACATCCGATTGACGTGCCGTCTACTCGAACACATCACAATTAATTCACCCTTTGATTTCGTCCGATTTCAGGCCATTCGGACATCGTTCGGCCAGTTTGGACCCCCCACCCCCACGCGCGTTTATCAAGCGCGTGCAACGCTTAAAGAACGCATAATGAGCCCTTCCGCGCAGACCGCACATCCGATTGATGTGACGTCTGCGCGTGCACGTCGCGAATAATTATTTTATTCTTATCCTGTGATTTCAGGTCAATCCGATGTCGTCCGCTATGATTTTGACCGTTAGACGCCCGTTTTGGCCCTTTATGACACCAGAACGGCGTTCCCGGTCACCACGGGCACACGGCATGTCTGATTGACGTTCCGTCTGCTCGACCACATCACAATTCACTCACCCTTTGATGTCGTCCGATTTCAGGCCATTCGGTCTTCGTTCGGCCAGTTTGGACCCCCCCACCCCCACGCGCGTTTATCAAGCACGCGCAACGCTTAAAGAACGCATAATGAGCCCTACCACGCAGACCACACATCCGATTGACGTTCCGTCTGTGCGTGCACGTCGCGAATAATAATGAGATTGTTGTCATGTGATTTCAGGTCAATCCGATGTCGTCCGCTATGAGTTTGACCGTTAGACGCCCGTTTTGGCCGTTTTTGACACCAGAACGGCGTTCCCGGTCACCGCGGGCACACGACACGTCCGATTGACGTGCCGTCTGCTCGACCACATCACAATTCACTCACCCTTTGATGTCGTCTGATTTTAGGCTATTCGGACTTTGTTCGGCTAGTTTGGACCCCCCACGTGCGTTTATCAAGCGCGCGCAACGCTTAAAGAACGCATAATGAGCCCTCCCATGCAGACCGCATGTCCGATTGATGTGCTGTCTACGCGTGCACGTCGCTAATAATAATGGGATTGTTGTCCTGTGATTTTAGGTCAATCCGATGTCATTCGCTATGAGTTTGACCGTTAGACGCCCGTTTTGGCCGTTTATGACACCAGAACGGCGTTCCCGGTCACCGCGGGCACACGGCACGTCTGATTGACGTGCCCTCTGCTCAAACATATCACAATTAACTCACCCTTTGATGTCGTCCGATTTTAGGCCATTCGGACATCGTTCGGCCAGTTTGGACCCCCCCACGCGCGTTTATCAAGCGCGCGCAACGCTTAAAGAACGCATAATGAGCCCTTCTGTGCAGACCGCACGTCCGATTGATGTGTCGTCTGCGCGTGCACGTCGCGAATAATAATTGTATTCTTTTCCTGTGATTTCAGGTCAATCCGATGTCGTCCGCTATGATTTTGATCGTTAGACGCCCGTTTTGGCCCTTTATGACACCAGAACGGCGTTCCCGATCACCGCGGGCACACGACATGTACGATTGACGTGCCGTCTGCTCGACCACATCAAAATTCACTCACCCTTTGATGTCGTCCGATTTCAGGCCACTCGGTCTTCGTTCGGCCAGTTTGGACCCCCCACGCGCGTTTATCAAGCGCGCGCAACGCTTAAAGAACGCATAATGAGTCCTCCCGCGCAGACCGCACGTCCGATTGACGTTCCGTCTGCGCGTGCACGTCGAAAATAATAATGAGATTGTTGTCATGTGATTTCAGGTCAATACGATGTCTTCCTCTATAATTTTGACCGTTAGACGCCCGTTTTGGCCATTTTTGACACCCGAACGGCGTTCCCGGTCACCGCGAGCACACGGCACGTCCGATTGACGTGCCGTCTACTCTAACATATCACAATTAACTCACCCTTTTATGTCGTCCGATTTCAGGCCATTCGGACATCGTTCGGCCAGTTTGGACCCCCCCCACCCCACGCGTGTTTATCAAGCGCGCGCAACGCTTAAAAAACGCATAATGAGCCCTACCGCGCAGACCGCATATCCGATTGACGTGTCGTCTGCTCGTGCACGTCGCGAATAATAATTGTATTGTTTTCATGTTATTTCAGGTCAATCCAATGTCGCCCGCTATTATTTTGACCGTTAGACGCCCGTTTTGGTCCTTTATGACACCAGAACGGCGTTCCTGGTCACCGCGGGCACACAACACGTCCCATTGACGTGCCGTCTGCTCGACCACATCAAAATTCACTCACCCTTTGATGTCGTCCTATTCCAGGCTATTCGGACTTCGTTCGGCTAGTTTGGACCCCCCACGTGCGTTTATCAAGCGCGCGCAACGCTTAAAGAACGCATAATAAGCCCTCCCATGCAGACCGCATGTCCTATTGATGTGCTGTCTGCACGTGCACGTCGCTAATAATAATGGGATTGTTGTCCTGTGATTTTAGGTCAATCCGATGTCTTCTGCTATGAGTTTGACCGTTAGACGCCCGTTTTGGCCGTTTATGACACCAGAACGGCGTTCCCGGTCACCGCGGGCACACGGCACGCCCGATTGACGTGCCCTCTGCTCGACCATATCACAATTAACTCACCCTTCGATGTCGTCCGATTTCAAGCCATTCGGACATCGTTCGGCCAGTTTGGACCTCCCCACGCGCGTTTATCAAGCGCGTGCAACGCTTAAAGAACACATTATGAGCCCTTCCGCGCAGACCGCACATCCGATTGATGTGCCGTCTACGCGTGCACGTCGCGAATAATAATTGTATTCTTTTCCTGTGATTTCAGGTCAATCCGATGTCGTCCGCTATGATTTTGACCGTTAGACACCCGTTTTGGCCCTTTATGACACCGGAACGGCGTTCCCGGTCACCGCGGGCACACGGCATGTCCGATTGACGTGCCGTCTGCTCGACCACATCACAATTCACTCACCCATTGATGTCGTCCAATTTCAGGCCATTCGGTCTTCGTTCGGCCAGTTTGGACCCCCCACCCCCACGCGCGTTTATCAAGCGCGCGCAACGCTTAAAGAACGCATAATGAGCCCTACCGCGCAGACCGCACATCCGATTGACGTGCCGTCTGTCCGTGCACGTCGCGAATAATAAATGGATTGTTTTCCTATGATTTCAGGTCAATCCGATGTCGTTCGCTATGATTTTGACCGTTAGACGCCCGTTTTGGCCCTTTATGACACCAGAACGGCGTTCCCGGTCACCGCGGGCACACGGCACGTCCGATTGACGTTCCGTCTACTCGACCACATCACAATTCACTCACCCTTTGATGTCGTCCGATTTCAGGCTATTCGGACTTCGTTCGGCGAGTTTGGACCCCCCACGTGCGTTTATCAAGCGCGTGCAACGCTTAAAGAACGCATAATGAGCCCTCCCATGCAGACTGCACGTCCGATTGATGTGCTGTCTGCGCGTGAACGTCGCGAATAATAATGGAATTGTTGTCCTGTGAGTTGAGGTCAATCTGATGTCGTCCGCTATGAGTTTGACCGTTAGACGCCCGTTTTGGCCGTTTTGACACCAGAACGGCGTTCCCGGTCACCGCGGGCACACGGCACGTCCGATTGACATGCCCTCTACTCGACCATATCACAACTAACTCACCCTTTTATGTCGTCCGATTTCAAGCCATTCGGACATCGTTCGGCCAGTTTGGACCCCCCCACGCGCGTTTATCAAGCGCGCGCAACGCTTAAAGAACGCATAATGAGCCCTACCGCGCAGACCGCACATCCGATTGACGTGCCGTCTGCGCGCGCATGTCGCACATAATAATTGGATTGTCGTCCTGTGATTTCAGGTCAATCCGATGTTGTCCGCTATGATTTTGACCGTTAGATGCCCGTTTTGGCCCTTTATGACACCAGAACAGCGTTCCCGGTCACCGCGGGCACACGGCACGTTCGATTGACATGCCGTCTTCTCGACCACATCATTATTCACTCACCCTTTGATCTCGTCCGATTTCAGGCCATTCGAACTTCGTTCGGCCAGTTTGGACCCCCCCACGCGCGTTTATCAAGCGCGCGCAACGCTTAAAGAACGCATAATGAGCCCTCCCGTGCAGACCGCACGTCCGATTGATGTGCCATTTACGCGTGCACGTCGCGAATAATAATGGGATTGTTGTCCTGTGATTTCAGGTCAATACGATGTCGTCCGCTATGAGTTTGACCGTTAGATGCCCGTTTTGGCCGTTTATGACACCAGAACGGCGTTCCCGGTCACCGCGGGAACACGGCACGTCCGATTGACGTGTCGTCTGCTCGACCACATCAAAATTCATTCACCCTTTGATGTCGTCCGATTTCAGGCCATTCGGACTTCGTTCGGCCAGTTTGGACCCCCCACGCGCGTTTATCAAGCGCGCACAACGCTTAAATAACGCATAATGAGCCCTCCCGTGCAGACCGCACGTCCGATTGATGTGTCGTCTACGCGTGCACGTCGAGAATAATAATGGGATTGCTGTCCTGTGATTTCAGGTCAATACGATGTCGTCCGCTATGATTTTGACCGTTAGACGCCCGTTTTGGCCGTTTATGACACTAGAACGGCGTTCCCGGTCACCGCAGGAACACGGCACGTCCGATTGACGTTCCATCTGCTCGAACACATCACAATTCTTTCACCCTTTGATGTCCTCTGATTTCAGGCCATTCGGACTTCGTTCGGCCAGTTTGGACCCCCCCACGCGCGTTTATCAAGCGCGCACAACGCTTAAAGAAGGCATAATGAGTCCTCCCGCGCAGACCGCACGTCTGATTGACGTGCCGTCTGTGCGTGCACATCGCAAATAATAATGGGATTGTTGTCCTGTGATTTCAAGTCATTCCGATGCCGTCCGCTAAGTGTCTGTATTTTGTTTAAAACGGACACCATTTTAAGTACATACGGAAAACCGACCAAACGGATTCGGTTTCCGTTGAAACTTTAGGAGAACGATCCATGGGTCATATGTGACGTGTACGAATCAACCTCGCCTCAATCGGAGACGCGGTGTGGCCGACACCAATCAAAGTGTCCGTCTTTTGTTTCAAAAGGACGTCATTTTAAGTGAAAAACATCAACTGACATACGAAAAACCGACCAAACACATTTCGAATCTATTGTTAATTTATCCCTACAATCCATGGGGTCATATGTGACGTATACGAGCCAACCCGGGATGAATCCGAGTCGCGGTGTGACCGGGATCAGTCTAAGTGACTCTCTTTTGTTTAAAAGGTACATTTTAAGTACATACGAAAAAATGACCAAACGGATTCAGTTTCCATTGAAACTTTAGGATAACGATCCATGGGTCATATGTGACGTGTACGAATCAACCCCGCCTCAATCGGAGACGCGGTGTGGCCGACACCACTCAAAGTGTCTGCCTTTTGTTTCAAAAAGACGTCATTTTAAGTGAAAAGCATCAACTGACATACGAAAAACCGACAAAAGGCATTCGGACTGTGTTGATACTTTAGCACAAGGATCCATCGGTCGTATGTGACGTGTACGAGTCAATCCCACCTCAATCCGAGGAGCGGTGTGGCCGAAACCGCTCTAACTATGTCAATTTTGTTTTAAATGGACAGGATTATAAGTGAAAAGAACAACTGGCATACGGAAAACCGACCAAACGCATTCCGAATCTGTTGATAATTTATCCCAACGATCCATGGGTCATATGTGATGTGTACGAGCCAACCCGGGATGAATCCCAGTCGCGGTGTGGCCGGGATCAGTCTAAGTGGCTCTCTTTTGTTTAAAACGGACACCATGTTAAGTACATACGGAAAATCGACCAAACGGATTCGATTTCCATTGAAACTTTAGGAGAAATATCCATGGGTCATATGTGACGTGTAAGAATCAACCCCGCCTCAATCTGAGACGCTGTGTGGCCGACACCACTCAAAGTGTCTGTCTTTTGTTTCAAAAGGACGTCATTTTAAGTGAAAAGCATCAACTGACATACGGAAAACCGACCAAATGCATTCGGATTGTGTCGATACATTAGTAAAATGATCTATGGGTCATATGTGACGTGTAAGAGTCAACCCCGCCTTAATATGAGGCACGGTGTGGCCAGAATCACTCTATGTGGCTCTCTTTTGCTTAAAATGGACAACAATTTAAGTACATACGGAAAACCGACCAAACGCATTCGGTTTCCATTGAAACTTTAAGAGAACGATCCATAGGTCATATGTGACATGTATGAGTCAACACCGCCTCAATCTGAGGCGCGGTGTGGCCGGAACCACTCAAAGTGTCTGCCTTTTGTTTCAAATGTACGTCATTTTAATTGAAAAACATCAACTGACATACGGAAAACCGATCAAATGCATTCGGATTGTGTCGATACATTAGCACAACGATCCAGGGGTCATATGTGACGTGTATGAGTCAACCCCGCCTCAATGTGAGGCGCTTTGTGGACGGTAGCACTCCAGGTGTATGTATTATGTTTAAAATGGACATTACTTTAGGTAAAAATATATGGTATACAAAAAACAGATCAAATTATGAATTGACTTCCAGATTCCACATATAATTATCATCTAAATTTTAAATTGAATTCTAAATGAATTATGTATGTTTATAATTACATTATCAATTCTAATTTAATTATGGATGTGTATAGTTCTACCATTATATGTTAAACGTGTTTGAATTTGTTCTCTATATGTAAGTGTTAGTTGGTTATTGCAGGTACAATAATTTTATATATGTATGTGTTAGTTTATTGCAGGTACAATAATTGGAATGAAAAATGAGAGGGAACCCACAAAACCAGACCTGGTGGTGGTCAAATTGGAGAGCTGGAGCTGCTGGCCAAATTGGGGAGCTGCTGGCTGATTTGCCCAGCAGAGGCGATGCCAACGGTTCAAAACCGTTGGCATAGAAACTCTAGGATTAGTTTTACCAACGGTTCATAAAACCGTTGGTAAAAAACCTTTCCCAACGGTTTAGAACCGTTGGGAAAGAGTAGAGTTTGGATTTTTCCCAACGGTTTTATAAACCGTTGGAAAAAACATGCTAATTTGAAGCCTATTCCAACGGTTACAAAGCGTTGGGAAAAAGGTTTCCCAACGGTTTTGAAGAACCGTTGGCATAGGGTAATCTTTCTCCACCCTATGCCAACGGTTCAGTGTAAACCATTGGGAAATGTTTTTCCCAATGGCTTACTTCCCTACGGCTAGAAGAACCATTGGTATATGTTATACCAACGGTTGTCCAGCCTTTCCCAACACTTCTCAACCGTTGGTAAATGTTTTATTTCCAGTAGTGCATTGTCGAAGAAGAAGAAGATAACGAGAAATATCGAAAAATAAGAGATGTAACAATTATGTGGGTATACGTTTTTGTATTAAATAAAGTGTTTACAAGAAATCCCCTAGAAAGAGTGGTAGAGATCTCAATTGAAATCATACCTAGATCTTATATAATATCGATGAACCCAAATACAATATCATACACATAGTTAGAGGAATTCAAGGAAAATATTTTGAAATGTTGGGAGAATGGATTTGTTCAACCATTTGTGCCTCCTTATGGAGAACATTTTCTCTTTGTAAATATTAATTGTGGATCAAAAAGACTATTAATTAATTATAGAAAACATAATGTTATTAATTTTAATAAAAAATATAATCTTCATCGGATTTATGATTTATTTGACTATCATAATGAAGGCCAATTGGTTTCCACAATTGGTCCTGGTATTGATATCACCCATTGAGGGAGAATAAGGAATATATCCTAATGAATTCCATCTATAAAAGATATAGGAGTTATGAGTTTATTTTTAATACCCTTTTCTTGAATAGTTATAATTCCATATTTATGGATCTAATTAATGGAGTATTTATTGACTACCTTCATAAATACATAGTGTTATTTGTTGATGATATTATGATATATTCGAAAAACAATTTTGAATATGATGACCTCCTAAGTTTAATATTAAAAACTATGATTAATGATAATTTTTTTGATAAATTGTGATAATGTGAGTTCATGTTACATCAGATCGCATTCTTAGGACACATCATTTCCCGGGAAGGAATATGAGTGGATCTAGCGAAGCAAAAAGACATATAGGAGTGGACACATTATAAAATAGTAACTAATATTTCTAGATTCCATATTCTAGTGGGATTCTCTATAAATATTGTGATTTTTTTTTCATACCCCTCCAATCCACTAACCATGTTAACTTGAAAGGGAGTTATGTTTAAACTGGCAATGTAGTGTGGATAATTATTTCAAGAACATGAGAATAGGTTGGTTAGTGTAGTTGTGATAACATTTCCCTCAAACAATTTTTTAAATTATAGTGATTCATACTTTAATGGACCTGGATTTGTACTTTTTAAAAATGAATAGGTTATATCTTTTGTATTGTGATAGTTAACTCTTAAAGAATAGAATTATTATACCCATGATTCGGAGTTATATCAATCGATCATTTCATTAATGATATGGAGACACTATATTTATTTGGAAAATGTACTATATATAAATCCCACAAATTCTGAATTTCATGTTCACATAGAATTATTTAAACAAGTGTAAGAAAAGATAGTTATAGATAAAAACATACTGTGATTTTTCTATTCACAACAATATTGGAGAGGTAAATTAGTTACCAGAAGCTATTAGAAGAAAATAAAATGGTACTATATAAATTATCTGGATTTTTAAATACCTTATCATTATGGAAATTAAATCAATGGATCTAGAAATCATGATTTCAAGGAATACAACCTAATAGGACCAAAAGACTTCCCAACTATATATCCAAGAAAGGATCAACCAAGAATAAATAGATGATATGGGTCCTCAAAATATGTTGAAGGATGTTATGGAGGGGAAACATAATGATTTCCAAATTGAAGGAGATGGTGTATTATTATTTGGATCTTGAATTGGTATAGCTTCATCACGTGAGATAAAGAAATATCTATTTTGAAAGTCGCATATCATATCTTTCTCTATCCATTCTAGATGCACCATGATGTATAGTGATCTTCAAGTGCACTTACTGTGGGACAACATAAATAGGGAGATCATTGTCTATACCTAAAAGTTATTTTTATTCTTAAAAGTTAAGTAAGAGACACAAAATTAAAATGGGACTATGTCTCAACTGCCAACACTACCATGGAAATGGGAGAACATCACAATGTACTTTATCATGGGTTTCCCAAATATATCAAAATAAATCAATATTATTTGGGTTGTGGTGGATCACCTCAAAAATAATTCCTACTTCATTCTTATTTGGAAATATTTCTCCCATGACCAACATGTTAAAATATAAATAAATAATGTTGTGTTATTTTACGTGGTACCACTTTCAATCATTTCCAATCATTATCCAAGGATCGCCTCATTATTATGGATAAGTTTTCATTATGATATGAATACATAATTGTTTTTTAGTATGGCATGTCACTCCCAAGATGATAGCCAATATGAAAGGACTAGTTAGACACTTGATTATATGTTCGTATAATTATTAAAGGAATTTAAAGGTTGATGGGACAAACATATCTCATTAGTTGAGTTTTAATATGAGAAAAACAAGTTCTCAACTATTCAAATTGTTCAATAAAAATCTATTTATTAGAAGTTATTTTGACCTCAAACTTTTTTCTATGATGTTTGATACTAGCAGGTACAAGTACCTGATAGTATGAAATACAAGACAAAAAGGTCCAATCCATCCAAACAACATAAATATTTCTCTAATTATGATAAATTATTATAATTACTCCATATTTAAGGGACAAGATGTTTTAGGGTGGAGAAAATTTTTCATTGAATATCACTATTGAAGATATTCATGCTATTTTGATAGAAAAGAGAATTTATCCATAGGTTCATTGGAAGCATTGATATACTTGATTACATTGGATAATTGGATTGATAGATTTAACATTCAGAAATCATGCCACAAATTCATGATGTGTTCCATGTATCAATCCAAACGAAGTACATAACTATTCCGTTAGATTTAATAAATCTAGAGGTCGTATAACCGGGTAATTACCTCTAATATAAGAAGAAGTTAATGAAGATATTATCCCTTATAGAAAACTTTCTAGACAACAATAATATCACATTTACATATTGGCATAGAAGAACCATAAATATAAATACGAAATGTTGGAACTGGGGAAAAAAACGGGGTAGAAGAACCTATTAATTCTCAAAATAGAATATGATTTTAAATTTTAGAGACTAAACCCTTTTAAAGGTGGAAGAATGTAACGACCCATTAAAATATTATTCTTTTAATAAAGTATCTCTTTACTCCCAAAAAAATTTATTGTGATTTACAATAGAAGAAAATAGAAAGAATTATAAATTTTTTAAGAAACATTCACATCTTCAATTGATTAGAAATAGTACAAATACGTATAGTAATGTAATATAAAAATATATATTATAAACCAGAAGCCCTTCATTTAATTATTTATGAATGTTCTATCCAGTTTAATTCAACACCCAATATCATACCGAATAATAAAATTGAAAAAATATATAGGATAAATCAAGTGCAGTATAAAAATTTGGGTTTCCTTGATCGCGAAGAATCATCGCACACTTGATGATCATTATAATAGAGTACCAAAGAGATAGTAATATAATTTTCATTTTCAAAATCATATTAAAACAATTATTGAATCAAATTGTATTATAAAGTGTAATAATGATGGAATATTTATAGTTAAATATTATATGATATTGATACATTTTTCAACTATAATGGTTGACTAGAATTTTTACCATTAGTCTATAAAATAGTTGACTATTATTATTATTGGGTATGTAGACTCATTTTAGTGATCATCAGGATTATGTTATGATATATAAAAAATATTA
Source organism: Viscum album (assembly GCA_963277665.1). Taxonomy (NCBI): domain Eukaryota; kingdom Viridiplantae; phylum Streptophyta; class Magnoliopsida; order Santalales; family Viscaceae; genus Viscum; species Viscum album. Next base: position 2,098,222,675 of record OY728125.1, read on the forward strand.
TTATATTTAGAGACTATAAACATTTTATATTAAAATATGTTTTATGATAAATGTATAATTTTTGAATAATTTTTATCCAATAATAGTATTAAACACTTTTGAAATTTAAATATATTGTAATATATTCCTATGTAATATATATAACTATCGAATCATTTACAAGACTATAATTTTTTTCTTCCTCTAAAAATATTGATTCTAATTTATGAATTAAATTTATTTTATTTATAAAACTAATTTGATAAAATAAATCTCATTTTTGATATTACAACATCAAATTTATATTTTGGTGATTTTTGGGGAACTTTTTGACAAATATTATTTCATGGTGAAAAGATGAAAAATTCATCTTCTCACGTGATGCATTTTATAACATAATTATTATTATAGCATGATTAAAAAATTGAAAAATAAAATTCATAAAATCATTTACTAAGTATAAAAATAAAATTATAAATATTATTTAAATTTTATATATTTAAATTTATCTATTTTAATGAAAAATTTTGATTTTTGAAATAAAATTTATTTTTTGATTGTTGTGAATTCATTGTGTTGGATAGAAAGTATGTTTTTGGTTTTTAAGGCCTTGAACATCAAGACACACACTATCCCTCAATAAGAGTACATAAATATTTTTGTATTCATTACACCCAAAATTGGTTAGCTTATATAATAAAAAGACAAATATTTAATCATTTCAAATCCACCACTGCTTGGGTATAAACACCACAAATTCCCCATCCCCCCACACTAAACTAGTAATCTATGAATTTTAGGCCATATGCATCCAAAATATTACTTTTGAGGATCCATTAAGCCATTAATGTTCTATACTCAAGTTTTTGGAATGAAATATTCTTTTTAAGAAAATTCCCACTTATTTATATTCATTCAAATAGCACCTTTTTTAAGGCTTATTAATGTAGAAGATTCTTTATTTTCATGAAATTATTATCTTACCATTACCTATCAAATGATTTTTTATCAATGGGATACCTCTATTCTATCTCTTTATGCCATTTCATTAATCCATGTTATATAACTTCATGCTACCGAAGTCATTTCATGAATTTTTTTTATTTTTATAAAATATTCATATACTATTAATACCTAATTATCTTCTTTACCACTGATAATTAACCTAGTTGTAACTAAAATATAGAGATTAAGGTATTTAAATTTATTTTACTCACATTCCTTTTTTATTTGATAAAAATAATGCTATGTTTATATATATAAGTACTATTTTACTAGATCATTTTATATGAAGCCCATTCATTATTCTCCTGGGTGTATTATGTGAATGATTTATATTGATTAATGATGCTCATGATAATTAATACATATAAATGGTGGACCTGGATAGTTCTCTAATACATTATTTAAATAAGTAATTTCTATATATGACATGTTTTATGATACCTTGGGGAATAACCATGGTAATTATGTCTTATGACACAATGGTGATAAATAATAGTGATATGCTTATAAATTACTCATTTTTATGCTGTGGACACTTTTCCAAGATATGATTCACGTTCATTCTTTTATGATATGTGTCATGTTCATATGATCAAGCCTTATTGATATTTTCCTTAGTTATCTATTATTTATTCCCATTAAGGTAATCATGCTCACCTATTTTATTAATGCATCTCCCTAGAATATGAGTTGGATTAAATGTAACTTATAATAAACCTATGGAGAATCATATCAAGTTAATTATAATAATATTAATGTTTTTTTATATTCTATGTTCCTAATTTCTAGAAGAAAATAAAAATAAAAATATCCTCTATATTTCTAAATATTGAACAATGTAATGAATGGTTTGTGATTAAAAATGTGGTCTATCTATAGGTATCATGCACCCACTTCGAATACAGGTGTAGAGATAGGTGGTATGAAAATTCACCAACACTCCATAGGATATTTAATGGTCCAATATACGTCAGTAATATATTGAATCCTTGGAAAAGTCTCTACAGTCATCATTATGGGATGACTATTATGAAAACCTGGTATCCCTTCATGTAATGCAAATGATGATTATATCTTTATGCATATGATTTTTACCAACACCAGTATATTCTAATACTCTCAGGGATCAGATGAACTATCTCATTTTCCTCTTGAAAAATCTCTATCCAAACAATAGATGCATCACTTATATCCATAATATTCCTTGGTAATCTATAGGGTTTCCCTTATTGGGCTTAGAAAGGTTCTATACTGATTTTATAGTGATATATATTATATAAGAAAACTCAACCAATGAAAAGTTATAATATTAAATCCATATTAGGTGAATCACACAATCAATTTGTATATCATCCAACACTAGGAGAGTGAACTCAGTATGACCATTATTATGGGGGCGGAACATTGTACTCATCCTCAAATAGGTCTCAAATTCCTCCTACAGGGATCTCCACAACCATGCCATGAACCTGGATTCATGTTCGGAGATAATTTTTGAGGGTACCCCATGAATTCGAATAATCTCCCACATGTATAACTACCCCAAACACTCCACAAAATTCTCATCTCAGATGGAATGGAATTGTTCAATCTTCATATGATGGTCAATAGTCATCCAAATAGCATCACAAACTCTCATTATTTGCAGAATACCTACCAAAAATTCTGTAATTATGGCATCCCATTTCCACTATGGTATATCAAGAGGTAGTGTCAAAATTAAAATAACATGGTGATCAATCTTTACCTACTGACATGTGAGACACTGAGAGATATTCTTGGCGATACTCTACCATATTCTAGCATAGAAAATCTATTTTTGAAGGTCCTTGTACATTATTTAACATTGAGATATATAGCCAAGGGGGATGTTTAAAACTCCCGTATCACCTCCCCTCACAACATGACCATATCCACTGTTCATCCCTGAAAAAGGATGATCTCCATTCCTTCCTAAAATCCATCTGTTGTATCTCCTAAGTATATCTTTTCACATTAAACCTCACAGTTGATGTCCCACTACTAAGCCACTCTCATATGTTGATAATGTAGAGTAGTCACTGCCATATAATAGGAAAAAATAACACCCCTTTCCTCTATAAGGTTCAGCTAGAATGATTCCATATAAATAGATTCATCCTCTACCATGTGAGAATGATACATCTATGTAATGGAATCTTACACAACATTTCCATTCCTAGGATTATAGAGTATCTTGAAGCCATATTCATGTAAGAAATTAAACCAAAATCTTTTTTGTATGTTAATATCTCTCTACATAAATTATAACTAAGAATCTCGTATTCTATGTATATAACAAAACACTCTCCTAGAAGATAATTCCTTTTCATCTACAATGTTAAGACTAATATTTCCAATTCAAGGATCTGAGCCACTTAGTTTATCTCAATGGGTATCACCTTCATTGAACCAAATGAGATCAATTCCTACATTTCCATCCCCAAAGGAATCACAAACCACTATGTATATCTTGACCACCTCTGGTAGAATCAAAACATAGTCACTAATAAGAATCAACCTAAACTCCCTTAATGCTCTCTGACACTTCTCTACAAATACAAATGGATTCATCATCCTTTCCATGTTTGTCAATGGATATACAAACCTAGAAAATTATACCAAATACCACTTATATTAACCCGCCATGATAATAAAACTCCACACATATGACATGATACTTGGTGGACCCCAAGAAATCAATGCATCAATATTCACTAGGTCCAATTATAAACCATTCATAGAGGCATCATGCCCCCAAAAAGTGAACCATACAAATCAAAAATAGGTACTTTGAGAGAATGCCATAAATATAATACTCTTGGAATATAGTTAGGACCATCCTTAGATGCTTTGTATGATCCTCCACAAATATAGAGTAAAATATTATGTCATCAATGAAGTCAACAAAAAAAATAGCCCAATTAAGGGATAATGATTAGGTCCAGAAAATATATAAACATTTTATGGTAATTAAACACACTTAAAGTAATAACTAGGAACTCATAGTGTATATAGAGACATCGTAATTCTATCTTCAGAATGTCATACTCGAAATCCCCATACATCTGGTATATAGAATATAGTTTGACTATTGAGAACAAAAACTCACATCACATGTAGTCAAAAATTGTTCAATCCTTGTTAATGGGTACTTGTTCATTTTTTGTACATAGATAATGTTACGTTAATAAAAAAATCATCAATCATTCATATACATTTTTTCAGAATCAACATTATAACTATCTAGGGGGACACACAAGGATTGATGAAACCATAATCCTGAATGTACTCTGACTGCAACCTCTACTCCTAGTTCTAGGTAGGGTCCATATGATTTGACCTAGAAGATACCAATGTTGTCTCAGGGTGAATGTAATTGAAGAAGTCCATATCCTACCACATTGTTAGTCTCAAAACATTATTAGGGAATAAATCGATAATTTCCTCCCCTACCAATGCAACCCAATTCATAAATATCCCATTGTGACAAGGGAAAAACATTAATCCTGATGGGTGATGGGATGTACATTCCAATTCATAAGACACACTCTCCCATATGTGAGATCTCTCTCAATTCAAAAGGATAAAGTCAACACATCTATTTGAAGGGATCAAACTAAAATATTATAATATTCAATCTTAGCCTGAACTGTGGAAAACTAGTCCACTCATAATATGACATTATAATGTTTCATTGTGATGAACAATAGGAAAATGCTAGACTCTCTCCACAGGGCACCATATCACACAAATGGTATATTAGTGATATGGATTAATCTCACCTTATTGGAACCTCTAGTCAATGTGGCTGGGATAATGCCTCAGCTAGAAGCCCCAAATCTCAAAAAAGGATTATGGATATAATTTAAGGAATTGAAAATATTTCAATAAAAACATAACATATATCATACCTCATATCATCTCATGTGTATCCTGGTCATAGTTCTCCACAACCACAATCTTCCCATAGTCCCGACCTCCAGTTCCAGAGAATGGTACATGGTGGTGGTCATGGGTGTACCTCATATCATCGTACCCCAACAATAGCTCTTCCCTTGGGAGATACACCTATTCCTCTTCCTGCACTGCCTCTATAGGGCCACCCTACACATTATTGGGAGATCCATTATCAAGATGTTACCTCTATCATTTAGGTCTATATCTTTCATTCCATACATCATCATATCGATGTTTTCGGAAATTACAATCCATGTGACCTCACCCATCACAAGCATTAAATCATTCCTCCCCAAGAAGATCAAAAAATCTATATGAAATATGCACTACATGACCACCTGATTATATCCCAGCAATAGGAGGTATCCTATACCAAGAACCTTCTAAGTGGGTCTTACTATATACTATAGATGTATCTTCTCCATGATGTGAAATACTATCTTCATCTACATAGCATCACTATGACATGAAGCTCCCCTTCACCAGATCCCACTCTATCACTCCAATATGGGTGGGAATGTATAAGGGGACCACACTAGAATTGGTCTGCCCAATGAAACTCTACATGATCTCCCATTCTTATAAGGGACCTTCATGCATCACACTAAGGGTATAGTTCATAGGGTCGGGTGACCACAAAACATACTCCACTATTTTAATACTAATATGTTACATCATAATAATAATCAAGATATTAACTAAACACAAGAAAGATGGGTAATAATACTCACATATAAAATAAAATAAGTTTGGCCATGATATCATAAAATCATTATGAGTATGTGTGACTGCACTCCACAAGAACTATGATGCTCCATTGAAAAGAGTAGCTTCCAATTAAACCATTTGATCAGTTAGTGTTCACATTAGCCTAAAGAAAGGGATCATCGACTCAAAAAAATCCCCACTACCTAGGTATTTTATCCCTCTATGGAACATCAACAATATTTTAACTTTAAACATGCATATAACACTAATAAAACCCACACCATTACCATGGAATAATATTAATAACCACTATTTTATTGGAAGGGTCACTGCTCCCTTCCCTCTTAGAGAAAACACATTGCAATATCAACCAAAAAATGAGGCCTCGTCACTCATATGATCATTATCATGATCCTATATCAGTAACCTTCTTGAAAGAATTCAGAGAGTCATGTTTTATGTGATCAAGATATACCATGTTTTTATGAGGATATATACGGATATCTAACTCTAGAAGGACAGTTAGTGGACTCAATACTACATGATTTATGTACCAATGTTCCTGAAAACCAATATATTGGTATGTCGAGTCATCAAGAAGGTATACAGAGTCATATTGTATGTATGTGTTATCCTCAACAACAAAAATGGATTCCCTTTCCTAAAATCTAGGCTGAATACACTATGAAATCATTGCCATAAGATCCTAAATTAATCTTTAGAAAGGGGATAAATCTGAACACCATCATATAGAATGAAAATATCAATTAACACAATATAATAAACTGAACCCCTAGGGATTTCTTGAACTAAAAAATCCGAGATGTCATAGCCCCAAGACTAGCACTTATAGACCATGTTCTATTGATAGGTGATGAAAAGGAATGACTGAGATGAGAGACATTTTTCAAATGTACCCTAATGCATGCATGAAAATATCTTTTTCAAAAAGTGAGGATGAATAAAAAATTGAGTTATAAAATCTTGAATAATACAATTAATGAAATGACCTCTATGAAATAAATCCCAGTACTATAGTATAAAGAATAATAAATGGGTTAAATAAAATTCCAAATTGAGATAATGTCTTTACCTGAAAAAAAAACATTACTAATAATGAAATGAATGGTCTCTGATCCATATCAACACATCTGACCACTATATAGAATAATTGAACCAATGCATAACTATTCTCCACTTATTTCACTATTGAACTGCCTGTCATCTACATAAGTAATGACACATTTAGGAGAAGTCCAATTTAGGTTCAATATATATATATATATATATCCATTATGAATACCAAAAAACTATAAATCGTTCAATAGAAAGGTGAAAAATTTTATGTAAACCAAAATCAATAGAGAAATAAAACCCAAAAATATAAGTATTTGTTCAAGGGAATCCTAGAATATAGAGAAAGGTAATCTTCATATCATATCTCAACCCCAGATGATGAGATATCCCATAGCTCCAATATTCCATTACTAAATTCCAAAATATTGTGTGTGTGTCCAAGAAAATATTATGGATGACACAGACCTATCTATTTCTAAATACCTAAAGGGGGAATAATATCAAATAGAGGATTCATTCCCTAATATGATAGGATTGCTACATGAAAGATAGTAGAATTGTGCCCTAGTATGTTATGGGTTTCCACTTAGAAATTGGATAACCTACACCCCATTAACATATGGTGGTACAGAAAAAATGAAGAGGAACCATGACCTATTTTAAAAGGGGGAACCACTTAGACGGTAGTGGGCTGGTTCCCCAGTTCTCTAAATAGTACAACTAAATAGATGGAGGAAACACACCCCAACAATTTTCTTCATAGTAATGGGGGACAATCCGTAGTTAAAGAACAATACACTAGTAAATATGGGGTACAATTCATCCATTAGAAAGCTAATTGGGGGCCCATACTATAGTTTGATAAGAGGGTTTCCAATCTCATTCCATCTCTCACGATCCTTCCAAAAAATTGATACTTGTCTTGGGTTGTCTGAATAAGCATATTTCTCATAATGTTACACCTCATATCTCAAAATCCACTATGTATGCTAAAATCATGATATATGTTGAAAAAATAATCATGAAATTCTACTTAGGATAATAAATCCATGTATACAAGTATGAGGTATTCAAGGAGGAAATCCCTAAGAAAATTACATTGCATGCACCTCAGGACACACATCCAATGACCTCTTCATAATACATGGTTGTGTCCACACCATAACATTTATTGGCTTCCAATGAATTACTACACATCTTGTGTCACCCTTTAAGGGATATCCCACGTCCTGTTGTTTTTATCATGTAGATCTAAACATGACTATGTACTTGGGTTAATGCCCATGTAACTAGACATTTTTCGGTACTCGGTCGTAAAAATGTACTCCTACTTATTATCATGTTCATATAATATCCCATGAATATTTACTACTCGAGTGCACACTGATTTACCATCATTGGGGCACATGGTATGTATGGGGTCATACACAACATGTGATCCTTATCTCCACCTGAAATCCAAGACACTATATCATGGTGACTACATAGCATGTGTTATTCAACAACATTTCATATAGTATGGTTTTTCATAGAAATACTGTATTTCTATATATTATCTACACACCCAACTATAGTCACAGTTCATGTTCTGGGTCATGGATCTGGGGTTTTCACACATGATATGTCTCCAGTGGTCAAATTCCCACCACATGAACCCCTCAAATCTCTTCTTGTTCTTCTACTCCACTTCTACAACATAAGGATGAAGAATATGTGCAACATTATGTGTCTTTATCAATATAATCCCAGAAATACATCTTGATCCATCCGAAAAATGTCATTCTATTTCTCATGAATGCAAGCTCCATGAATCTTGGGTTTCAATAATTATCTAACCTGTATTAGTGATTTTTAACCATGACCCCTTGGAAATTTGTAAGTAATTTGATGTGCAATGGGGATAAATTTATAATAACATGGTTAATAAATAATTTTACAAGCATTTGTGGAAAAAAATCACATAAATGGTGATAAGAAAAGAAGATATCATCTGAAATAATGATTTATCGAATCAAATAAATAAAATGGATTGAATTAAGGATTATGAAAATATTTCATTATTCCTGAAATGAAGTAATATAAATTAATTATCAATTTATTCACTAAAAAGTTTTAAATAGAAAAAATAACAGTCCATACATTGATTTAGGGTCGATCATGGGTGAAGAATATGTTCTCCAATGATTAAGAAGACATCATGTGTTTGATGCCTCTCGATCCACATTGATTCGATTATTTGTCGCTCTATAATCGGATCATCCAATGAAGAATTCCTAACCCCCCCCCATAAAACCCACCTTAGGGTTCATATCTAACCGTGATGATTTTTTATAATTGTGTACTTATAGAGGATTTGATTTAATACATTATAAATAAAATAAATAAATTTATATTATTTTTAATTAAACACACCATCCAATGGTCTCCACCCTCATAATATCCAACATTGACCAATATTAGGTTATTCCAAGGGTAAACCTAGAATTATGGAACAAACTGTGGTTTTGTATTTCCTATAGGAGGTCCCAAAAAAATAAAAATATTTAAAATATAAAAATCTATGTTCAGGAATTAAAATATATTAATATACTACTATATTAATTACAAGGTCTTGAGACACCCAAAAACCATACCAACATCAAGGATAAGTCTTGATATATACGTTGAGACATTAAAATGGAAAATCCATCAAAAAAATAATCTATATAGGTTATTCCACAATCCTCAGTGTCTAAAGGATTTCATTTCTCAAAAATTGATCTTCTCTTGAATCTCATTCATTTTCATTTCATACATAATCAATAAAAAATAAAATTATCCATATAAAAAATATAAAAACTCTATTCAAATAATTTTATAAGATTCTATATGTTTTTTTCTCATTATTTTATGCTCATTTTAATATTTCACATTCACTAAATCTTCTAACATTTTTTATATATTTGACTTCCCCTAGATATTCAGGGACTTGTTTCTAAACAATTATTTCATATAAACTTATATGATTGAATCTGATGTAATTATTCCAATTCCTTTTCAAAATTTTATCAGTCCCAAATGGGTTCTATAGAAACCCAAACCTTGGTGTATATAAAAATTAAAACACTTTTATAGAATACATAGTACATTACACAATGCCCAAAGTCCATATTTGTTTTTTCCCATTAGAAACATAGAAACATAAATAATTTGTTCATAATACATCTAATTATTCACCATCTTATTTCTCCATAATTAGATTGCATTTTGAAATATTAGGATTATTACCTTTCTTCTTATCATGGGGAAAAGAAACATAAGAAAGTGTGAGCTCAGATGTTTAGTAAGGGTTAACCAGGAAGATATATAAGCATAACAAGAACATAAGGGAATGAAAACATAAGAGTAAAATTTTAGGATCATACCCTACATATCATAAGATAATATTCATGAGTCATTGAATAAATACTGGTAGTTCATACGACATGAATCATCAGGAAAAAAATAACATAATCCATACAATCAAAGCATTATTATAATAATTAAATTGTGGCATAAAGATAAATGTATAACAATGTGAAAATTTATAAATAGTACCAGGATCACTCATTAAATTAAGATCATGGAATCCAGACCTTTCATAAGCACAAAGACAAGATAAATAGGTCCACATATAAAATTATGGGCATGAAAACTATGTCCATGCATTAAATTTTGAACATGAAACCAACTTTATACATAACATATATACATAATGAGATCTTTATATTTAACAAATAAATTACAGGAAGATATATGTCCCATGCTTCAAATAATGAAATTCATATATATGTGTTCGACAATAACATAAATCATTCATCATATCAGAATCCATGGGATGAAATGGTTTTCATAATCAAAATTCAATCATAATATAACACACGATAAGAAATGGGTTTATTAAATATCATTCAATCATAAACATGACCAATTATTAGAATAAATATGAATGTAAAAATTAGAAAATAACCCCATTAAAAAATATGTATGATAATTTTTTTATGTTAGAAGGAAACTAATTTTGAGATATCCCGTGAAAACACTTCTGGAGTAAAACACCCATCCTTCTTTGAAATAACCTTTCATTACTTGAAATTATGTGCAGTTTTAAAATAAAATATTTTCATTGAAAATAACCTTGTAATAATTTAAGGGAAGATATAGAGAATAATAAAAAAATTACAATCTATTCATTTTGTATATGTCATGAATATTCGTCTCATAATTTTTCCAGAAAATTCAAAATGTTCCTCATTTGAAAAACGTCAAAATTTTCATTTCAAACCATTTTTTAAAAGGTTGAACATTTGTAATAGGTCCTTAAATTTTTTCATGAATATATAAAAATTATTTTTGAAATAATATTTTATGAAACCTGTAAATGGATGATAAATATTCCTTAGTTAATACTTTAAAATAAACAATCCTGAATAATTGTGATATTATTATCTTATACCAGAATGATAAGTGTAATTCCCGCTTTACTTTTCCAAAATACTAGTATAGTTGTTGGAAACATATTATTAACTCATAACAGAATCATATTGATATTAATTATATCATATATGATTGATTTATTCCTTTATATTAACTGTTTATTAATAATTATATTCCAATGCAACATTTTGGATAATAACCGCTTTCTTTATAGTACATGTCTTGATTTTTTATTCATGCTCTTATCAATTAGATCATGATTTAATTAAATAATGAATGCAAAAAATAATTTATATTACATGTATATTTATTATATAAATATATATTAGTGTAATATATTTGAAACAAAATAAATCATTCATGAAGGCGGTAAGACGTACGTACGCATGAACACCGTTTCTATTTTCTTATCATAATGATTGGAAGAAGGTATATTTAATATATGTGTATATATAAATATTTTTAAATTACTATAATTATTTTATATACTTTGTATTTATACATTATATTCATTTTTATAATCATTGTTGAAATGGTTAACATGGATGATGAAGCTCATCGTGTCATGGAGACAGTAAGCCTTATATATGCACAAGTGAAGATATCATTCTCTTAATGGTTAAAAAGATGGGGAATTAGATGGTATATTAATTATACAGAATCAATACGATTCAATTTTCATTATTTATATCCATTATATCAATCATTATACCCATTATAATTATGTAGTCATGAAAATAAGTTTACACCACATAATGGAGATGATAAGTTGTACATACACATGCATGGTAATTTCATTTTTCATAGGATGAATAAAATGTGGAATATATTTTTATCATAAAAATAATTAAGTCTCATAATATATCAGAGACTATAGTTATTAATTTACAATTTAATCAACACATGAATAGTATGTATAAGAAGAAAAAATTTCGAATGAGTCGTTAAGAAGATTACCACTTCTTAGTCAATCTCTCTCTTGTTCTCGTATTAGGTACACTGTAGGTGGACTTTTGAGAATACTAGAACGTAATTAATTTTACTATGGAATTTTAGAAGGAAAATGAGTAGGGTTTGGTCATGCATTAAGACACAAAGTTGTGTGAGGTTGTGAGGGTGGAGGTACCCTTTTAAATTTGAGGTTAGCATCACTTTTGGTAATTCACAAAATATTAAAATATAATAAGATTAATCTAGATATAAATAAAAAAAAATTAACCATAAATAAAAATTATAATACATGTTCGACCATATCTAATCCCCTTGTGATTATATAACATTTTTTTATTTTTAAATAATTTAATAATTAATTAATTCTCTTAGATTTCATAATTTTCAAATTTAATACTATTCATTTAATTTGACTTCAAAGACATGAAGACAAGGAAGGATTAGAATATAATGCATTCACTGATCTAAATTATATCTTATAGATCTTTATATTCTTCATACATATTAATTAATCAAAAATATATCAAAATTAATATCGATAAAATAAATTATTCTATTTTTCTGTAAATTATGTAAATATTGTTTTAGTATTGAATATATTTGTAAGGTAATTATGAAACTTCTAAAAATGAAATATAAATTTATATAATGAAAATAATTTCATTTATAAAGAAACTGATATTTTTATTCATCAAAATATTGTGTTTGTACCAATGTGAAGACATAAAATATATAAAATAAAAGTGAGTGATACTTTGTAATGTTCTTTGATTTCAATAGTGTATAATTTATTTTCATGGAGAAGTGTCCAATAAACAAATAAAAAGATATTATAATGTCATAAGGGCCGAATAATATCCGTCCATTATTTTTTTGACAAGTTATGGTTTTATTTAAAACCATACCAATTTAATTTAGCAATAATTATTCTATTATAATTTTAATTTTGGTAAAAAGAATATAAATATTAAGAGGTTATATATTATTACATATACAAGGTCAACTGACTATAAATGGAAAATTTATGACATTTAAGATCATATAATAAACTCTTTGTATTTTTAAATTATTTTTATGATGTATTTAAAAATTATAGATTTCAAATGAATATTAATAGCCAAATTTATCCTTTTTAGAACCCAATATAAAAAATTATTTACTTATTAAAATTTTTAGTATTGCATTTTTAACATATCTTTAATTTAATTATAATAAATTTCACATTCATACCCAAGTGTCAGAAAATATTATAATTTTAATTTATGTTTTTTAGATAAAACCCACTTATCTAATTAAATTAGTACATGTGTCAGAGTAATTTTAAAATATTATATAATTATTTTTACCTTTAATTATCCAACTTACCCTTAACCGAGGTAAATAAAAATATATGAAAGTTATTATTAACTAAAAATAAATTTTATGATATTAGAAAAAAATCCAATAAATATAAACCATGTATGGTCATTTTTCCTAATTCAATTCACAAAATAAACTACATTATGTTTAATAGTAATCCCATAGATGTGGTGAGAAGATTAGTAAAAGAGAAGTTTAAATGTTCATAAGTTTTTATGTATAATATAATTATAAAAATGATTCCAATGAACTAAATTGGATTAATATATTTATTATTTATCTAGTGTGACTTTAATAATAAATTCAAATTATAGTAATTATTTAATCCAAAAGGTTTTTTTATCTACAATGTAGTAATTCTCACTGTTTATCAAAAAATGAAACTTCTTAGGGAAATTCTGAAAATTCACCATAAGTTAATTTTGATATTCCATATTAAAAAAATTATGTTTATTTTATAAAATTAAATTTTTTATAATGTCAGAAATTAATTTTATTTTTTTCATAAAAGGACATAGAAAGTAGATAGTTTTAAAAAATAGTCATTTAAAGCATCTAATGACTTTACCAAAAATTATATATTTCAATTTAAAAACCATTTTAATAATATTTGAGAAATAGTTATTACTATTTAAATTAAAATTTTAATGTCTTGGTTATAACTGTTTCATTTTAACAATTATAATATTAATGTTTTTATTTGTAGAAACATAGTGTTACCTGTAATATAAGCCAAGTACGTGTTGTGTGTAGTGAAATATTTCATTGTTGTTTTAGATAACTTAATTTGAAAATATTTATTTTATATATGAAAAAATATATATTTTCAACGTTTAGTGAAGTGAAAATATTAGAAAGATTAAATTAATTTAAAAAAATAATTCACAAAATCTTAGGGTGTCGCAATCTACCCTCAAAATGAATTTTGCCTTAGAAATTCATTTGAGTTATCAAAGGTTTAATAAATGAACTTTAAATTCATAGAATTCCATGTCTTAAAAATAAATACTAAAATTATCTTTTTAAAAATGAAAGTTTGAATCATAATGGTTACCTAACTTGACTCATAACATGGTTTCCATATAATAGAAAATTAATAATGATTTTGGCATAGAGGAAAATCTTAATTATACAAAGAGATTGATAATTATCACTGATCACAAGAAAGTGGGTGATCCATATAAAGTTGGCAACAAAAAAAATATAAAAAAAGAAACATGAAATTTATTATTGATATCATCAATAATAATGATAGCAGGAAAACTATTTATATCACAATTATTTTCCTCATTTTACAGAATTTTCAAGATAGGATATTCTTACTTGATTTTGGTATAATAAAACCCTATTTACCTCCTAGATGAATTTTAACTTCAACTCATATTATAAGAAATAGATTTGAATTTTTCATTCTGAAATCTTTAGAAAATCATGAGAATAATGATATGTTATTTTATAATTCATCAAAAAAAATGTTAGAAAAAGTTATAATATATGTATAAATACACATATGATGATATAATACAACAATATCAAAAACATATTTGAAGTTTAACTTAAAAATTCCATAAATGGATAATCCTAATATATTTCTAAAAGCTGATAATACCAAGCTTTATAAATATGTGCACAGAATCAGCATAACATTTATCACCCATATATCATACGGAACTTCTTGGTTGTCACATTACAATAATTTTATTACCTTAATCAAAATTTTTCTTAAAACATGGATATATGTGAATTACCATTCGTCCTTATTTAAAACATGCATGTTTCCTTATTCCATAGTTTAGTGGATATGTTCCTTAAGTCCAAAAAGTTGTAAACATCGTGAATGATAACTTAAATCACTTTTCAAAAAATCCTTAATCAATTTCATGTTAATCATTATAATCCAATTTAATTTTTCATATCCAACATATCATTTTCTCAATATCACTATCTTATCATTATGCACATATGAAGGGTGATCCTTCCCAAAATCTTCTGTTTTCCCAAAATATCACCTCATTATCTCAATCTCCTTTCATGGTTACCCATACCATTCATCGTATGATAATAAATCCTTAAGAAAAAACTAATGTATACAAATTATTTGATGTATCCTTATTCTATAATACCATCAATGAAATTAAATAACATTATTATTTAATACCATTACATAATAACATCAATCATATAAATTTATTCATAAACCATTACATAGAATTCATCATCTTAATCACTACCCAAATATGAAATATGAACCATGCCTTAAGGTTCCTCAACCTAAATAAGGTAATTCTTCTTATGTTTAATATAAATAAATAAGTAATAAATCCCATATGTTTCTCATGTCATTTGTGGTCACTTTGTCTTTATTAGTGTAACCAATAATCCTACCAAGTTGTTCATTATCTTCATTATATTTCCATTTGGGAAATTGATTTTAATAATTTCCATACATTCTACATCTGAAACAATTAATTTAACCTTTTTCCTTATAGTTACTATTATTAACTATGACCATAATTTGAAGTGTGAGGAACAATTATCATAGTATTAAAACACATAATTGGGAAAAATTAATTATAGGATATGAAAAATATGAAACCTAATTTTAAATCTATGACACCTTAGGCTTTTCCTTTGACGCATCCCAAGAAATCTCCTGAGAAATATCATGACTGATCTCACTATGTTTTCTCCTTGTAGTTTGAAAAGGTAAACAAAAAAATCAATCTCATACCGACTATTGGGACCCAAGATAGGCATAAATTGACATTACATTTATTTTTCAGAATAATTAACACACTACATAAACACATTCCCAATGACCATATGCATTTAGTGAATTTGGATACATGGAAACAAAAACAACTGATTCATAACACATATACATCTTCTCACACATATTAATTCATAACTACACCCCTTTGGACATATCATTGTTATTAACGTTTTTCCAATCCTAGGAAAATAAGAATAAGAAAGTGTGAGTTTAGATACTTAGTATGGTTAAAAATGAAATATATATAATCATAACAAGAACATAATGGTATAAAAAACATGAGAATACCGTATGAAGATCACATACTCAATATTAAAAGATCTAATGAATTATTCATGGCATAATGTTTGGCAGTTCATATGACATGAGTCATAAGGAAATAAATAACATAATCCATGAAATCAGAGTATTATCATAAAAATGAAATTTAGGGATACACATAAACTTGTATCATTGTGAATATGTATAAACAATATCACGCGCAATCATTAAATAAAGGACATAAAATCATTAGCCTGTATAAACATATTGTCACGAAAACTTGGTCCACACATAAAATTATTGACATTAAAACCAAGTCCGCACAAATATTTTTGAACATGAAATTGGGTCCACATATAACGCATATACATAATGACTTTTCTATCTTTAACCAATTAATTTTAGGTAGATATAAGTTCCAACCATCACATAATGAATCTCATAAATATTTTTTCCGCAATAACATAAATTATTCATCATATTAGAAACCTTGTGATGAAATGGTTTTCATAACCATTATTCAATCATAAAATAACCCACCAAAAGAAATAGGTTTTTTAAGTATCATTCTATCATAAACATGAACCACTAATAGAAAGAATAAGAATAGAAACATTGAATCATTACCCCATTAAAACATAAGTAATTTAAAACAATTTTTTGTTATATAAAATTTAATTTTGAGATGTCTCTTGAAAAATACTTGATGAAAATTCCATGTATGCCTTGAATTTTTTTTCTTGAAATGTAGTGAAATTTTAAAATAGAAAATTTTATTTGAAAATAAAATTGTAATATTTACTGGGAAGAATCAATGATGTAATACTTTGTGAAATAATTAAAATTTATTTATGCTATATAATTTAAAAAAAATTCTTCCCATACCTTTTTTTCGAAAACAGTCAAAAAATACCTCATTTGAAAAACATCAAAAATATTCCATTAAACCCATTTTATAAAATTATTAAGATAAAAAATAACATAATATTAAAGTTAATAATCAAATGTTATATTAATGGGTAGTATGTATAACTTGTAATGAAATTAGTAGTATATGGGCCATGTGTCTCACAGAAGTAAAGTTGGGACAAAATATCCTAACCATAGGTTGGATTGCCATTATACGCATATGAATTAACTGAATAATGGTTTTAAACATATTATTAACTTATACCAAAATCATAATAATATTTATGATGTCATCTATGATACATTTATGACCTTATATTACCTGTTTATTGACAATTCTATGTTAATGCAATGTTTTCTGAAAAAACTACTTTCTTTATCCTCAATAGTGTAACAAATACTCATACCACCGTGTTCATTCTCTCCATGATATTTCCAATTAGGAAATTTATTTTCATAATGACCCTAAATTATAAATCCTAAACATTTATTGTTAAAATTATTCCTTATAGTTCCCACTATTTACTAAGCCCTGAAAGCATAGTGCGGGAAATAATTATCATACCAAAAAACACATAATCTTGAAAAATTAATTATTGGGCACCTTAATCATTAATTTTTTTTAAAATATAGAAAACTATATGATTATCCATCGATACATACCTATAAATATCAAGAGAAATATCATAAGTTATCTCACTAAGTGTTCTCATTGTTTTTTACAAAGATTAGGTAAACCTTCACTCAGATATCAACATAATTAACAAAATATTGACGTACATAGAAATTACATACCTCTTTTGGAATAATTAATACATTAAAAAAACACATTCTCAAAGACAGTATTATATTATTGAATTTGGAAACATAAAAACACTACTAAATAAATCATAACAATTCTACTTCCTCTCCCAACTATTTATTCTTAACTTGAACCCTTTTAGACATATCGGACTTATTTACATTCTTTCAATCATGGAGAAAATAAATATTTGAAAGGGTGAGATCAGATGTTAAGTAAGGGTAAATAGGGAGGATATGTAAGAATAAAAGGAACATAAGTGTATGAAAACATTAGCATAACATTTTAATATCATATCCCACATATTATAATATCATATCTGTCTTATTATAATATCATATGCATGAGTCATGGAATAATGATTGGAAGTTCATAAGGCATGAATCATAAAGAAATAACGAACATAATCCACGATATCACAACATTAACATGGGAATGAAATTTTGGAATATAGATAAACATGAAACATTGTGAAAATTTATAAATAGTAGCAGGTTTAATCATTAAATTAATACCATGAAATCAATAACTTTTGTAAACATGTAGAGATGAAAGAAAGTTCTATGCAAACAATTATGGATATGCAAATTATGTCCATATATAGAATTGTGAACATGAAACTAGCTTCACTCATAAAAAATATACCTCATGAGTAATCAATATTTATGTAAAGCATTGGAGGGAGATATAGGTCCCAAAAGTCACAAAAAGAATAATTTTACATATTTGTTCCACAAGAACATAAATAATTCATCATATCAAAATTATTGGAATGAAATGGTTTTCATAAACATCATTCAATCATAATATAACCCATGAAAAGAAATGGGTTTCTTAAATATCATTCCATCATAAACATGTACCATTCATAGAACTGATAATAATGGAAAAATTAAAGCATTAACCCATTAATAAATAAGTAACTTCAAACTATGTTATGTTAGGTGGAAAATAATTGTGAGTTATCTCTTTAAAACAACTCCTGAGAAAAATACCCATCTTAGTTTAAATAGATTTTCATTACATGAAATTGAATGAAATTTTTAAATAAAAAATTTTATTTGAAATGAACATTTTAATATTGTTTAGGAAGCTTAAATGAAATAATGAGTCATAAAATAACTAAAATTTTTTCATACCATATATATTAAAAAATCATTCATCTCATACTTTTTAAAAAAAAGTCAAAAAGTACCTCATTTGAAAAAAATCAAAAAACTTCCTTCCAATCCATTTTATAAAAGGTCAAACATTGCTAAAAGGACCTTTAAATTTTTTAGGAATGTAGTAAACTATTTTAGAAAATATTTTTTATGAAACATGGTCATGGATGATAAATATTCCCCTATAGATACTTATACATAAACAATACTGAATAATAGTGACCCTGTGAAATAACCCTTACACCCTTATAATCAGAAGAATATTATTATCAATGAAAAAATAAAATTATATGGATATGAAATAACATAATATTATGGATAATACCCATAAAAGTCATTCGTGGGTAGTATATACACCACATATAAGAAACAAGCAGTGTTTGAGGCACTGTCTCACAAAATTAAAGGAGAGACATAAATCCCTTACCTTTGGTCAAATTCCATTAATAAATGTTTGAAACTCCTATTAGTTGTTTTGATAATACTTTTATATTATATCAAAATAATATTAATATTAATGATATCACATATGATTCATTTTTGACATTATATTACCCTTTATTTTACGATTCCAAATTAAAGCAACGTTTTGGGTAATGACCGCTTTGTTTATCATACATGTTTTGATTTGTTATTCCTTATATTATCTCATAGATCATGATTCAATTAACTGAAAAATTTAAAAATTGATTTATATCACATTTATATTTTTGATGTTAATCTATATTACTGATAGATATATGAGACAGAATACACCATTCATGGAGATGGTAATTCATACGTAAGCATGAAAATTGTTTCATTTTTCTTATTGTACAGAATGGAAGAAGGTAAATTTAATATATGTATATATATATAAATACATATTAATAAATTACAATAATTATGTACTATATTTCATATTTATTCATTATATAAAATTTCATAATCATTTTTGAAATGGATAACATGGAAGATGAATCTCATCATGTCATGGAGTCGGTAGGCCATTTGTACAGACGAGTGAGAATATCAATTTATTAATAGTTAAAAATTGGGGAATTAGATTTTATATTAATTATACAGAGTCAATATGATGTTATTTTTATTATTTATATCCAATATATCAATCATTATACCTACCCAAATTATGTAGTGATTAAAAACACATTACACCATGCCAAGGAGATGGTAAGCCGTATATAAAGATGCATGCTAATTTCATTTATCATAGGATAAATAAAAGGTAGAATATATTTTTTCAATAAGAATAATAAAATATCATAATATATTTTATATTATGTTTATTACTTTATAATGTAATCAACACGTGAAGAGAATTAGAAGAATAAATAATTTTGAAAAAGTCGGTAAGGAGATTCCACATCTTCGATTATTTCCATCAGGATCACCTATCAGGGATATTGTAGATTGTATTTTGAGAAGACCAATACCTCAATAATCTTACTAGGGAAGATTAAAATGTAAATTTTTAGGATTTAGTCAGGATTTAAGTCTAAATGTTTTTTGAGGATGTGAGGGAGGAGGTTTCCATTTTTAATTGTGGCGAGGCTCACTTTTTGAAATCGACAAAATTTTAAAATATAATAAGATTATTATAGATATAAATTCAAAAAAATGAAAAATAAAAGGAAATTAGATGTATTATTAATCCATATACTCTCCCACTGTGATTATTTAACATTTTTGTGATTTTAAAATAATTTAATAATAAATTAATTCAATAAGATACCATTATTGTCAAATTTTGACTTCAAAATACATCAAGAGATGGTTTGAATTCTAATATAATGCTTTCCAAGACCTATAATATATATTATGAATCAATTAAATTCTCTAGACACATTAACTAATCCAAATTATTTTAAAATTAATATTATTGAAATCAATTATTCTATATTATGTTAAATTAATATATATTGTTTGAACATTGAAGAAGTTTTTACGGTAATTATATAACTTCTAAAAAATTATAATAAATTAATATGATGAAAAAAGTTAAATTATATAAAAATAGAAATTTTACTTCTTTTATAGCTTTATTATTCCCTCTCTGAACAAATGAGATATATTAAATACAAGAGAGTGATACTTTGTAAATATATTTCATTTAACTAAGGTATAATTTAATTTTATGAAAAATTATCCATTAAACAAGTAAAAATCAATAATAAAGTTATATTACGTGAATCCACACTATGAGATAATTTTTGGACAAGTTTTGGTTTTATTTTAAACCATTCCATTTTGATTTACACTTAATTATTCTATTATAAATTTAATTGTAGTTACAACATTTTATATATTAAGAAGTTATAAATTATTATATATATGAGTTCAGTTGTATATAAAATTAAAATTTATGTAATTTGAGAAATTATAATAACATTCTTGTATTTTTATGATTTTATGATTTTTATTTAATTTTAAAATATATTATTTTCTAAAATATAATAATTATAAACTTTGACACTATTCCAAACATTTTCTTTATATAATATCCAAGAAGTAAGATAATTTAGAAATAAACCATTTAATAAACTCCTAAAATGACACAGTCACCTACAAAATTTCTGGATAACCTTAATTAATTTAAATTATATATATATTAATATTTTTAAGATCATTTATTTGATGCTTTTATTAATTAAAAAATATAGAATCATCATTGTGTAACATTTTAAGTTAATTATTTTTTAACTAATGTAATTAATATATTATCATGATTTAGATAAAAATCTTAAATTTTAAATTAATATTTATTGTTGAATTTATCTTCTATATAACCCTATATTAAAAATGATTTAATTTTTAATATAACTAGTAGGACGTTTTAATCTTACCTTAAAATAAAATATAATAAATTTTAAATTCATACCCAAGTGTCTTAAAAGGATTTAATTTCATTATTGGGTTGATTTTAGATGAAACACACTTATTCAACGAAATTAGGACAACTGTTATGGTAATTTTAGAATATCATAATGTTATTTTTACATTTAATTATCCTCTTTAACATTAATCGAGGTAGAACGAAATATACTGAAGTTAATATTCACCAAAAATTAAGTTAATACTATTATAAAAATAATATCAATCTAATTACGTCCTTGTATGTCATTTTTTCCTAATTCAATACATATAAGTAAGAAAATTAATTTTGACACGAATTTTGCAGATGCGGTGAGAAGTCGGGTACAAGAGATGTTCAAAATTTCAATTATTTTTTATATCTAATTTCACTATAAAAATAATTCCAATGACCAAAAATAGATTAATATATTTTTTATTGATCTATTGTGAATTTAAAAACAAATTAAATGTATAATAATTATTTAAACCACAAGGCTATTTTTCTATACAATTCCTTATTTTTTCACATTCATAAAAATGAAAATCTTCTCATAAAAATACTAAACATCCACATTATGTGAATTTTGACATTACACATTAAAAAGTGATTTTTATTTTATCAAATTCAATTTATAATAGTGTCATAAATTAATTTTATTGTATTGCATAGAAGCACCTGAAAAGCAGTTAGTTTTAGAAAATAGTCGTTTTAAGCATTTAAAGTCTTTACAAAAAATTATATTTTTCATTATCAAAATAATTATAACTAACATTTGAAAAGTATTTATTACCATTCATATTAAAATTTTAATGGATCTATTATAACTATATCATTTAAGTAATTATAATAGTAAATTTAATTCCCAGATACTCATTGTTGTTAGTAACACTAGCCAAGTAGGTGTTGTGTGTTTTGAAAGCTTCCATTGGTTTTATGTATAATGTAATAGAAACAAAGTGCTTTAATATAAAAAATATATTTATTTAGTGTTATGTGAAGTGAAAATATAAAAAGGATTAATTTATTTTGAATAAAAATCACAACATCTCAGGGTGTTACAATCTACCCCCTTTAAGTGAACTTCTCCTTCAAAATTAATCTGGGATATCCAAGACTTAAAACATTAAAGTTCCATTTATAGAATCCAAAATAATAAAAATAAATCCTAAATCATATTTTTAAAAAGGAATGTTAGAATCAAAATAGTTACCCAATGTATCTTATAACATAGATTCAACATAGTTAAATATTTTGGAATTGTCAAAAATTGTAAATAATCATATGGATTGATAAAGATCACTGATTGTAGGAGAGTGGGTGATCCAGAGAATGTAAAAAATCAAAAAATCATAAACTAAAGAAACTTGAAAGTGCTCATTGATATCATTAATAATGATGGAAACCGGACAACCTTTTAGATCACAATTATTTTCCTAATTTTGAATAATTTTCTTGTGATGATATTCTTACTTGATTTATGCGTACCTTAACACTTTTATTTTCTTATATATGTTTCCAGTTCATCTCATATTCAATGAAATGATGTTGAATTTTTCATTCATGAAGCATTAACATATCATGAGAAAAATTATATCTAATTCTATAATTCTTCAACAAAATGTTTAGTAGATGTTATAAAATATGAATAAAACCATGTATAATGAGATAATACATTAAACGCACAAAAATATCCAATGTTTAGCCTAAAAATTACATGAATCGATAGTCCTACAATATTTTTGAAAGCTAATAATCCAATTCTTTAGAAATTGGTTCACTAAATCATCTTAACATTTATCACCCATATATCATAAGGCACTTCTTGGTGGTCACATTACAAACATTTCAATACCTTAATCTTATATTCTAGTGAAACAATGAAATAAACTAAAATAACATACACCCTTATTTAAATATTTTGTTATTTTGTTATTTCAACGTTTATGGGATATGTTCCTTAAGTCTAAGAAGGTGTAAAATTCATCTATGGTAGCATAATACTCTTTTCAACAGATAAATAATCAATTCCAAGTAAATATTTACATTCCCATTTATTCATTCATATCAAACATATAATTTTTCCAATATCATTATCTTATAATCATGCACATACTATGGTTAATCCTTCTCTTAATCATGTGTTTTAAAAAAATATCACTTTATTTCCTCAATTGATTTTCATGGTTACTAGTACCATTCATAGTATGATTTTAAATCCTTAAGTAAAAACTAATGTGGAACAATAATTAGATGTTCCCTTATTCCATATTACCATAAGTGAAATTAAACAACATTATTCTTTAATTCCATTCGATAAAAACATCAGTCATCCAAATTTATTATTAAACCATTACCCAGACTTCGTCATTTTAATCAGTACTAAAATATGAAATATGAATCATGTTTTATGGTTCCTAAAACTCAATATTGGCATAAATCATATGTTTAATATAAATTATACAATAAAAAAATTCCATACCATTCACAATCATTTTTAGTATATTTATCCTTAGTAGGGTATCCAATAGTCATACCACCTTATTCATTATCTTCATGAGATTTCCATTTAGGAAAATTATTTTCATAATTCCCATACTCTCCACATCTAAATCATTTAATGATAAACTTTTTTAATTCATGTTCCTACTATTGACTAAGACTAGAAAGCATAGTGTGGGAAATAAATATCATAGCATAAAAATACAGAATCATGAAAAATTATGTATAGGATAACGAAAACATAAAAACTAATTTTAAGTACATGACACCTTAGGCATATCATTTGAAAAAATATAAAACAACCCATACTCTAAATACCAAGATTTAACATCAATATTGAGGAATATTATTTAAAAAAATATAAAAAACCAAGACATGAATGTATAGGTTTAGTGTCTTTAGGAATTGAGAAACATAAACAACTGGTTCATCAAAAATCTACATTATCTCATTCTTATTCCTTCATAACTATACCCCTTTTTAAATATATTACTTAATAGCATTATTCATGAACTAAGGTTATAAAACATAAGAAAGTGTGAGCTTAGATTCTATATAAGGGTAAATAGGGAGATATCAATCATATCATAATCATAACACATAAGAAAATAACATTTAAAAATCTTATGCATCATTTTAAAGATATTGATATCATCCAATAGGATAAATCATAAAATTTCTTAATAATCAATTAATATAATCACAAATGTCATAACATAAGACCCAATAGTTTTTTGAATAAACTTATTCATATAAAATTATTTAATATTAGTGATGAATCTTTTCTAAGACCATCATAGCAGAGAAATTCACTTACCAAACCGAGATCACTCCTCGTTCTATAACTATCTTTCTAAACAAATATCATTTCCCATTATATCCATGTCTATATCATGAGATATGAATCATTACCCAATGTATTGGAGGGACATATAGGTCCCATCGATCTCAGAATGAAATCATTCTTATGTTTTCCACAAAAACATAAACCAATCATCATAACATAACTTAAGGAATGAAACAGGTTTCTTTAACAACATTACATCATTAGATAATACATGTATACAATGGATTTAGTAAATATAATTCCACCAATAAACATAATAAAACTATATGAATAAAAATTATAATATATGTGAAACATATCGCTATTAAATAATGCCTTATTTGATTCAAGATAATTTTTATTGAATACATGATATTAATTCTTATGGAAAATAACATTTTTTCATTAAAAAAATTTATTTTCTAATTTTGAAAGTCAATTTAAAAAAAAATAATTTCATTGAAAATAACATTGAAATTCGTAAATAAGATTCATGGAAATAAATTATTATGAAATCCTGAAATCCAATCATACCTTATAAGTTGAAAGAGAACATTCTTCTTGAACTTTTGTCAAATAAGTCAATTATTACTTCGTATTGAAAAAAGAAAAAAATATTCTTTAAATATAATTCAATAAAAATTTTCCATCATAGTAAAATTGACTTTATAAAAATTAATATAGATTGAATGAATATTTTGGAACAAAAATTTAAGAATCATGGACAAAATAGATAAATATACCCTAGTATAAAAATATGTATAAACAATCTCAGATAATAACGATATTGCGAAATTAACCCTTAGATTAGGTCTAATATTATTTGTATGTATCTAAACCTCATATATAATTATTTTTAAATCATTCATTTAATTATTCAAGGATAATAGAAATTTTTATGATATCATATATGTTCATATCTTATCTATTTGTTAATGACATTTTATTATTACTCATTATTGGGTTATAAACAGTTTCATTTTCTTATCAATGTTTTATAGAATAAGTTTTAATTATTATTCAAAGGTTATAGTTATATAATTTCATGATTTATATTAATATAATATATATCATATTTATTAATTCTATACATTTATGATTTAATGGATATCTTATAGAATGAATTGCATCGCATCATGGAGATGGTAGGCCATACGTACCCATGTGCGATGATATCATTCATTTATTTATGAAATGGTATTGAAGTGGATGGTATAAATATTATTTCAAATTTAATATCATGTTATTATAATGATATATATATATTATTTCCTTCATTATACCCATCCATGTAATGTGGTGGTGAAAAATAGATTACACAATGACGTGAAGATGGTAAGGCATTCGTACACACGCGTAGTTATTTAATTTCTCATAGGATGGATATAAGTTGGAATGAGGTTGTTTAATAACCATAAAAACATCTCAGTATAAAGGTGATACTTGATTTATTCCATAATTAAGATGATTTAGAAGAAAAAATTGATACTGAGAGACTTATTGATGGAGATTACCTATTTTTGGCGAGCTCCCTCATGATGTCCTATTAAAGGCACTAATGATAGACTATTGAGAAGACTAGAAACAATAAAATGTGACTATGAATTTATATAAGATAATTGGAAAGCATAGTGTGGAAAATGAAGGCTAAATGAGTTATGTAGAAATGAGGGAGGAGGTTCCCTTTTATAGTTGAGGTTGGAAGAACCATTGACTTTTCCAAAATTATTTATTTATAATAAATTCAAAACATATCCAAAAAACCTCCATAGTGTATTATTTTAGTATATGGGTGGAGATAAATTTTTAATATGATCAGAAAATAATTTTTAGCAATTTTTTATGTCCATTTAAACCATATCTATTTCATTTAACACCTATTTATTTTATTTAATTGTTACCAAGATACCAAATTCTTCATTTTTAAAAGAGTTAAATATTTACTTATTGGATGTCAATTAGACCATAAATTTATAACTTATAACATTTTAAACCCTTTAATATTTATTATATATTTTTCAAATAAATTTATCTTATTTTTTTAACAAAAACCTGTTTTTAAATAATTTAATAATACATTAATTTAGTAAACAATCAATAGTTTTAATTTTGATACTATACCATTAGTTGATTATAATAAATTTAAAGAAAACAAGTTAACTTCAAATAAGAAATTTTATTATATTATTAAAAGGTAATGTTCATCTAGAAATTCATTGGATATATTAATTATCCCATAATATATACATTTTAATATTTTTAAAACCATTTATTTATTATCCCAATTAATAAAACTTTTACAACATTATTTTTGCCTAATTATTTAACAAAGCTATTTTCTAAATAAAACATAAAAATAAAATACTATGAAAAATATAAATCATGAATAATTAATAATAATACTTGTTGTTGAATATATATTCTGAAAAATCCGAAATTAAAATAGTTATATTTATTAAAACTTGAAAGGGGAAACATTGTCATAACATTGTGTAAAATATAGTAATTGTCACAATATTTTCCCTATGGATCCAAATGGTAAATAACATCACTATTTGATGAATATGGTCGATATATAGACATTAAATAATATTTTTCATGTTTTATTGACTTTTAATGGTCATTGTCATTTAAAAAAAATTAATTTATTGATTTCTCATCAATTAAATAATTTCCTAATCATTAATGTACAAGCTATCAAAGTAATTATTTATTTCCAAAAAATTAAAAATAAATTTCCATGATAAATGAAAATATCTTATCCTTAAAATGAGTATTTATAATCAATTTTATCATTGGTATAACCTTATATTAAAAATGATATAATTATTAGAATTTGAGTAAGGCATATTGAACATTTATTTAAATAAAATAAATCATATGTCATAATCTCATCCAAGTGGATTTCAAAGGATACCATTTTGACCCAATTTTGATTTAGGTAGAATAAAATCATCAAATTATATTAGTATAAGTGTTAGGGTAT
This sequence comes from Viscum album, assembly GCA_963277665.1. NCBI lineage: Eukaryota > Viridiplantae > Streptophyta > Magnoliopsida > Santalales > Viscaceae > Viscum > Viscum album. Next base: position 2,098,251,260 of record OY728125.1, read on the forward strand.
TTTTATAACATTATTGTTACCCTTAATTACCTGATTTACCGTTTCACCATATTAATAAAAATTACCAATGTTGCTATTCATAATACCCAAAAGTAATTGAAATATATTTACATAATTTGGAAGAACTGATTCATAATATTGAATCCATTTTTCCAAATTCAAAATATTTAATTTTTAAAAATCAATTTAAAATTCATCTCATTGTCTGAAAGAGAAAACATGTTTTAAAAGATAAAACATTTATGAAGATTGAAATGTTTTTTCATCTGAATTCAATATAAAATTAATTACAATGATCTATGTAAAGACCTGGAAATTTCAAGGAAAATTCTTTTCTTAATTTTCTTTGGAATTTATCAAGAATGCAGTTTTTTACGGCGCCTGATTCCGAGGCCCGGTGTGCCTGGAATTAATTTCCGAAGTTTAGCTCGGGTACGTTCAGTGAACCAATGAGCGGGTTTTTCTAACTTTTGAACTGGTGCTCGGAATTGAAATCCGAGGGCACCGGTGAACTCGCAAAGTCGGTAATTGCTTAGGAACACCTATTCCCGAGTTTCGTTTTCACGAGTGTAGACGATAAAAATTGTGGAAGTTTAATTTTTAATTATTCTAACATTTTTATTTTTCTTTAAGTGGTGTAAAGGATTTGGGTAGAAGTTGGGTAACTACCCAACTTCCCAAGGGAGGTTATGAGGTTGGTGAGGCCCACACAAACCCCACCCCTTCAAATTCCTAACTCCCTCAACTCACCCATTAATGATGACAACTTTTCTTGAATTAATTAAGTGGAATTAATTCAAACATTTGAAATTCAAATTCTTATCTTGTGTTAATAAAATAAGACTTGGGATTATTTTATTTTGGGTTAGAGTCTTGTCGCATTGGGAGGATTTGGGAGGCTTGAAGAACATATTCTTCAATGATGAAGAACGTGAAGAACGAATCGGTCTCCGATGAAGAATGTCATCATGTCTTTCTTCCGAAGAACGATGAAGCGTCATCCCTCGTTCTTCTTCCCACGTCAAAGGAAGGTAGACGCCGTTCCACCTTGGAAAATATCCATATTCATATATGAATCCTCTTCCGCGACACCGACCCGCGACGCGATGTCATTTTCTCCGCGACAGAAACCACGTTCAAGCCACCCTCGAAGTAGGGGTTTATTTAATTATCTTTGTTCGTGAATTTTACTTTGTCTTCCTTCGTGAATTTACAACCAGTTTCTATCAATTAACGAGAGGGGGCTGGACCGCACAAACACGGCCAACCCTTCTCCAATTTGAATGTTGTTTCTAATATGGTTGGGATGGAATGGCGTGGTGTCGTCGCACTACGTGGGATCGTACGACAAGTAATGCGCGGCGTCGTCGCGCCGCGCCGTGAAGTTGAACAAGGACGCGACGCCGTCACGTCGCGTCAAAGAAAACCGAAGACACCGCGGCTGGAGCGGGGCCACGGGAGAGGGGCGCGGTGCCGTCGCACCGCACTGGATGAACCAGGCCATGGCCGGTTTCGGACTGCGGCAGAGCAGGGTGACCGGCGGCCGGTTCCGGGCCGCCGATGTCGGCGAAGGAGGAAAGACCGGTCGTCGCCAGTCCTTCTTGGCAGAACCGGCCGGCCGGTGTGGGCCGGCCGGACAAAAGGGAAACATGGGGAATTAATTCCCCCGGCCGGCCAGCACAAAACGGCCCCCATTTAATGGGGGGCCACAGTTACACTAGGGGGGCAGGCACCCCCCCTTCCAAACGGCTCGGCCGGTTGGCCAAGCGCCTGGCCAACGCGTTGGGCGCGCTGTACCCAGGCCGGGCCGGCCGCCGGGCCGGTCTGCCAGGCCAGGATGCACCCAGGCTAGGCTGGGCCGCGCCCAAGCGGGCCGGACCCGGACCCGGTTCGGGTCGACCTGGTTCAGGTCGACCCCGGGGGTATCGAGCCGGGTCGAACCGGGCCCAAACCCCTTAATACCAAATGTTTTTCGGTCGGACGCTTATAACTTGTGCTACGGGTCTCCGATCAACGTACCGTCAATTGGGATGCGATTCTTGGATCGAGACGCTCGTTTCGGTATATCACACTGAAGGTTTCAGGATATTTTCAGTTAGGCCGGGTTGGTTTGTAAACGAAACCAACCGGGCCCTCGGAGCGAAAACGCTCATATCTTAAGCTTCGGACGTCCGATTGACGTGCCGTCGACTTTTTTGGATTCCTCTAAGTGAGACGGATATTTTGGCTTACTCCACTCGAGGTTTAGATGCCGTCAGAGTGCGGTCGGGTAGGTTCGCTAACGAAACCAACCGGGCCCCTGGAACGAAAAAGCCAATAACTCACAGACCGAGCATCTGATTGACGCACCGTCTGTCTCATTGAATTCCTCATGATGAGACAGAACTTTTGTCTTACTTCGACTGAGTTTTGGTTGCTGTTGGATAGTGTCCGGGTTGGATCGTACCCGAAATCCAACCAGGCCCTTAGAACGGAAAAGATGATATCTTTCAGACCAGACATCCGTTTGACAAACCGTCAACGGAGTTGGTGATCACGTTGAGAAACGGTCCCTATGAGTATACCCTATGAGAGTCCGGGGTACAATTGAGATACGGCCGGTTTGGTTCGCATAAGAAACCAACCAGGCCCCGGGGACGAAAAGGGTAATAACTCATAGACCGGGCCTCCGATTGACGCGTCGTCTGTTGCGTTGGGACCCCTATGACGAGTTGGTCCTTTGAGATACTTCTTCGTGGGAATTTGGGATACTTGGATTATAGACCTGTAGCTCGTGGAGTGGACCCTCCCGGAGACGAGCGTACGGAGTACGGAGACCGTGTAGCCGGCTGAGATATGACGACTGCTTGACCGACTCGACATGGAGTTAGTCGACTAGCCCAGTGGACGGAGCTCCTGGTATTTGGCGGCTGACCCACGGTGGACAGAGTGCCCAGTAGTTAGCTGCAGACCTGCGGTACTCGACAGGAGGAGTACCTCTGTAGGCTATTAGGGGGAGCGCCCGGTATTTGGTGACATACCCACAGCGGACGGAGCGCCCGGTAGTTGTCTGCAGACCCGCGGTACTCGATAGGAGGAGTACCTCAGCATTCTTAGGTTAGTGAGAAGTACCTTAGAGTCGTGACAGGACCACTGTACACTCCAGAGATGGGGCTCTTCAGCAATTACGGTTTTGATAATGAAAATCCTGGTTTGAGCTGAGTCTTTTGACCTTTGTGTTTATCTCATGATTGAGGTGGGTCACTTGATAACTTAGGTATATGTATGGGCATATACCTGGGTAGTGGTTATCCATTGATTTCATGATCTTTGTGTTTTCCTCATGATTAAGATGGGTTACTTGATAAATTAGGTATATGCATGAGCATATACCTAAGTAGAGGTTATCTGTTGAGATCTTCTTTGTGGTTAACCTTGTTGGTTTTAGTGAGACATTGAGGGTATCGTGGTCCCAACTGATTATCGTTATACTCACCCCTGCACGGGCATGCCCGCACCTCGTTGTGTTGGTTATAGACGACGGGAAGTGCTGACGGAGGCCGAGTGTTCGAGGACTGAACGGTACTCGGAGGTAGACTACATGACAAGTTAGTACCCGGATGTGGACTACACGAAGAGTCAGTATCCAAAGGTGGACTTCACGGAGAGACGACACTCGGAGGAGGTTGACGGGCGAGAGCGTTGTGGAGGCTATCTGTACCTACCCTTCAGATAGGATCCGTGGTGGACGATCCAGTAGCTGCGCCATCTGTACCTACCCTTCAGGTAGGATCCAAGGAGGACGACCTAGGAGCTGCTTCCGTCCTTTCAGCTGTTGTCTTTTTCTGTTGTACTTTCTTTTGGGTTTCTATTCTGGGCCATTTACCTTTCAGCACTTCTCTTTGTACATAGTGTTTTACTTCCGCTTATACTCTGTGGTGTTTTGTTTACTTTTATAAAGGAAATGCCTTCCCAGTTATCGGGATTTACGCCTTGGGTGCTAGTCGCCAGCCCCTGGCCTATGGAAGGTGGGCTTGGGGTAGTCACGGCATGGGCCTTGAGGACGAGTCGTGACAAATTGGTATCAGAGGATTCGGTTCTACCGCAGAACATATAACTCTGATATTTTCTTTCTGTGAAGAAAAAGTGTTAAGAGTACCGAGTGTGGTTTTCAGTTCAGGGAGTCCATTGTTGGTGCGGGTGGCCGACGTATCCATACACCAGGACCCTAACAATTGAATTCTGACTTTGTGCACGAAAACACTGATTGCATGTGTGTTTCCAGAAGTTTTATTTAAATATCATCTCAAACCAGGTCATCTCACCAGGTATAATTGTTTGACCGTGTCACGTTGTTTCTTTCAGGATGCCTTTTCTCATAAGACCAGCTAGAGCCCAGAAGGATATGCGTACTGACAGCCAGTCGAGCGACAAGGCTTTGGTACAGGGCCCTCTTGTAGTTGAGGCACCAGTGGAGGCACCAGTGGTATTACCATACATTGGGCCACCGATTCCACCAGCCCCAACAGTAGGCAATACACGCCACTTGAGTGCGCTGCACGAGTTCCAGCGCCAGAGGCCACCCAGGTTCCGGGGAGAGATGGACCCACAGGCAGCTAAGGTTTGGATGGAGGCTGTGGTGAGAGTCTTCAGGCTAGTGGTGAAACCTGCAAACTTCATGGTGATCTTTGCTGCCAGCCTTCTTCAGGCAGCAGCAGGCAGGTGGTGGAGCCACTTGTTCCAGTTTTGCGACGGGATTCCCGTTGCATGGGAAGACTTCGAGACCTTCTTCAGGGGTGGAGTTTGTGAAAGTAGCTCTACACCCCGAGCGTATTCAGGAGCTGCTTCCTTTTTTGCGTGTTATTCGATCAGTAGCCGATTCATCTGTGGGCAGTAGACAGATGATACAGAGGTCCACGAGGACCAGACCAGCAGTTGGGAGATCTCGGGTTTTAGGATCGGTGGTGCGGGGAACCCGGGGTGGGGACATATCTAGGAATGCCAGAAATATGAAGTGTTACTCATGCGGCGGAAAGGGTCACCTGGAATGTGACTGTCCGACACCCCGTACAGTTGATCCGCAGGCTTTGGAGGAGCCACCGAGGCAAAAGCAGCGGCGGGTGCTTGAGCAGCAGCCGAGCAGTGGACAAGGCAGTAGAGCTCCGGGAGCAGGTGGATAGGAGAGGAACTAGTGGATTCGTCCCTTGTACTTCTAGTTCCATGTTGTTTTTGTATTCGTGTCTTTCTACTATGAGCTGCAATATTAAATAAAAAGGCACTTATCTTTGATTGCTTTCCTATCCGTTTGTTTGGTTGATACTGAGTGGTCCAGGTTAAAACTGTTGACTTGACCCTCGCTTTCGATATTTCTACTAGAGGAGACCCAGTGACCTCACACTGATCTAGATAGTGTGACTCGACCCTTGGAGGCGAGAGTGACAGTTGGATCTCTTAGTAGTTATGTCGAGACCTTACGACGTCATCCATGGAATGAATGTGTCATTCTTGTCAGGATTGACTGTATTAGGCAATGGGTGTGGTTCATCTTAGGGATGAGACTGAGTTTTACTTTTCAGCAAAAGAGAAATTTTAGCAGCTCTTTCAGATCTTATGCAAAGAAGGTACATATCATCCAGGAGCGGATGAAGACTGCACAGTGCAGTAAGAAACAGGAAACCAGCTCCATTCATAGAGACTCGAGCTTGTTAAATGTTTAAAGAAGAGGAAGCTTAAAGGAGAGATGAGTCTGCGAAGCAGCAGATGTGGAGGCAGAGCTAGGAGAGAAGCATGAGGTGGTGTACATCTTAACATGCTACAACCACCCTCCTTAGTTATCCCCACCAGGCTCAGGGAGCTGGAGGGCGGAGGAACAGTGCGGCTGCATGCGGTCAAGGAGAGTGACGTGATGGCTCTATGAATGATTCAAGGGAAAGTCTGTGTCCACTACTAGCTGATGTAGTAACGGACGCCGATGTGAATCATTCCTTTCTTTCACAAATCTTATTCCAGACCTAGAGTTTCTGGTAAGCCATGGACTTGACCCTCACATCTAGAGATACCTTGGGAGGAGACTCGATAATCACACTTACGCCGATGGTGTGGTTAGACCCTCAAGGCCAGAGTTTCGGTTGGAATCTCTTGGTGGCAGCGTCGAGGCCTTACGACGTTGGTTTTAGTATGGACTGGGTAATCACATTTCATACACAAATTTTCGGTTTTAGGAAAAAAGTTTGTGGTTTAACTACGACGTCAGGTTGGGTTTTCCTTGGTCGGCGAAAAAGAAACCCCAGGCAGCACCGGATAACTCATGCAGAGGAAGGTGCGACCGATCACTCTTGAGTTGGTCAACCTTACCCTCGTGGCAGCAGTCGTTTTGAGTTCCAGTTCTAAATAGGATTTGGAGACCTCTGGAGTTCGAGGATGATGATCACGTCCTTATACGGGTCTCACCTCGACGTGGTTTACGGAGATGTGACCAAGGTGGCAAGTTATCTCTGAGGTTCAGCAGACCTTCTTAGGTCCTCATCTGGGTAGGCGGGGTGGTTTACCGCTTGACCCATCCACCTCAGTTGCACCAGGTGCACGATGACTTCCACGTATCTCAACTGAGGAGATACGTGCTCTACCCTTCGCATATCATAGACCATGGGGAGCTGGACGATGGCGATATGGTGTCTTTCACGGAGGTTCCAGTGGGGATCGAGGATCGACATGAGTGTATCCTATGAGGACGATCAATTCCTCGGGTGCGCTTTCTTTGGAAGTACGGGAATCTCCAGGTAAGCACATGGGAGCAGAAGGCTCAGATGCATGCTTAATACGACTTTTGTGATCCTAGTTTGTGTTGAAGCATTACGGGGACGTAAATCCCTGAGGTGGAAGTAATGTAAACACCCGAAAATTTCAAGGAAAAGTATTTTCTTAATTTTCTTTGGAATATTACAAGAAATTAGTTTCTGACGACGCCTGATTCTGAGGCCCAGTGTGCCCGGAATTAATTTCCGAAGTTTAGATCAGGTACGTTCAGTGAACCAACAAGCGGGTTTTTCTATCTTTTGAACCGGTGCTCGGAATTGAAATCTGAGGGCACCAATGAACTCGCAATGCCGGTAATTTCTTAGGAACACCTATTCCGGAGTTGCATTTTCACGAGAGTAGACGATAAAAATTGTGGAAGTTTAATTTATAACTATTCTACAATTTTTATTTTTCTTTAAGGGGTTTAAAGGATTTGGGTACAAGTTGGGTAACTACCCAACTTCTCAAGGGAGGTTATGAGGTTTGTGGGGCCCACACGAACCCCACCCCTTCAAATTCCTAACTCCCCCAACTCACCCTATAATGATGACAACTTGGCTTGAATTAATTAAGTGGAATTAATTCAAACTTTTGAAATTCAAATTCTTATCTTGTGTTAATAAAATAAGACTTGGGCTTATTTTATTTTGGGTTAGAGTCTTGTCACGTTGGGAGGATTTCGGAGGCTTGAAGAACATCTTCTTCAATGACGAAGAACGTGAAGAACGAATCGGTCTCCGACGAAGAACGTCGTCACGTATTTCTTCTGAAGAATGACGACGTGTCATCCCTCATTCTACTTCCCACATCAAAGGAAGGGAGACACCGTTCCACCTCAGACAATCTCCGTCTTTGTCTATGAATCCTCTTCCGCGACACAGACCTGCAACGCGACCTCTTTTTCTCCACGACGGAAACCTCGTTCTAGCCACGCTGGAGGTAGGGGTTTAGTTAATTATCTTTGTTCGTGAATTATACTTTGTCGTCCTTTGTGAATTTATGACAAGTTTCTATCAATTCACAAGAGGGGGCTGGACCGTAAAAACACGGTCGACCCTCCTCCAATTTGAATGTTGTTTCTAATATGGTTGGGACGGAATGGTGTGGTGCCGTTGCACCACGCGGGATCATACGACAAGTAATGCACGGTGTCGTCGCGCCGCGAGGTGAAGTTGAACAAGGACGCGATGCCATCGCGTCGCGTTGAAGAAAAACAAAGACACCATGGCTAGAGCGGGGCCACAGTGGAGGGGCGCGGTGCCGTTGCACTGCGCTGGATGAACCAGGCCGCGGCGGAGCTGGGTGACCGGCGGCCGGTTCCGGGATCCTGGTGTCAGCGAAGGAGGAAAGACCGACCGTCGCTGGTCCTTGTTGGCAGAACCGGCCGGCCAGTGTGGGCCCGACAGACGAAAGGGAAACTGGGGGAATTAATTCCCCTGGCCGTCCAGCACAAAACGGCCCCCATTTAATGGGGGGCTGCGGTTACACCAGGGGGGAAGGCACCACCCCCTTGCCAAACGGCTCGTCCGGTTGGCCGAGCACCTGGCCAGCGCGCTAGGCGCGCTATGCCCAGGCCGGGCCAGGCCGCGCCGGCTGGGCCGGGCCGGGCCCAAGCTGGCCGAACCCAGACCTGGTTCGGGTTGACCCGGTTTGGGTCGACCCCGGGGGTATCGGGCCGGGTCGGACCAGGCCCGAACCCCTTAATACATAACTTTTTTCGGTCGGACGCCCATAAATTGTGCTACGGGTCTCCGATTGACGTACCGTCAATTGCGATTCGATCCTTGGATCAAGACAGTCATTTTGATATATCGAATTTAAGGTTTAGGAATACTTAGTTAGGCAGGGTTGGTTCGTACACGAAACCACCGGGCTCTCGGAGCGGAAATGCTCATATCTTAAGCTCCAGACATCCGATTGACATGCCATTGACTTTGTTGGATTCCTCTAAGTGAGACGGATCATTTGGCTTAATCCGCTCGAGGTTTAGATATCTTCGGAGTGTGGTCGGGTTGGTTCACTCATGAAACCAACCGGGCCCCTAGAACGAAAAAGCCAATAACTCACAGACTGGGCGTCCGATTGACGCGCCGTCTGTCTCGTTGAATTCTTCATGATGAGACTGAACTTTTGTCTTACTTCGCATGAGTTTTGGTTGCTGTTGGATAGTGTCCGGGTTGGATCGTACCTGAAATCCAACTGGTCCCTTGGAACAGAAAATCTGATATCTTTCAGACCGGACGTCTGTTTGACGAACCGTCAGCGGCGTTGGTGATCACGTTGAGAAACGGTCCCTATGAGTATACCCTATGAGAGTTCGGGGTACAGTTGAGATACATCCGATTTGGTTCGCATAAGAAACCAACTGGGCCCTGGGGAAGAAAATTTTAATAACTCACAGTCCGGGGGTCCGATTAACGTGCCGTCTGTTGCGTTGAGACCCCTATGACGAGGTGGTCCTTTGAGATACTTCTTCGTGGGACTTTGTGATACTTGGAGTATCGACCTGTAGCTCGTGGATCGGACCCTCCTTGAGACGAGCATACAGAGTATGGAAACCGTGTAGCCAGCTGAGACATGACGACTGCTTGACCGACTCGACATGGAGTGAGTCGACTAACCCAGTGGACGGAGCGCCCGGTATTTGGCGACTGACCCACGACGGACGGAGTGCCCGGTAGTTGGCCTCCGACCCGCAGTACTCGACAGGAGGTGTACCTCTATAGGCTATTAGGGGGAGTTCCCGGTATTTGGTGATAGACCCACAGTGGATGGAGCACCCGATAGTTGGCCGCAGATCCGCGGTACTCGACAGGAGGAGTACCTCAGTAGTCTTAGGTTAGTGAGAAGTACCTCGGAGTCATGACAGGACCACTGTACACTCCAGAGACGGGGCTCTTCAACAGTTACAGTTTCGATAATGAAAATCTTGGTTTGAGCTGAGTCTTTTGACCTTTGTGTTTACCTCATGATTGAGATGGGTCACTTGATAACTTAGGTATATGTATGGGCATATACCTGGGTAGTGGTTATCTGTTTATTTCATGATCTTGGTGTTTTCCTCATGATTGAGATGGGTTACTTGATAACTTAGGTATATGCATGAGCATATACCTAAGTAGTGGTCATATGTTGAGATCTTCATTGTGGTTAACCTTGTTGGTTTTAGTGAGACCTTGAGGGTCTCGAGGTCCCTACTGAATACCATTATACTCACCCCTACACAGGCTATGCCTGCACCTCATTGTGTTGGTTGCAGACGACAGGAAGTGCTGATGGAGGCCGAGTGTTCGAGGACTGGACGGTACCCGGAGGTGGAATACATGACGAGTCAGTACCCGGAGGTGGACTACACGACGAGTCAGTATATGGAGGTGGACTTCACGGCGAGACGACACTCAGAGGAGGTTGACGGGTGAGAGCATTGTGGAGGCTATCTGTACCTACCCTTCAGGTTGGATCCATGGTGAACGATCCAGGAGCTGCGCTATCTGTACCTACCCTTCAGGTAGGATCCGAGGAGGACGACCTAGGAGCCGCTTCCGTCCTTCCAGCTGTTGTCTTTTTCTGTTGTACTTTCTTTTGGGTTTTTATTCTGGCCCATTTACCTTTCAGCACTTCTCTTTGTACTTAGTGTTTTACTTCTGCTTGTACTCTGTGGTGTTTTGTTTACTTTTATAAACGAAATTCCTTCACAGTTATTGGGATTTACGCCTTTGGTGCTAGTCTCCAGCCCCTGGCCTATGGAAGGCAGGCTTAGGGTAGTCACAGCACGGGCCCCGAGGATGGGTCGTGACAATCTATATTATATTAAATGATAAAATATAATCTATATATACTTCTAAACCATTAAATAATATATTTTAACCATAATAATTATTTCGATGAAATTCTTTTTTTCAATTAAAATTTCGTATATTTTACTATTCATCAAAACATGAAAGTTATCAGAAAAATATAACAAAATCATCTAAATTTAATTTTTATATCTCGCTTCCAAAGAAGATGTTTATGTTTTCATATAAATATTATTAATGTTTAAAATTTTTAATTTAAAATTTATTCTCCATTAAACATATATATATCATTAATTTCATTTACTAATTGTAATTCACTAGATTTATTAATTCCAAAATCCATATGTTTCTTGTACATCTAATTGGTTTACATTTTTTATAAATAACTGTTATCCAAATAATTCACCATAAAATTTCACCAGTTAGTTATTTATTTCTACTAACCTAATGGAAAGGTTATACTAGTAATTTTATGCCAAGGTAATCTCACAGTTCATTTAAACTCATGATGGAGTACAATGAAAGATATTAAAGAATTAAAAATATTTATGGACAGTATTTCATAAAAACATTAGGGTGTTAGATTATACCCCCTTGGACTGAATTTCTTCCCCAGAATTCATCACTTGGATACAAACAAATGATAATATCATTACTTCCTCACATCCTCAAGTTCTAATGTAGCATCCTCAAATAGGTTGTTCCACCATAAAATTTTAACTAAGAAAGTGGTCTTGTATCATAGAATTTTTTCACTATGATCCAGAATCTCAATAAATTTTTATTTATATGAAATAACTTTCTCTAGGTGTATGACTTATAATTTTAGTATAGGTGAAGGATCTGGTATGTACATTTTTAGGATAGATAAATGGACCACATCATGAACATGGGATAATTTGGTGAAAACACCAATCTGTTAGCTACATTCTCAACATGATCCAGAATTTCAAAAGGACTGATATACCTTGAGATCAACTTTTCATTCCTTCCAAATATCATTACTATCTTCTATAGTGATATTAAAAGAAACAACTTGTATTCCACATCAAAATATAGATATTTTTGTCATTAATCAGCAAAATATTTTATCGACCCTGAACTGCTCTTATGTGTTGTTGAATAGATCTAACATTCTCTACCATATTATTAACATGATCTGGTCCTCAAAGCTTTATTTCACCAACTTTATAACTATCATTTAGTGTTACATACTTCATTTTATAAAGGTATTCATAAAGAGACATCTATATACTAGATTGAAAGCTATTGATATAAGAAAATTCCACCAACGGTTGGTGTTGATCCAAAACTCCTTTGAAATCCATACATAAAGTTCAAAAAATGTCTTATAGATTTTGAATTTTCCTCTCAAACTAACCGTTTGTCTTAGAATGATATGTTGTTCTGATACATAGCTTGTATCCAAATCCTGCTAAATACATCACTTGAACATCGAGGTAATATTTATATACTAATAAGATATAATAAAATATGGTACTCTATGAAATCATACCACTTATTTTATATATATTCTGGAAATATAATCAAGATAAAAATCCTCTCTTATAGAAATAATGTGTTCTGACATCATAAGGTGATCAACTATAACCGATATAGTATTATGGCCTTCATATGTTTTAGGAATTCTGATGAAAAAGACTATAGTGATGTTTTCCCATCACAATTTAGGCATGGGTAATTATTCTAACATTCCTTTATACTTCTATCTCTCAACCTTAACTTTCTGATGAAATAAGCACTAATATAAATATTCAACAACATCTCTATTCATTCTATTACACGATAAATACTCTTTTAGGTCCCTCTACGTCATTATTCTTCAAGAATGAATACTTAATGAAGAATAATTAGACTCATCCAAAAACTCCCTTAATTATTGTGTGGAGGAATAAAATCACGGTTCCTTAACCTTGTTATTCCATCATAATGAATTTTGGATTCCAGAATATTTCTCACAGTCATTTTTAGATCAACTTCTTCCTTATCCACCTCTTTAATATTCACTTCTATAGATGGATGAACATTCATTTGACATTGATAACATTTCACCCCATACTTTAATATTACATTATCTATCCTTTAAAAATCCTTTAATATTGGATAGTTTATTATACTCATCATGGATAGGATACCACAGTCCTTTATAATGAAAGCATATGCCACCTTATTCTCTTTTCATGGGTGGTAATGTATTGAGAAGTCTTAATCATTAAAAAAATCCAATCATCGTTTTTGGTGCATATTCAACTCCTTTTTTGTGAAAATATACTTTAAGCATTTATGATCAGAATAAATATCATACCATTGACCATAAAGATAATGCCTCCATATATTTCATGAAAATATTATCGCAACTAACTAGAAATCCTAAGTTGTGTGACATTTTTGATGGATTTTCAATCTTTATGAGGCATAATATAAGACCATATTATTTTTCATAAGAAACAATACCAACCACTTATTGGATGATTCAATATAGATCACAAAACCTTATCTTATACAGCGATGTGTGAGCATAGGTGCACTGGATAAACTTCTTTTTAGCTCTTTGAAATTATCTTCACATTCCTCTATCTACACAAACATGACACCTTTCAAAGTAAACTTTGTGAGTGTATTATAAAGTCTTAGAAAAGGTTTTCATAAAATGTAGATAATATCCAACCAAAACATGAAAACTTCAGATCACAGTTACTATTTTCAATATACAAAAACTTTCAATAAATTATATTTGTGTTGGATCCTTAAATATCCCATATATTGAGATTGTGTGACCCAAAAATTAAACTTTCTGAAGGAAAAATTCACTCTTAGTAAATTATTCATAAAGCTTCCCTTTTCCCAAAGTCTTTTGTACAATTCTCAATTGATCATCATGTTTTCTTACTCTTTGAATAAACCATAATATCATCAATAAAGACTACAAAAAATTGATCAATATTGTATTTACAGATACTATTAATTATATCTATGATGATTTTGGGGGAAATTAGTAAGACCAAAAGTCCTCATTATAAATTCCTTGTTTCAATACCTCATATAGAATGTTGTCTTTATTATATCCTACTTCCTGACCCTTAATTTATGATATCCTGAATGAATATAAATCATAGAAAAGTATTGGGATTCACATAGTTGTTTGAATAAGTCATCAATGTAGGGAAGATGACATTTTTTCTAGATAGTGATCTTGTTATGTTCTCGATAATCAATGTATAGTCTCATTAATCCATATTTTTATTAACAAATAGAATATGTGCACCCCAAGGTGATAGACATGAGAATATGAATTCATTTTTTGGATTCTCTTCATATTACTTCTTAAATTTCTCGAAATCATTTGGGTCTATTCTATACGGCGTTTATTAAATAGGCATATCACTCAGTATGAGTTCTATTGAATACACAACTTTAGAATATAGCAGATAACCATGAAATTATTTCATAATGACATAATCAAACTCCCATAAAATGGTTGTCTTCTTAATAGTAATTTTATCCCCATACATTTTAGATAGATAGCCTTCATTTATTATAATCAAGACACATAATATAGAAGAAATTTTCACAAAAATGTTCATACAATCCTAGAATTGATAAATGATCATTGATTGATCGAGAATAAAAAATGAGACATCCCTTCTATATAAATTGATATGAGATCCATATAGAGAAATCTAATCCACACCCAAAATCAAATAAAATTCTACTAAGGGATGTATTACAAGATTTTATTTATTCTATTTCCCACAAAATTCCACTAGAAAAGAATTATAAATGTTTGATGTGACTATTGTTCCATTTGGAGTTATTAAAACTAACTCAGAATCTAATTATTGAGTTAATACGATGATAAAAATAGAATATTCTTGAAAATTAAAATATTTCTTTGGTCCTATGTAAAATAAATCATTTTATACAATAGATTGGAAAGTAATTATACCTTTAACCACTTCATTATCATATTTTACATCACTTATAGTAATCAAATGTGACTTTCCTTAGTGTTTTCCCTTGAGAGTTTGTTGATGTCGATCATCATTGATAACCCTTGGTTTTGGGAATTGGTTGGAATAATGCCTGATTTCCTTTCACTTGTATAATTTAAGTGTGTGTGGGGCATTATGTTTAGTATTCTATCAATTCACATCATTAAACATATTTTTCTCATCACATCAGTATTCTTATGCATGATGAACTTATCTCCCACACTTAAAGCATTTTCTAGTCAATTTAAGACATTTTCATCCTTGTTTATTTCCAGACACCGATTATAAAGGAAGACTCATCTTATTTTCGGAGTGTTCTTTATATTTTTCCTTGAATTATATTTTTCATTTCTTGTCAAACCCGTAGGACTATTGGGTTACTCCAATCTGAATCTACACCTTCAGAGAAAATAAAATGATTTCTTTATATCTATTGAAGTCTATTATGGTCAATTCCCTTTGGGGACATGGTTTTAATCCACTAAAGAATTGATAAATACAACTCTCATGTGGAATAATAATTCTATAAGAGTGCCTTGAAATTCTTAAAAAGTTTTGTTTAGAGGTACCAATGGATTCTTCATCCATTTTCTTAAGTTCAAATAACTTATTATCCATATTTGTTTTATGAATATAATGAATTTAAATATTGGAAAATAATTTCAGGGACTCATCACATCCCATGAATTCGGTTTCATCTCTTTTCCTCATATTCGTGATAATATTCCACCATTGATCTGATTCACATTACAAATGATATGTTCCCAAGATGAATTTATCTTGATATAAAAATTGGGGAACTGAAAATAAATCTTTTTTGTGGTAATAATCAAATTTTTAGCCATTTATGGATCATATGTCCCACTAAAATAAGGTGGACACTACCTAATGAAGGAACCAACTGAATGTTGTTACCTCCTTTTTTATTTTGGAATTCTATCAGGATTCATAGCTTGAGAAATTTTTGTGATCATAGATTTTTTTTTCATTTGTGCTTCCATAAAATTTAGTTTCTCATGAGGATAATCATTACATTTAATGATGTATTCATCATTCACGTTGTTAATCTAGGTTCCAGCCATTGAAAAAACCATGAAGGATACTATGATGAACAGTAATCATAATTTTAAAACAATATAAAAAAGAATAAAATATAAATATAGGACATTTTATGTTTTATCCTAGGCTATTCATGATCATTTCTAAAAAAAATAGAATTCTAACCTATACTTCAGCTTATCCTTTGGGTTCTTCCTACGGTTTTCTCATCCTATTTTCCAAAGTATAATTATAAATTTTCTCTGATACCAACTATAACAACTCATTCATTACATACATATATATTACATAAAAATTGAAGAATATTCATTAAAAAATATAACAAAAACATGATTGAACATTATAAGTTTATTTTCTTTAGAAAATAGGAAATATAAATATCTTTTTCATAAGACATTTATATTGTCTCCCACATATTCATTCAGAACTAGAACTCATTTTGACATATCATTCGTAATACCCTTCTTCATGTCATGGGGAAAATAAAAATATTAAAGGGTGATCTTGGATGCTCATTAAGGGTAAATATGGAGATAAAAATCATATCAAATTGGTAAAAATAAATAATATAACATTTGAAAATCATATCCTACATATTAAATATCGTGATATAATTTTATGGGATAAATAACAAAATTTTATAATCATCAATGAATATAATCCCAAAATTCATAACATAAAACATGAAATTTTGTGGCATACACATAATCAAATAAAATCATTTCCTAATAGTTAAGGATCATTACCAAGACCATCATAGAAGATGAAATCCATTACTGTAACTGAGGTCACTTCTTCTTCCATCCGTATATTACTAAATCGATATTATTTCTCATTCTAGTACAGTATATCTCATAAGATTTTAATATTTACTCAACACATTAGTGGGAGATATAGGAATAACCAATCTCATAATGAAATCATTCTTTTTTTTCCAAAAAAACAAAAATCATTCATTATATCATAACTCAAGGAATAAAATGGGTTTGTTAAACATCATACCATTATAATAAAATCCATGTAAAATAACTAGATTTTATAAATATCATTCCATAAACAAACACAATAAAAATATAATAATAATACGGATAGTATACTAGAAACATAACTATATTGAAGAATTCAATATTATATGTAAGAAAATTTTTATTAAAGACTTGAAAATAATTCTTGTGGAAAATTTCATTTCTTCTTAAAAAAACATTCTTTTCTCAAAATTCAAAAATATTCTAAAAGAAAAAAATATCTTTGAAAATATATTTGAAAACTTTTAAAGTAATATTCATGGAATTTCTATGTTAATAAAACATAAAAACCCATTACAATGTTTTAGTTAAAATAAAATGTTCTTTTATTACGTTTTTCAGATAAGTATAAAAGTACCTTGTATAAAAAACGATAAAAGATTAATTTAATATAGTTTAATAAAAATTTACCAATTTTTTAAACTTGACTTTAAAAAATTTTATTAGGTTGGAAATAATTTTTTCAAATCCATAATTAGGAAACTTGGATGTGGATGATAAATATAGCATAGTGTAAACTTTTAGATAATAATTATCGGATAATAATGAGATTTGGAAATTATCACTTAACCTAGGTCTAATATACTTTATATAAAAATGAACCACCTATGTAATGATGTAAATAATTCCATAGACATATTAAATAATCATAGTCATTTTTATGATATCATATATGATAATATTATCATCCGTTCATTAATATTATTTCATTATTACTCGTTATTCGGGTATAAACGACTTCATTTTCTTATGCATGTTTTCTCGAATAGGTTCTAATTATTCATCACATGATATAGTTATATCATTTACAAAATGATATTAATATAATATATATCAAATATTCCATTTTATTTGTTAATACATAAATTTATATCATGTAAAAAGTATCACATCACATCATGGATACGATATGTCGTACATATTCACGAGCGATGATATCATTCCTTTAATTATGAAATGGTATGGTAGTAGATGGTATATATATTTCTATAGAATAAATATCTTGTTATAATAATAATATATAATTATTATTTCAATAATTATACCCATCCATGTAAAGTAGTGGGGAAAACAGATTACACCACTATGTGGAGATGGTAATCTGTGTGTACGCACGCATGGTGATTTCATTTTTCGTTGGACGAATAGAAGTTGAAATAATTTTTTTATTTAAAAATAATAAAATATTATTATATAGGTGGTTATTTATTTATTACAAAATAATGGAAACAAAAAATGAAGATTATGAATATGAGAAAATGATCTTCATAGAGTTAGTAAAAGAGCTTACATCTTCTTTGGTGAGATCCCTCAAGATCTCCAATTAAAGGCGCTAAATTTAGTCATTTATGAATAAAAATACCTATATAAAATTACTAGGGATGATGATAATAAATGTTTAAGAGGATGGTATAACTTGGAGGCTCGTTTTGTTATGATTAATTGAGGGAGGAGGTTCCCTTTTATTATTGAGGTTTGGGGAACCTTTGGAATTTCCAAAAATATTAATTTATAATAAATTCTAACTTCATACAAAGACCTCCAAAATGTCATAGTTTCTTAGATGATATGAGAAAAGGTTTTAATATAATCAATAAATAAATTTTTTACATGTTGTTATGTTTATTTAAACTTTATCATTTTCATTAAACACTTTGTTATTCTACTTAATTGTAACTATGATAATAAATATTTCATTATTAAAAGGGTGGAATATTTACTTATGTGATGTCAATTAGACTATAAATAAATGATTTAGAACATTTTATAGCATTTATTAATTAATATATGCTTGTGAATTTTTTATGATTTTTAAATAATCTAATAATATATTATTTTTCTAAACAATCAATTATGTCAAATTTTTATACTATAAAATTAAGTGATTATCATATATATAAAGATAACAAGTTAGATTAAACCCAAATGTTTAATTATATTCTTAAGAGATAAAGGTAGTATATAATTATATATATATATATATATATATATATTAATTATCCAAATTATATTTATTTTAATACTTCTAATAACATTTATTTTTATCTTCATTAATAAAATAATCAGAACATTATTTTTGTTTATTTATTTAATATATTTATTTATTGAAATAGTATTAGAAAAAATATACTATGAAAAAAATAAATCCTATATATTTAATTAGAATACTTCTAGTTGAATATTTATTCTAAAAAATCTAACATTTAAAATTTAATATTTATAAAAACATTAATGTGAATACTTTAACATCACTTTTAATAAAATATCATCAATTTTATACTCTTTTTTATATGGATCCAAATGGAGAATAACTAGAACCATGGATGAATATGGTTGATATATACAATACCAATATGATTTAGTCAAGTGTTAATTTTTTTATTGTTATTATGATTTTAATAAAATTATTTTATTTATTTCTCATAAATTTTGAAATTTATGCCTCATTAATGTACAATATATTAAGGAAATATTTTATTTCAAAAAAATTAAAAATAAATTTCCATGATAAATAAAAATATATAGATTTCAGTGTGTATTAATTTTATAATTTATCTTATGCATAACCTTAAGTTATAATTAATGTAGATATTAAAATTTTTGTAAAGAATATTTAACTTTTCGTGAAATAAAATAAATTAAATATCCTAATATCATCCAACTGGCTTCCAATGGATACCATTTTGACGAAAATATGATTTATGTCAAAATAGAATCATCCTAGTTTACTATTTTTATCTAAACCATTCCTTCAATACCCACTATAGTTACCCAAACTTGAAGTGCATAGACATTTCATCACATCTGAAAAATACTTAAAAAATTACACAAGCACAGGCTGAAAGACCGTATTAGTTTAGTGGTGTTAGAAACATGGAAATATAACAATCTAGTTAAAAACACATATAATTCTTCTCAGACTATTTTTTCTGAACTAAAAACCTATAGGCATATCACACTTGTTAACTTTTTTCATATTAGAGGGAATAGAAGCCTACGAAAGGGTGAGATCAGATGCTCAGAAAGGGGAAACATGGAATATATATAATTATAAAAAAACATAAGGGTATGAAATAATGATAATAACATTATACGATCATACCATTCATATAAGAAGATATTATGCATGAGTCATGGAATAAATATAGCATTTCATTAGACAATAATCATAAGGAAATAAAGAATATAATACATGAAATCATTGAATTAACATAAGAAGTTAACTGTTGAATTTAGATAAACTTGTAACATTGTGAAAATTTATAAACAGTATCGGGATCACACACTATATTAAGAACATGAAATCAGGACCTTGAATAATCATAGGGACATAAAAACTAGGTCAATGCATAAAACTATGGCCATCAAAACTAGTTCCATCGATGGAATTCTGAAAATTGAAATCAGATTCATGAATACCATATATACATCATATGTTATCCATATTTACACAATGCATTGAGGGGTGACATTGGTCCCAAATATCATATAATGAAACTGATACATATGTATTCAACAATCACATAAATCATTAGTCATATCAGAATCTATGTAATGATATATTTTTCATAAACATCATTCAATCATAATATAACCTATGATGAAAAATGGGTAAATTATATATCATTCCATCATAAACATGTAACATTCGTATAAAGAACAATAATAGAAACATTGAATCATTAACCCATTAAAACATTAGAAACATCAATCAAATTTATGTTAGATGTGAAATAATTTTCAGATATCTATAGAAAACAATTCATGAAGAAAATACCCTTCCTTTGTTGAAAATAATTTCATTACTTGAAATTTTGAACAATTTAAAAAAACATTTTATTTGAAAATAACCTTGTAATACTGTATATAATGATTAAAAAAAAATAAGAATTCATAAAATAATTTATGTCCTTTCATGTCACATAAGTTAAAAAAACATTCTTCTCATAGCTTTTTTTGAAAAATGAAAATGTATATCATTTGAACAACGTTAAAAAGATTCCTTTCAACCAATTTTCTAAAAAATAGTACATGGGTAAAAAGACCTTAATTTTTTTTATGAATATATTAAAAAAATAATAGAAATTTTTTTTCAAGAAACATGGATGTGGATGGTAAATATTCCATAGTAGATACTTATATATAAACAATCCCAAAATAATAATGACATTGTGAAACAAGCCTTACAACATTATAATTAGTAGAATAATTTTTCCCATGAAATAAAGAAATTTATATTTATATAAAAATGACATAATATAATGTTTAATAATAATAAAAGTCACTCATGGGTATTATATACACCGCGTAGGAGAAATAAGTATTTTATGAGGTATTTATCTCATAGAAGTAATGGTGAGACAAAAATCTATTAACATAGGACTGATTTTCAATGCATGGGTCTGAAAATATGTTATAGTTATTTTAAGAATATTAATATATTATGCCGGGATTAAATTAATATTAATGATATCATAAATGATTCATTTATGACTTTATATTACCTATTTATAAACAATTCCACATTAAAGAAATGTATTGGGTAATAACCACATTGTTTATCGTACGCATTTTAATAACTTATTCAGGATCCTATCACTCATTTCATGATTAAATTACATAAATAATATAAAAAATGATTCATATGACATATATATTTAGTATATAAATATATATTAATGATTGTTATATGAAATGAAATAAACCATTAATGGAGAGGATAAGCCATACATACGCATGATTGTTGTTTCATTTTCCTATTTGTACTGAATAGAAGAAGGTAAATGTCATATATGTATGTATGCATATATATATATATATATATATTAATCCATTACAATAATTATGTCATATATTTTATATTTATTTATTATATACATTTTTATAATCATTATTGAAATGTTTAACGTGGAACATGAATTTCATCATGTCATGGGAACGACGGGTCGAACGTACACACAAGTGATGATATCATTATATTAATTTTAATAGGACGAGGAATTAGATGGTATATTAATTATAAATAATCAATATTATTAATTTTTTATTATTTATATCAATTATATCAATCATTATATAGTAAAAAATAATTAAGTAATGAATAATATATTTCAAAACAACGTAGAGACGACAAGCCGTACGCACACACAGGTGGTTATTTCATTTTTAATAAGATTCATAAAAATAGGAAAATAGTTGTTAAATAACCGTAATAACATCTAATAAAATATTTCATACTGTATTTATTACATTATGATGTAATCAACCCATGAAGAGAAAGTATTAGAAGAATTTTTTTGAAAGAGCCTTTTGGAGATTACTTATTCTTCAACGATCTCCCTATAGATCTCCTCTTAGGGACACTATAGATGGTATTTTGAGATGTCCATCACCTCAATAGTGGTACTAGGTAATATAATTAGGTAAATTAGTAGGAAATAGACAATCATGAACTCTCAATGAGGTGTTAGAAAGTGGTGGAGGAGGTTCCCTTTTATAATTTAGGTTTGGGGATATTTTAGAAATCCACAGAATATTAAAATATAATAAGTTTTTTTATGGATCCATATACTTACAAAAAAACCATAAATGAAACTTAAAATAAATTTTAGATCATATCCTATCCCATTGGGATTATTTAACATTTTTCTAATTTTATATAATTTAATAACAAATTAATTCTATAAGATATCAATATTATCAATTTTAATACAATTCAATTAATTTGACATTAAATAAATCACGAAATGGTTTTAATTCAAATATATTGATTTAAAGGACCTATAAAACAAATTATATAAATTTTAAAATCATTAAAAACATTAATTAATCCAGAATATATCAACATTAATATTGTTAAAATCATTTTTCTATTTTTCTATTAATTAAATAAA
Source organism: Viscum album (assembly GCA_963277665.1). Classification (NCBI taxonomy): domain Eukaryota; kingdom Viridiplantae; phylum Streptophyta; class Magnoliopsida; order Santalales; family Viscaceae; genus Viscum; species Viscum album. The sequence continues at coordinate 2,098,273,825 of OY728125.1, forward strand.
TATTGTTTTAGCATTGAAGATGTTTTTAAGGTAATTATAAAACATTTTAAAATTAATAATAAAATTTTATAAGGAAATAATTTTATTTATATCAAAATAGAATTTTACATTCATTAATAGATTGAATTTATCCCTATGTTAACACAAAAAATATATTAAATACAAGAGAGTGAAACCTTGTAACTATATTTAATAAAAATAATGTGTCGTTTATTTTCATGGAGAAGTGTCCATTAAAAAAGTTAAAATACATCATAAAGTGATAAGGGTCGAATCATCTTCATCTTTTAATTTTTGCACATTTTTTTTAAACCATACATTTTTATTTACCCTTAATTATTTTATTGTAATTTTAATTACAGTAATGAAATTATACATATTAAGAGGTTTTAGATTATTACATATATGTGGTCAATTGTATAAAAATGGGCACTTTAAGAAACTTTAGACCATATAATAATATCTTTGATTTTTTCTTATTTTTTATGATATTTATTTATTTTAAAAATATATTATATTATAAAATATCATTAGTGTAAATTTTTATACTATTCCCAACTTTTTCATTATATAAAATCAAAATAGAAATATAATTTTGAATAAAACAATTTAGGACACTCTTAAAATGTAGTAGTAACTTATAAATTTTGTCTGTAACCTCAATTAATTCCAATTTGATTTACTTTCATATTTTTAATATCAATTATTTGATAATTTTATTAAATAAAAAATTACAGAATCATCATTGTGTCAAAATTTAAATTACTTATTTTATAACTAAATGTAATAAATAAAATTATAGAATATAGCTAAAAATTTCAAATTAATAATGAATATTTATAGTCGAATTTATATTCATTCTATCCTAATATTAAAATTGTTAACTTATTAAAATTATTAGTATGAAATTTTTAACTTATCTTTAAATAAAATATAATAAATGTCATATTCATACCCAAGTCTATTAAAAGGTTATAATATTATTATATGTTTTATATTACTCTAAACTCACCTATCCAATTAAATTAATATAATTTTTAGGGTAATTTAATAATATTGTAATATTATTTTTACCTTTAATTATCCAATTTACCCTTTAACCAAGGTAAATAAAAAAAATACTATAGTTACTATTAAACATATAATAATTTAAAAGAGACGATCAAAAGATCAATATGTTTTTATATATAATTTATTTATAAAAATTATTCCAATGACATAAATTAGATTAATATATTTATTATTGATCTATTGTGACTTTAAAAATAAATTCAATTTAAAATAATCATTTAAAACCAAAGTTTGTTTTTATCAACAATGTAATATTTTTCACTATTCATGAAAAACAAAACTTCTCAGAAAAATACTTAAAATTCACCATAAGTTAATTTTGACATTCCAAATTAAAAAATTATGTTTATTTAATCAAATAAAACATATAATAGTGTCAATTAATTATATTATTTTTTATATAAGGATATGAAAAGTAGTTATTTTTAGAAAATACTCATTTAAAGCATATAAATAATTTACAAAAAATAATATTTTTCATTATGAGAACCATTATATGTAATATTTGAAAATTAGTTATTACTATTAATATAAATTTTTTAATTTAATGCTTTTAAATATCTCATTTGAATAATTATAATTGCAATGTTTTTTTTGAAAAAACTCTGTTATGTGTAACACAAGCCAAGTAGGTGTTCTGTGTAGTGAAAGCTTCCCTTGGTGTTGTGTATAACATAATCTAAACATAGTTCTCTTATATAATAAAAAAAAATATTTAGTTTTTCTTAAATTGAAAATATAAAAAAAATTATATTATTTTAAAAAAAAATCACAAAATCTCATGGAGTTATAATCTACCCCAATTAAAATGAATTTCACACTCAAAATTCATCCGTGATATCAATTTATTAATAAATTAATGTTCCTCCCAGATAATCCCACATTGTAAAAATAAATACTAAATCTTACTTTTAAAAAGGGAAGTCACAATAATAATGCTTAACCAAAGTAACTCATAACTAGGTTTCCAAATAGTATAACATAGTTGAAGAATTGTGCATGGAAACAATTCATAAATAATAAAAGTGATTGATAAAGATCGCTGATCAAAAGAAATTTGGTGATCTAGATAATATAAACAATCATGAAACCATGAACTAAAGAATAATTTAAGAGATCATTGATATCATCTACAATAATGAAAACATGACAACCATTTACATCACAATTAATTTCCATATTTTGAATAATTTTATAGAGAAGATATTGTTACTTTATTTCTTCATAACATCACCCTTTTGTGTTCCTAGATAAAATTTCACATCATCTCACATTTAATGATGTGAATTTGAATTTTATATTCTTGAATATTTATAAGATCGTGATAATAACAATAGTTAATTCTCTAATTCTTTTAAGAAAGGCTAGAAAAATATTTAAAAATGTATAAATCCACCTATTTTTATAAAGTACATTAATATCCCAATCCTATCTGATGTTTATCTAAAGCATTATATAAATGGATAAGCCTACAATCTTTCTGAAATCTTATAATCCAATGTTTTAGAAATCGATACACAAAATCAGCTAAACATTTATCACCCATATATCATAACACACTTCATGGTTGTCACCCACCAGACATGTGAAAACATTAATCTTTCATTATCTTGAAACATGGAAATAACCTGAATAACCCTACATATTGAAAACATGAATGTAATCAAATTTCAATTTTTATTGTATATATTCCTTATGTAAAAGATGTTATAAACTTCTTCCACGATAGCATAGACCACTTTTCTAAAAATCATTATTTAATTTAATGTAAATATTTGTTTTTCAGTATACTTATTCCTATCCAACTTTTTTATTTACTAATATCAATATCGTATCATCGTGAACATATTAGGGGTTATCCTTCTTTTAATCATGTTTTTAAAAAAATATCACTTTATTACATCAAAAAATTTTCATGGTTACCAATACCATTAATCATATGATATTAAATCCTTAAGGAAAAACTAAAGTGGACCAACCATTAGATTTTACTTTTTTCCATAATACCATATGTAAAATTTTAGAACATTATTTTTGAATACCACTACATAAAAACATCAGTCATCCAAATTTATTGTTAAAAAATTACTAAGACTTCATTATCTTGATCATTCATTAAATATGAAATACAAGTCATGTCTTATGGTTCCTCAACCTTAGTATTATCATGGTTCTTATGTTTAATATAAATAATACAGTATGAGAATCTGATAGCTTTCACGTTTGATTTGAGGTTACTTTATCCTTAGTAGTTTAGCCAATACTCATATCGCCTTGTTCATTCTCTTCATCATATTACCATTTAGGAAATTTATTTTCATAATCCCTATATGTTCCAAATCTGAAATTTTTATTTTTATGTTTTTTCCTTCTAATTCCCACAATTGACTATGACCATAAATCTTAATGTGAGAAATAATTATCATATTATAAAAACACATAATCAGGAAAAATTATTTATAAGAGACCTAAATCATAAAACCAACTATTTAATCTATGACACATTAGACTTCTCCTTTGACACAACCCTTGAAATATCTTGAGACATATCATGAGGGATATAAATGTGTTTTATCAGCCTAGTATAAAAAGGTTAACTAAAAATTCTCACTGATACTAACTATAGTGACCCATGCTTGACGTATATAGACATATCATCACTTTTTCAGAATAATTAATACATTACACAAAAAAATCCAAAACACCATATTTTTTTAGTGAATTTAGATACGTGAAAACATAAAAATCTAGTTTATAACAAAAATAACTCTTCTACCTCTTATTTATTCATAACTATACCCCTTCGGACATATCAATCTAATTACCATTAATCCTAACTAAGGGAAATAAAACATAATAAAGGGAGATCTCAGATTCTCTGTAAGGGTAAAAATGGAAGATATGTAAGCATAAAAATAACAATTGGGTATGAAATAATAATGATTTCATTTTAATGTCATACCCCTCATATCAAAAGATCATATGAATGAGCCCTAGAAAAAATATCAGCAGTTCATAAGACAAGAGTCATAAGGAAATATAGAATGTGATCCATGATATCATAGAATTAAACATATGAGTGAAATTGTGGCATACACATAAACAAAAAACTTTGTGAATATGTATAAACAGTATCAGATTTACTAGTTAAATTTTGTACATGAAATTAGGACTATTCATTAACTTATTGATATGAAAACTATGTCCACACATAAATATTTTGACATGAAAACCAAGTCCACGTATAGATTTGTGAACATGAAACTAGGTTCACACAAACATATATACCTCATGAGTTTTCCATCTTTACCAATGAATTATAGGTATATATAGGTCTCATCTATACCATAATGAAACTCATATAGATTTATTCCTTAAGAACCAAAATCATTCATCTTACCAAAACCCATGGAATGAAATGGTCTTTATAAACATCATTCAATCATAATATTACCCATTAAAAGAAATAGGTTAAATAAATATCATTATTTCATAAAGATGCAACATTACTATAAATAATATGAATGGATAAATAGAAACATATGTCCATTAAAAAAATAAGAAACATCTAACAATGTTATGTTATATAGGTTTTTTTGAGATAACTCTGGAAAGCAATATTTGAGGAAAATACGCTTTCCACTTTGGAAACATTTGTTTACTTGAAATGTCATGGAATTTTAAAATAAAACCTATTATTTGAAAATAACCTTGTAATATTGTGTGGGGGTATCAATGAAAAAATTAATCAGGATAGAATTAATTTTTTTTTCATGTTTTATAAGTTTAAAAAACATTCTTCTCATACTTTTCCTGGAAGTGTAAAAAAGTACATTGTTTTAAAAACATTAAAAAATTCATTTCAAAATATTTTAGAAAATTAAAAAAATTAAAAGGATTTTGATCAATTTTAGGAATATTTTAAAAAATAAAAAACATTTTTTAAGAAAAAAGAACATGGTTTATAAATATTCTCCAATAGATACTTACCTATAAACAATCTTGAATTATAATGAGATTGTGATAAAACCCATAAAACATTATAATAAGAAGAATATTATTACCCATGAATGAAAGAAAATAAAATTTATATAAAAATAACATAATATTATGGTTAAGACTCATAAGATGCGTTTTGGGGAATTATATACCCCATGTACAAGAAATAAGTATTATGTGAGGCGTGTGTCTCAAATAAGCAAAGGTGAGACATAAATTCCTGAGATTAGATCTGATTCCCTATATACATGTCTAAAACTCATTTATAGGGGTTTTAAACAAATTATTTACCAATAAAATAGTCATAATAATATTTATGATAACATATATGATTCAATTGTTACTTTATGTCACCCAATTATTCTCAATTCTTTGTTCAAAGAAACATTTTTGTAATAACCGTTGTGTTTATCGTAGATTTTTTGAGTTTTTATTCTTGATCCTATCACATAGACCATGATTTAATTACTCAAATAATGTAAAAATTATTTATAAACCACATATATATATTAATATATATTAATTAATGATATATAAAATCTAATACGTCGTTCATGGAGATATTATGTCGTACGTACACATGAACGTTGTTTCTATTTTCATATCAACTGAATGGATGAAGTTAAATGAAATATATGTATATATATATATATATCTTATTATATTACCATTATTTGGTCATATATTTCTTATTTAGCCATTATATTCATTTTTATAATCATTCTTGAAATGGTTAACAGGGAAGATGAATCTCATCGTGTCGTGGAGACAGTAGATAGTATGTACGTATGAGTGATGATATCATTCACTTAATGGTAACAAGATGGGAAATTATATGGTATTATAATTATACATAGTAAATATCATGCCATTTTTTATTATTTATATCTATTATATCCATTATTATACTCATCCAAATAATGAAATTATGAAAAACATATTACACCACAACATGGATATGGTAAGTTGTACCTTAGCACACGTGGTAATTTCATTTTTTGTCGGATGAAGAAAAAGGTATAATATGGTTTATCCATAACCATAATTACATATCACAATATATTTGAAACTAGGTTTATTACATTATAATTTAACCAACATGTGAAGAGTGAGTATAAGAAGAAACAGTTTTAAAAGAGTCGGTAAATAGATTATCTCTTCTTCAGTGTTTTCCCTCTAGTTATACTCATACGGGCACTGTATTTTGTATTTTTAAATGACTTGAACAACATTAATGTTAATATGGAAGTTTGGAATGTAATTTTTTAGGGTTTGGTGGAAATTTAATACTGAAAGTTGTGTAAGGAGGAGAGGGAGTATGTGACCTTTTATAATTGGTGTGAGGGGCCCATTTGAAAATACCCAAAATATTAAAATATAATAAGATTATTCTAGACCTAAAAACATACAAACAAACCATAAATAAAAATAAGAAGAAATTTTCTGCCATATTATATCCACTTGTGACTATTTAACATTTTTACGATTTTGAATAATTTAATAATAAATTAATTCAATAAGATATCATTATTATCAAATTTAATACTATTCATTTAATTTGACATAAAATACATCAATTTAATGTGGATATTTAGATATAAATCTTCCAAAAAATTTAAATCTTATAGATCTATCAAATTATTTAAACAAACTAACTAATCAAAAATATATCAAATTTAATATTATTAAAATAAATTTTTCTATTTTTCTATTAATTAAATAAATACTATTTTAGAATTGAAGATGTTTTTAAAGTAATTATTTAATTTCTAAAAATTTAAAAATTCATATATAATGAATGTAATTTCATTTAAAAAAATATATTTATCTTCTTTCATAGCTTGATTTTTTTCTTATGTGATCAAATAAATGATAATAAATACAAGAGATAGATACTTTGTAACTATCAATGATTTAAATAATATATCATATATTATAAATAAAATGTGAGAATTAAATAGTTAAAAAACAATCATAAAATGATAAGGTTTGAATCCACCTTATTTAATAATTTTTTTACAGATTTTTTGTTTTATTTTAAACCTTATAATTTTGATTTACCCTTAATTATTCTCCTATATTTTTAAATTTTATAAAAACATTTTAAATATTAAGAGGTTATAAATTATTACTTATATGAGAAATTGTTTTCAAAAATGGAAACTTAATGAGATTCTAGACTCTATCATAAATACTTTTTATTTTTTAAATATTTTTATGATTATTTTAATTTAATAATATATTATTTTATAAAATATCATTAGTGTCCATTTACACACAATTCACAACGTTGTATTTATATAAAATCCAAACACCAATATAATTTCCAAAAAACCCATTTAAGAATCTCTTAAAATGTCATCGTCACGGATAATGTTTTTGGATCACCTTAATTAATTCCATGTATATTTATTTTAATAATATTATTATTATTTATTTGATCATTTTATTAATTAATAACTTACTACATCATCCTTGTATCACATTTTATGTTTATTATTTTAATAATAAAAAGTATAAATAATTTATCATGATGTAGATAAAAATTTCATCTTTAAAATGACTAATTATAGTTCAATTTATCTTCTATATATCCCAATATTAAAAAGAATTTACTTTTTTAAATTATAAGTTTGATATTTTTTTATTATATATAAATTAAATATAATAAATTTAATATTCATACGCAACTTGCATAAAAAGGTTTCAATTTATTTATAAGGTTTATTTTGTGAAAAAACGCTAATAAAATAAAACTTGGACATGTATTCTGGTACTTTTATAATATTATAATATTATTTTTACCTTTAATTTTCAAATTGACCTTTAACTGAGGTGAATAAAAATATACTACAATTATTATTCACCAAAAAATTTGTTGATATTATTAGACAAAAAATTTCATACAGATTACTACCACATATGTCCATTATTTACTAATTCAATTAAAAAATTTACGAAAATTATGTTAAGCACTAATCCCGCATATATGGTGAAAATACGGGAAAAAGAGATGTTCAAATGTTTAATATTTTTTTAGTTCTAATTTCAGTATCAAAATAATTCCAATGACCGTAATTTTATTAATAAAATTATTATTGATATATTGAGACTTTAAAAATAAATTTGATGTATAGTAATTATTTAAACCAAAAGGTTGATTTTATTTACAATGTGTTGTATTCATTATTCATTAAAAATGATATATCTCAAAAAATATTGAAAATTCACCTTATGTTTTTTTTGAAAATATAAATTGAATATAAATAATTATTATTTTATATAGTTCTGTTTGTAATAGTCTCTAAAGATAATTCTATTGTTTTTCATATAAGGACATGGAACGAAGTTCATTTTAAAAATTAATATTTTAAAACATATAAAGATTTTTAAAAATTATATTTTTCATTATCAAAACCATTATATCTAATTTTTTAAATTTATTTATTACTATCGATATTATAAGTTTAGTTCCATGGTTATAAATATATCATTTAAATAATTATAATATTAATGTTTAGTTTCGTAGAAACTCATTGTTACGTGTAACACAAACCAAGTCAGTGTTGCATGTAGTGCATTCTTCCCTTTGTGTTGTGTATAATATAATCCAAACCAAGTGCTTTTGTATAATAAAAAAATTTATATTCAGTGCTCTATAATGTGAAAATACCAAAAGGTTAAATTAATTCAAAAAAAATAACAAAAATACCATGATGTTACCAGATCATATTGATTATTCTAGCTATCAGGATTTACCCTCTAACACCTTTAATTTTATTCTCTAAATGAACTCAAGATAATCATCTCTATATTTTGGTCCATCTAAATAGATCTACAAAAATACTCTATGAATCAACTACATGAATATTCATTCACATGATTACATAATTACATCTTTATCAATATGAGTCCCATAATATTATTTGATATTATTTTGTGATATTTACAAAAATGTAGTACAAATATATAACTATACGAACCCTATATAATTTTAACCATTTTATTATTATTTTGTGCTATTTATATTAGAACATCATATATCAATAAAATTTTGGTTATTCATCTCATCTCATCATACATGGATTCATCCACATTTCACATAGATTTTTTATCAATTAATAATAACATCTGTAAAATAAAATTTCATTTATTCAAAATTAGTTAATTCTTGATACTATATTTTTCAAGAATATAATTCTATCAAAATATATCATATAAATTGTCTTAATATTTTGTAATTTTATGATCATAATATTTATCATTGATGCTCACATCACATGTTTTTGTATGTGTTGAACTGTTAATATAATTTTTTGTATCATCTCAATTTATTCATTCTTCCGAGTTTAATTATGGATAAACTTATATTTCACCTAGTTGGATGTAAAAAATTTCCTAACTATAAATTTAAATTTTATATTCCAACATTTATTTTGTTTCAAATTAATATAATTACATGTATTCTCTAGTCATGAGATAAACCCATACAATCATAACATCAATTTCATACACAAGAAGAATCAATAAAATGGATGATTTTGATGTCATAACACAATTCCATATTGCACATAAAAGTCATGTGATGCTCTAGAGTGTGATGAAATTGTCTTATAATGATGTCATAAATTGATCATAAGTTATTCAATGAGGACATATTCTTTTTCTATTTATATTTCAGTGCCTCTACTAAAAGTCTTTCAATGTACTGAAAATATATTCTCTCATTTTATTCCATTTTCAAGTTGTATGAAATATCATAATATTGGAATGAACAAAAAAATTTCATTAGGGAAGCTAAAATCCTTAAGTAATTTTTCATTTTTCCAGTATAGAATATAAATTTCAATACATATTACAATGGATAGAAGGAAATACCCATTCAAGTATAGCCTTTTGAATTCTTTCTTTCTGTAAAAAAATATCTTATAACTCAAGGGAGGGTACAACATTATTATGTTTTTGTTTCCAACTACATTGAAACTATTTTTTATCATGGTAGTTATGTCTTTTTATATTTTATATAATAATTAATTACAAGAAAAATATTTATATCCCCCACCCATTTAATGTAGACTCTAAAAATCCATTGATGGTTCCTTCAACATTAGGATTTTGCTGTCTTCCAAATAAACCTAGCTATTAAAACTAATCCTGATAGTTTCTCAAAGATATTCACTATATACGAAAACCCTTAACCATAATTTAAATATTATAGAAAATAGTTTAACCTTCAATACATGTATTTTAAATGAGTACTTGATAAAACTAAAATCCTATGTAATAAATAAAACCAAGATATTTTCTAGTTATATCTTCATAAATAGTAGAATGTCTAGCCATAATCAATTTCCAACATAGGAATATGAATAAAAAATAGAATACCATCTTCCATAGTCTCATTTTAAAATATATTTTTGAGGTATATCATCAGTGTAGTTGATGAAAAGTAAATCAATCACCCATCCCATCATATTATTGACTTCCCTATAATGAATAAATTGAAAAAACATAAAATATAAGAATAAAAAATAATCATTAGAACATTATTTTTGAATAAAAATTTATTATTCTTCCAGAATTTTATTTTTATTCCTTTGATTCATATAATATTTTCAACCACGGACAACACATATTTTTCTTATTTTTTATTATTCCAAATTTGGTGACTATATTTTTTAATAAAATTTATCACAATATCTTGAGTATCCTAATTAAAATTTATGTGATGTAATTAAGATAAAAATAATTGATAGATATAGATACTTTATTCTCTATTTTGGAATTGATCTTTTCCCACACCTAACAAAGTAATCACTAAAAATCTCTACATCACACTTATTTTAATATTGTTTTTATTTATGGTCATTATATATTATTATTACTTTTATCTAAATTCACATCACCAAAATTTTCTCACCTAAAAATACTCAACATAACAATTTTTTATAATATATTTTATCATTACTGTAATGATAATTATAGATATTTTCCCCATAAACAAAAAATATATTTTATTTTCATATGAAAATTTTGACCCAATTTCTAATATTATCTTAGACAAGTAGTCCATAAAAATCCATAATCCCTCACCATGAATGAAATTTTCCCAAAATATTCTTTTTATAGTGAGTAAATAATTTACACAAAAATATTTTCATGTATGGTATAGCTAGATTATGACCATGAAATATGTATAAAAATGTTTTCCTATGACAAAGATATAACAAATATTGAATTTTAATATTAAAAAATGTTAAGGATTCTTCCTCAGAAAATATTATTATTGGTTTTTATCAATTATAATTATATTATACATGTTGAAAATCATCCTATTTTTCATTTAATGAATTTTTTTAGGAGTTTACAAAATTGAAGAATCATGCATATTATCATGTTTTTTTCTCATCAATCAACAACATATATTTATGTCAAATTCATAATATTATTTTTTTATAGTCTTAATATATTTTCCCATGAGTGGTGTTACATAATTACTGACAATATAGAGTTCAATTAAATGTAAATTAATTGTAAGTTATAACCATTAGTCATATCATTATACAATAATAAACATATGAATAATAGTTGTTACATATAATTATTAATTATCATTCTCTATAATATCCAAAATACATATTAATTCTAAAATTCTTATGAAATTATTGGAATAATTTCATATGGAATGAAATTATTATGTATGGTTGTTCCTTTTTTTCATACATCACACACAAGAGTATGATTACATTCATAAATAATGATATATCATTAACCAACATGTTTGGATAAATCATTTAATGATTAATAGCTTAGGTGTCAAATCAATTTATTCCATATATTTCTCTGAACCTTTTTGTATTGAAATATTATTAATTATTCTCTACTAATTATTGGTATATATTACATTATAAACATCACATAATTAATTATTATAAAATCGTTACTATTAAAATTGAAATCACCCTTTGAAATCATTGTAGAATTTTTTCTCTCGTAGTTTATAAAAAATTAAATTTTCTCTCTAAGAATAGAAAATACCATTAGATCTATGTTTATCAATTATATTAATATTTAATTTCATTTTTGATAACAAAAAAATATTAAAGCATAATGATTTTTAAAGAGTTTGATTCTATCTATATTATATTCTATATAGTCACTATATTCTTAGTTCTCGCCATTTTGGATTTATATTCACTTTAATTAATATATAATCAAACTCAATAGGTTATCATTAAGGGAAAATATCCACTATATATTTATTAATATTCTAATTCTTGATTTAAAGTGTATTATTCTCTTTAATTTTTCGATGATATTTATTTTAATTCCCCATATACTAGAGATACAAAATATCATGAAATGATTAATTTTTTTAAGAACTATAATTGAATCATTTTTAAAATTTTGACAAACAATTTTGTACTTATATTTTAACGTTACTTCACATACCTAATTATTAATATATTTCCTTCTTGATATAACCATTTAATAAAAAGTAATATCTATAAAAATTGTATAAATAGTATTAATATCACCATTTCAAAATAACATGATCTTGTTCCATTAAATATTTGTTTCTATTGATCCCATGTATTTTATTAGTCCCATTTATCCTAAACTATAACAATTAATTTTAGGAGTATTATTATATCTCTACCTTAGTTTTTTATTTCAAATTTTTGTACTTCCCAAATCAGTATTATTCCTGGGATTGGGTTCTTTTGTTTATTAATTAAACATGTAAAAAATATCTGTGAAAAATTTCCCACATATATTATTCCTTTATGAAGATATAATTACAATATTATTAAATAATTATACTCATTTTTGGAATCTAAAAGACACTATTTTAAAATTTAAATAATCTATTTCAGCCAATTTCTCAATGATTTATTTTGGAATTAAATGTCCTTACTAATGTTAAATATTTTGTCTCAAATTTGGACTTATCCTTTATGTTTAAATATTTTTTGAAAATTTCATACAATATTCTTCTGAAACCATAAGTGTTGTTATATTTATTCCCTTCATTAAGAAAATGAATAGAAAATCCAATTAGTTTTTCGTAATTTAATTTATAAATTTTTTAGTATTTTCATTAAAATTATATTTTTCCTTTAGTAGTTGTTTCATATGAATCATATTGTTATATAAAATTGAGAAAAATAATAAATAAACCAATTTTAGGATTTTGAGGTATAAACTAATTCTTAGAGTGTGCAGATCTATAACATGATGTGCCGAGGGTTACTACATTGTTTTTAATTTCATGAGAATATATGAATAATATGATAACACATGATTCTACCCTTCTATATAACTATGAGTTGATATATATTTTTAAATAATTATAGAATATATAATCAAAAATTTTGTGTCTCTAGAATAAATCCCTAAATATATAACACCTAAATAAATTAATAATAAAATATTTACAATGAATTATATTTTTTGTAAAATTTATAAAATGTTTGAAGTAACTGCTGAAATTTTGATAAATGTTTTAAACCCAATTTATATCCCTAAATTTCAATATAAAAATGTTAAAAGATTTTGGTTTTGAAGTTGATTGTGATAATATGATTTTTTTGATGCTCATCAATATTGATTATTTCCATCTATCACTACAATAAACACACCCTCTATCTCCTACACTAATTTTATATTTAAGAAAACTATAGAAAATTATTAGGAGTATATAATCATTGGAAAACAAAATTTTAGATTACTCATTTCTAATCCATGTCTCAATAGTAACATGTTTTTGTGAACCTTCCATATAATCCCTTCTGAGCCTCTATGAATTAATCTTAGACATATTAATTCTAGAGTGAAAATATATATTTTATTCACTTATATTTATTTAGTTTGATATAAATTTTTAGATCTTGTGTAAATATGGTTTTAATTGATTCTATCTAGTGCAATTTAACATGGGAATTTCCCTACATAACATAATTGTGGTTTTATATAACGTTATATCCCTTTTTTATTTTTTATAGTTAATAAATAGGATAATTATTTTTCCAAATAAATTAATTATATTATCAAAAAAATTAATATCTTCCTTTCTGTTTTTAATGAAAAATAATATTTTTAATGAAAATAAAATAATATATAATCTGAGAATATGATTTTTTTAAGATCAACAATGTAAGAAGATTCATGTAAATTTATAATCACAAAATTAAATTTACTACACATAAGATATCCTAAAAATTATTTTTCTTTTATTAAAAATAATATTTGAATAAAAGAAGGAAATATTCTAGTGTGTAAAATAATTTTTATTCAAGGTATTATTTACTAATGATTTTACATATACTTATTGGCTTCAAACATAATACGATGGGTGTTAGTAGTGTTTTGGGGATAGGAGTTGAAGGATTCTAGATCTTATCACCAAAAAGACGATTTAGAGCTACTAGGGTACCATCAACCATCACGTGGAGTGCCACTAGACACCTAGTGAAAAACAGAGTAGAAGTAGGATATACCTAGACATAAATGTTAGCTAAAGAGCATCTACCTTCCTTCCTGTTGAGCCATCAGCTCACCGGTGACACCCATCATCTCACTAATAGAGCCCTAATTCAAATTTAACTAGGGTAGACACTGTAATTTCCCCTTGAACCCCTAATTTGATTCCTCTCTCACATTAATCAATCATAATTTTACTAAAATTAATGTAGGTGTAGAGACATGTAAAATTTATCTCCCTTATTCCTTCTCCCAAATTTTTTAATATTTGAATATTCAAGTGGATTCCACAAGGTGAGTTTATATAATTCTTACCAAAATCCGATTTTAATACTATGATGAATCAAAGATCATTATTATGATATACTGGTCTTTGGATAAATATGTGATCTAAAATAGAGTTATTGGATTGCTGATGGCTCATAGAAAAAATATTTTAAGGGGCTTCCTCTCACTAGTTATTCGATCTAGATCCATTTGTGATGGTGGTTCTCATTGGGTACATCTATAAAAATTTGATACTTCTCATCATCAACATATATGATCTTGACTCTAGAATACCCCATGAGTTAATTTAGAGATGGTTATAGGGAATTAATTATTTCAGCTTGATCTGGATGGATAAAATTATCCATTTTCATTGATTATATGGATATAGTAATTATCTTCTATTATGGGAACTTGTATGAATTTTTTTTATGATCAGATTGTGAGTGTGTGTGTGTTATCGGTGATAGTCTTTCATGGTGTTTAAAAAATTAGTGTGTGTTTTCTATGAGATCGATCCTTGATATGATTTTCATATGGCTGTAGAAATGGCCTCTAAGACCCTTAATTTATAATATTATTATGTGTGTGTTTTTGTGGAATTCTAAAACCATTATTTATATTAAATTCATAATACTTATCTTAATTTTAATTCTATATTTATAAAAATATGGTTTTTATAATTATATTTTCAAGGTGTGAGGTTGATCAAGCTTGAATGTTTTACCCCTTAGCAGGGGATTATTATTTTTTTGATTACAAGGTTGTGATTTCACTATTTGAGATGAATTTTGAAATTGTGGTTTTATGCTATTCCAAATACTGTGTCGGCAAGAATGATTATGGCATTATCCAGATCTAGATATTTGTTCAACATGTGTGTCTGTGGATTTCCACAAATTATTTAATTTTTTTGACATGCAGACATTGAAACATGACCATAAAATAGGGAATATATGTTTTCCTTAACGGTGGAATGTTGACACACGATAGTTAGAAGTATATGTCAGACCAACACATTGATCACATGGAATGACTTATGTCATGAAATTCCTTTCTTTTCACTTCCCTACAACTTAGTTCTCTAGAATGTAGTTCCAATGTTATATCATCATGGATATGAGGCAATGAATATTAATATGAATTTTTATTTCTAAATTTACATTATTTTTACGGAATGAACTTTTATATATCTCTTTACATATGTTATGGATATATTAGTGGCATGATTTGGTGTTTATACTATTACCATACGTAAGAATCCTGATGAGTTTGAAGATTTTATAGTTAAGGATTAACATATGGGAAATGTACTTTGGAAGGGCATATAAGAAAGTGTATTTTAGAGGGCTTGGTCGATGCTAGGATGGATTATAAACTTATAATGACTTAGATTTTATAAAATGTATAAACATGTAATTTTTACTTATATTTTCCATTAAATGGCCCTTATTTTTATCCTTATATGGTTAAAGTGGGTGTTGGGTGCGCCCAAGGACTGTTCCCACCTCAGATCCCCAAAATGGGAAGAAACAATATTGTCATATGGTTAGGAGAAGCCATACAACCCAGCCCGAACAGTTTCCCAAAACTGTGCAGTTGCAGATAGTGGGAACCTGGGGGTCCCAATTGTTTTCTAAAACCATGAAACCTTGGGTTCATGTCCATGTGCCCCATCTGATTTTTTTGCAGTGTGTTTTAAATGGTTAGATAAACCATGCAATGTACTCCTTAGAAGAAGGTACTTGTGCAGAGTTAGCACACGGTAAGCCCAACTATGTGGCTAAACCATGCGTAGTCATGTTTGAGAGTGAAATTAAAAATTTTCAATTCTTAAATGATTTAATCCCTATTAATGTTTTTTCCCATACTATCCTCTAGTTGTTTTATCCACCTCCCATTCATGAAGCTCTCATTCACACTCCTATTAGTTTTGTTACCCATCCTTTATTCGACACTGGAATCGATCACTATCAGAATCAATGAGAAGCTAGATGTAAGATCTTTGATCCACTCTAATATTTTTTATGTTCTTATTCCAATGTGTTTCACTATTTCAGTTTATTCTCATTTTTCACATTTTAAGTGTATTTTATGAGTTTGTTTATTTATTTCAATCTAGCTCGAATCAGTTGTTGACACTAGTCAAGGCAAGATCAACGAGGAAATGGTAGGTGTCTAGGCCCATTCACATTGTTTATTTTATTTACATAATTTTTTCCATTGTTCCTCATGTTATAATTTTATAGTATTTCCTATATTTGTTAAATTATATTAAAATTAATGCCTAACCATGCTTATATTGACCTGAGTGAGTGGTGAATTGGCCCTTTGGGGTGATCTCCATGTTAGTTCTATCTAGTTGGGCGTGCTTAACCTATAATTATGAATTTTCCTTTCTACTAATTTCCACTAATATCCCTAGGGTGGGGGGGGGGGGTTCATGTCATAGTTATATTTAAGTTATTAATTGGAATGAATTGGGAAATGATCCATGAGTTATTCTTCCCTTATCATGTCATTCCTCAGTTAAAGGGATGAACTTAGATGAATGTTATAAAGGGTTAGGCCTCAATCCTTACACCATATGAAATAAATGAAAATTCCCAATTGTAATTCCATAAAACATAATCCTATTATGATATGAGGGCTTGAATTAAATGAAATGGTCTCTTATTTATACTTGTTATGTTTTTATTTCTTTTTTAATTGCTTTTTTACATAGATCGAATGGTTATAGAAGGGGTACCATATGAACGAACCCTTGGATGGACTTTGTAACTTTCATGTTAGAGTTTTAAATGTATTGTAAACATGCTGGGAGACATCATCTAGGCCTGGGAATGGATAACTATGTGTTTATCTTTTATACCTCCAGACGAGTGACATTGGATCTCCAGGGGAAACCCCTTTGATGAGCTCAAAGTCACGATGATAGTAACATTACTCATGAGATACTCAATCCCCAATTTGTGATACTAGATACCAAATCAGAGGCTAGTACTTGATATTTTCACCCCATACTTGGAGTGACATGTAGGAATTCATCCTTGGGTCACCATGGATGGACTCCTTGTAATTTTTTAATAACCAATCCCCTTGAGCAATAATTGTTAAGTCTATCAAGATGAGTCACACTACATTTTCTAACCTGAAATTGAAATTAAATTAATTAAAATTTAATTAAAGAAAAGGGAAATGAATGATTTCAAATAATAATTTATCTCTTTGTTTAAAAATTTAGGGATGTGTCCTCCAAGCCCAATCATAATCTTTGGGACAGTCCACCTCCTTGATAATATACTTATTACTTTACCAATGCTAAAAATTAGGATTTAGACACACCAAATTAGGCAAAAGAAGATATATTGAATGTCTCTCCTAGTCAAACTGATTCCAATGTAGTTATGCTTTCATTAGGTTTTTTATTTATCATATCAAGGTGTATTTCTTGTTTTTATGTTGCATCGAAGGGAATATCATGGAAAATGTGAATGCTGGTCTACTGTGATTTCTATATTTTATTATAATGTTATATATACTTGTATCCCATGCCCTCTACATAATTATTTTTTAAAATATACACCATGTTGAGCATCATATTGTATCATTTTATTATTTATAATCCTCTTATTATTTATTTAACTTTAATGATTTAATTATATATTTCTTCATTATAATCTTCTAATTAATTTTTCTTTTGAGTTCTCTTATTGTATAATGTAAAATATATATTATTGTTCCCCCAATAAGATCAATGAGTACATAGTCTCCCCATAGAGACACCGTAATCCATTACTACTATTCAAAAGCCTTTGGTATTATTGGTGGTGTTCTTAAGGCATTGTGTCCACCACCTTATGTCCCAACATAGTGGAATCTAGGGAAGGATGCTACAAATTAGTATCAAAGCATTGTTTCATTTTATAATTTTTGTTTGTGTTAGAAAAGAGTATAGGATAAAATGATTTTTTTGTGAGCCAATTCCTGGGAGTAGCTACCCACATAAGGGGAAACCCAAATTTCTTGGGATGAGTAATTGTTGTTATTTCTTGTTCTTGTAAGATTTCATAGGATTTCACCATTCTGTGGATTACATGATATCTATTACTATTAATATTGGTTTTGTTTTAATGGGCTATTTATACCTTGTCCAATGAAATAGGGAATCATAGAAACATTAATCATACTAGGAATAATAGGATTTAACATTCCATGTATTGTGCCATGCCATATCTATATTCTATGTGAATTTCATGTTTATCACGTGAATGATGTTTTTCCTTGTTTAAAATTACTTGATGTTATTGATTTAAATATTTATATATATGTAAATGTTCTAACATTCCTTGGAGATTTGAGAAAACACATTTGTAATATAATGTACCTTCCTTAACCTACCAATTTTTTCTTACACAGGATAAAGAAGATAATATATGTAGCCAATGTGTCATGTTGAGCTATAGACTATCTATCACATACAGAGGAACATGTTGTGGTTATAATTAAATGGAAAACACCATAAAATTTATAAATTTAATGGAACCTTGTAAATTTTAAATGGGTAACCATTCAATTTAACCACTAAAAATGGAATTTAAATACATAGATAAATGAATATGATCCTTAAATAAATGAACCCCTTATATGAAGAAACATGAGACCATATCCATACCTGATCTTAGAAGTGGGATATGATCTATGTCTCTTATTATCTATTTTTAGATCATCTCTCAAACCAACACTTATTTCAAAGAACAGTCATATGGGTTTGTTTATTCAGTAGGATAGCGTTGTGAATGTTCTTATTTCATTACCTATCTATTTTAAACCCTTTATGATGCTTGCAGTTAGAATTTATATAGTTATTCTATAATGAATAAATCATTATATAAACTAGGATAGTGGAAATTATTATACTCATTAGGTGGTATATAACAAACCTGGATTAACATACATGGATATTACATAATTTTAGAAGAATATTTGTCCCCATTGTAGAGATACATGCCTAAGGACCATAATAGTTTAGCTTCTTTGGAAACTTGGAAAAAATGTTCTATCTTAGTTAAATATCATCAAAATATTCCTTAAATATCTACACCGTTAGTAATTATACCTAAAAACTGTATTCATAACCTAGGGAAAATAAACATAAGAAGTTGGTGAGTTCAAATTCCCAGTACGAGTAAATAATGAAAATGTGTAAGCATAACATGAAAAAAGGGAAGATAACTTGAGCATAATATTTTAAGATCATACCATGTATAGAAGAAATTTTAGTAATGATTGGTAGTTCAGAGATATGATTCATAATAAAATATTAAACATAATCCATGATAGCATAACATTGGAATACAACATGGAATTGTGGCAGACACATAAGCATATAATATTTTCAACACGTATTAGTAGAAATAAGTTCACCAATTAGATTAAGGATGGGAGATAAATCCCTTACATAAACTTATAGACATGAAACCAGGTCTACAAATAATATTGTGAACATGTAATTAGGTTCACAAATAGTAGTCAAGTAATCACTATGAAGTCTATCTTGGTAGTATGGGTTCACTCATAATACCATCTCGGTAGCCATGGTTCACTCCCATGGCCATATTATTTGCTTGAGTTCACTCTTTATACCATATTGGTATTCCTGGTTCACTACCATGGCCATATCAATAGAATTACTTCACTCCTTATACCATCTTAGTACTCATGGTTCACTCCCATGGCTATATTGGTAGTCAATATTCACTAACAAGACCATGTTAGATTATCTAATGAGATATAAATCTCTACCACATTCATCAGATGGGGATATAGGTCTCACCCATCTCATAATGAAATTAAAAATGCATGTCCCACAAGATTATAAATAATTATATCACAACTTATGAAATGAACCGGGTGTTATAAACACTTAAACATATCATAACCTATGGAAAATACAAGTTTCACAATCATTTCATTATAAACATAACATGTTAATAGAAGTGGGTTTCAAAATTATATAACTTCTGATAGAGAAACAGATTTCATAAAGACCATGAAATTAATTGTAATAATTTCATAGAAAGGATATGATTGAAACCTTTGGATCATTTTACAAAAGTGCCTCCGTAATATCTATGATTTCAATATTATATGGAAAATAATTTTAAAATATCATTCAAAAAAATTATAAGGAAACTGTCATTTATTATTTGGAATTTTTATTAATACTTAAAGCCATTTGAAAATAATTTTCTTCGAAAATACCTTTAAAACTCAAATCATTTGAAAAATTGTTTTATTAAAAACTAATAAAATATTCTTCAAAACATTTTTAAAAGAATTTTCTTCAAAAACTCTTTGAAAAATTATAAAAATTGATTTAAAATGTTTTGAAAACTAATTATTTGAGAATACTATGAAAATATATATATATGGGTTTTAAACATTCTGTAACCCATTTTCCTTGAAAAATTATAAAATAAGATTAATCCCATTTTTAAAAACAGTAATCCATTAATATATCTAAAATAATCATGAAAACATTTTGAAAACAATTTTTTTTTAAAAATTATAATGAAAACCTGAAATTTTTTAAAATGATTTAAAAATACATTTTTTTAAACCATTTTATTTGAAAATAATATAAAACAATAATGAATATATATAATATTAGGGTATAATTTTTTTTTAAAAAATATTAGTTTTTAATATTGTAATGTAATCTTCAAGATAATGACTCCAAAAAATCCATACATGTCACACTAGGTGAAAAGAACATTCCTTTTTTAATGGTAAAAATGTTAGAAATATTCCCTATTAGGAAAAAGACAAGGTTATTACATTGAAAACATAGGTAATATAAAATAATTGTAAAAATTATTTCATTTATTAAATGATAATTTAATAATATTCTAGGAATCCTTTTTTAGAAAACATGGTTTTGAAGGAACATATATTTATGACTGAAGAGAGGGTAAAGTCAGGCATTCTTATAAAAATCTTAACTATCAAATGAACCAAATAATGGAAGAAATTTTAATGATATATGAATAAATAATTAATACATATATTATAATAAATTTAATTAATGTTCTTGAGATATGGGTCATACGATTTCATCAATGAAAGAATAAACATACAAAATATTAAAAAGTAATTAGATTGTTTCAATAAACTAGTATATCTTGGAACCATTTTATAATACACTCTATGCAAAAAACATGAATTATTTTTAATATTAAATTTTCAGGAAAACTATTATATTCATTCTATAACATGTAAAATGGAATTATATGCACCTAGAAAAATAATTTAGGTGCATAAAAAACATGAGTCTCATTGAAGTAAAATTACGACAAAACAAGTTTACTGATTTTGTAACTTTTTAAACATAAACCCCATGAAGAAAATGTCAAAAAATGGAAATGTGAATGGAAAAAAAATTAATGTATGAGATATATATAATACAATCATTGTAATTAAATACAGAATGAAGGAGTGGGGATCATATCATGTATCTCACAGAAATAAAGAGCGATATGAAGTCCCCTTACCTAGTTTCTGGACTCTCGTCACACTCATTCAAACCACCTATATAATAAATTAAAATTTAGTATAAATATTTTATATAACAATATTATTATAACTAATATGATATATGGTTTTATTATGACCTTATATTACCTTCTTGTTAACCGTCATATGTTTTTGTTTCACTTCAGGTAATATTCACTTTGTTTTTCAAATGTGTCTTGATTTGTTATATTTTTTTTCCTAATTCATATGTCATGATTACAGAATGTAAAAAATTATATAAATATCTTGTATATATATTATATTTATATTATATAATATGTAGAATATATATGTATGAAATTTAATACATCATTATGGAGATAGTAGGCCATGCGTACACGTGAATGCAATTTCTATTTAATTGTAGTGTTGAGAGAAATAAATTAAAATACATATATATCTATATATATATCATTAATATATTAACATTATGATATCATATATATCATATATATTCTCTAAAACTAACTTTCATTCAATCAATGTAGTTTGTGAACGAATCATGTCACTTTGATGAGGCAGTTGTCCATCCTTCCTCAAACGAAATTATCGCATTTACATAAGATATAAATATTAAAGGTATGTTCCAAAAAAAGTTCACAAGTATAAAAGAATTATAAATATAATAAATATCATATTAAAACATGGTTTCAATCATAATTTCCACCATGATAGGTGGTAAGGGAAAAATGAACAATCATCATTCTGTGAGGCACTAGTTCCTCACACACAGAAACATTATGTTTGTTACCCATTAGATGGACATTTTTGTAAGTCTATTTGAAAAAATTAGCACAAAATTCCTATAATATTTATTATAGTTGTGTTTTTATAAAATAATAAAAAAAATATAGTGTTGGGGTGGAGAAATCATGTAAATGGAAGAAGCCTGAGAGAAGGATTTACCTCTTAATCAGGTAAATCCATTTGGTTTGTACGAAAAGGATACCTGGGATTCCCTTCTACCCAAAGGGGGATTAAAGAATTAATATAGTTATATGGTAAAATTTATTGGGAATATATTTTAAAAACATAATAGGTTTTAGTTATGAGAGGAAGTGGGAGTGTTTGTGTGATTTTATAGGGAAGGAAAATTACTTTGAATTTTTAGAAACAAGTTAGGTTTACACATGTTCTTACCTAAAAAAGTCATAAAAAACCCCACAATAAAAGATTAATGGGAGAAATATGGACATTAAATGGGTTTTGGATTGGTTTATATGTCATTTGGGAACTTTTATTTGTGGTTATGTCCATAATTAAGCTTAATTTGGCCTTGGTTGTTGTGATTAATTTTGATCAATTTTACTAATCTTTTTAACAAAATATTAAATTGGTCTTATCAGACTCGAAATGTTATACTGAATAAAATAGTATATATCAAATTTTTTATATTAAATTCACATATCTATCAAAAATAAGATTACATATAATCTTATAGATGGGATGAGATAAAAAGTTTTTAAATAAGAAATATGTTCAAAAGTTTATTAAGTTTAAATATTCAATTTTAAAGTGAAGTTGATCTTAATGACCTAAGTTGTTTTAATATATTTAATATTTAACTATTTTTACCTTATAACAAATTTATAATATCATTTAACATTAACAATTAATTAAAAAAATGCATTTTCTAACTAAAAAGCATTATTTTTTTCACTATTCATAAAAGAAATTTATGTTCCCCATAAAAATACCAAAAATCCACCCTTGGGAAATTTATATGGTATGAAGTAAACAATTAAGTTTATTTTTTCAAATTAAATTTCTATATGTTTCTAAAATTAATTTTATTATTCTTCACATAAGGACATTAAAATAAGTTCAATTTAGAAAATAGTATTTTAAACATGCAGCGACATTACAAAAAATTATATATTCAATTAAAAATATGTTTTATTTCAATAAAAACATTATAAATATTATTTGAAATTTATTTATCACTCTTAATTTTACCATGTTTAACAACTATGTTATAATTATCAAAATTAAAATATTATAACAATAAAAGGATGTTTCATAGAAACATCGGTGTGGCATGTAATGTGCGCCAAGTCAGTGTTGCAGTAACGCAAGAGAAGTCAGTATTGTATGTAGTTAAATTGAAGTTGGTAATGTTTATAGCGTAAGCCAAGTCAGTATTCTGTGTAATTAATAATTTATTTAGATTTTAATCTATATATATATATAGAACTATTTATAGTGTCATGTGAAAAGAAAAATATCGAAAAGATAAATTAATTAAAAAAATTATTTCACAAAATCTTTGGATTTTACATTCTTCCCCCCTTAATGTTATTTTCTCCCTCAAACGTTTTTTGGGTTATCATAGATTTAATACTTGAAATATTCTTTCATAGAAACACACATCATAAAAATGAATACTAAAACATACCTTAAAAAGGGAAATTTGGAACCATAAAAGTTACCCAAAGTAACATATAACTAGGCTTCCACATAGAAGAACAAAGGATAGGAGTGAACATTGGGCATGGAGGAAAATGTAAATACATATATGGATTGATTGAGGTCATCAATCATAAACAAGTGAATAATCAATGAAAGGTTGAGGGTCTCAAGGTCATAAATCATTGATAATTTATAAGGACATCTGTTCAATGAATATTATAGTTCTTATAAAATAAATTTTTTTATGATCATTATTCTAACATTGAGTAATTAATTTATTGACATTGAATATAAATCAATAATATTTCTTAATAAATTTATATAATAAAATATTAATTTGTTAGGTCTACTTTTATAAATTTCAAATTCATATATTTCATCATCTAATAGACATTAGAAATTAACTTTGATTTCCTAAAATGATTAATTACAATTTTAGCAGATCTTATGACCCATAAAAGAATGAAAAGAAAAACTATTTATCTTTAAATATTATCCAAAATCAATATGGTTAATACATTAATCTCTAAAAAAAATAAGTAACACTGTTGTTTCATTATAATGAATTATTCATTAAAAATAATTATACATTAGCCATGACATCACATAGGCATGTGGAAGGTGTGGTACCCTTGTTGTCCTTCGGTAATGGGTTCAAGACCCACAACCTTGGAAACCATGATTGGTTGTCACATGACATACATGATGTTCTATTAAACTCACTAATATAATTTCAAAAAATAAATTAGATGGAAATCCTTGAAATAAATTTAATATATAAGTTGCCTTTGTCAAAGGTTTTTAATATAAACTCATTTCATAAATACTTCCCATGAAGTTTAACTTGAACCTCTCATGAATGGTTAACCTTATAACCCTTATAAAATATGAAAATTCAAATCATTAGAAAGAGATTAAAAAATCGGCATAACATTGGTTCTCCTGTACATCACAATGTGGCTCTTTGTTGTCATCTTCCAAAGATCTGAATAAACTCATCATATATACTCTCTAAAAATGGAAATAACCTGAATTAACAAAAATCCAATTGTAAAATATTTATCTTTTCTTATTCTAATGATCACTGATAATATTATTTAAATCCAGGATGTTGTAAAATTAATCCTTTATGATATAGAACAATTTGTTAAAAATCAGTTCCATGGTAATCTGTACCATAAAATTTACTTATTCATATCCAACGTATCATTA
The DNA here is from genome assembly GCA_963277665.1 of Viscum album. Taxonomy (NCBI): domain Eukaryota; kingdom Viridiplantae; phylum Streptophyta; class Magnoliopsida; order Santalales; family Viscaceae; genus Viscum; species Viscum album. The sequence goes on from OY728125.1 coordinate 2,098,299,841, forward strand.
TCCAAATATCATTATCTCAATTCCCAGAAATAATTATGGGATTCTTTCCCTTAATCAAAATACCACATTTCCATGATATCAATTTTTTATGTCTTCATTACCATTCATTATTTCCATTTCAATACATAATGAAAACTTATACTAAAAACACATCTAAATTTCTTTATTCATATAACTTAATCTTTTAATTTAGAAACATAAATACTTTATAATCCAACATTATTCTTAAACAATTACTTCATATTCATCAATATAATCCTCAATACATCTTTCCTAGAATATGAAATATGAATCATGTATCATGTTTCCTCAACCTAAATGTAATCATGCTTCTTATGTTTAATGTAAACAAAATTATAATAACATCCCATACCATTCATATGTCGTTTGTGGTCTCAGTATCTACAGATGTATAACCAATACTCATACCAATATCCTGATTCACATTTTGATATTTCTCCTTGGGAAATATATTCACATAATTCACATTTCTTCCACATATGAAACATTAAATTTTTTACACGTTACTTGTTGTTATCTACATTGAATAAAAATAGAAATCAAGTGGTGAGAAACACATATCATATAAGAAATCCATGTAATCATGATAAATTACTTATAGGATTTCCAAATCATGGATGATACTTGTCTAGTAAATGAATACTTATTTTTATCTTAGTTTATTAATATCAATATTATATCTGAATCCTTCCTGATGATTCATGATGTGTTTCTAAATTTCCAAACAATAACACATAGGAGTTTCAAACAAGGTGTGCAACAAGGCCCATTGTCGTGAACCAGATTACTCTATGTCAAGCCTAAAACATCATGTTGAAGTAGTCACCCCTAGGTATGTTTTTTCCAAATCCATATCAATTTTTAGTATCTAGATACGGATTTATTTGTTGGAATCCATTCACCCTATCATTTACGAAAATTTCAATATGTTTTTCTAAACATTACCTATCCTTATACTTATCCTAAAAGACATCCCTAGACATATCCTTAGAAATATACATAGAGATATCAAATTTTTTTCTCATTATAGATTCTAATTATTGACTAAAACATTTCTATGATACTGACTATAGTGTCCTGTGCATAACATACATGTATATTAATTCATTTAAGATGAATATTTATTATACTGAAAAAATACATCCTTGAAGACCATAACAGTTTATTGTCTTTCAAAACAAGGAACAAAATCTTATATCGTGGTGAAATATCTTAAACATATCCCACAATGATATATAACTTTATTAAAAAAACCAAACACATTTCTTTGTAACCTGAATAGAGAAAACAATATAAACAAGTGTGCTCAAATGCACAGTATGTGTAAATAAGGAAAATGCTTATGAAAGGTAATAACCAGAGGGTGTGGAACCTGATAATAACATTTGAATATCCTAACCTATATATTAAAGATCATAATAATGATTATAATGTTATAGGAAAGTAATCATAAACAAATTAGTGAAAATGAGACATGGAAGAATAAAATAGGAATAAATGATTAAATTACGGTTAAAAATTAAGAATATAATATTTTGGACATGTATAAGTGGAAATAGGTTCACTCATTAGGTTAAGGGCACAAGATCAGGCCCTTGAATAAACATTTTTACACGCTATCAAGTTCAAGAATAACATTGTGAACATGTAAGCCGGTTTACTCATAGTTTTCAAGGTATCACTGGTAAGGCCTTTTTGGTAGTATGGTTCCACTCCCCATACCATCTTGGTATTCATGAATTACTCCCAAGGACATATTATTAGCTTGAGTTCACACCTCCTTCCATCTTGGTAGTCATGTTTCACTCCCATGGCCATCTTAGTAGCATGATGTTATTCTCACACAATATTGGTAGTCATGATTCACTCCCATGTCCATATTAGTAGTCAAGGCTCTCTCCCAATACCAATACAGTCTATCTCATGAGTTATAAATTTGTACTCAATGTATGAGAGTGAGATATAGGTCTCACCTATCTCATAAAAAAAATTATATATACATGATACACAAGATCGTAAATAAACAAATCACAATCCGTGAAATCTATTGGGTATTATAAATATGTAATCATATCATAAGCTTAGAAAAAATATATGTTTCATAATTATTTCATTAAAAACATAAGCCATGAATAAAAGCGTATTTCAAAAGTATAAAACTCTGGAGAGAAAGACAAGTTTCATGAAGACCATGACATTAAGTGAAGACTATTCATAGAAGGAATATGAATGGAACCTTTAAATCATTTTATTAAAGGGAATTTTAAACATAAATGATGTAATCATAGAAGGAAAATAATTTTGAAATATCTTGGGAAACAAGTTATAGAAAATTATCCTTTTTATTTTAAAAATTATTTTTAATACATAAAACCATTTGAGAATCATTTTCGTACAAAATACATATAAAATATGCAATCATTTGAAAACCTTTTTTCTTAAAAACATATAAAACAAGCTTCAAAAAATATTAAATATCTTTTTCCTTGAAAACAATTCGAAAACTTATAAATAATTCTTAAAAATGATTTGAAACCCATTTCATTAAAAATACTATGAAAACTTATAAATAAGGCTTTAAAACATTTTAAAAAAAATCTTTAAAAATGAATAAAATGTTCTTGATTTTTTTTTTAAAAAAATCAATTAAAACATATTAAATAATCATGAAATCAAAATAGTGGAGTAAATGGTAAGAATATAGATTTCTAACTGAAGAGAGGGTAATGTTCTGTATTCAAAAAAACAATCTATTAACGATTTAATGATCAAAATAGTGGAGTAAATGGTAAGAATATAATAATAAATAATTAATATCCTTAAGAGAAGAAAATTCATGTATTTTCTTTAGATATGGGTAATAATATTTCATCAAAGGAATTATAAACATAAACAATCTCGAAAAGTGATGAGACTGTTTCAATAATCTCTTATAACTTGGCAACTTGGGATTATACTCTCTATGTAAGAAAATGAAATTATTTTAATCTTAAAATATCATTAAAATTATGATATTAATGATATAACATGTAAAATAACAGTATATACACCTCAAAAATGAATTTAGGTGCATAATAAAACATGATTCTCAGAGAAGGAAAATTGAGACAAAACTACTTTACCGACGTGTTAAATTTTAAAACATAAACTCAATGAAACAAAGAACATAAAATTGATACGCGAATACACATAAATTTAATTATAATATACATTCAATATAATCATGCATTACACATGAACTACACAAAATGAAATTGTGGCGATTATACATGTATCTCATTGAAATAAAGAGTGAGATGAAGTCCCCTTACATTGTGTCATGACTCTCATAGTACTCATTCAAACCACATATATAATAAATATAAATTCATAATAAATATTTTAAAGAACAATATTTTTTATCTAATACCATATATGGTTTGATTAAGACCTGAAAATTTCCTCTTGTTAACCATCCAATTTTATGGTTTCACTTCAAGGAATATTCACATTGTTTTTCATTTATTTATTTATTAGTTATATTGTTGGTCCGTATATTAATATCATGATTAAAAAATCTAAACCATGATATAAATATAATTAATTTAAATTATATTTTTATTATTATAATATGTATAATATATGTGTATGAAATGGAATACACTGTTCTTGGTTATAGTAGGCTATACAGATGCATGAACGCTATTTCCAGTTAACTATCGAGTTGAGAGAATGAATGTAAAATAAATAAATAAATATATATATATATTAGTAAATTTTTGATATCATATATATCATATATATTCACTAAAAATATCATTTTTAAAGTGTATGTAGTGTGTGAACGAATCATATCGTTTTGAGGGAGCGGTAGTACACATTTCCTCAAACGAATTTTTTGTACTTACCTAAGATTGAAAGATTAAAGGTATGTTCCAAAATAATTATAGAATTATAAATACATTATAAATAATATATATATATATATATATATATATTACATCATAATGACTACCACGATAGGTGGTAATGGAATAATGGACAATCATTATTTCAGGGAGTAGTTTTTCACCGTACATTGAAATATTATTTTTCTTACTCATTAGATAGATGTGTGTGTAAGTGTAATTAGAATAATTAGAAAAAAATCCCAGAATATTCAGGATATTTGTTTTTATAAAATCATGAAAAAACTTAAATATGAAGTTGTGGAGAAGTTAAGTAAAATAAATAATCTAGAGATAAGGTGTTACATCTTAATTGGGTAAATCCTTTTGGTTTGTTCTAAAAGGATACCTTGGATAGAATTCTTCCCAAAGAGGGATTCTAGGATAAAGATAAGGATGTCGTTAAGTGTATTGGGAAGAGTGATTCTGAACATAAGAGGTTTTGATGATGTGATAATGTGGGAGTGGTGGTGGCCTTTTATAGGGAAGGAGAACGACTAACTAAGAATTTTTAGAACAAGTTAGGAGTGCACATATTGTTACCTAAAAGAAGTCACACCAAACAAAATAACAAAATATTGGATTTTTTATGGCCAAAATGTGGTTTTAAATGGGTCTTGGATCTGTGGATAGGTAATTTTTGCCCTTAATTTTATTGTTTAGAACCAAATTAAGCTTAATTTGGCCTTAATCACTATGATTAATTTTATTCAATTTTACTAAAAATTTTGGTCAAAAATTAATTTTTTACTATTGGGATCTAAATATTATACTGAATATATTTTTATATCATTTATTTTATAAATTTAATTTATGAAAGAAGAAAAATTAAGATTTCTACTAATCACGAAGACAGAACGAGATAACAGGTTTTTAAATTCGAAAGAAGTTCAAAAGATTCGTAAGATTTAATATTCATTTTTAAAGTAAAATTGATTCTAGTAACATATATTGTATTAATATATTTAATGTTTATCTAATGTCAACTCATTACAAATTTATAATATCATTTAAAATAATTAATTAATTAAACAAAAAGTAATTTTTAAACTAAAAAGATATATTTTTAACTATTCATCAAATATTATTATTTCTCATAAAATACCAAAAATTAACCCTAGGATAAATTTGATGTTATGAATTCAAGAAATATTTTTCCTTGAAATTAAATATCTATTTTTTTAAAATTTATTTATCTTGTTTTAATAAAAGGATAGTAAAAGAAGTTAATTTGAGAAAATAGTATTTTAAAACATATAAGGACATTACCAGAAATTATATATTTCATTAAAAATATATTTTATTTATATGGAAAAATTATAAACATTAATTGAAGAGTAGTTATAATTAGTCAATTTACTATGTGTAATGGACAGTTTATAATTATCACTATTATATAGTTATAAAAATAAATTAATATTTCATAGAAACCTCAGCGTGGCTTGTAATGTATGCATTGTCGATGTTGCGGTAGCACAATCCAAGTTGGTATTGTGTGTAGCACAAGATAAGATGGTAATGTGTGTAGTGCAAGAAAATTTAGAGTTTTGTGGATGTAATATTTGACTTGGTGTTTTAATATATATATATATATATATATATATATATACATATATATATATAACTATTTCTAGTGTCACATGAAATAAAAAATATGAAAATGATAATTTAAATTGAAAATAAATTTTTAAAAAATTATTTTTGACTTACATGTTGGTCCATGAGCCTCCCATGATACGTACTATAGTTCCACATGGGGAACCTCCTCCTCATATTCCACTAGGAGCCAATTCCCAGTTCAGTGAATTCTTCCACCAGTTCATGAAATCTGTTTAGGGTTTTCCATGACATGCCCCTTCTATGGAAGATCGAACAAGTGAGTTCCAATAGTAGCATCCTCCCACATTTTCAAGGGATATCATATATTAGGATATTGAATCCTGGTTATAGACTACGGTGTCAATCATTGAGCATATCAAGACACCCACATAGTAGAGGGTCAGGATCATGATCTATATGTTGCGTGATTCCACCCAGAGTTTGTGGGATGGTCTGACTGAGGGTGGTTTACATCAGGGTATGGTCTAGGATGACTTCTAGACATCCTTCTCTGACAAATTCTTCCCTAATAAATTGAAAAAATAAAGTTCGTGAATTCATTCACCTTGAGAAATGTGACATGTTAGTGATAGAATACTCATCTCACTTTATCGAATTATTTCATTTTTCACACACCTTGACCAGTGATGAGATGGATACTGCGAGGTGTTTTGAGGATAGTTTTTTATGCCATACACTAATAAGTGAATGTCTTTCAGATGACCACCATTTTATAAATAGTGATTCATTCTATCATCCCAAAGGGGAACCCGTGGGAATCGTTAATTTTGAATCAGATCAGTTCAACTTCCATGAATAATGTTGGTTTATCCAATGTAAGGAAGTGATGCATCAAGGTTACACATGGTGGAGGTATCGGCCTGGTGGCATGCACAGACAACCTTATGGATTGTCACTTGTGTGACAAGATAGGTCACGAAAATACCAAGTGTACTAGAATCCCAATTTATTATTGGGATTACAATAGGATGAGTCCCCTTAAGGGTTTATATATATCTTTTCCAAAAGTTATATGTGAGTGAGGTTCTGATCCTATACTATAGTTATGTGTAGGATTAATGAAACCTCATTTGGTAGAATTCTTGTCTTTATTAGGTTTATCGGCCTATGTAGGTGCTCATGGTTGAGGTAGTAATGCTTCGTAGTTTCTTCATAATAATAGTGTACTTACTCAAGATATTCAAGTGGCATATTAGGGCCATAGTTCATTCCATATTTATGTATATTGTCCTTCGCCACAGAAGAAGAGTCTATGGTCATATACTAAGAGTGGGACTGTTCTGATATCATCTAATCTAGTATATTACTTTTTTTATACAAGTTCATCACACGTTTTTCTATCTACTAAAACTATGGGAAGTAAGATCTTAATAATAGAGTAATCTAGTGGATTTATGACCCTTGACATGCCATTAAGATTTCAACCAGAGGGTATATTATATTGAATGTGGTGGACCATTGAGATCGGTGGGTATCATTTTCAGTGGGTTTTCTTTGTCCTCAATAAAACTAGATTCTACATCATTCTTGATATAGACTGTCTTGTTCGTTATCGAGCCCTGGATGATTGATTTTACCACTGTGTTTCATTTGGATCACCCAAATGAAACATGTATATCCATAAGGGAAAACGGGGCCTTTATGCCAGTAGAACTAGACTAAAGTGTACTGGGCTGTGTGGGATGACAAACCGGATGTATAGTATCTTTATGATAGATTACGTAATGAATATCATGGAATTACATCCTATTGTGGATTGTTTCGGGGTTGAATTCCCTCTTGATTTATGTGAAATAACTATTGGGAGAGAGGTTGATTTCACCATAGATCTTCTGTCGGCTATAGCTCATGTGTCCATTCTTCTATATAAGATGGAAACTACAGAGATCCATAAACATAAGAAGTTGCATGAAGAAATATAGTCTAAGGATATTATCTAACCCATCATAACACCATGGGGTTCACCAGTCCTTTTCACCAAGACAACAGATTAGAACATTTTATTGTTCATGGATTACCAACAATTTAACAAGCTTATAGTGAAGAAAGTGTACCCACTTCATAATATTGATGACATATTTAACCATCTCTGAGGAGAAAATATTTTCAATGAGAATGATTTGAGGTCAAGCTATCTGCAGGATCATTTGGGGCCATCAGAAAAATCATATACAATGTTCCAGAGTAAGTACAACTTGTACGAGTATATGTTATTGTCTTTTTGTTAGAAAAATGTGCCATTGGTCTTCAGGTATTGTTGAATCGAGTCATCCACCTCAATCCTTATTCTATTATGGTACTCTTTGTAGCTGAAATCTATGTGTATTTTTTCACCATACAAGACTATTCTAATAATCTAGATATCAAGACATGTACAGTAATAGATGACCAACTATATGTAATGATTAGTAAATAATACATTTGGATAAGCAAGGTTCACTAAATAGGTCATAGAATTTTTGAGGAAGGTGTATTAGTTGACACAAATAACGTTATCACCATTGATTCCTATGAGAAACCCATCAATCTATTTGATATACATAGATTATTAGGTCAGGGTCGCTATAATTGTTTATTAATCCAATACTATTCATGCCTGGAAACACCACTTTGGGGATTAATTGACAATGTTTTGAAATTCAAATGTAATGATGCTTCTGATATAGTTTTTCAAATGTTAAAGGGAAGCCTCACATCTACTATAATTCTATTTGCACTGGAACCAGTCAGAAGCTATACTGTTTACTATGATTATTCCTAAATCAAGCTAGGTGCAGTTTTTATGCAAGCTGATTGAGTCCTGGAAGATGGATCCCGCCAGCTATGGCCTCATGAGAAGAACAACCCTACACATGATATTGATCTAGTAGTGGTGGTTCACAATCTATGGTGTTGGTGGAACTACTTATTGGGTGATCTTTTTTTACATGGATCATAAAAGTATCATGAATATCTTTACCTATAGATACATTAATCTAAAACAACTCATGGGTTGAAATGTCCATAATTATTCAACATTTGTCTTACTTATATAACCAGAAAAAAATTTGTTAGCTGATTCCTTCATTTAGAAAACTCTTACGCAAGCCATAAATTAAACCAGTGGTGAGTGGAATTTGATGGATATATTCTTTGTGATATATCTATTGGTTATGTAAAAACACAAGAATATTGTTTTAGAAGCTTTAGTAGTGAAACCCTCCCTTTTGGAGTGAATCCAAATGATATAGTAATTAGTTTCTGAGGGCTTAATTTTGAGGGAGAACATCACATAAGAGAAACCACCTAATGGTTTGTGTTGTGGATGGGATTGATAACCTTATCTTCTATGTCTATGTATGAGTTCCATGTGATATGTGAGAGGATTTCATGAGGGAATCACCAGCCCTTATTTGAGAGGTTCATCCTGGGATCCTCAAGATTTATAGAGTTATGTGTCATCAGTATTGCGGACTATGTATGAAAGGAAGATATAAGGTTTTATCACTCCATATTCCACCTATGAGTAGGTAAAGGTGGATCACTAATAGTTTTATAGAATTCAACATCCACTTTTTTTATTGAGTGGAAATGGAATTATGTCACAATGGATTTTGTGATAGGCTAGTTGAGATCCCCTCAAGCCAGCAAAGAAGTGTAGGTGATTATCGATAGTTTGACCAAGGTCACACACTTTTTAAAAATCTAGGAAACATTATATATTTATGATTTAGGAAGGCCTTATATCTAGGAGGCAATGTTACTTTTTGGTACACCCCATTATATCATATCAGATAGATATTCCCTATCTACTTCCAGATTATGGAAAGGATGGCAGAAAGAACTGGGTTCACAAGTGTTCTTGGGTATAGAATATTAACCTAAGACTGATGGGAAATCAGATTGAATGATACATGTGTTGGAGGATATTTTATTATCATGTATCCTTGATTTTGAACATTCATTGGAAAATCATGTTTCCATGGTTGAGTTTTATTATAATAAAAGTTTTTAGGAAACAATTTAAATGGATCCATATGAGGCCCCTTATGTTAGACTGGGTCTTTCACCTCTGTTTTAGCTTGAGGTAGGTGGGGAAGCCTTACTGGGTCCACTTCTATTTCAGGATACTTCAGTGCATATTTATATGACATATAAGCATTGAACTACAAGTCAGTCTTGGAAGAAGTCTTCTACTAATTGTTGCTACAGATCTGTAATGTTCATGGTCTACCATCAGGACATTCTATGAGTATCGCATATATTATTTCATAGATGAATCAGAAAATTGGGAAATCAACCCCCTTAGTATGACTAGCCTTTTGAGATAGTAGGGATAGTTGTGTTGTTATCCTATCACTTGTTGTTACCTCTGAGGTGTCATTCCATGTGTGGTTTCTTCCTCGTATCTCATCTTCGATAATATCATCACGAACCATATCATTATTTTGATCATGTTTATATTGAGTTTGAGGACAATGCGTCTTTTGAGGAGAATCTGATTCTTAAAATTGATTAGAGCATGAAGTCTCTCCAAGAAAGGTTAGTTCCTCTATTCTATGTTTTATGGTAACAGATATGTGTATAGGACGAGACCTAGAAGCAGTAAGATGATGTACATGTGTAGTGGCCATAACTCTTCTCCAAAAATGTTCTAGCACCCTTATAAGGGAAAATCGAGGATGAGATGTCTTATAAAGGGGAGATTGTAATGTACTTGATTTTCAAAAAGGTACAAACCATTTATTTTTTGTTATATTTTATTTTAAACTACCATAATTTTGATTCTTAAATGATCAAGGAGTGTTGGGTGTGTCAGAGGCTTGATCAGATCCTGGAGCACCAAAATGGGAAGAAAAGACAAGGATATATGGTTAAGAGAAGTAGTGTGGCACAACACATGGTATCCCTAAACCAAGTGGTTGAAGAAAGTGGAAGACTCATGGTTGCAAGGTCTGTCTACAACTGTGAGTCTTAGGGCACAAGTCCATGTGATCCATTTAAAATTTTTAAGGAATATGTTTTCCCTAGTTTTCACATTGTTAGATAAATCGTGTGCCTAAACAAATGGTGTTCTACATAGAGGTTGATATTGGTGCACGGTTTGGCCAACCAAGTCACCAAACCATGTGTTGTGGTGTTTGAGGGTGGATATTCTATGTTAACCCTCTTAAATAATTTAAACCATATTTATTTTCATCCACTACTATTGTCTACTAGTTTCTTCCACCTCCAACACATATAGATTTTGTTTCTTCTCCTCCTAGGATTCTTGGTATGTCCTCCATCTGGAACAAGAATCAGTTTCTATAAGATGTGATGATAATCTCGATTTATATACTTTGATCCTCTCTGGTTTTTTTCATGTTCTTTTTCTTGCATGATTATCTATTTCATTTTGATCTCATTTTCCACACTTCTATAGAATTTGAATTTTTTTCTGATTTATTCAAAACTATCTCAAATCAATGGTTGTATATGGATGATGGAATATCTACGATGATATAGTTGGTGGTAGAGGCTCTTTCCTGATATTTTTTTTCATTCCATAATTTGTGCCATTATTCTAGGTGCTGGTGTTTTCCGATGATGCCTTTATTTGGTAAATTAAATTAAAATTAATTCCCTCTCATACCTATAGTGACTCTAGTGAGTAGTGTATCTACACATTCGGTTAAATATATTTTTAATGCCATCCAATTATGGTTTCTTCCCCTATAATGTGAAATTCCCCATGTTTAAATTTTTCATAACACCCCTTTTATTGTTTATTCTTATCGCAATTGTATTAAAGTGATTAATTGTTTTGAATAGAGAAATGATCCTTCGTTTATACCTCCAATGTCATACCGTTATTTAGTGAAAGGTTTGAAATTAGATGATGGGGCCAAAGGGTTTGGGAATGAGTCTTAGACCATTGTGTATAAATTGAAATAAACAATGATAATACCATGAAACATGAACCTATTATGATATAACAGTTCTAACTACTTATAATAGACTATCATTTATACTTATTATATATTTATTTCTTATTTAATAGATTTTCCATAATAAAAATGGTGATATAGAAAATTAAAACATAAACACCCTTTGAAAGGATTTTTTTACTTTCATGTTACCTTTATAATGTTTTGTAATCATTATAGGGGTTACCTAAGCTCTATATTTGGATGGTATTTACATGTGTTTATCTATTATACCATTATAAGAGTGAAAATGGTTTACTTTAGAAGACCCCTTAGATAGTATTGATGGAATGATGGTTATACTAAGCCTCAAGAGAGACTCAGTCCCCTATGTACGATACTAGATACAAACTCAGAGGCTAGTATGTGAAATATTCACACTATGCTTAGAGTGAAACATGGGAACTCATACTTTTGTTTCCTTGTAAGAAGTCATTTTCATTTGTTATGAATTGACCTACTCATCAGATATATGAAAACTATCACTTGATTTCCATGGATGTGATCAGGGTGTCTCACTATATTTTCTAAAGTGGTTTCAAATTGAATTAATAAAAAGGAAAATGAATGATTTCAAATAATAATTGATCCCTTGGTTAGAAAATGTATGGAAATTTCCTCCAAACCTATTCACAAGCTTGGGGGCATTACACTTCCTTTATAACATACTTCTTACTTCACCATTTTAAGATGTTATGGTTCAGATACACCATCTGAGGTTGAAGTAGGTATATTAGGTAGGTCTCCAAGTGGAACATGGTCCAATGTAGTTATTTGTTCATTCTTTTTGCATCTAAATTATTAAGGCATGCATCTCATTTTTATATTGAACGAAATTTAATGGTCTAGACATCATGGGTGATAGTCTACTGAGATTTTATCTCACAAAATTCACAGTTTCATTCAATAGAAATGTAGACATTATAGTTAAATGTATAGATTAATGGAGGCATCCAGCTTCCAATGTAGGAATAAATTTTTGTTCTATGATAGGGATCAAGGAAGTGGTATGATCCTTTTCTGAAGATTATAGTCATGGTAGTTTTTGGAAGTATTGTATATTACTTCACCATGTTGAATATTCCTATATTCCATGCCCCTAAATATTCATTTTTTATAAATACACTATAGTGAGAATCATATTGTATCTGTTTATTGTTCATATTTTGTCCATTTTATTCATGAATGTTTTAGTTATATATTTCCCTTCTAATTTATCCCAATTATTTTTTCTTTTTCATTCTATTATTGTATTATTTATATATTTATATATATATATATTCTCTAGTCCAATAAATGAGGGTAGAGTCTTCCCAAATACGTGTCCAAGGCCCTCACTATTAGTTAGTATCCTATGGAATTTAGGGTGGTGTGCTTGAGGTCTTTTGGGAACCTTCTAGGGGCACATCAATGTTTCATCTATGATGAGATTCTACAAAACTATTTTTCAGTGATTTTTTTTATTTTACAATATAATTATATGTATCTTTTTCCCAGAACATTTGGGTTACTTTAGTTTGACTATAAAAATTTTATTCCATTTTTTTGTCATGTATTATTGTTTAGTTTTCATTTTCTAGTTTTGAGGTTATATGGTTATGTATTTCTATGTTTTTTGATGTATATATACTTTTTACAAAGGAATAGACTCCTTATGGAATCACATATGTTTTACCTAATAGTTAGAAGCCTCTTGTATATATATATATATAAGCCATAGGTATTTTTTCACAACTGTCAGTCTATATTATTTGATTAAGGTGTCCAAATTTTTTAAAAGCGGTGTTTTCCTTTCTTTACTTCGTAAGTATGTTTTATGTGTGGTAGAATGGATTTATGATTTTGGAACTATGGTATGTGAGAAACCTAGGTTCCAAGATATATCTAATATTACACACCATTGAGTTATAAGTGATGGGTTTGTTATTAGAAAATTACATTTAATAGTTTCATGTTAATCTGTAGTGATATTATGTTGTTCCATTTTAAGGGATTTGGATAAATCCAATCATCACAAGTAGGTACATTGGTTCATGGGTCATGTATTTGATTATTTTTCATTAATAGAGGATTAATAAATTAAATACCATTAAAAAAATTTATCATATGATTTTTATATATTTGTTCATAGATTTAAATTACATAAACATTACCTTGTTATCATTTTTTATGATTGTATTATTGTTACTGACATGTAGTTTCATAATCAATTTATTTTTTACATTTTTAGTTCTATATGTCTTATTCCCTCTAGAGGTGGGAAACATCATAATATGTGTCCTCTTATAGTGGTATTTTCAATGTGACAATAAATATCACTAGTGATGTATTATTTATATCTTTTTAGGGAATTTATAATAGTTCTTTTAGAATTATAGTTCAGTATTCCTTAATATCATCATACATGGGAATCTATCGAAGGGGTCTATAAGGTTGGTCTAGATATGAAAACATTTTATCTAGATTTATTACTTATGCATCACCAAGGATTACATATTAATGGAGGTCCCTATCACATTTGGGATTAGATATAATATATGAATGGAATATATCACTTAGTAAATACTCCCAATGATTGGTGGGTGAAATTAGATTCTTTTATGATTCAAAGACCTTCTTAGAGGTGGTAGAGTTTCATAAGAAATGCTTGGAGATATTATTTTCTATCTTGGGAGAGTATCCATTATCTTTTCTTAGGAAAATTATTTATAAGTTAGTACAGTTTGACCATAGTTAGGAAATCATGGGGCATTAGTATGGAATTATGAAAGTGGAAACAAATTCTTCTTTTTTTTACAAAATTTATTTTTTTCATTCATCTATATGACATTATTAACATACTTTGGGCCAAGATAGAAAATATTTCCCATCAAATAGATCATATGTTTTAGATTATTATTCTCTACCTAATAACAAACATTTATGTTCCTTATAAGCCTCTCATGATCAAGATAGGACTGTGTAAAGATAAATTAAAATGTTTTGTTTTTTCTCTTAGTGGACTGAATATTGAAATAATGTGTAGTATTATGGGTTACATGTATGAAAATACAAAGGGAAATTTCAAGGAGATATCCTATGGAAGCTTTAGGTTGGAAGAGTAGAGTAGAGATTCTTCTTCTCCCACATATACTGATGCACTTCTTAGTATACTTGTGTGTATCGAAAGGGAATATTATCATATTCTAAACCCATCCAGGTACAACTTTTCTATGATTGGGGATGGTGTGTAATCATTAGTGAAAATTTATTAAGTCATTATGGAATAGAAAAAATTTATCAAGGCATGATATGGGTAGGTGAAATTAGTAGAAAATGAATAATCCATAGAATTATGTTACCTAAGAGAGTACTAGATCTATTAGGAAGGACCATGCTTCCAATGAATGTATATTTTATAAACTACACCATTTTAGAAATTATGTTAGAGATAGGTATTTGATTTTTTGAGTAATATTTTTCTTTATCACTATTCTTTCTTTAGATTTATTTGATAAAGGCAATCCTTATTCTTCTATATAAACTCTTGTTGTGGTGGGTTTTTAAGTATTGGTCATGTTCTTTCTAGAGATCCATTCACATTACGCACCCTTGTTAATGTATTTATACTCTCTTTAGGAATGTAAATAATGTCTCATAATGTTTCTTGGGTACAAATATTTGTGGGATTTCAATATTAAAAAAATTATTATCTTTTATGTAATGATCCGTATTGATTGGTTTGCTTGTCACCAAGCATTCCTGAATTGTTAAATGTGATGATTCACCATCATTTCTCATTTGGGAGGTAATTATTACAAAACCAAATAATGGTATTTGGAATCATGTCATCTGGGAAGAGTATATATCCAAATTGGATCCATTATATTATAGATTTATGGTATAATTTTTATTTGATATCATTGAATAATTTCATCCACTCATCCTTCTCTAGTTGATACTTACACTAATTGTTTTCTAGATAACTTCTATGGTCATCATAATGATAGGGGAATTGAGTTTGATATTGAATTCATGTAAGTTATACATACTATATTTATTCCATTATACAATATGTAAATGATCAATTTAAAATAAATAAAGGTTAAACTTGAGGTTTTAGAGGAATAATGATTTAAACTTCCAATAACATAATCTTAATGTTCTCAAAAAAATCTGAAGAGATGGTTAATGATAGCCTTCAATAATCTGTGGTCTATGTGAAGGTAAATTAGGTCATAGCGAGGAACCTGTATTGGATGTTATCGACTGATGATATGTTTGATTATTTTTGGTGATCTGAGTGTTTCACAGAGATTGTAATCCATTCAGCCTAAAATAATATTTAGGTTAGATAATAGGTCATATTTATGGAAATTGTTATGATAAGATAGAGTTTATTAGAGTAGCATGTGATTCCTTTTAAGATGATGAATAATATTTTAGTGTTCAAAGATATCAAGAACATGATCATTCACCCATAGACGAACATCATATTAATTATATTCATTGTAGATATTAAGATAAATTCATAAACCTTGAAGCCATATGAATGAATCTATGATATCATGTTGTGTATATTTTGGTTGCATCGTCATTATGAAAGGATTTTAGCAGGACTCTTTTGGATCAATGAGGTCATTTCATTGAACATTTTACTTCATTATCTACAATCTTGGTTAATATATAGTAGTTAGTGGCCGTTATATCTTTTGATTAACCTATTAATGTGATTTAGATTCATAGATTCCTTGCTTTTGTAGGATACAATAGAATATTTGTTAAATACTTCTCCTATTGGTGAACAGTTTTGACTGAACATACCATGAAATTGGAAAAGAATAGGTGGAATGGTTTATAAAAGGTGTCCTTATTATATATATAAATATAAGGGTAACATCTAATCTGATATGGATTATATTGGATTATATATTTGGTTATTTATATCACTATTATTCTTGATTTTTTTTCTTGGGAGCTATGTTGATGCTGATAAATCATGTTGTTTTTTATCGGTCTCATTGGAAACACCCCAAATAGAAGAACTACAATACTCTTGATATATAGATTACTTTCGGGGTTTAAAAATGATATTTTGGAAATAATATCATTTTAGTGAGATATTTTTCAATTATTTATAACCCATGATATCATGTTCAATTTTCCTCCATAAAAATATGATTCATTGGAAGTGGAGTTGGGTTGAGTACCAATAATAATTTGACATTGGTATGGATTATTCTCCTAAAAATGGAATAATTGTGGTATATCATCTCAATTTGACAAATAAGAACATTGAGTGTGATCATCATAAGAATATTTCAATTTCATGTTCTTGTTTTGATATTGGTTGATGAAGGAATTTTAGTATTGGGGGATGATGATTTTTCATACCATATTCTTCAATAAAACCTTTATTGATCAAGTAAAATATATCCTAAAGATTGATCTAGATGTTTAATTGTTGGGGGATGGCATGTGGTGCTTAAATTTGTTCTAATATGATCTCTAGAGGTGAAATACATTATCTAATTTCAAAAAATATCATCGGTTACAAATATAATGAGAGAATAGGCGATTATAGAATCTTGTACATCATATTGGGAAGATCACCCAAGGTCACCTTAGATGTGTCAAGATGTATGAAAAAAAACTAGTGGCTAGGTATGAAGAGGGACGTTGTTGGTTTAGTCTCTTGATGTCTTACCAATTAGGGGATTAAGGAAGATAATTATGTACTAGGTGGATTTCTTTATCCTCTTCCAGTTCTTTTATGCAATTGGAAGTATTTGAATATGTATTTTGTTATATGGTTACCCAGAATTATAACATTTTGAGATATAGTAGGGGTTGTAGATGACCCTATAAGGAATTTTTTATATTGATGTTTATTCGAAAGTCTAATTTAGTTAATGTGATAAGAATGATTTGTGAATAAGAGATAATACATCTTTATAGAGTGCTTATGAGCATAGTGTCTAATAGAGTTTCCCATTTCATAGCTTTAATTTGGAAAGGTCTGTAAAAGGTGATAGTCTATCAGTTAAAGTTGACTATAAAATATCATCGATAGATAAATGAAAACATTGAATAGATTATACATATTTTAGAGTATATTATTTGGTAATAAATTTTGGTTATTTTGGATCATGGGTTTATTAAATATTAGTATAATAGGTTTTTATAATAATATATTACATTCCATGATCTATATGTCTCAGTTTCATCCTCTCTATAGTCATCCTTATCATTCAATGAAATATTGGAATGATGTGGGTGGTTTATCTATCATTGGTCCAGGTTTGGTATATTAGATCTGAATGTATATTATGTTGATTCAATAGTGGTTGGTGACTATTCAAAGATAGAATTATTCAGATGATGAAAGGAGGTGGACCTCTATTGTTCATTGTGGTTGAATAGTTTTTCATACCGGTGTAACATTGTTTGGATCATTGATATTATTAAAAATAATGAAATATATCACATGTTTTTTTTGGATTGTTCGAGATTATCATAGGAATTTGGGTAGTGGTTTTTGAACTTCATCCTCCTCCATAATATCAAGGTATACATATCGTTTTCTATACATCTCATATTTGGATGTATGAACTGGATCACACACATGTGATCTGAAGTTAGGATTTTGAGTTTTAACATGATGTATAATTTGTTGAGTGGATGGTTTGGATTATTGAATGAAGTGAGAAACTTTTACAGAGAAATGATGTTGTAATTGTTCTTGTTTTATAGTGGTATGGAAGAATCCAATAGGAGACTTGGGAGCATGAATAAAATGTGTTGGAAAAGTGGTATGAGATGTTCAAGACATCCTGTAAGGATAATTCATGAGGATGAGAAGTCAATAAATCGGTTATATTTAATGTCTTATAATTTTAATGAATGGTTAATTCCAGTTTAGAAGTATCTATATTGAATTTTGAATGGAATTTATAATGTCACCCAATATGAAAATAACATAAATAATACAAAAATTTAATTAATTGGAAAATACATCACTCAAAAAGGTGCACATTCTGGGAATTGAAAGAATTAGTTTCATTGAGATTAAATATATAAACATCTTAATTTAAAATACCTAGGATCATTTATATATAGAAAATCTCCTCTAAAACATTTTTGGGATATCTCATATGAGATTATCATCTTCAAAACTAGGTGAATTGAAGCATAATACAGGTGTGATATCAGATGGTTTATAAAGGAAAACATACCATAATGTATTAGGTTATAGACAATGAGGAGAACATGTATAAGAGGTTAAATATCTTATTCAATGATTATTTGTAAATTTATTAGAATTATTTTTTTTATAGAATCATAAGAGGATAAATAGATCATTATTGAGGTATAAAAGTTTTGACATGACTCAAAATATATATCTGTATTCATAAAAGAAATAATCATTACATAAAAGTGTGGAATATAATTAAAAAATATTAATCATGGGAAAATGAAATTTAATGCAATTGAAATGAATATAAAATCTACTGAATAATAGGATAATAAAATTTGAAATGTGAAGACACCATAATAATAGAAAAAGTATTTTTAATAAACATTATATGCTCATTCCTACATGAGGAAACTCATTTTTCACACACCAAAAAATGAGTACAAACTAATATTTCCAATTCCTATTTGAAAACACTCATTATTCCCACACCTAAATATCTCGTTAGATATAATCATTGGACAATTAATTGGATTGTTATATAGGACCCCACTAATTAGAATCCACGTATATGTGTTCCACCTAAAATCAATTGTAATCATATCTTAAAGATCCCATGGAAAATTATTGGGTTTCATTAAATATTCAATAATTTCATAGAACATATCATCATAAATAATAGGATTTAAAAAATAAAATTTTCCCAAATGAATCAAGTCATAACATAAAAATGGTGATCAACACATCATTTCCAATGAGATAATCCTTAGAGGTGAAATTGTAATGGAAAATAATAGATTTTACGAAATAATATAAAAATTGTCATAAATGAATATTTGAAAATTATTTCAAAAAAATATATTTAAGGAGAAATGTGTGAAAATTTATAATCATATTATAAAGAGCTACAAAAAATGTATTAATTTATAAGAAACTCAAATCATGATAATAAATCTAATGCGGTAAATAATAAAATAAAAGGCCTTTATAAGGATTTTTAAGACATTTTTTAAACAAATAATTTATTAAAAATTGATGAAATTTAATTTCATAAACATTTAAAAGAAAAAAATTTATGAATATAAAATAAAATAAAATAATGGGTTTTAAAAATAAAATAGTTTTGATTGGAGAAACATTGAGATTGAATAAAAAATACATTGGTAAGAATGAGACTTATTTTATCCAACTTTATGCCTTTATTTTGAAAAAAAAATCACAAAGAAGCGGTCATTTGTGGTAAAAAGTATTTTTCATAGAGAATAATGGGAAATACCATATAAAATAGGGTAATATAATTATTAATGAAATATCAAAAAGTAACAATATTTTATGAAAGTATATGACCCAATTAACCTGAAATTGAGTTGATAAAAACCTTACATAGAATTAACAGATAGCTGATCTCACATTAACCAGGAATATAATAAACATAAATTTATTTGTCACCTATTTAATAACATTATTTTTATCCATAATATTTTATAAAAATTAATTAAAATTATTCTATGTATTATATTATATAGATATTATCTTTTTTCAATATTGCTTGTCAAAAATATGGACTGTTTTGGACTAATTTCATAAAAAATTAATCATTTTCTCAAAAATTTAATCATTAAAAGATAATAAAATGAAAAATGTTTGATTTTTTTGGATATTTTATTAACTTTAAATTTAATTATATGAGATTTTTAGTTTAGTATCTTGTAAATGAAACTGGTGAAAAGCATATCCCTCTTAATTTTTTCAAATGAATGGTTCAATGATGAAAATGATTTAATTATATATAATACTAATAATGAACCACAAAAATCATTAAATAATTATTAATATCTATTATAATGTTTCCAATTCAATAATTTATATATTTCTTCTTGATTTTTATGTTTTTGGTTACACATAACTAACATGAATATAAATCAATCTGCGATTGACTATTTCTACAAAAGGGGTTATTTTGTTGTATTATCACTATTAAAAAAATTATAATGATATTATTTAGATGTGATTATGTGATTAATCATAATTTTTAACAGTTTAAAAAATAAAATAAATTAAATGTATTTGTTACAAATAAATAAACTAATTTTCAATTTTGTAAATTTGTTTTAGGAAATTAGTTTTATAGTTATCATTTAATAAAAATATTACTTAAAGAATGACTAATTTATATATAAAAAATACAAATCATGATATAAGTAACATTCATGTTTCCAAAACCCATTTATATAACCACCCATTAATGGGAGTTATGGAAAATGAAACATATAACTCATGGAGGTGGTAGTTTCTGCACACACATTATAAAGGTTTTCATTTTTTTCATTGAATGGGATGGAAAAATATAATGGATACACAATAAAATTATACTTTTTTAAAATTATTTATACTAAAATAATTTTATATATAGAATTATATTGTTTCCATAGGTGGGTGGATGAGAATGACAAATAATGAAAGTAAAATGGTAAGTAATAATTTAATTAGATATTTGAATCTTCACTTGATGTATACATTAGAAGTGAGGAAAATGAGGAACACTATTGATACTTAGGAATAATAAAAATTTAAATGGTATCAAGAAATGGATACTTTTATGTTTCTATGAAATTCCAAAATATAGGTTTCTCTTTAAATTTTGGAAGAGAGTTCAAATTAAAGGTGAAAACATGGAAAAAATAATTGGAAAAAATTATTACTAAGGTGTACGAGTGAGACTACATGATAGTTATGTCAATTATTATGGTAAATGTTTGCGAGAAATGTATTAATTGATTAAAAACATTAAAATGGTATTGTATAATTTCTTTGTATCCAATTAACAGAGTAAAATTGGAGCCACATTATGATACCAATTACACCAAGTATTAATATTGCATAAAGTTTTACCATAATAATTTTATTAGAAAAATATTATTTGAATCTTCATAGAAAATTAAAATATGATAAATTTCAATTTATACTCTATTAAAACTACTATTTCTAAATATAATAAAATTTACTAATAAATTAAATGAAAATATGTGTTAAAAATGTTTTTGAAGAAAAATATTGTTTCAATAATTATGTGTTCTTAAGTTAATTTAACATTTCTTACTAATTAAATGACTATTAATTCATCTGTTTATACATTTTATCTAATAATAATTCTCTTAATTTAAAATAGATCAATTCAATTTAGATTTAAATAACATATATAAAAGTATCATTATTTGAAAAATCTAACAACTATATCACGGTAAGTAATATTTACCATGGAAACATAATAATATATATAAAAATTAAATTAAACAAGTTACATATTTCTGTCACAAATATTTAAAATATTAACATAAATTTTTGCAATTAAATTTCAAAATATAGATAAAAATAATATTAATTTAATCATTACAAAAATAAAATTAATCAACATAAATCTTATAATCATAAAATGACTGTTATTTTACTATACCATTTTATATTGTTGTAATAATGTGGTTACATCTAGAGATACAAACCAATTTAATGGATATAATATAATTTTAATATTTATTAATTTTTTTAGTTTACAGTGTTTTTTATTTATTATATGTGTTATGTGCAAGAAAAAATACTCACATGGTGATTTTTTAAGGGAAATTAATTTCTAAAACAGTGTATCGTTGTATGAATTATGCATAATAGGTGACCAGCTATTATAAATTAGAGTTTTAATTTTATGTGGAACCAAAGAGTAGATTTGGATAAATAATATTTCCATAAACTATCTAGTGGTAGTGGTAAATTCCCTTGGACACCCTATGGGAATCATCAAGTCAGTGTAGTGTCATCAGCTCACCAGTGGCATAAGAAGTATCTCCAAGTGTTGATAAGAGATTTCAGAAATAAAGGTGTCACTAGTGGATCCTTGAAAATAATTTAGGTGTATAACCCAATAATATCACTATAATTACCTACATTAATCCCTCCCTCACATGGATCGACCCTTATTCGGCTGAAATGAATGGAGGGCCCCCTATTCAAAAATTTATCTCCCTTGTTACCTCTCCTATATAGTTTGAATATTCTATTGGACTAATGTTTGGAATATAATTTGTTTAAGATGATATAACAAAAATATACTCTTTACCTTATGATGAATAACATATTTTTGAATTTATAGAGAAATCTATATACTTATATCTAAAATATATTAATGATTTAGACTATTGTGGTTTTAGAGACTAGAACTATCAAGTTAAATTCTCTATCTCTTAATTAGATCTAGATCCATTGGCGATGATAGTTCCCATTGATCATATCAACCATAATTAAATCGTTTAACATTTTATTCTTCTGGTATCTTGATTAGCTATTCTCACATGATACTAATTGGTATTAGTTAGATGTAATTCTATGCACAGGCCTCACGTATGTGATCATTTATGGTTTTTTCATCAATAATCTTGAAGTAGGCAGTCCATACCATTTTTTACCTTGAATAAAATTTTAAATTATGATATGCATGTGTGTAACTATTTACCATATTTGAACCTTTGTTTATGTTCTAAGAATATGGGTTTTTTTGTATCACATGATATCCTTAATTTTTATGATTCACATGTGGGTGGGTGTGTAGCATATGAGATGCATACATGGCATAATTTTCATGTGGGTGTGTATGTATTTTTGAGACTCATTGCTGATATGAAAAAAATAAACATCATTTATTATTTCTTATGTTTAGATGAATAAATGGATTATTTAAAGTTGGTTTTATGGTATCAAGTTGATCTAGCTGAACTACATGACCACTATGAAGTAGAGTGTCCCTATTCTTATTTAAAGGTCATGATTTCACCATAACAGATGACTTTTAATAATTTTAATTTCCCCAGATTTGAATATTGAGTAAACATAGGTGAATGTGTATTCCCTTCTAGATGGATATTGGGTCAACATGTTTGAGTTTCACTTACCCTAGATCTATGTATTGGGTTGACATGGGGAAAATATGACTTGACATCGAAGGTAGTCAAAGGGATTGTTCCATAAAGGTGGAACATAGATATACGATAGTTTTCTGAATTATTAAACACCGAGTGTGTATCACATGGAATAATTTAGGTCATTTAAGAGCTAATTTTGATCATCTCACCAATATGATAGATGAAGGTATATTCAAGGTTCATGGAATCTTTTATGGAACATGGGTACTCATTACATGATAATTTAATTATGCATTTACTTTATTTTCATGCCATAAAATTATTATACCATTTAAATAATCTTTAGGATTCATTAGTGGTTCCATACAATAATTACACTCACACCCTACATGGTAATCTCAGTATGTGTTCCAAATTTATAGTAAGGGATCCAACTATACTAAAGGTCTCTACATCATCAAGATGATCTAATTAAGCATGGGAGATTGGAGATATTATAAGATAGACAATAGAAAATTACTATAATATATTTTATTATTATTTTACTGAAATCATTAACTGATTGACCTAACACATTATGGGGGTATTTAGTTTCATTGTATGACTTTTTTACCATTTTTCCACATGATATTATTTTTCAGTTTCTGTTGTATAGTTCTAGGTTTATTTTTATATATTAAACCTCAATTATAATATATAAATATTATTAGAAATTCAATATTACACAATTCCTATATCCCCAGATGTACTATACCAAATACACGAACCTAATGACATAAGGACCAAAAACAATAACATAAGTACTCTCCTATATGTTTCTCAGCGACTCTCTCAAACTCTTGTCCAACACTGATGGGAACGAAGTTTTACCCCATGCATGTATGTATATTTTCTAGAACTTGTGGCCAATTACATACAATATCATTCATAAAATATGATTTACATTGTATTTGGTTTCTATTTTTTCTCTAAACATCATCTAGGACCTTAATATAAATATCACCTCATTTATTCCTTGATTTATTCTTGCACACTCTACTATCGAAGCCCATTGCTACCACCTTAGACACCATGATGTCAATAGATTATAACCTCCACAAAGTTCCAATGATTTCCCGAAAATCTCCTCTATTTTTGAATTAATCCATTTCTGAGATGGAGATGCACCAACTGCGTCCCTAGAAGACTCAACACTACCTGTTGATTCTAACTCAATATTGCTTGTACGACCAACCACACTGACTTCCCTCCTCCACCGATGAGGTCCTCTACTAAGACAACCTACATACACTATGTTACAACATCCCTAGTCCAGAAAATATCTGAGTTCACCTGAATTTAATCATCATATTTGATTTAGGATTATAGTGAACTAATAGAACCAGGCCATACAACAACTGTAATATTTATATATACAACATTTACATTTTTCATATATATCTATGTTGATTATATTTATATGTTATGGAATATTCTTATAAACATGTATTTATAATTTTTTATAGTTATTTATTTATGTAATGCTATTAAATTCCTATATCATATCAATATTTATCAATAGTTCATTAATTTAATTTATTCCATGATTTATTTTTCATCCATATTAATTTAATATATAATTAATGCATGTATGATTTCATATAAAAAGATAAAATAAACCTTGTAAATATAATATATTGAATATACAAAGTTATTCTCTTTGTGATATACAAAACATAGTTAAATCTAGTCATAAATATGTTCTATTTATTGTTTTTAAACAAGAATGCAATATTTAGTTTTTATTTTTTCATATTGGGTGTTTTGATTGTATTGGAATTATATCCTCTATTGAGTTTTAATTTGAGTACATTTGGTCTATTGGTAGAGAATATTATAGATTAGTAGTTTTTTGAAGTGTTGCGGTAAAAAACATTAACAGTATCCTTCATCTTGTTGGGATTTTTTGTTTTTATTATTTTAAACATTTACAAGAATGAGATTCATATCCTTTATATTATTTATGTGTTTGAATATGTGTAAATATAATTATATTTAATTTTTTTAATTCTCATAATGGATTATGATAATTCAACTAATTTATTAAAAGTGTACATACATTAAGGGATTAAATAAGATAAAATCATGATATTTTATAACCCATTTAAACGATATTTTTTAAAATTCATTCGATTGGAAACATAGGTATGTACATTGGTTATTAAATAATATTGGTTCAACTAATTTAGTGTTACCTTATAAAATCTTGTTCATCGAATGAAATTTATGAATTACATTGATTAGATTAATGAATGATATATAAAATAAAAGTTTCATAACACATAGATGGGAAACATAATGATAAATATATCATAGTTACAATTTTATGATAATGCACATTGCGGATTATATATATTTTTTTTCAATGAAACACTTTTCACATTCTATTAGATTCTCTTATTTTTATTAGAAAAAAAAATATTGTTTTAAAATTTCTAAGAAAATTAAAATCAGATATAAATGTGGATCTTGAACCATTAAATTATATTACCTTAATAAACCATTGAACAATTTTAGTGCGATGACATTTAGTGTTAATATATATTAATAAAATAGGATAATCATTGGATAAAATTACTATTATATTTAAAAATGTAATAATATCCATAAAAATGACATTCATATCATTATCAAATAAGGAAGAGCAGAATATTATAATATTTTTTACATTTATATAAAATTATGAATAAACTTGAGGAAATTAAGAAATTTCAATGTGTTATATATCCCTCTTGTTATGTAGTTAAATACTAATTTTTATCAATAAATAGATATGTATAAATATATATATGCCTTCAATATCTATTTGAAGGAAATTATTGATGCATCTACTCTAATGATTAAGTCTATATAGCCTAATTTGATAATGATAAATGGTATTGCTGAGAATTTTCGATGTAAAATAACACAAATAAGATCTATCTAGAAAAAATGTGGTAATAGAAATAATGTTTTTTAAAACCATTATAAAAATGATTTATGGGGTCATAATTACTGGTAGTAATTATAGATGAAAATAATATAAAGGATAGGGTCACCTTAATAGCTTGATCTTTATTTTTTAAAAAAATATTTCTAATAACTAATTGTGAATGATAACATGAATTATTTGAAAAAATATTTACCTAATCGACTCAATATATAGATTATATTTTATATTTTCAATAAAGGATCAAACACTAGAGCTATATTGACATTATAAAACCATATGGTTTTATGCTAAAAGAAAAATAATAAACGATTAATTATTCATTCTCAGTAATTGAATCCAAAATAAAGATTCAAAAATTTTGTGAAATTAATCTACAGTATAAAATTTTATTATTAAGTTGGAAATTTTATAGATTGTTTTAAAAATATAATAAACAATAATGGGGAGTCCATGCCAGGTATTACTATTACCGAATTCAATTATCTTATATTAACAACTATATGATAAAAATCATAAATAAAAAATATAATTCATAATTATAAAATATTAAAAATGATAATGAGAAGACAATTGAGTACTTGAGTATACATTCATGTGTCAAATAAATGGTTTACTACATCAGGGTTACATATCTACATGATAATATCAATGATCCACATGATCTAAATTTAGTTCTTAATTTTTTTATTTTTTTATTATATAATAATAGATATAATTTCTAACTAACGGTTTTTATTCGTCAAATATAATGATGGGTTTCATATTTATTTTTCTAAATAGTTTTATATAAATTTCAATATGGAAAAGACGGTCAATTTTTTTTTCATTACTCAAATGAGATTACAATTGTTATTTTTAAAAATAGTAGATCTTTTACCCCAACACTTTAGTGTAATGGTTTACTAATTAATATATTATTTTAATAATTTCAATCTAAAAACATTAGATACTGTATTTATATAAATTCTAATAATTGTTTTTAAAATAATCCCAATAAATTAAATAACTGTAGAATAGTTCGAGAAAGGTGTTTTCTGAAAGAAATATATTTGATATAAAATATACATTATTAATGGGTATTTAGATAATTTTTTAAATTAAAGATATTAAATGTGAAATAAAAAAATTACATGAAAATTTGAATAAAATAGTATAGTCCTGTAAATTATTAAACTAATAGATGATGTGTTGCTATAAATTATCAAGATAAAAATAGTTTCATATAAAGTGGTTTTAAAATTATTTTAATAAAAATTTACATGCATGTTTTTTGATGATGATGGTGTGGAATATAAAAAACTATTTAATTTATACAGTATAATTCATTGAAATCGTCTCATTAGAAATTTGGTGTTAAATATTTTTATATATTATATATTGAATGTTAAATATATATATTTTAAATCAAATTGTCATCCTTATTCAGATTGTATTTAATTATATATGTTTATAAAATAAATTAATTTAGTGGAAGGGTTCATAATTTGATCACATAGATATATGATCATAATTTTATAGAGATAATTGGACAATAACCAAAGCCTTAAAATGAACTATGTATATGACCTCTCTAGGTGTATTTCATATGTCTAATGATATAAAAATAACTTATGTATGGTTTTTTAATTTTTTTCAGATTATTTTTAATATGGAATGATTCATGTTATACACTATATTATCTCCACATTATCATAAATTCACATTTTAGGTATATATTTCATGAATTTTGTTGACATATAATGTATTAATGCATAACAGTAAGATATATCCCTTTTTTTGTTACCTAGGAATATTATAAGTCATAAAAAATTGAAAGGGTTGTCATGGGTTGGTTTTTGTATAGTGATTCATTATTAACGTATGAGGCATATAGTGTTTTAATTGTAATCAAAATCCCATTATACATTCCACATAGTTTATCATGTACTATTGTTTTTGTGTACTAGGGGTGCATGTTTAATGTTTAATCCAAATACTTAGGGATGATAAATAACATGATATGAGAACCAATATACAGGAATACATATCACGTGAATTCATAAAGATTCATCTAATTAGAGGCTTATTAGGACTATAATTGATCATTTCATTAGATATGGTTTAATCATGAAGTGATATTTCCTCCCAAATATGGATTTTGATATCTAGGACCATTTTAAGATTAGTTGATTATGTTTAGATCCATACCACGATAAATGAATTGTGATTTTCAAAACTATTTTTGAAACGAACATGTGTTGTTCACATTAGTATGAGTAAATGACTTGTGATGGTTTCATTGATCTTTAATGTTAATACTTAGATAGTTGAAAATGAAGATATATATTATATGATATTGAAATACTATGGTTCCCATGGTTTCATTTCCCACACCAACATGGAACCCCACCCGAGCCTACAATATAGACGATATTAACCATATAAGAATGCCACCAATAGCTTGTGGGTTAGTGACTAGAACTGAGGGTAAAAAAATATGATTGAGAGAAATTACCCTCATAATACTAGGAATAAAGGATAAAACACTTATCAAAATAACATAATATAAGAATTCCAACTCACAACACATGTATATTCCCCATATAAATAGTGTCTCTTAAAAGAAATTCAAATAAAATATCAATGTACTGAATGTAACAACAAAAATGACATCCATTAACTAATAAAACCATGATAGATAAGAAAATACCTCCATGAAACATGTAATGAATATATACATATATTTATATATATATAAGAGTTAGCTCAAAGATATAAAATGAATATACTCATATAATACTCTCTTTCTAATGTTGAATATGTTTACAAATTACATTGTGATTAAACACTATAATCAATATGCACCTATGAAAGGATAATTTTCATAAAACCTCACTGATTATCACTCCCCAAATATTGAATCCTAGTTTATTAACATAATATCATAAGAATATATTAATTTTTGGTAGGGACCCTATATCGACATCACATTAGAACATTCGTCACTCATTCACTAATATAATATTTCCTATGATACAATCCCATATATCTCCTTGAATCCATGAAATCAAATACCACATTACAAATAGAAAAAAAAATATCCATAGAAAACCACCCCATCATAAGACCATGAATTTACATAACAACCTTATAATAATTTGTAAATTTAAACATGATGGAAATCAAACTCATCTCATCCCCATTTCATGCACGATGTCAAAAATATATCATAACCTCCATAGAATCATCATTTCCACCTCACAACATATGCACTTAGAGTCCATTATATTAAAGAAATTTATGTGTATCCTTATTCCATTATATTCTACCTATGGTTTTAAGGGCTAAAATGGAAGACCGTGTAACATGCCATTTGTAAAGACCCGTAAAATTCAAGGTAATTTTTTTTCTTAATTTTCTTTGGAATTTTACAAGAACGCGGTTTCTGAAGGCACCGGATTCCGAGGCCCGAAGCGCCCGGAATCAACTTTCGAGGTTTGGCTCGGGTACGTTCAGTGAACGAACGAGCGGGAATTTCTAACTTTTGAACCGGTGCCCGGAATAAAATTCTGAGGGCACAGATGAACTCGCAGTGCCGATATTCTCTTAAGGGGACCTTTTCCGAGGTTGCGTTTATTGCGGGTTGAAAGTTAGTTTTTGGGTTTTTAGAATAAGTTAAATAAAATTTGTGGAATACAAATCTTTATACTTAACTTGTTTTTTTTTAAAAAAACCTCCCAAAGGGATTTGGGGGTGGGACCCACAACCACTTAACCTCCCTTGGGAGGATTAAGTGTGGTGGGGCCCACACGAACCCCAACTCCTCAACTTCTCTCAAAAACTCCCCTTTGACCCATTTCAATTAATGTTTGACAACTTGGCTTAATTAATTGAGGAGGGTTAATTTGAATTTCAAACCTTTGAAATTCTAAGAGTAAGGTTGTGTAATAAAATAATCTTAAGCTTATTTTATTATTTTGGGTTGGTTTCCTTTGCTCTTGAGAGGATTGGAGAGCTCTTTCTTCTTCTTCTTCAAACTTTGACGAAGAACGCGAAGAACCTTCAAGCATCGATGAAGAACGCCACGTTCTCGGGAATCGTCTTCCGCGACACCATACCCGCGACACCGACGACGTACTCCTTCCGCGTCATTTCTTCCGCGATGATTTCCCGAGACGAAATCGTCGTCAATGAACTTTGAATCCTCGCTTCACGACATCGACTTACTTCTTCCGTAACGCCGACCACCGCGACGCTCGTCTTCCGCGAGTCGTTGACAAACATCGTTCTTGAAACCGAGGTAGGGGTTTTCTGTTGATTATTTATTTACTCTCGTTCTTGGTTCTAGCATGATAATCTTGTGGATAAATTTTTAAGGGTTATCGTCTAACGAGAGGGGGGGTCAGACCGCACAAACACGGCTGAATTCCCCCTCCTTTGTTCTTGTTTATTATTTTCTTGTGGGTGAACGAGATGGCGTGGTGCCGTCGCACCACGCGAGAACCGCACGGCTATAGATGTGCGGCGCCGTCGCGCTGCGCCGCGGAAAGTTTAACATGAACGCGACGCCGTCGCGCCGCGTCGAAGGGAACCGAAGGGGCCGCGGCCGGAGCGGGGCCGCGGCGGAGGGGCGCGGTGCCATCGCACCGTGCCGGACGACGAAGGTCGCGGCCGGTTCCGGGCCGCGGCGGAACGAGAAGACCGGCGGCTAGCCGGGCCGCCGGTGTCGGATGCCGGAAGGGGGACCGGCCTTGCCGGTCCCATTGAGGAAGAACCGGCTGGCCATGTTGGGCCGGCCGAAAGGGAGAAGTGCCGGGGGAATTAATTCCCCCGGCTGGCCACAAACCGGCCCCCCATAAGGGGGGGGGGGCAGCGCCCCCCCCCAATTTTCCTTAAAGCATGCCCCCCACATGAGGGGGGGACCGGTTTCACAAAGGGGGGGCAGCGCCCCCCCCCCCCCCGTTTTTCTCAACGGCAGGCCCCCCCGAGGGGGGGGGGGGTTCTCAAAGGCGCGACTTTCAGCCGCTCCGCCAGCAGAGAAGCGGGGGCCTTGCCCCCCGCGCGTGGCACCCGAGCGGCGCCCAGGCCGCGCCGCCGCCGGCCGGGCCGGGTCGGACCCGGGTCGGGTCGACCCGGTTCGGGCCGACCTAGGGGGGGTCGGGCCGGGTCGGCCCGGACCCGGACCCCACGTTTTCAAATCGACTTCGGTCTTTTGACCATAACTTGAGCTACGGACCTCCAATTGACGAACCGTCAGCGGAGATGCAATCCTTGGATCGAGACGGTCGATTCGGTAAATCGCACTCATGGTTCCAGAATACTTGAGTTCGGCCGGGTTGGTTCATACACGAAACCAACCGGGCCCTCGGAGCGGAAACACTCATATCTTCAGCTACGGACGTCCGATTGATGTGCCGTCAGCTTTGTTGTGTTCCTCTTAGTGAGACGGATCTTTTGGCATACCCCGCCTAAGGTTTGGACGCAGATGGAGTATAGTCGGGTTGGTTTTGCCTTAAAAACCAACCGGGCCCCTGGGACGAAAAAGCCAATAACTCTCAGACCGGGCGTCCGATCGACGCGTCGTCTATTGCGTTGAGTTCCTGTTGGCGATACAGAACTTTTGGATACATCAACTCTGGACTTTGTGACAATTGATGTATCAGCCTCTCGGCTCGTGGAGCGGACCCTCCCGAACGAGCCTGCTGTGTGCGGAAACCCTAGAGCTGGCTGCGAATGTGACTGCTACTGCTACTGCTACTGCTACTGTGACTGCGACGAAGACAATACAGAGATCCTTAGTGGATTCGACGACGACGACTATAGCACTCAACGATCCTACGTGGATCAGTGCTACAGGTCCTGTGTGGGCCCGATCCTGTGTGGGTCTGATCCTGTGTGGGTCATTGCGCTCAGCGATCCTGTGTGAACCAACGCCTACAGGTCCTGTGTGGGCCCGATCCTGTGTGGGTCTTTGCGGGGGTTAGTTACCTATCGATTCTTCGTGGGTCTGACGACTTAGATGGATCAAAGATCATCTTTATCATCTTTCGAAGAAGTATACCTGTGTGAGCTGAATCCTGTTGCTTTCCTATGTGGATTGTGTTGTACTATCCTGTGTGGATTTCGTTTTGCTTTCCTGTGTGGAATACGTATACTTTCTCTGTGGACTGAGTTGTACTTGGTCTCGGAGGTTGCAGGTTGGAGCGTATTGGAATTGATGACTTAGGTATATGTATGGGCATATACCTAAGAAGTGTTGGTTGTTAATTCGTATTGTATCTATCTTTTGTGGTTTATCCTTTGTGGATTTTGGGAGACCTTCAGGGGTCTCGGGGTCCCTACTGAGTAGTTTATACTCACCCCTGCACGGGCTATGCCCGCACTACGTTGTGTTGGTTGCAGACGACGGACAGCGTTGATCGTGGTTAAGGCTTGCAGAGCAGGACGGTACC
Source organism: Viscum album (assembly GCA_963277665.1). NCBI lineage: Eukaryota > Viridiplantae > Streptophyta > Magnoliopsida > Santalales > Viscaceae > Viscum > Viscum album. Next base: position 2,098,332,842 of record OY728125.1, read on the forward strand.
TGGAGGAGGACCACTGGGCGGGACGTACTCAGAGCGGACGGTGGGACCCGTGAAGAAGAGGAGCTATCTGTACCCACCCTTCAGGTGGGATTTCCAGTGGATAGCTCGGTGTAGCGGCTTTTACTTTACAGTTGCTTTTTTTCCCTTTCGAGTTGTACTTTACTTTCAGTTTGGGTTTGTATACTGGCCCATTTACTTTTCCGCACTTTCAGTTGTACTCTGTTCTTACTTAGTGTTTACTTTTCCGCTTGCTAACTTTGTGGTGCTTGTTTACTTTACAAAGGCAATGCCTTCCCTTTTTACCGGGATTTACGCCTTGGTGCTAGTCGCCTGCCCCTGGCCTATGGAAGGCGGGCTTGGGGTAGTCACGGCATGGGCCCCGAGGACGGGTCGTGACAAATTGGTATCAGAGGAGTTCGGTTCTACCGCGAACTCTGATCTTTTCTATGTGATGCAATAATGTTTAGCGTATTGAGTGTGGTTATCAGTCCAGGGAGTCCAGTGTTGGTGCGGTGGCCGACGTATCCGTACACCAAGACCCTGATTTCTGAATTCCGACATAATGCACGAAAAAATTGATTGCGTGTGTGTTTCAAAGTTTTCTTTGTGATCACTTTATATATATCAGCTCACCAGGTATACTGTTCTGACCGTGGCGCACCTGTTTCCTTTACAGGATGGCCCCACGACGGCAGCCAGCTAGGGTTCCGAGAGTCGAGCGTGACGACAGCCCACCGAGTGACGAGGCCTCGGTGCGTGGCCCTTTGTCAGTAGTGGCACCGACAGTAGCTCTACCCGTCGAGCCACCGATGCTTCCAGCACCAGCTGCTGACGATGCACGTCGCCTTGGAGATCTTCACAAGTTCTAGCTCCAGCGACCGTCTAGGTTCCGTGGGGAGACGGATCCCCAGGTAGCAGAGGACTGGCTGGAGGCAGTGGTACAAGTTTTTAGGCTAGTGAGGACACCGGCAGACCTCATGGTGATCCTCGCTGTGAGCCTACTGCACGCAGCAGCAGGACGATGGTGGAGCTTGATGTTCCAGGTGCACGATGAGGCATCTCTACTTTGGACGGACTTTTAGAGCCTCTTCCGCTCGGAGTTCGTCCCAGCCACCCTTCGTGCGGTGCGTATCCAGGAGCTTCTTCAGCTGCGACATGGCATCATGACGGTCGCTCAGTACTCGGCGAGATTTACTGATCTCTCATGCTACTCGACCGACGTGGTACGGGACCCATTCTTCCGGGCCCGGACATTCGAGAAGGGTTTGAGACATGAGATCAGGGCATCACTGATCTCCCTCAGAATACCGACTCAGACAGGAGTACTGGAGCGGTCCCTTTTGATCGAGAGTTTCCTTGATGATTCTACACTAGTGCCGAGACCCACCACAGGGCGGCACGTGGAAGAGTCATCTGCAGCAGGAAGTCGACGGATGACTCAGGGGTCCAGGCAGACCAGACATTTAGGTAGACGACCTCAGGACACTGGCTCAGCAGTGCGGGGCACACAGCGTGGAGCCAGTCTTTCGAGAGGCAGACAGTGCTACTCGTGCGGCGGGCATGGCCACATGGCTCGTGACTGCCCGACCCGCCATGCAGAGGAGCAGCAGACGGTTGAGGAACCACCTAGGCAGAGGCAGAGGTTCGACCATGGCGGTCCACAGGGAGGAGGAGAACGAGGCAGAGGAGCTGGCCGAGCAGCAGGTGGTGGGCGACGCTTTGAGGCTCTACCACCACCACCACCAGGAGGTCCACCCTGACCTCAGGGGAGAGCACAACTTCAGGCAGCTGAAGCTTACGATCATGGAGCTCCGGAAGCGGTTTGACTAGTGCGGGACTAGCTCCAGGCATAGAGTCCTTTGCCCATAATGCCTCTAGCTTCGTAGTTTGTGTTTCCTTGTGTCCTTGTACTTTAAGTTGAAGTAATAAAAGATACTTGCCTTGGTGACTTTTGTTTTCTTGTCTTTTGTTTGTTTTTACTAAGAGGTGCCGGTTAAAAACTATTGACTTGACCCTCACTTGTGAGATTCTTACTGGAGGAAACCCAGTGACCACACACTGATGCCGACAGTGTGACTCAACCCTTGGAGGCGAGAGTAACGGTTGGATCTCTTGGTAGCAGCTTCGAGGCCTTACGACGTCATTCATTCCATGAATTAACTAATCATGATGGGATTGACTGTATTAGGCAAGGAACGTGGTTCGTCCAGGGGATGAGACCGGATTTCACTTTTCGGCAAAAGAGAAATCTTTGCAGCTTTGCCGTACGTTAAGGAGAAAGGGGAAACCCTTCGTGTGGTCAGACAGATGTCAGCAGAGCTTCCAGGAGCTGAGACAGAGATTGACCAGCGCACCTATCTTGAGGTTTCCTGAGGAGGGAGTAGGGTACGTAGCCTACTGCGATGCATCAGGGACCGGACTCGGATGTGTTCTGATGCATGAGCGGGCAGTTATCGCCTATGGATCACGTCAGTTGAGGCTGCATGAGCAGAACTACGCTACCCATGACATGGAGTTAGCAGCAGTGGTCTTCGCTCTGAAGACATGGCGACATTACCTGATGGGCGAGCGCTTTACAGTCTTTTCTGATCATCAGAGTCTCGGGTATATCTTCTCGCAGAAGGACCTGAACCTGAGACAGCGGCGATGGCTCGAGTTCCTCCAGGACTATGACTTTGAAATAGTCTATACTCCTGGAAAGGGGAACGTAGTAGCCGATCCCCTCAGCAGAAGGATGGGCATTCAACTACTTGAAGAGGCGACAGAGCAGCTAGCCTCTTTGCAGATATCCTTCGTGGATAGAGATGGAACATCCTTCCTCCAGTCTCTCACAGTCACCCCTCCACTACTGCAGCGGGTCAGAGAGGCACAGCGTGAGGACGCTGACTGTGAGACACGGCGTGCACAGATATCCTCAAGACAGGAACCTGATGGTTTCTCCCTTAGAGCAGAGCACGACATCCTTTTCGGAGGACGTACCATGGTACCAGTCGCTTTACGAGAGGAGGTGTTGAGAGAGTTTCACACTTCTACTTTGGCGGTACATCCTGGAGTGGAGAAGATGTACCAGGATCTCAGACGACAGCACTGGTGGTCGGGCATAAAGAAGGCTGTAGCAGAGTTCGTTTCTCGATGCCTCACCTGCCAGCAGGTGAAGGCAGAGCATCAGGTACCAGCAGGCTTGGTAGAGCCCTTGGAGGTTCCAGAGTGGAAGTGTGACGGCATATCTATTGACTTCGTGACTGGACTTCCACGCACCTCCAGAGGTCATGACTCCATTTGGGTGATTGTTGACCGACTCACCAAGTCGGCACACTTCTTACCCATCAGAGAGCAGGGCTCAGTGGAGAGCTTGGGAAGTATCTACGTTCAGGAGATTGTGCGGCTCCACGGTGTTCCATCATCTATCGTCTCCGATCGAGATGCACGCTTTACTTCCTGTCTTTGGAAGGGGTTACAGGAGGCGTTCGGGACGCAGCTACGTCTGAGCACAACTTTTCACCCTCAGACAGATGGTCAGACGGAGAGGACCATTCAGACTCTCGAGGACATGCTCCGCGCATGTGTCCTCGACTTTGGTCGTAGCTGGGAGGACCACCTACCCTTGGTGGAGTTTGCGTACAACAACAGCTACCACTCCACCATTGGGATGGCACCGTACGAGGCATTGTACGGCCGACCTTGTAGATCTCCTTTGTGCTGGACAGACCCTGGGGAGTCAGCACTTGTGGGACCAGAGATGGTCCAGGCCACGACAGAGAAGGTCCAGATCATCCAGGAGCGGATGAGGACAGCTCAGAGCCGGCAGAAGTCATATGCTGACAGGAGGCGGAGGCCACTAGAGTTCGAGGATGGCGACCTCGTCTTCTTGTGGGTCTCACCTCGACGTGGTATACGGAGATTTGGCCAAGGCGGCAAGTTATCTCCGCGCTTTATCGGACCCTTCCAGGTCCTCAGCAGGAATGGCGAGGTGGATTATCGCCTGGCTCTACCACCTCAGTTACACCGGGTGCACGACGTCTTCCACGTATCTCAGCTGAGGAGATACGTGCATGACCCGGCGCACATCATTGAACATGGGGAGCTTGACGTTGACGATGGGGAGACTTTTACGGAGGTCCCGGTAGAGATAGAGGATCGATAGGAGAGGGTCCTACGTGGGCGATCGATTCCTCTTGTGCGCATCAGATGGCAGCACGGGAACCTCCAGGAGAGCACATGGGAGCGGGAGGCTCAGATGCGTGCTCAGTACCCTCATTTGTTTCCCTAGTTTTTGATGTATCTTTACGGGGATGTAAATCCCTGAGGTGGGAGTAATATAAAGACCCTTAAAATTCAAGGGAAATTTTTTCTTAATTTTCTTTGGAATTTTACTAGAATGCGGTTTCTGACGGCACCTGATTCCGAGGCCCGGAGTGCCCGGAATCAACTTCCGAAGTTTGGCTCGGGTACGTTCAGTGAACGAACGGGCGGGAATTTCTAACTTTTGAACCAGTGCCCGGAATAAAATTCCGAGGGCACCGATGAACTCGCAGCGCCGATATTCTCTTAAGGGGACCTTTTCCGAGGTTGTGTTTATTGCGGGTTGAAAGTTAGTTTTTGGGTTTTTAGAATAAGTTAAATAAAACTTGTGGAATACAAATTTTTATTCTTAACTTGTTGTTTTTTTTTAAAACCTCCCAAAGGAAGTTGGGGGTGGGACCCACAACCACTTAACCTCCCTTGGGAGGATTAAGTGTGGGGGGGCCCACATGAACCCCAACTCCTCAACTTCTCTCAAAAACTCCCCTTTGACCCATTTCAATTAATGTTTGACAACTTGCATTAATTAATTGAGGAGGGTTAATTTGAATTTCAAACATTTGAAATTCTAAGAGGAAGGTTGTGTAATAAAATAAGCTTAAGCTTATTTTATTATTTTGGGTTGGTTTCCTTTGCTCTTGAGAGGATTGGAGAGCTCTTTCTTCTTCTTCTTCAAACATTGACGAAGAACGCGAAGAACCTTCGAGCATCGATGAAGAACGCCACGTTCTCGGGAATCGTCTTCCACGACGCCATACCCGCGACACTGACGACGTACTCCTTCCACGTCATTTCTCCTGCGGCGATTTCCCGCGACAAAATCATCGTCAATGAACTTTGAATCCTCGCTTCACGACATCGACGTCCTTCTTCTGTGACGCCGACCACCGCAACGCTCGTCTTCCGCGGGTCGTTGACGAACATCGTTCTTGAAACTGAGGTAGGGGTTTGTTGTTGATTATTTATTTACTCTCGTTCTTGGTTCTAGCATGATAATCTTGTGGATAAATTTTTAAGGGTTATCATCTAACGAGAGGGGGGGTCGGACCGCACAAACACGGCCGAATTCCCCCTCCTTTGTTCTTGTTTATTATTTTCTTGTGGATGAACGAGATGGCATGGTGTCGTCGCACCACGCGGGAACCGCACGGCTATAGATGCGCGGAGTCATCGCGCCGCGCCACGGAAAGTTTAACATGAACGCGATGCCGTCACGCCGCGTCGAAGGGAACCGAAGGCGCCACGGCCGGAGCGGGGCCGCGGCGGAGGGGCGCGGTGCCGTCGAACCATGACGGACGACGAAGGTCGCGGCCGGTTCCAGGCCGCGGCGGAACGAGAAGACCGGCGGCTAGCCGGGCCGCCGGTGTTGAAAGCCGGAAGGGGGACCGGCCTTTCTGGTCCCGTTGAGGAAGAACCGGCCGGCCATGTTGGGCCGGCCGGAAGGGAGAAGTGACGGGGGAATTAATTCCCCCGGCTGGCCACAAACTGGCCCCCCATAAAGGGGGGGGGGGGTTACACCAAGGGGGGGGGGCAGCGCCCCCCCATTTTCCTCAAAGCAGGCCCCCATGTGAGGGGGGGACCGGTTTGACAAAGGGGGGGCAGAGCCCCCCCCCCCCCGTTTTTCTCAACGGCAGGCCCCCACGAGGGGGGGGGGGGGTTTCTCAAAGGAGCGGCTTTCAGCCGCACCGCCAGCAGAGAAGCGGGGGCCTTGTCCCCCGTGCGTGGCACCCGAGCGGTGCCCAGGCCACGCCGCCGCCGGCCGGTCCGGGTCGGACCCGGGTCGAGTCGACCCGGTTCGGGTCGACCCGGACCCCGACCCCCCGTTTTCGAATCGACTTCAGTCTTTTGGCCATATCTTGATCTACAGACCTCCGATTGACGAACCGTCAGCGGCGATGCGATCCTTGGATCGAGAAGGTCGATTCGGCATATGGCACGCAAGGTTTCGGAATACTTGAGTTCGGCCGGGTTGGTTCGTACACGAAACCAACCGGGCCCTCGGAGCGGAAACACTCATATCTTGAGCTACGGACGTCTGATTGACATGCCGTCAGCTTTGTTGTGTTCCTATTAGTGAGAAGGATCTTTTGGCATACTCCGCCCAAGGTTTGGACGCAGGTGGAGTACAGTCGGGTTGGTTTTGCCTTAAAAACCAACCGGGCCCCTGGGACGAAAAAGCCAATAACTCTCAGACCGGGTGTTCGATCGACGCGCCGTCTGTTGCGTTGAGTTCCTTTTGGCGATACGGAACTTTTGGATACATCAAATCTGGACTTTGTGACAGTTGATGTATCAGCCTCTCGGTTCATGGAGCGGACCCTCCCGAACGAGCCTGCTGTGTGCGGGAACCCTAGAGCTGGCTGCGACTATGACTGCTACTGCTACTAATACTGCTACTGTGACTACGACGACGACAGTACAGAGATCCTTAGTGGATTCGACGACGACGACTACAACACTCAGCGATCCTACGTGGATCAGTGCTACAGGTCTTGTGTGGGCCTGATCCTGTGTGGGTCCGATCCTGTGTGGGTCATTGCGCTCAGCGGTCCTGTGTGAACCAGCGCCTAGAGGTCCTGTGTGGCCCCGATCCTGTGTGGGTCTTTGCGGGGGTCAGTTACCTATCGATCCTTCGTGGGTCCGACGACTTAGATGGATCAGAGATCATCTTTATCATCTTTCGAAGAAGTATACCTGTGTGCGCTGAATCCTGTTGCTTTCCTGTGTGGATTGTGTTGTACTATCCTCTGTGGATTTCGTTTTGCTTTCCTGTGTGGAATACGTATACTTTCCTATGTGGACTGAGTTGTACTTGGTGTCGGAGGTTGGAGCGTATTGGAATTGATGACTTAGGTATATGTATGGGCATATACCTAAGCAGTGTCGATTGTTTCTATGTGTTGTATCTATCTTTTGTGGTTTATACTTTGTGGATTTTGGGAGACCTTCAGGGGTCTCGGGGTCCCTACTGAGTAGCTTATACTCACCCCTGCACGGGCTATGCCCGCACTACGTTGTGTTGGTTGTAGACGACGGACAACGTTGATCGTGTTTGAGGCTTGTAGAGCAGGACGGTACCTGGAGGAGGACCACTGGGCGGGACGTACTCGGAGCGGACGGTGGGACCCGTAAAGAAGAGGAGCTATCTGTACCCACCCTTCAGGTGGGATTTCCAGTGGACAGCTCTGTGTAGCGGCTTTTACTTTACATTTGTTGTTTCCCTTTCGATTTGTACTTTACTTTCAGTTTGGGTTTGTATACTGGCCCATTTACTTTTCCGCACTTTCAGTTGTACTCTGTTCTTACTTAGTGTTTACTTTTCCTCTTGCTTACTCTGTGGTGCTTGTTTACTTTACAAAGGCAATGCCTTCTCTTTTTACAGGGATTTACGCCTTGGTGCTAGTCGCCAGCCCCTGGCCTATGGAAGGCGGGCTTGGGGTAGTCACGGCACGGGCCCCGAGGACGGGTCGTGACACCATTTGATACATTGAAAACCATGATATTGGTGAAAACCTTGAGAACCCATATCATCCTATTTAAACCTATGGTTTCCTAAGAATCACATATATAAATACAGATTTTTTTATTTGTGTTAAATAAATCTCCCAAAAACAAACAATTTAGAACCCTATTGTTTTACTATCATGGGAGACAAGATATATGATCACCTTATTTCAGGGAAGATACTCAATATCTCCCCCAATTATCCACTCCTTCTATACCCATATAAGATATATCCTTATGAAAATATTTCCTTACAACATGGTGAGGTTGATACATAAGAACAGGTAATCCAATATTCTCTTTATGGATTGACCTGGAAGATTTCAATTGATGATCTTGATTGATAATATATTCATTATAAGGATATTATATAAAAATCGTAAATTTTGAAAACAACCCCCTAAAGTCCTAGACCATTGATAATTAATCATAAGAGTGTGAAGTAATTTATAATCAATCAATATCGTTATTATTATTTGATAAAAAAAAATAAGTTTAAGGGTACCCGTAATCCTATAAAATAATTTCCTCTGTAATGAATTACTTCCAAGACTATAATACTATATAGTGTCCCATAGTTGATTTTTTATAAGACTGATTAATTTTCAAAAAAGAAAAACCTCTTATATTTAATAAAATAAAAAATAAAATATATCTAAATAAATTTTTTATACAAAATTACGTTTTCCATAAAGAAACAATCTCCTTAGGTACATAATTGAACTCGGTATAATCAAGGGCAGCAATCCATTTGGTTGTAATCCCATACACCATGTAATTTTCTTTTTGATATTAATGGGAAATTATTTAATTTTTGTAGGAAAGGAAATAAAAATAGTTAATCCAACAAGTCGTTATCTTAAATGAACGTTTAACAATACCTTTTTTAATAGAGTTCAAAACATTAGTGTAGTAACATTTTTTACTCCAAATTATGATATACATGTTAATTTTTAATTTCCAAAAACATAATGATTTTCTGAATTTCAGCATCAAGAGATGTGGAAATAACATAAAAAATTTGAAATCATCATATTATTTTCGACTCATTCATTTTTCAAAACTTCACTATTATAAAAAATACTTGTATTTCATTTTGACACTCCATCCATGCTTCATTTCACCTATCCTAGAAATTGGTGAATCCACGTAACTTATAATGTTTGAATTGGATTCAAATAATTACCTATAATGAAGGAACAAATAATCATTGTATATTCACTAATTGAGTTATCATAATACCCTATTGGGGAATCATTTTCCAATTTAACAGAAGAAATCAAACAGAAAAGAGTTGGTTGATTGGAGAATGAATTGGTCCCTTATCTCAATTTTTTCCTTTGGTACCAAATAATAATTCTTGACTTTAGTACATCATACCAAAAAAGAGTTATCGTCTAGTCAAAAAGAGGAAATTCAGTACACATGAGAATATAGGAATATATATTAGCTTAATAATGAAAATTAGTTTCAAAAAAATCTGCTACTCTAGACCACATTGTAGTGGCTATAAAACACCTCAAAAAAATGGTTATTCCTTCATGATGATGATTGAATAATACACATTTTGTGAAAATACTAATTCCAATACCCTATATAAAATCATTATTATAGAGTTTGAAGCCATAATAAACCATAAAAAGGAGTGTCTATAAGGGAGAATATATTCGCTACAAAAATACATAGTCCCGCCGATTGTATTACCCTATATAGTCTCATGATAGAAATACCTTGATGAAATCATTCTAATTTAAGTTTATTCCCAAATAAGAGGTCTATTTCCATTAATAAAATTACAATTCAAAACTAACTCAATGATATCAATATTAATACCATCCAATGAGATTCAAATCAAATATTTAATCAACACATGTGTATCAATAGAAGAATACGGGGAATGGAGAGAGTTGATAGAAGTCATAAACGTACTATTGTCCAACTAAAAATTGAATGATTAATTTGTTCTAGGCAAATAGCGAGAGTTTACTAAAATTATAGACAAACAAATATTGAGGGTGATCCAGAGAGAATAAATCACCTAATTATAAATTATCTTTTATCCCAAGTTAAGAATATGAATCCTTAGTAAATGTTTACATATATTAAATATACTATAAATTAATAATATGTATGATTTGAGAAAAAAATAAGGCCTTTCAAATATTATTTTGTCAACATTTAGAAAAATAAATAATCTCAAGATTATTGGAATGCGGTTTTATTTTTAAGACTATGGAAACTTATTAATGGACCATCATGACTATTAACATATATGATTATAAAAAGTAATTTCACTCCGTAAGCATTTAAAAAGTAATTTACTTTTTTGAAATGATTGTAACAAATAACCCACTAAAAAAATAACATTAATATACCTTTAAATTTTTTGTAAAGACACAAAAATTGATTAGGAAACTACATTTATTATTTTTTATAAATTATTTAGAAAATTAGATAATATAGCTATGATGAACATATATATGTAGGGAAAATATTTAAAGAAAAAGATAAATAAGGTCATGTCACAATAAAAACCATTCTTTTCTTTTCTGTTGAGTATAAAAATTGTGTATTTGGAAGCAATAAAAAAAATAATTATAAAGGAAAAATGAATAATAAAATATTTGTGGATTATAAGATATATAACATAACATTTTACATAAGGTATATGGAAACTTAAACAATATCGATAAAAAGTAAGATAATTACATAAACCTATATATTCAGTCCGGAAATTCATTGTACAATTTCTAACATCACATATATAGTAAATTTACTTTAATTTTAAATATAGTATATAACCATGTTCACAATAATATTATTCATACTATTACCATATAATTTCCACTTACCCATTTATTAATAATTATTCATAAAAATCAATATTTTGGTGTCAACTATTCTATTTTAAATAGTTGTTTTGGTTTGGTGATTCTAGAATATACACCTTGGTCGTGGTTTCATTATATATAGAATATATTTATTTTCATAAATATAATATATTTTCATTTTAATTGATTTTAAAACCATCCATTCAAGACGTTTAGGGAAAATGAGTTTTATCAATTGTTGGAGGTGTTAATCCTAACATATGAATGGGTTATGTGTTCAATTTTCAATGGATAAAAATAGTGGAAGGTAAAAATTAAATTGTATTTAAAACAAAATAATTTGGTTATAAATATAATATTCAATCATAAAATTAATTTATATAATGATCCGTGATGGGAATTTATGAATATTGAAAAAAATCACTTCATGGAGGAGGTAGTCGAAACATGCACATTTTAGACGATTTTATTTTCCATTTAATGGATGAACATTAAATAATAGATATTCCATCTATATAATAATATTTTATATTATTTATTGTAACACCCCAAGATTTTATGAGATATATTATTTCTAATTTCTTTGATGTCTTCTATTATACACTACACCAAGATTAGCTTGTACTATACGCAAAACCGTATTAGCTTTTAGTATACGCAACACTATTATTGGCCCGTGTTACCCACAATTTCAAGTTCGTTTTGGGAAAATTATTCTACGCAACATTAAGTATAGATTATGTTTAATGTCTAAATGAAATAAGTTTTGATTATGTTATATGCAACACCAAACAGAGCTTTCACTACATGAATCCCTGACTTGGCTTGCATTACACGCAATCAATACCTTCCTCGATAGCATGTGTAGTACGCAATACTGAGTTTCACTAAACGAGATATTATTATAATATTATTATTAACTAGCCATTATGAATAGTAATACCCACTTTTTGAATTTTTATAAATTTTATCTTTCAAAATGGACTTCATTTTTGGATTCGGAATATCGAAATTAGCCTAGGGTGTATTTTTTGAATTTTTCTGAAAACTTTCAATTTTTGATGAATAGTGAAAACACTGGGTTTCTATTTAAAAACTGACTTTTCATTTAAATAATTATTTATTTTATTTAAATTTATTTTAGATAAAAATTGATACATAATACCTATATAAGTTCTATGTAATTCATTGGAGTCATTTTATAATAATTTTAGATATATAAATATTATATTGAACTTTTCACCGTCTTTTACCCACCTCCTAGGAGAATTTGAAAATTTACATAAAACATAATTTAACCCCTTCTGTGAGTGAAATTTTGAAAATCGGAGAGACACGATTAATATCAAGGAGTAAAATGTGGTTAAATAAGATAAAAGTAATTTTTGGTGAATAGTATCTTTTTACTTTTATTTAGCACGGTTAAAAGTAAATAGTGTAATTAAGGATAAAAATGATATTATTATTACCCTAACACATGTCCTAATTATATTTGTTAAGTGTAATTAAACCAAAAACTACATTAGGAATAAAATATTACCCTTTAGGTCCACATGGATAAGATTAAGACATTTATTATTATTTTATTTAAAGAATAGTTAAAATAGTTAAAATCAATGTTTAATAACTAAAAAATTTTTAATATAGGGTTATAAATAAGATAAATTCGAATATAAATAATAATTAGAAAGATAAATATATTTCCTACATAATGGTATTTTATTTACAATTTTTAGACATTAAATAAGTTAATTTATTTATGACACAATGATGATGGAGTAATTGCCTTATTAATGAAATATTATCATAATTGATGTTATAAATACCCAAATAAATGCAATTTGTGACTTTTTATGAATTAAAATAATTTTATAGATTAATATGACATGTTAGTATTGATTTAATAAACTTATTTTGAACTAATAATTCTGTTATAATTTTCACAAAAATCAATTACCAAATAGTGTCAAAATTGACATAAAATTGTTTTTCAAACTAATATTATATTATTAATTGTTATTATATTCCTAAAAATCTAAGTATCGGCTAAATGACTTAGATAAGGTTATATATATTAATAAAGAACCACTTGTGGTTTTTTTGTCTTGTTATAGTAAGTTTATTAATCATATAGTGTAAGAAAACAAGAAGACATGGTAAAAGTTAAATTATTTAACTTAGAGTTAAATCTAAATTATAAGGTTATAATAGTAACCTAAACTTGCCTAAAACCTAGTTTTGAGATTATTTCGACCCATACCCACTTTAGATTCTAAATAAATCAATTTGGAGCTATTATAAACAGAATGTGACTTTATTATAAAAATAATATTTTAAGTTTTTCCTAAGTTGGCTCTCTCCTCCCTTTTAAAAGGGAACCTCCTCCCTCTTCTCTTTACACAATTTTGAGCTTTCAAGCTCGCCCAAACCTGGACCATTTCCCTTTATAAACTTTCCAATAAACATTATAGAGGTTATGGTCTTATCAAAATACCATATCTAGTGCCTTAAGTGGAATGTTAAAAGAGGTGCGTCGAAGAAGAGGTAATCTCTTCTACTGATTCTTTCAAGTTTTCTTTATTCTTCAACTTCTTATTCTTTAGTTGTTTTATTATAAAGTAATAACATTAGTATCATTAATATACTGATATGTTATTATAAATATGAAACAACCCCATTTCACCTTCTATCCATCATGCGGAAAACAAAATCAATGTGCGTGCGTACGTACGAAATATCGTCTCCACGCCATGGTGTAATCTGTTTTTCCACCACCCCCTTACTTGGATGGGTATAATGGTATAAAGAATAACTATATATAGTTATTATAAAATCATACTTATTCTTAGATATTATATCATCCAATAAAATTCAATTGAATAATTATGGGAATGATATCATCGCTCGTGCGTACGTACGGATTACCGTCTACATGACGCGATGAAATTCATTCTCCATGTTAAACACTCAAGAATGATTATAAAGTATATATAATGAATAATAATGAAATATATTAAATGATAAATCTACTAGATTTATGTATATATATATTTCATCTAATTACTTCCATTCAAGTCAATAAGGAAAGGAAAACAACGTTCATGCGTACGTACGGCCTACCATCTCCATGAATAGTGTATTTCATTTCATATATCTATCTATTATATATATATATACTGAATATATATGATATATAAATCATGATTTAAATTATTTAAGTAATGAAATGATGATATAATTAATAATAATATCAAAAACAACATGTCTAAACACATATGATAAATAAAATGATTTTACCCAAAATGCTTCTTTAACATTTAATTTACAAAAGAACGTGTAATATAAAGTCATAAGTGAACCATATATGATATCATAACAATGAATATGATTCTGTAATAAGTTAATGACATTATTTAAATCATTATACAGGAGGTTCTGACACGTACGAAGCATATTGGACCTAAGGTAAGGGATACTTTTGCAATCTCATTTTTATCTGAGATTGCTTATACGTAAGTATTTACTGGGGTTATATTTTTCATCCATGCACATAAAAAATGTTTTTCATAAAGTGTTTAATATTATTCCATGTATTTTTAAAGTCTTTTTTTACCCCTCTTTGACTTTTACTTTGTGTTATGGAAGGTATCTTTCTTTTGTTTAGAATATGTGGCACTTTTTGACTTTTCCTACAAAAGTACGAGGACAATATTTTTTAACTTAAACGGCATGAACGAATTTTTACGGTTTTATAACGCCTTATTTTCATGAAGCTTACTCTACAATATTTCATTATAATATCCAAAAAAAATAATTTTCTTTTAAAATTTCATGGCATTTTGTGAAAATAAAATGATTTTGAAGAAGAAAGGATATTTTCCTCAAGAATTCATTTCAAGTATTTTATCAATACCATTTTTCAATTTAAGATGACATTATTTCATATGCTTATGTTTCAAGTATAATGTATCTATGATTTACATGGTTTTAATTTTCTTATGATGAAATGATATCCATTTTTTATATGGATTATTTTATGATGGGATGATGTTTATGAAACCCATTTTATTTTTTGGGTTATGATGAATGTTTTATGTTTATGTTGTGGTACATGTAAGAGTGATATCATTATGAGATGGGTGGGACCTATATATTCCTCCAATGCATTGGGTAATGATTTATATATCATGAGATAGACATGGCTAGAATGGTAACTTAATCCGGTTCAGTGATACATGACAAGAACGATGTGTGAATTCGATTCAGAAAGGAACTTTGTCCACTAAGATGGTCTTGGAAGAAGTGCCTTGGCTTCTATGGAAATAATATCAAGTGCTTAATGATTTTCCAAAATGAAATGTTTTATTCCCAAGATATTTTATCATGATTAATGTTTCTTTATGATCCATGCCTTACATAGTGCCATGTTTTATGTCATTGCTCAAGATTTTGATGTTTAAACATTATGTTCATGTTTAAGTTCAAATGTATATGATTTGTTTTATTTTCTCCATGATTACCCTTATTGAGAATTTGATCTCACCCTTTATATGTTTCATTTTCCCCAATAATTAAAGAACGGTTTTAGGTAAGAAAACAAAAGGGGAAGATCTTTATTGGAGATGTTTAAGATCTTTCACCACGATTAGAAGATTATGTTCTGAGTTTCCAAAGACACTAAACTATAACGGTCCTTTGGTGTCTTTTTTTGTTACGTATTAAGTATTCTGAAAAAGAAATGTAATGTCCATGTAGGCCAAAATTTGGGTCTCTATAGTTGGTATTAGAGGAAAGGTTTAGTTAACCTTTGGAAAGTAGGATGTGAAAACATTAGTAAAATCGCTATAGATATTTCTAAGTATGTCTAGGGATGTCTCTATGGTTTGGTATAAGTATAGGTTATAGTCCTATAATTATGATAATGATTATTAATAACCTAGTATTAAACCTAAGATGTTATATATTGAAGGTACTCCCCCTTGATTATGATTTTCCCCCCCACAATATTTCTTTGGGTTTTAGAAAATGGCTTGAAACAGGAAGATTCACGATAATGGAGGATATGATGGACAACAGAATGATATTCTTCATGAGAAACCAAATGAAGTTTGATATGGAGTTCTACATATCATTATTATTCCTAATCAGCAATCTCATAATATGATCAATAATCTCAACTTTGGTAAGTTTCCTGACTCAGCTAATAAAAGAAAGAAGGATTTTCATGATGATCATAGAGGAAAGAAAGTTCAATTTCCTTCATGTAAATCATGTGGGAAGAGGCATCTGGGAGAATGTTTCAAAGGAACTGGAAGATTCTTTGGGTGTGGAAGTAAAGGACACAAAGCCATTAATTGTAAAGGAAAAGGTTCAGTTAACACCATGGACAAGGATAATGGTATTGCTAAGACATCAACAATGGTTAAATGTTTTAAATGTGGAATGTAGGGCATTATCCAAACCAATACCCAAAGGGAAAGTCTCATGAAGAGAATCATCATGGTCGTATGGGTGGTATTTATATTGATGATGATGAAGATACTACAAATGATATGTGAGATGACAGAATTGTAGAAGCTCGGTCAATGGTTTAAGAAGGTAGTGGAATGATTTCATGTTTATCCAGAGTAATGTTGTATAAGTAATCTCATGGTACTATAGAATAAAGAGACATCTAAGGATTATTACACTCTTGTTTTTCCTTATGTTTTTGAAAGTATATGTTGAATGGAACCTGTAACCATGAAAGGTTATTCATATATTTTTGGAAAGCACCTAATATGAGCATAAAGAAGGGATAAGGAGATAATGAAATGTTTGATAGTCTTAATGAGCTCGCGACTGATATAAGGAAAAACTGATATCATGGTTTGAGTATATAGAATTTTTGGGATTTTGGTATGTAGAATGTGTTAGATTTTGACAGCATTCATGTTTTAACTAAGTTTCAATGGGTATTCATTTTTTAGGAGAATACATGATTAATGTATTCACATGTTTGGAATGTTACCAACAACAAGATATATCTTATGATATATGGGGGACAAATGAAGTAATTCACATGCTCGGTAGATGAAATTTCTAGTAATTGTTTTCATTATACTATGAGCATGGATAGAAGTATTTTGGATTGGAATGAATTATGTTAGACATAAGAGATTATTGTTTATGGCTATAAATTCTTTTGATATTATTGCAGGAATGTTATAATAATGTAGTTTTAAAAAAAGGGACAAACCATAGGACGGGTGACAGCCCGTCACATTGGACAAGGTTGCGGGAATCCAACCCACAACTATAGTGAGACATGCCTTTATCACATACCATTGGCCTACAAGATGTCCCTGGTTAGTATAAATTAGTTTCCATTTATTATATGGTATGATATACGAAGTATAAGTCCATTTTAGGAACCATATACAATTAATATCACCATATATGGATTTATGTATATTTAATAAATTTATCTACCCTTTTGTTTGGGATAGATAAAATGACCCATCGTTCTATCACATGATCTGCTAACACTTTACGAATGAAAAATTCAACTTCCTTTCATTAAGAGATGAAGTGAAAATTGTTCAAGGAACGAACAACAATGAGATTATACCAAAATCAATTAAGTATTTCATTTAATTCAACAATTATTCAGCTTTAGGGAAATGATCTTGAAAAAAAAAAATGTTGTCCTAGTTTTCTTATATCTGATGAATCAGATGGTACCTTAAATCATCACAAATTAATGGCTTTGTGATTTTTGGCTTTTTCAAAGCCATGTCTTCTACCACGCTCCATCAGAACATGATGGTTAGATTTTTCTTCCTTATCTATATTTCCACCTATGTTCTTCTATGTGGAAACCCAGTGACGAGTTAATCTGGGAAACCGTTACATTTATTACTTTACTTTTTAAAATTAAGTTGCAGTATTCCTTTTATGATGTGGGTTTCTATGAATGAAACTTTCAAGTAGTAAAAGATTTATAACCTTGATGAATTTCGAGGGCAAAATTCATTTTAAGGGGGGTAGAATGTAACACAACGAGATTTTATGAGAAATTTTATTTTTAATTTATTTTATGTATTCTATTATACACTACACCAAGATTCTCTTGTACTATATGTAACACCATATTAGCTTTCAGTATACACAACACTACTCTTGGCTCGTGTTACACATAATTTCAAGTTCATTTTGTGAAAATTATTCTACGCAACATTAAGTATGGATTTTGTTTAATGTATAGATGAAATAAGTTTTGATTATGTTATACACAACACCAAACAGAGCTTTCACTACATGAAACCCTGACTTGGCTTGCATTACACGCAATCAAGACCTTCCTCGATAGCGTGTGTATTACGCAATACTGCATTTCACTAAATGAGATATTATTATAATATTATTATGAACTGGACATTATGAATAGTAATACCCACTTTTTGATATTTTATAAATTTTATCTTTCAAAATGGACTTCATTTTTGGATTTTGAATATCAAAATTATCTTAGGGTGAATTTTTGGAATTTTTATGAAAACTTTCAATTTTTGATAAATACTGAAAACACTGGGTTACTATTTTAAAACTGACTTTTTATTTAAAAAAACATTTATTTTATTTAAATTTATTTTAGGTAAAAATTGATACATAATACCTATATAAGTTCTTATGTAATTCATTGGAGTCATTTTATAATAATTTTAAATATTTAATTTTTTTTTGAAGTTTTCACCCTCTTTTACCCACCTCCTAGGAGAATATGAAAATTTACATAATACATAATTTTACTGCATCTGTGAGTGAAATTTTGAAAATCTGAGAGACACGATTAATAGCAAGGAGTAAAATGTGGTTCAATAAGATAAAAACAATTTTGGTGAATAGTATCTTTTTACTTTTATTTACCACGGTTAAAAATAAATAGGGTAATTAAGGGTAAAACTGATATTATTATTACCCTAACACATGTCCTAATTCTATTGGATAAGTGTAATTCGACAAAAAAAAACCTTCGGAATAAAATATTACCCTTTAGGTCCACTTGGATTATATTAGGACATTTACTATTATTTTATTTAAAGAATAGTTAAAATAGTAAAAATCAATGTTTAATAACTAAATCATTTTTAATATAAGGTTACACATAATATAAATTCGACTATAAATATTAATTAGAAATATAAAACGACTTCATACGTAATGGTATTTTATTTATAAATTTTAGACATTAAATAAATTTATTTATTTATGACACAATGATGATGCAGTAATTACCTTATTAATGAAATATTAACATAATTGATGTTATAAATACCTAAATAAATTTATTTTAGAGTTTTTATGAATTACACTAATTTTATAGGTTAATATAACCTGTTAGTATTGATTTAATCATCTGTTTTTGAACTAATCATACTGTTATGAGTTTTACAAAAATCAATTACCAAATAGTGTCAAAATTGACATAAAATAGTTTTTAAAACAAATATTATATTATTAATTGTAATTATATTCCTAAAAATATAAGGTTCGTCCAAATGACTTAGATAAGGTTATATATATTAATAAGGAACCACTTGGGGTTAGTTTGTCTTGTTATAGTAAGTTTAGTAACCATATTGTGTAAGAAAACAAAAAGACACAGTAAAAGTTAAATTATTTAACTTAGAGTTAAATCTAAATGATAAGGTTAAAATAGTATCCTATACTTTTCTAAAACCTATTGGCTGAGAGACTTTAGACTCATACCCACTTTAGCTTCTAAAAAAAATCAATTTTGAGCTATTATAAACCGAATGTGACTTTATTATAAAATAATATTTTAAATTTTTCATAAGGTGCCCCTCTCCTCCCTTATAAAAGGGCACATCATCCCTCTTATCATTACCAAACATTGAGCTTTCATCCTCGGAAAACCCCTAACCATTTCCCTTCTAAACTTCCCTAGAAACATTATAGAGGTTATGGTCTCCCCAAAAGACCAACTCTAGTGCCTTAAGAGGAAGCATAAAAGAGGTGCGTCGAAGAAGAGGTAATCTCTTCTACTGATTCTTTCAAGTTTTCTTTTTTCTTAAACTTCTTCTTCTTTAGTTGATTCATTATAAAGTAATAACATCAGTATAATTAATATACTGATATGTTATTATAAATATTAAACAATCCCATTTCACCTTCTATACATCCAATGGAAAACACAATCACCGCACGTGCGTACGTACGGAATATCATCTCCAGGCCGTGATGTAATCTGTTTTTACACCACCACTTTACTTGGATGGGTATAATGGTATAAAGAATAAAAATATATAGTTATTATAACATCATACTGATTCTGAAATATTATATCATCCACTCCAATTCAATTCAATAATTATGGGAATGATATCATCGCTTGTGCGTACGTACAGATTACCGTCTCCACGACGCGATGAGATTCATTCTCCATGTTAACCACTCAAGAATGATTATAAAGTATATATAATGAATAATAAAGAAATATATGAAATTATAAAGCTACTGTATTTATGTACATATATATATATGTCATCTACTTACTTCCTTTCAAGTCAATAAGGAAAGGAAAACAGCGTTCATGCGTACATACGACCTACCGTCTCCCTGAACGGTGTATTTAATTTCATTTATTAATCTATTATATATATATACTGAATATATATGATATAAAAATATTTATTTACATTCCAGAAGTAATTAAATCATGATTTAAGTAATAATAATATCAAGAAGAAAAATTCCAAACACGTAAGATAAATAAAATGATTTTACCCAAAACGCTCCTTTAACATGGAATTTACAAAAGAACGGGTAATATAAAGTCATAAGTGAACCATATATAATATCATAATAATTAATATGATTCTGTAAAAAGTCAATAACATTATTTAAATCATTATAAAGGTGTTTTGGACACGTACGAAGCATATCAGACCTAAGGTAAGGGATAATTTTGCAATCTCATTTTCATCCGAGATTGCTTATACGTAAGTATTTACTGGGGTTATATTTTTCATCCATGTCCATAAAATTGTTTTTTCATAAAGTGTTTAACATTATTCCATGTATTTTTTAATTCTTGTTTACCCCGCTTTTACTTTTACTTTGTGTTATGGAAATTATCTTTCTTTTGTTTACCATACGTGGTACTTTTTGACATTTCCGACAAAAGTACGAGGAGAATATTTTCTTAAACGTAAACGGAATGAACGTATTTTTACGGTTTTATAATGCCTTTTTTTCATGAAGCTTACTCTACAATATTTCATGATAATTTTCCACAAAATACTGTTCTTTTAAAATTTCATGACATTTTTTGAAAAGAAAATGATTTTGAAGAAGAAAAGATATTTTCCTCAAAAATTCATTTCAAGTTTTTTATCAAAACCATTATTCCATCTAAGATGAAGTTTTTTCATATGAGTATGTTTCAAGTATAATGTCTTTATGATTTACATGGTTTCAATTTTCTTATGATGAAATTATATCCATTTGTTTTATATGAATTATGTTATGATGGGATGATGTTTATGAAACCCATTTTATTTTTGGGGTGATGATGAATGATTTATGTTTATGTTGCGTAACATGTAAGAATGATTTCATTATGAGATGGGTGGGACCTATATCTCTCTCCAATTCATTGGGTAAAGATTTATATCTCATGAGATAGACATTTCTAGAATGGTAAGTTAATCTGGTTCAGTGATACAGGAATAGAATGCGGAGTGAACTCAATTCAGAAAGGGACTTTGCCCACAAAGATGGTCTTGGGAGAAATGCCTTGGTTACTATAGAAATCATATCAAGTGCTTAATTATTTTCCACAATTACATATTTTGTTCCCATAATATTTTATCATGATTAATGTTTCTTTATGATCCATTCCTTACATAGTGCCCTGTTTCATGTCATTGCTCAAGATTTTGATGTTTAAACATTATGTCCATGTTGAAGTTCAAATGTATATGATTTGTTTTATTTTCTCCATGCTTACCCTTACTGATCATTTTAGCTCACCATTTATATTTTTTATTTTCCCCAGGATTTAGAGAATGGTTTTAGGAAAGAAAAAAAAGGGGAAGAACTTTATGGGAGATGTTGAAAATCATTCACCATGATTAGAAGATTATGTTCCGAGTTTACAAAGACACTAAACTATTACGGTCCTTTGGTGTCTGTTTTTTTTAATGTATTTAGTATTCCAAAAAAGAAATGTAATGTACATGTAGGCCAAGATTTGGGTCTCTAAATTTATGATTAAAATTTTAACATATTAGGATTGATATAAAATATTTATATGTGGTAGAAAATAAATAAAAATGATATAAATTTGTTAGTATAATTTTCTCTTCTTTGAGTATCTTCCAAGTTTAAAACATTAATCCTTCATGGGATACTTTTTTGTGGGAATATAACATCTTAGACTTGAGTAGCATAGTAGGTATTTTATTTGGATAGATCATGGTTTTGCTATGGCTCTCAAACTATATGGAGAACTTAAGAGATGAAGCTATATTTTATAAGTGATGGCAATAACGCCCTTGTAAATACCATTAGCACTAAAATAATATAATGTAATATTCATGGGAAGGTGGCACAAAAAAGTATAATTTCAATTATATAGTTATTAGATGTTAAAATCTACTCATCAAATAAAATAATATTAAGTATTCTACAATATTAGAATCCTTATACATTATTTTAACCCCACTTAACTCTTTATAACCTTTATATGGATGACATAACTTTTACTTAAAATTGTTTTCACACTAAAAAAATAAAAACTGAACACATAACCAAATATAGAAATCGTAATTCCAATTATTGAATATATTTTTAATGAATCAATATCTAATGGTGGGACTAAATATTTATATTATTGTTAAAAAACATGTATAAAAACATTTATGGAAAGATTTTATTGTTAAGAATAAAATTGAATTTATTCCCATAATATTCCTTGTAACAACAATTAGATAAATGTTTATTTTCTTATTGAATTTATTATAAATAATTTTATTTAAATTCATTGATCAATAATTTTTAGGTTTATCTATTAGGATAAAATTCATTATACACATAAAAATTCATTTTTAGTAAAATATATATTATCACTATTAAATGATTTCTTCTTAATTTATTACCAATTTTAAAAAATATTAATGATAATTTTTAATATGCATATATAAAAAATAAATTTCTAAATATTTAATAAAATTAATAAGAGGAATTAAAATTTAAAAATAATATTTTTTTTAAAAAATATTTTTCTTTAACTATGAATTATTAAAATTTTATTATTGATTAATACAATAACATATAATGAGAATCATTTATTTATATTATAAATTATTACATAAATTTTATTAAAAATTGTATCTTTTTTAAAAAACATATTAAATTGTATAAAAATGAAACATTCAAAAAAAATATTTCAAAATATTTTCTTACGATTTATTTATATTTATTTAATTGAATGTTACCCTTTTTGAAAAATATATTTATTTTATAAATTCTATTTAATTACATTACAATCTCATTCATTATATATTTTAATAAACCAAAATTAACACAAGATCGGCGTTGTGTGAATCACATTCTATCAACACATTAAATTCATTAATAAGATATGTATTCTTAAATCTAAGGTTGTTACCTTATATATCCCTTAAAAGAGTCACACCATTGAAATTATTGTATTCTAAAGAATATATATTAGGATACATTTTCCACATTAAAAACTCCAGATTCAATGTAGCTTCTTAATTTTAAAGATTCACAATATAATTTTACCAATGGTGTGGTCTTCCTCCACTCCACTGTAACTATTTGATTTAAAATATCTTAATTTTGTTCCTCATTTGAATGTTTATGGTCTAGATGTATAGAATAATATTTTTGTGCATGTGAATGATTATGTATGTTCTAAAAAATTGATACAATGAGCACATGTTAAAAGTGTATAAGGTTAGGTTGAAGCATCCTATGATAAGATATCATTATGATATGATCAATAATCTCAAAGTGATTGATATTCATGGAGAACAACTTCCACTCAATTGAATGTATCAACAAATTATTCAATATATTTAATCATAATAATACATTCTCTCCATATTTGATCGATAGATCTCTCTATCAATCATGTAAATAACTATTCTATCATCTCATAGTTTAGTTTATGTGTTACTGAAATCCACAAGCCTTATAATCCATTTATGTAGCTTATTCATGTCCCAATATATTTCTCTCTCCATATTTATCCCTACTTGTAGAAAATATTTAATTAATTCCATAAAGGGGATCATAAGGATTCATTTCAATTATTGAGAGAATTTTTTTGTAATAAGAAAATTATTCCTTATAAGGTTGTTGAACACAACATCGTATTATTTCAAAATAGAAATCACGTAGGAAATCCTCATGTTCATGGATAGTTCATTAATATTACCCATTGGTCTGGGGGTAATTGGTCATACTAAAATTTAACTATGTATTCAATTAATATTGAGTAATTTTTTAAAACTTTTATGTAATCCCTGATTCTTATTCTGATACAATTGAGAGTAGTACTTTATGTTCCCTTACTAAACCCATAAAATATATTCTAGAAATTTAGTTGTGTGAGAAATCCCGTATAATATTAATGAAACATGCTAAAATCATAAGGTGATTGACTAAATCCCAAATGGTATTATGTCTATTTGATGTCTTGATGACTCCTGTGATGTAATATTTAATGATTGGTTTTCCATTTGTATTAAGGTATGTGAAATGATTGCATCCAACACTTAGACTATAATGTTATGCCTTAACTTACTGGAAAACTATGAATCTCGATACATACACCACCATATCCCTTTTCATATTTTCCCACCACACATTATCTTTGATATCTTTATAAATCATTATGATTCTTGGATATAATGATAATGATGAGTTATTTTCATAATCCAATATATACTTATTCAATTCAATTAATTTGGTGAAATATTTTTTTTCTTGAAATGTGTCATCCCATCATGGAAATATTTGATCT
Source organism: Viscum album (assembly GCA_963277665.1). Lineage (NCBI taxonomy): Eukaryota > Viridiplantae > Streptophyta > Magnoliopsida > Santalales > Viscaceae > Viscum > Viscum album. The sequence goes on from OY728125.1 coordinate 2,098,357,538, forward strand.
ATGAAAAATTATTTACCATTTATAATACTCAAAACCATCCATATTCATATCTTTAGTATTCACATTGATAGATAGATAAAAATATATCAATAAATGTTAGGATTTTACCAATTCTAATATTATTTCAAACACCATCTTCTATAAATGCATATTTATTAGTTATCATTCAATCAAAATCATGGAAGATATTGAGAGGTCATTCCGACTTATATAATTATCCAAATTATTCAAAATTATATGGTGGTAATGTTTTTTGTAGTCACAATCATTAATAATATACAAAAACCCCATATTTTATAATTCTTTAATATTTTTGTTTGAATTTATAAAAAAAAATTTATGATCTTTATAAATATCACACCATTCACCATAAAAAATAATATGTCCTTGTTTTCAATGAAAAATTAACCTCTTCCAACAATTAATAATGATTTATGTAATTTTTCTCTTGAACCATTAGTTAGTGAGGGGAATACACAATACTCATGTCACTATTGTTGAGAACAGAACCTAGTGCCTTCTTCAATTTATCACTATTTTTCATAAATGATTCTCAACCACAAGGTAGTGTCAGAATATGGGTGATAACTAAAATTCCATAAAATATATTAAATTTTCTTCATATTCATCTATCCAAAGCAATGTGTCTCCATTACGAATTAAATTTGTTAGTGTATTTGATAGTTGTGAGACACTTCACATTAATTGTCACCAATATCCATCCAATAAAAAAACAATAAATCCCAATCATAGTGGTCTTTTTGGGATATTTACCTTTACATTATTCATTATGTGGTCAATTAAGATAACATCTTTATTATTTGATGACCCTATAATGATTCATTCTTTATAAAAAATTCACACTTGTTAATTATGACATTCATAATCTTTTTCTGTGAGATATTTTAACACAATCGCCAAATTATTTCTATGTTAACTCGTTATTTTAGAAGAGATAAGAATATCATCAATAAAAACAATAATTAACACAATAATGTAGTCAATAAATGTATTATTCATTAGATCCTTAAAGAAATTATGTGTGTAAAGACCCCATCCATTGTAGTCTAGAGGTGATGCCTTATATTATTACATTTTTATAGATGTAAGATTGATATATAATAAGATAAATCATTTTAGAAGTCTGGGAAACTAGATTAAAAACATGAGACCAATATTATATAAGAAAAATAATATAAATAATAATACATAACAAATGATAATAAATTTTATCCTTAAAAACTCAATCTATAATGTCTTATTCATAAACTTGGGAAAGAAAAAAGATAAGGGTAATCTCAAATTATCAGTATGGGTCATGTAAAATGATATATATCATGAATAAAAAATAAAAATCAATATGGAAAGTTAAATAATAGATCAAATGTTAAATTAATCAATAACAGGATCATAATTTGTACAGAATAAATGATTATCAAATAATTCCATATAAATAACCACATTGTCCTGGAACGTGACCATGGGTATTCTAATAAAACAATTAATCACATGGAATAAAAATAATGTTGGTATGCATAAATTTGGATGACTGAATTATCAAGATATATCATCTTGATAGTTACAGTCATGCTCTATCCTTAAGATACTTTAATTCTATGGGTAGAAACTCACCCAATATGGATAACTAATTCATCCCATCGGACTATCGATTCATTGAGGGGCTTGCATCAACTGATCCCAAACACATGTATTTGAAGTCCAAACCCATATTTATATATCAAAAATCTTATTTAATTCATAATAAATATGACTTATCATCAAATATTTTTATTTATTAAAATGTTCATATTTAAAATGTTTTCTCCAGATATTCAAATAACATTCAAATTAACCACCATATGAAAAATTGTATAAGGTTTAGAAAAAATAATAAAATGATTTAATTATTTTATTCCATTTTAAATCTACATAAAACAAGTGTAAATACAACATAAGATAACAGAAATTCATTTCCATATTATCTTAACTTGACATAATCAATGAAGTAGAATTTAAATCCAATGGATGGAAAATGAGTTATTAAATCCTTACTAGTTTTTAGTTAGCCAAATCATATACCCCATAAAAGTAACAATTATCAAATGAATCATTTATTACCAAGATTATAATGTGATACATTAAAAAATGTATGAAATTAATTATAATCACCAAAAAATTAATTTTTGTTGTATAAGGTATATATATCACAGAAGTAAAAAAAGAGAAGATAAAACCTTACCTTACACTTTAATTTCGTTGAATGTGATTTAACCTCATGTATATTAAATAATTGTATTAATTAATACCATAAATATACCCGTATTTGTTAAATCATATATTTATTCTTTTAAATATTTTATCACCCCTTTGTTAATAATATTTTTTTATTACCCTTGTTTCTGGTGTTAAAAGATTCATTCTGTTATTCAAGTTTTGTAATGAATGCCCCAGTTATTGTGAATATGATAAATTTAAATCATATACATAATTATATCAATGTCATATATATCATATTAGATAGTTAATTATATTTTTATAATTATTATTTAATGATGAACATGGAAAGTGAAACGCATTGTGTCGAGGAGATGGTAGACAGTATGTACGCACGAGCGATGATTTCAATCTCTTAATAATGAAAGGGTAAGAAAGTGGAAAATATATTAATTTTTCAGAAATATTTATAATTTTATAATTATAATATATATATATATATATACATTATTTTTATCATGATACACATGAATTTAAATTGGTGGTGAAAAAACAACTTACACCACATCATGGAAATGTTAAGTCTTATGAACATACACATGGGGATTTGTTTTCCATGGGATAGGTAAAAATTGGAATATTATTGTCAAAAAATCATAATAACATACAATAATATATATGGTAAATTATATTCTATTTTATCATGGAAAAAACAAATGGAGAGGATTTTGATGAAGAAACAAATTTGAAAAGGCTGACTAAGAATATTACATCTTCTTCAGCGAACATCCTTTATTTTCTACTTAAGGGATCTAGGAGAGATCTTTTTGAAGGGCTAGAATTTATATAAATTTTGTAATTATATTGCGAATATAAATGGTCATGGTTTTCTTAGGATATATATCTCTATTTTTTTAATTAATTAAAGGATAAGGTACCTTTTTACAATTAATGTGAGGGGAACTTTTAGAGATTCTTAAAATATTAAAATATAATGAGGATATTCTAGAGACAAATACTTTTAAATATACTATAAATGAATACGGGATTAAATTTAAAACCATATCATATCCCCTTCAATAGTATTTAATATTGTAATGATTTTAAAATAAGTAAATAAAATATGTATTCAAGAAAATATCGTTATTATTAAATTTGATAATACTCATTTAATTTGAATTTAAATACATCAATAAAAAGTAATAATTAGACTTTGATGAATTAAAAAAATTATTATGTAATATATATCTATAAAATACTATCAATAACATTAAAAATTAAAATTATATAAAATTTATTATTTTAATTTTAATTTTACAATTCAGTTAATTAATTAATTAATTTATTAGAGTTTCACAATAATTTATGGTATATATACAATTTTTAAATATTAAAAATAATGACCTATAATGAAAAAAATTAACTAAGATAAAAATATACAGTTAGGTTCATCCAAAAATTTATTCTTTCCCTATGTGGACATATAAAAGAAATTAAATAAAAAGAGAGTGACATTTTTTAATAAACATTGATTTAAATAATATATAAGTTATTTTCATGGAAAAAAATCCAATAAAGAACAAATATTATATATTAATGTTATAAGATTCAAATTATATTTATAAAATAATTATTGGATAGGATTAGATCAGTGTTATACCAGTATTTTTTTATTTAACCTTTATTTAAACCCATTATCTATTACAGTCATAATAATGTTTTTAAATATTTAAGCGTTAATATAGTTACTATATAATACCAAATGATGAAAAAAGGATAATTGATGATTATTTCGAACATATATAAATAATATTTAATAATTTTATATTTTAATGAATTTTATATCATTTAATAAAATATTATTTATTTTAAAATATCATTGATGTCAATTTTGAAAATATTCAAAACATTGAAAATTTAGAAAATCAATAAAACAAGATATACAAGAAAAAATAATAATACAAAACTAATATTTAATTTACATCTAAAAATTCATTTATTACCATAATTTTCTAAAATTATTTTTATTTAAATATTTTTAATATCATTTATTTGAATTTTCCAATAATAAAATAATTAATGCATCACTATAGTGTGTGTTTTCAATCTGATTATTTATTAACTAAATATTAAAACTAAGTTCCTATTATAAATATAATAAAATTGTATTTATATATAATATTTATTGTCAATGATACCGTTTGGATAATAACATGTAAAAAATGTTGTACTTGTGAAAAAAATTAGTGTCACAAGTTTGATTTTTCTTACAATAAAATTGTATAAAGTTAAACAAGTATCTCAAGGATTCCATAAATTAACCCAAAGATTATTTTGGTCCAAAATCACTCCACCAAAAAAATTATAATAAGTTTTAGTTTGATTTTATAATACATTTCATAACTATTTTTACCCTTAATTACACGATTTTCGCTTAACTGTGGTAATAAAATGTAGTAAGTTTACTATTATATTTTTCAAAAAAAATAAATGGTTCCTATTTAATAAATTTAAAACATATTATTCAAAATATGGAATCTATTTTCCAAAATTTTAAAAAATTAATTTGGATAATTTTATTTTAAAATTAATCTTATAGACATGGGTAGAAATCGGGGTTTTAAATTGAAATTGTTAAAAAGTTTAGTATGTTTTTATATGTAAATTCAACATAAAATAGAGCCCAATAACCTAAATTTTATTAATAGATGTAAATTTTATATAATATTACAATAAAATTAATTTAAAATAAAACATATCATTATAAATCAATTAGGTGAAAATTAAATTTTCAATTAAAATTCATTATTTTTAACTATTCACCAAAAAATGAAACTTATCTAAATATACCAAAAATTAACCCTATTATATTTTTTACCTTAAACATTTAAATATGAAGTTCATTATAAGATATAAAATTTATAAAAGGGTAAAAAAAAATTTAAAAATAATGTGCCCTATTAAAAGGTGGAAAAGGTGCATTTTGAAATATATATATTTTCATGGATAAAAATGGAATTGTTCTTATCATATACCTATCAAAACTATTGGATGAATGTAAAAATAGTTTTTGAATATATTATATATTAATATGATAATTTATTTAATACTAATTATTCCCTCTAATTTAACAGTTTTGATAGAGTAATATTTCATTTTCTTTGTTGGGTGTTAGGTGAGAAATAAGTTATCTAGGAGATTAAATTCAAAAAGAGACATACATAATGTATTGGGGTGTTATATTTTTCCTTAATTGAATAAATTATGTCTTTTAAGTTTCACATTTCACTTTACTAATCAATGGTTTATATTTTAAAATTCATTTATGCGACACCCACAGCATATATTGTGTTAATAAAACATCCTCTTGTTATAAAGAAAAGTGAACTGTGATAGTCAACACAAAATTTGTCATTATAACATAAAAATAGTGGTGGAAAGTGAAAAGTGTAAAAATAAATATAAATAATGAAACAGTTCCTTTTCCCGTGAAATTAATATATCAATGTTAATTTATGTGTCCCAAATCCATAAATATGTGATTACTTATAAGAGT